>OZ010585.1:70789435-71029435 GCA_963932145.1 Acanthosepion lycidas | reverse complement strand
TATTTAACAAACATCTTTTAATTAACAGACTGAATGAATATTTTACATTGTCACAGGATAATGATAATGCATACAGATAAATAAATATACTATCACATATACCTATATTTAGTGGTCTCTCTCATATATGTGTGTGTATATATATATATATATATATATATATATATATATATATATATATATATATATACACACACAAGTGGATCAACACCAAGTAGATTGCATTGTCTGAAGATTGCATTGACTTGGTGTTGATTTTATATTTTCATATGCTCTATCTCTGGTATTAAGTATTAGGTTGGTGCAAAAATAATGACGGTTTTTGACGTATTTTTTAATGTCAAAAACCGTCATTATTTCTGCACCAACCTAATACTTTCCCTCATAAATATGGCATACCATAAAACTATATTTTTATCATATATATATATATATATATATATATATATATATATATATATATATATATATATATATATATTGTTTGAATAAAAACAGACCATTTTTTATTTCAATTTTTGGAAGTAAAGTCTGATGATCCAGAGCCCTGTTAAAGGGGTTATGGTGAAATAATTTATTACATGGAACCTTAACGTTGTCTGTTTTTATTCAAACATATCTGCTCTGAATTTTACATTGAGCTCTCCGGATATCATCCTCCTCGGGTCTACCCATACGGATTACCTAAGTTTGCATAAATATATATATATTTTAATATATTTTCTGCTTATATGTTATTTCTATGGATACAAATTATTTGAGTAAATGTGATTTTTTAATTAAACACTATCAATTATATTTACTGCCTAAATATTCAAGAAATATGCATTCTCTGACAGGAATTGAATCTATATCCGATGCGAAAATGAACATTTAGCCTAATGTGCTGTTAACTGATTCAGACACAGAGGACTTCCTGTTCAGCAAAGCTCAAATTACTGCTTATAAACACACATATTCAACCACCTTTCTCGATAATTCATTTCTGCTTTGATGCGTAACCTAACATAAACAATGACAACATATTATATACAATGCATTAAATACAATATTTTAATATATTTTCTGTTTATACATTATTATTATGGATACAACTTATTTATATATATATATATATATATATATATATATATATATATATATATAGTTATATTGTTTTTCTTTTAATAGAAGTAATTTTATTATCATAATAAATTAGTTATATTTACTTTTTTGTTAAATAACAAATATTTTTGGTTATTCTCAATATTATTTCATCAACTGTTGTTTCTCTCAACAACCATATATGTGAATGCCTGAGAATAAATGCAAATGTTTTTAAAGTAAAATTATTTAAAATTTTTAATAAAATGAATAATTTTTGTTTAAATTTAACAAGTCTTATAATACTGAACAGTAGAGGCAAAATATAAATTTTAATAATTTTCTTTCCATATAATTATTTAATTAATTAGGACCAGCTGAGCATAAATTTTTAACATTTTGTTTAAAAAATATGAAGTCACTTGCTGTTAGGATTTTCCTTTTTCATATAAAGCAGACAAGACTATAACCTTTGGCCAAATAATATTAAAAATTGGTTAATGATCAAAAGATATTTTAAAAATAGGTTAAATGAAATGTGTGTGTGTGGTGGCAAGAGAAAGAGAGAGAAGAAGAGAAATGAACCTGAAGGGATTTTTTGAAGGTTAACACTTTTTAATTTGGCAAAATAAAATTTAAAAAAAATCATTATTGAGGAATATTATTCTTCAAAAATTAAATGACGGTAATTGTAATTGATTTGGTTAAATTTGATGAGAGACTTTTAGAAACTTTCAGAAAAGATGAATAAAAGCAAATAAAATAAAATTAATAATTATATTATTATAAAAAATAAAAGGTAAAATAGAATATATTTTTCTATTGCAGAGATATGTAAAAGCTGCAATATTATTTAATGCGTTCAAATTTGTGTTCTCTATAATTTTATATGAAATGCATTCACAAAAATAGTATAATAATAATAAAAAACTAATGAATCATCAAAGAAAGTAAATATAAAAAATTACAGTGAAAATAATCTTATTGTAAATATAAATCATACTAAACTTAAATAACATTAAAATCTAAACTGTTTTATTTGAATTCATTTTTGATTTTTATGATAAACTGATTTAACTATATGTCATAATATGAATTACCACTTTTCAAAGTATAATAAATATTCAAAATAATTATATTTTAAATATTTTTTTAATCCTTTATTGATTTCTTTCAGTTTCAGTAGAATAGTTTTTAAAAAATTATTTTTAATTACAATAGAAATAAATTGTATTATTACTTAAATTCTTCATGAGTGGATGATCTTATGGTTATTGTCACAGAGAATGGTATTCGTAAACCAAGTTCAAGCTCCAGCTGAGTAAATTTCATTAATTAGTTTAAGTGAAAACATTAACATTTTTAAAACTAATTCATAAATGTTTATGTGATGGCTTTTAACAAAGACAGATAAATCAAAAGAAAATTTTAGAAACTTTTAGTTTTTAGAGAAAAACTATCACATTTTATGCACTAAAGCTGACCTGATTTAGTCTATAAGTGATTCACAATAAATAGGTTTAAGGTACCAACTATGTCTTTGTTCTTCTAACAATGATATATATGGTTAGATTTGTAATTCCACTCAATAGTTTCTAAAAAAATATAATTTGATTACATTGCAAATTGTGCTGTTACTTAAATGTATGGATGGGTTGATGGCTAATGGCATGGAGAAAGGTATTTTGATGAATCAGTTTCTGTTCACTTTGATAAAAGTGTGAATCTATGTCTTACTCTATCTATAGGTAAATAGTGGAGTAGTTAGAGCTTATTTAACTCTTGGTATTGGACTAGTGACTCATTCCCTGTAAAAATTCATTTGCTTCTGAAACTGAATCAGTTGGTGTTCTAAAAGGAGTAAGCAGTAATAAAATATACAATCTCATAGTGTTTGTTCAACTGAAGGGAATAATTATTAAACCATGGCTTTATAAAAGAAATAATCTGCTTATGAGATATTTTCATAACATTGTTTCCATTCAAAAGTAATTTATTTTGTTTTGTGGTTATAATAAGTTTTTGTCTTAATCATTTTTACATAAAAATCAACCTGTTGATCAAATCTGGAAAGAATATTAGAAAGTAGAAAGTCTCAACAGTAAAAGGTGATCAAATAAACTATTTCTAACTTATAAAGTTAGTATGTTGAAATGTTAGTCAAGAATGGTAAATAAAAATTTTATATCAAATAAAACAATAAGCAGCATACTAAAATTCTTCAAAAATGTTTTTACATTGTTATAATTTTTCTGTTTAATTTTTTAATGTTTTTATCACCTGATGATTTTTTAAGTCTAAATTAAAATATTTTGTTTAGAAACATATATTAAATAATTTCATTTTGCAGTCAATTTTTATAGTTATGCAAAAATATTTCTAACTAGAAAAGAATGGTTCATTTATAACATTTTAATTTCATAGTTAGAACAAGAAAATATTTTAAAACAACATAAGAAGATATTTTCTCTGAGTATTGTATTTGATATGCAGCTATTGCTATACAATTGTTAGGGACAGATTCAAATTCTTTATCAGACATTCTTCAGTCAATATTTCAGAAATACACACAAATATTTCTATGAACTTTGTTATTTTTGAAAATACATTTGACACACACAAACGCTTACGCAAACAATAAAATAATTTGAAAACAAAGAAATGTTAGACATATTATAACGCATCTGCTATAAACAAGTAATGAAGACAACAAATCCAAAGTGATATGTTTTTGATAAGATACAACAGAATATAAATATTACAAGATAGCTAACTAGAATTTTATCATTCTGAAATTTCACCTTTACTCACTTCCTAATTATTCCAGTTATCATGATAGAATGAATAAGAATTATTGGAAAACCTGTTAAGATTCAAAATCAAGGTTAGGATGGAGAAATACTTAATAATGCATTGATTATTTTTAAAATGTTCAGCTGAATCCAATCCACTCATACATAAGCAATTAATAAAAACTTATGTTCTCATCAAATCTTGATTTCTAGAATGCAATTGAATAATTCTACAAGATTGCTCTCCCTTTACTAAAGGACATTTTTAAGAAATAATTCAGGGAAATTAAAGAATAGAAAATTTAAATTAGGTAAGTATAAATTTGGGTGAAAATCTATATGTGAGGGTGTGGAAAATTCTTGGCCCAACCAAGAATCCTTCCTCATAAAATTCTGATGTTTGGTAATCAGATTTTAGAAAGTGGGTGAGAACTAATTTCCTACATAAGCATTGTTCAGAGGAGATGGAGGTGCTGGGTATAATAATGGCTATAATTAGAAGCTCTACCAGGATTAATTATTGATGACCACAATATTAATAACATTACATATGCAGATGATACAGTGTTGATAGCAGACACAGAAAAGAAACTACAGGATCTCCAAGAGAAGGTAGTAAAGTGAAGCAAGATGAAAGAAGTAAACATCAACTGTAAAAGACAGAATGTATGGTTGTCAGCAAAGGGAGAGACCATAATGCAAATTACAAATTGGAGATTAAACAAGAGCAAAAATGTAAATATTTAGGAAGCCTTTTAAAAGATGTTGTAAAATGTGATATCAAAATCCAAAAGTACATTGACACAGGGAAAAATACCTTCCAAATGTTAAGCAAAGCAAAACAGGAAAATTTCATTGGAAACAAAGAAAAGAGTACTGAATTGTTATGTAATATCAGTCCTCCTATATGGCAGCGAATGTTGGACAATCTCATCACAGATAGAGAATAGAGAAGAGACTTGAGGCAACAGAAATGTGTTTCTGCAGAAAGATGCCGAGGATACCATGGACTGAACACGATAATCAATGATGAAGTTTTATAGAAAATGGAAACAAAAAGGACAATTATATTTAATATCAGGAAGAGATAGTTGAAATTTCTAGGACACACAATGAGAAAAAAGAGCTTGGAAAATTTGATACTCACAGGGCATACTGAAGGTAAGAGAGACAGAGGAAGGCAGCACTTAACCTATCTAATAAGTTTGTGTAAATGGTTGGCAGAACAGAGATTAAGAGTTATCACTAAAAGACAAACTTTACTAAGGGCTACAGGAAGTTGTGCAGGGACATGGTACATAGAAGAACTGGAGTTGGCAAACTGAGTTCAAATCTTGGATGTGTCCACTTTATGTTTACTTTATATTAATGCTATCAGGAAAGGCATAAATCTATTTTTCCTACAATTTGTTTATCACTCAAAATCTTGACAATAATTGTTCACACCAGCATACCAAAATAATTGATAGAAATGGGAGTTATTAAATGAGCTGCCATAAATAACAACCTTAATTTCTCAAGAAATACCAACAAAAACTTTTACCCCATTGTCAACCATGACATTTTTTTTTATGCCATGTTCCTTCAGGACATAGGCAATCATGATTTTCAACAGATTCTTTTTTTTTTTTCATTTTCTGTGAATTGCCATGACTACTTGGGAAAGATAATGAAGTGGTTACGCATTGCCTTCCACACAGATCTGAATTCAAAGTAGTCCTTCTAAACCAGCTGCCACCCAGCATTACAAAGTTCATTGTATATTCCTAATTAATGAATAGCGGAAGGAGAGAAGAAATGAATTCAAACATTTTTCAAAGGTAAGAGTATGAAGTAAATGCAACAGATTCAGTTGGAATTTGAACTCAGGTCATTGATTCCACTTTCTATACTAATAGCCATTAGGATACCTGAACATTTCCATATTACCAACTTGATATATTAACAATTTTGAAAGGAAAATGATTGCTTGATTTATTTTTTATGCTTTATCAACCCTTTGTGGATTATATGAAGCTGAAATATATTTGGGATTGTCAGAATAATAATTCTCTTTTTTACGAATGAATATTGCATTAACAATGTTTTTGAGATAAGAATAACTTTCTCAGATACAAGTCCTACTATCTAACTCATAGCTGGGGTGGAGGAGATGGATTAAAATGTAAATGATGTTAAATGCTCAGATCATTAAACCTGAAATGGAACTCTTCCATGAAATATTGCATTAAATTAAGAATGTTTAAGTTTTAAATGCAACTTTTTACCTAAGTTTTAGAAACATCAGCAGAATCAGGGTTTGCATTATATTCAATGAGACTTTCTTTAATGTCGTTTCAGATTTTTAAAAAATAATAATAAAATAAAATAATTTCTTACAAATTTTAGAATCTATTTACTCAGAGAATATTTGTCCAATTACATTAAATTCTAAAAATATCTATGCATCAAAGAAGGCTTTATTCATGGATGTGTTTAATATCTAAGTGTGAGGGTTAAGTTAAAATTGTTATTCTCTTAAGAATGATTACATTAATATTTGCTATGGAGACTAAATGGAAAGGATATAAAAATAACATGAAACAAATGTATTCACTTAACATTCTAGCATCAGCAAGAAAAATATTGTTTGATTAACTATATTACTCTCTTTTTAAGAATTGCTTGATGAATAGATTACATTTTATGGAAATTAAACATTTGTGCTGTTCAAAGATTAGTTTTAATTTAAAAAATAAAAACAAGTTAGTTTTAAAAATGTTGCTTTTTTGTTTTGTTTTCTTAAAAATGTCCTTTAGTAAAGGGAGAGCAATCTTGTAGATTGATTCAGTTGCATTCTTGTAATCAAGATTTGATGAGAGTATAAGTTTTTATTCATTTCATGTTCAGGTAATTGCTTACATATGAGTGGACTGGATTTATCTGAACATTTTCAAAGCAATCAATACATTTTTAAGTATTCCTTCATCCTGACTTCAAATATCAACATATTTACAATAATTCCTATTCATTTTACCATAGTCACTTATCCGGAATTGCAGAGATATTAAGTAACCAATCAGATGCAGACATACTAACTTTGTACAAGTTGTATGTTTATTTGTAAGAAAAATAATCAAGCCCCATGTCATTCTCAGTCTATATAAGTGTTCAAATATGTAATGAAATAAACAACTCTAAAAAAAACCCCCCAAAAACAAACATTATCCTTGTAATTAACAGAATTAAAATGCTCATATCATGCAAGACTGGAAAACATCTTTACTAATTAGCTGTTACTAGTTTTAATTGATTAGAGAACTGAATTTTTTTTTTAATAATGTTCACTCAATACAAGGGCCCAATAAGCACTCAAGGTAGAGGGTTACTATGTGGAATTGTATTACCATAGGAAAGAACATGTGTTAGGAGTATAGAGCTGAAGCAGACTTTTGAAGGAACTGGAAACACAATCCTGAACAGGAAACAAGGGATAAAAATCTACTCCTGGGAGGAGCTAGAATCAGATGATAGGTGAACATCTACTCAAAACTTATTCTTTATAAAGTTGGGAATTAAAGTAATAAACCAAATAAGTTTTCACAATAAAAACTTTTTTAATCTATTTCCAATTTCCTATAAATATTTTTATCATTATTCATAATTTCCATAACATCCTTATAACCTTTCCTTTTATCTCAAACTATTTAATAAGATAATCATAAGACATGGTATATATATATATATATATATATATATATATATATATATATATACACAGAGGATGTGATGGATAAATTGTAGTCTAAATTATACAAAAAAGAAAGTAACACTGATATCTCATTTTAACAGATATATTTACCAAAATTACACAAAAATATCTTAAAATACTAAATAGTAAATTTATTCAATAAACTTGCCATTCGCTTCAACCACAGCCTTCTGTCAACTTTGGAATCTCCTGCAACTTTTCTGGATGGTCTCCTTGTTTAAGTTGGTGAATGCTGCCATAATCCTTGTCTTCTGTTCATCTTTGGTATTACAAGGAGTTTTGCTGGTCTGTCACTCAACTGTACTCCACATATAATAATGAAAGGGTTTGTAGTCTGGGGAGTTAGGTGACCAGATGTTAGGATTGATGTGGTTACTGAAATTGTCTGAGAGCCATGACTGGGTTCTCCTGCTTGTGTAGCATGGTGTGGAATCCTGTTGCTAGACATTTGGTCTTTCAGCAACCACTCTATTGACCCAGAAGAGCACTACCTCCTCAAGGCACTTGATATAGGTCTCTGTGTTGAGTCTGAGGCACTCAACAACAAATTCAGGATTTCTTTTCTTAGCAGAACAGAGTTAGTTTTCAGCTGCCATACCTTCATAATCACACAGCTCTTTCTGAATCCTCTGCACTGTTCTCAGATTTACACCCAAGCACTCTGAAATGTTCATATTGAAGCTTTTGGTGTGAATACCAAGCAGTACAGTATTCCATTTCTGGTGGAGTGAATTGTGTCATAGTGCTCTTTTTCTCACAGATAGTGCCCAATTGACACAAAAATCAAAATTGCCCATGAGTGAAATTCAAAATATAAAATGACGACAGTTTACCCATCATACCCTCTGTGTGTGTGTGTGTATATATATATATATATATATATATATATATATATATATATATATATGTATATAAGCTAAAACTTTAGTAAAATTCTTCTTTTGCTTAACTTTATATATATATATATATATATATATATATATATATATGTATATATATATATATATATAAAATTTAATTGGGCATGTGGCTGAGTGGTCAATTCCAGCATGTGGCACCTTTGGAAAATGCCTGAAAACCATACCACAAGTTGACCCAAGCCTTGTGAGTAAAATAGGGTAGATGAACCCTTGGATGTTGTCGATAGCTGTGCTAGCATGGTCACAAGTCATCGTGGCCGAGGCTTTGAGTGTGCTGGTGTTGTTTAAAGTGTTGATCATGCTAGATAACATGCTCTTTCCCAGAAACTGTAACTAAAGTCTGCTCAGCATAGTTGCAGTATAAACCACTGGTAGACTCTGTCAGTGTTGAATAAACACAAATGCACCTGAGCAAGCGTTTGCAATAGGAATTGGCTAGCCACCCTAGTAGACGGGTATCCTCGAATACAAGTGGCCAGCTACACATATATACATATATAAAGTTCAGCAAAAGAAGAATTTGACTAAAGTTTTGGATTATTTAAAAATAAATCAAATTAATTATATAAAACTGGTGTAAAAATAAATAAATCTATGAATTAAAGGTAATTCATTTTAAAATTTTGTAAATTGAAAAACAAAAAAAGAAGTTTTCCATTATAATACATTAAAAATCTTTTCACAGCTTTTAGATTCATTTCTTAGTTACAATTATCAGGATGTAAATTAGAAATACATTTTTTTTCTATTTCTTTTTTTCAGTAACATTAATAAATATTTAAAACTTTCAACCATTTCTAAAACATAATCTTCATCTACATTCATTGCTGCTACAAGAGGATGAACTTTTGAATTCATCCTAGACTAATAAAAATTTGACTTTAGCATTGTTGATAGCAAGATATAATCAAATTTTTCCATCAATTGTTATGAAATTGGCAGTTCACCATTATCGACAGCAACATCACTTTATCTTAAGTTCTGTTTTCCAGTGTTCCCCCTGGGAAATTCTGATTCCTTTCTATTAATTGTAGAATATTTAATTCCTATGAAGATACTAAAAGAATTATTGGAATATTTTGTTTTAAAGAGGATTAGATGAAGTAAAAACAGTGGTCTGAAAAATCTTTTAATCTTTTAGAAAAAAAATATTACCATTTAACTTTGAAAGTCAATTCAGTAAATTTTGTTGCTTTTAAATTATTCAAGCTAAATGCCCACACACACAGACAGACAGACACACAAACAAACAAACAAAGAAATGTGTGATTAAAATACTTATTTCCACTTTTCTAATATTGTAAAAAATTTATCAAAAGGAAATTTATATCTATAATGGAAGTCCAAGGATATTTAATTCCACTTATAAAATGTAATTTATATTATTAGTGTTTTTAAATTTTAACTTTATTTCAGGATATTCTTACAATAATATTCAGCTTTTATTTAATTTTAATCGCAAATTGATATTCTATTGAAAATGATTTGACTTGAAACATTTTGAATATATGTGTGTTGTTGAATATTTTAATTTTCTTTAGTGAGCATTCTTTGATAAAGTGTGATTGAAAATGTTGCTTTAACCAGAGAAAATACTGTTTTATCTTTCAAGTTATTAATCAATATGACAAGAAAAAAAAGGTTTAGAAATCTTGGAACTATTAATGCTATATTAAAATCAAAACTACAACATTGAGAAACAAATTGTTTCAAATGTCTATATATTAGAACAGGCACAAAAGATAAAGGTAATTGTCATTCCATTTACAGAATTGGTTCAATCAAATTAGTTGCTTTAGTTGTGGGTTCCTAATTCACATATGGCTATTTTATACAATGTTTATATTCTATGCAAGCATAACTGTAAGAAAAATTAAATTTTATTGATTATGAATGGATGTTTGAATATTGTTTCTTGGGATTCATTCATGAATATTTTTCAAGATTATTATTCAAAATCTGTATTCCTCAATATAAATTGATTACAAAAATGGTAGATAATATAGTTTCTCTTAGATTTTAATTATGAAACAATTATTATTCAAAAGCTCCTTAAAAATAAATTGAAAACATAAATAGTAGAAAAGCTTGAGTTGTCTTTCATTTCTAGTACATGTTTAATTGGTTAAATATTGAGTATGCATTTAATTGATTTATCATTGATTTATAATCAGTCTGTAGGTATTTTTAAATGTACTAATTATACAGAAATTACAACTATAATAGATAATGAAAGTTTTCAGCTTCGGACCAAATAGATGATTATATTATTAAAATTAGTCATAAATTACTTAACGATGTTATAAATATTACAATTTCCATGCATGAAAATTTTATTTTGGTTTTCTTTTTCAAGTTAAAATTATCAACAGTGGAAAAAGTTCAAAACACCCCAGTGAACTTATCTTGTAAGTACTTCCTATTAAAACCCTTATAGATTTCTAATCTTACAAATATTTGACTTTTCAATTGAAAATTATATATTTTTCAAATGCAATGTTTTACAATTCATGTTTAAGGAAAACACAATTTTTAAGCTAATTTTTGAGGATTTTATAAAATTGATGTCTTTGTGTAAAATTAAATACAGCTACAAAATGTGAATCCAAGACACCAATGCAGTAAAAAGTGCAGAGTGCTAAATGTAAAATGTACAAAGTACAAATTTAGAGCGAAAATATAAGAAATATAAAAAATAATGAACTTAACTCTTGCTCCCAAATTTACCACTCCCTATATATTTTAACTACTCCATTAGTCTGTAATTCTCTGTTCCTCACCACTGCCAGATGATTGTGGGTTTACTCATGAAACTGACAGTATCAGGGGTGGGGCGATTGTGTGTGCAAAGTTCATTATTTTTTTTACATTTCTTATGAAACTAAAATGGATATAAGATTTTTTTCTCTCAACTGATATTCATATATAGATGAGTAGAATACCAATAAAAATACTATATCAAAGAAACTAATATGTAATAATATCTTATAAAAAATATATTCAAAACATTCACTTTATTTTATATAAAAGCTGTTCTTATACAAATGCCCACATTTTTTATAATTTTTATCTACCAGATAAAATAAAACTTAATATAAGGTAAAATAAATTATTTAAATCATAGCTTTATTTTTGGTTATCTGCAGATGCTTCAAGCTTTTATATGCATGAACACAGAATTCTGTTGAATAAAGAAGACACTAAACTTTGTGATTAAAATAAAGATACTTATTTATAAATTAACAAGAAAACATCTACAAAATAATTAACCAATTAACAAATTCTCATACTGTTTATCCAAGATAAATTTGAAATTAAAAAGGGCCTGAAAGCATTAACAAATTTAAGTTGACAAATATCCTCATTGAAGAACTTTCTAAACAAAAAAAAATCAGAGATGGAGATGATTTTAATCATATATTTTAAATTATAACTGACTAGCATTAATAAGAAAATATAATTTATTAAAATTTAACTTTTCTTTTAGTGTATTTTTATGTAGGGGTGCTGAAAAGTTTTCTACTTAACCTAGACTTCTCAAAGTCAGTATTCTGATGTTTGGTCATTGAAATACAAATTTTTGGCAAGTGGCTTATGCTGAGAACATTTCAGCACCTCTTTGTATATATTAGGAATATAAACAAGTGGCAAACCAATTAGATAGCAGTGTAAATTAAACACTACTTCTTATTGATTTGTGCTTCCTGATTTTAGTGCTAGAAATGCATATGAAGTGAATGTCTTTAGTCAGGTCAAGAACTTGGCTAGAAGTATTGACTATTTTATACTTTTAATCTACAAAAATATTTACCAAATAAGATTTCCTATAGTCCATATAAAGTTGTGATTAGAAAGAAAAACATGTCTGTAGGAAGCTTGAAAAGAAACTGGGTTGCTGAATCTGATGCAGTTATTCTTTTTCTCAATAAATGAATAACTGATTACAACAACAAAAAGAACACCACCCAACAACATTTAGGTATATAGAAATATATAAAAATATATTTGTACACACAGATTAACACACATACACCTTACAATGAATTTTTTGCTATTTTTTAAAACCAGTGTGAAAACAATCTTTGGTAACCACTGGTCATCGTCAGAGGAGGAGGAATATATTCAAGATCCTACCAGATTTTAATACAGTACTAGCAGAATAGGTCAGCAGTCAGTGTCTGTGTGCCCAAGGTAATATTCCTACCCATTTTCCTCATTACAGCAGCACAAATGTCTTCAGTCAGAGTACATGACTTTGTAGTAGTCAAGGCCACTCCTACTCAAAACCACTACCAGTTTGCTGATCCAGCCAGGTTGATTAATAACATAATCAAAGTGGTGAAATGAAACCTGTTGAAAATTATAGAAAATGTTAAAATGTAAGGTAAATTTAAATTCTAGAAAAAAACAAAATAATAAATTGGCAAATTCATAAAACTGATAAACTGTTTATTGTAATAATCCAGATAGGAACCATATACAAATGATTGTTACTACCTTTTATTTCAAACTTTTAAACTGATTATCTCAGTCTAACCTTATTTAGAAATATGAAGTGTTTACTTCTGAATGCATTATGAAGATTGTTTTCATCTTTCTTTTTTATGATAATGTTTCAGTTAATGTTTCAGAAAAGAGAATAACAATTGTTGACAAAAATAATCTTTTTCAAGATACTCCCAGTCATTCCAATTTTTATTTTTGGCTAATTCATTCATAGTTGGTAACAAGTAAACATACTTTTTTTAAATATTGCTAAAAGAAAAAAACAAAACAAACATGAATATTGGTCAAAACAAGTATATAGATGCTAATAAATAATGAATATATATATTAAATACAACTGACAAGGTCTGTCTGATTTTTTATTGTATTTTTCCAATTTTTGAATAAGGCGTTGAGTATTGTAATAAAACTTGTAGATAAACTGTTCAAAGATCATGTTTTCTTTGTTGTTTTGTTCAAGTATTTTAGGTTGTCTCACTTTCAAGAAGCTAATAAAAAATTAGATAGACAGAACTTGCCAATATTATTCAACTGAAGATGTTTGAAAAAATTCTTGCTGCTGAAATACACTTTATTTGATATACAGAGTGAGATGGGTAAATTGTCGCCATTTTATATTTTGAATTTCATGCATGTGCATTGTTTGTTTTTGATTTTGTTGACTGCACAGTATAGAAGAATCAGTTGGATACTTTTGGTGAAGTGAATTGTGTCATGGTGCACTTTGCACCATGACACAATTCACTTCACCAAAAGTTTGGAATCAGCATACTGTATGGCTTGGCATTTGTGCCCGAAGCTCCAATACAAACATTTCAGAGTGTTTGGGTGTCAATCTGGGGAGAATGCAGAGGATTCAGAAAGAGTTGGATGAGTCTAATGGGGATTATGAAGGTATTTGGAATGATCATTAGTGATGGTGACATTACGTCTCCATTCATCTCCCCACAAGACCTCAGACTCAACATGGAGTCTTACATCAAGTGCCTTGAAGAGATAGTGCAGCCCCTGGATCAAGAGGATGGCTGCTAGAAGACCCTATATCTGACAACAAGACTCTGCACCATGCCATACAAGAAAGAGAACCCAGTCATGTCTGTCAAACAATTTCTGTAACCATATTACCCCTTACATCTGTCCATATAATTCCCCAGACTGCAATCCCCTTGATTATTATGTGTGGGGTGCAGTCAAGCAAGAGACCAACAAAACTCCTTGTAACACCAAAGATGAACTGAAGGCAAGGATTATGGAAGCATTCAACAACTTAAACAAGGATATTTTGGTAAATGTATTTATTAAAATGAGATGTCAGTATTATTTTCGTTTTTGTGTAATTTCGACAATAATTTATCCATCGCACCCTGTATATTATGCAAACTATTAATAGGTTATGTAAATAGAAAAAATATTAAACACGTAAAGTTGTACTAAAATATATCATGAATTTATAAACAAATTCTAAATTGTTATAATTAGTTTTAATATTAATAGATATTTAATGTGAATTAGTAGATGGTAAATTCAGTTCTATGATACTGATTCCAAAGATAATTGAAAGTTATGCTATAACAAGCTGAACAAAGAATGAAAAATAAGGTTATTTTATGAATGCTAATAGAATTTATCTTTATGGACCTGAAGAAGCTATTATTTCCTTTAGCTGTCATTTATCTCAATATAGTTCTCCTTCCAAATTTATAATGTTGATAAGAAACAATTTTTTCTATGCCTACATTTTGTTACATATTTACTGAGTCTGAATGTTTGTAGTAGTTTCTATCCAGGAAAAATAAGAAAAATGTCACTAAATTGGTAGTTAAGAATTGATCACTAAGTTCACCAATAACAAAATTAAAATATAAATAGAGAATAAAACTTCTATATTTGAACTGTCATATATCAAAAAGTGATTTATATTTTTGAGATGAAGTATTGTAATTATTTACAGTATTTACATTTTTCGGACTATTGTCCTTAAGAAGGCTGGGATGTACAATGGTCAAAACTTTGTGAATGTGACAACAAAGATGTGGACAATAATCCAAACAATGTAAATATGGTAAATAACCAAAAGCTGAATTGAAAATAACATATATACATTAAGAAAGAAAGGCATAAGTATTGTCATGGGCAGGTGAGAGGGCATTTTGTGGTCTTCTTTAGAAGGAAGAATTTACCTTGAAAATATTCTAAGATGTCCTGAAAAATGCACAATTCATTTGCTCCCCAGACCCAGATCTTCCCACATCTCATATTGACTATCAGTCTTCAGTTTTATTTATTTACAATACTGCTTTGACTCAATATAGGTCCTTATAATAATTTTTTAGCCTATTGATATAAAGTTTTTTATATAGCATAATTTCCTTCAGTGGTGAATATTAATCATATTGATTAAATATTATACAGTGAAAATTTCAGATCAAAATTCAGTTAATTCAGTCTGTGGATTATTGATTTCCCTTATACACTAAAAGGATTTCTAGGGAATAATAAAACTGTTGACAACTTTCCAGTAGTTGCTCAGAAAACTTGTTACTGAATAAACTTTTTTCTCTAATAGATGGATAATAATTCAGAATCTGTGAATGGGGAAACAGTAAAAAAAAAAAAAAAAGAAATGAGAAAATAATGAGCAACTTATATAATGGAGAAAAAAATCTGTAGGATTATAATGCATCTGATGATCCTAAAGGCTATCCTATGGCCCATCATTCTCAGAGCAAAAATTAAAAGAAAAAATGAAAAATATAAGATAAAAATTCCATCTAACCAAAAAGAAGAAACAATTATAGAAACATGGCTAACTTTATTTCATAAAAAATTTTAATTTCATTTTTATCTTCTTTGTCTAATCCACGATGATTGTAGGACAAATGGTAAATGAAGGTGATTTTCTTTGTTAAAACTCAGATATTTCTTCGTTGGGAATCAAAAGTATAATTTTATGAACTGAAGATACAGAAAAAGGAAAATATAAAACTTCTATTAAAATAAGACTAGAGGGTAAAATTTTCAACCTAAAGATTGTAATTATTAAATTAGATTAATTTAAACTGTTTAAAATCTTAATACCAAAGAGTAATAAGAGAAGATAGTTTAATAAATGATAATGATTATCGTAAAACTTATATAAAGAGAACACATTAAACAGGGCCAGAGAAGAAGACACATATAAATTGGAATCAATGGAAATAACCTTGGCAGATGTACATTAGAGGTTAAATGATTGCATAACCTCAATTATATGGCTTAAATTATATTGATCTATTCTTTAAATAAATTTATCTACTCCAAAATGCCAACAAGCAAACCATATCTAAAAGCATTTCTGGATATAAGTTTGTTGAAAGTATAAAAATAATGATGCAGTCACAAACTAATACAGATGAAGGATTTAAAAATGTAAGATGATTGCTGATGGCCAACAATCTATGAAAGAGTGATTAGAATAGAGAAAATTACATTTTGGTTTGTGTATTTTCAGATTCATGTAAATTGATTATAAACAGAAGTTGAAATTCTTTTTGTAAAATATTTTCTTTAAGAAGTTATAAAAATGTTGCACTCTATATAAGTGACAATATTTGTTTATGCTGATAATGTATAATAATTGAACATTTAATACAGACTTCTAAAAGACATCCAGATTATATTTTTAATTGGAATGTTTTCAATGTTTGAAATCGGACATAACATAGCTTCACAATTTTCAGAAAAATACTGTTTTAATCCTCAAAAGATATGGATTTGGAACAAAACTGTTAGGGCTCTTCAAACAAAAGTAATGTTTTGTTATCTTTTCAACACATTTTGTAAAACTTTTGAAAATGAACTGCTAATGATCTAATTTCTGTACTTGTTAATTCAAGTGAATTGTGATGAGTGATATGGCATGTTTATTATATAATTTTTGACAGATGTTTTACTGCTTACAGCTTTATGCAAACATTACAAAAGAAATAGAGTTGACATATAAGTAAATAATAATAAAAAGCTAAAATAAGTTCATCCATTTGACATCCCTTACTTTATAGTTCCACACAATAGGTCACATGTCTTTAATATGAGGCATTAGCATTGTATTTTAAATCTCAGTCATTAATTTCATAGTGAAAACGTCGATATGAGAAGAGTATTTCTACATTTAAAACAGAACAAAATAAAATATAAAAATATCAAATGTGAACAAAAATAGAATTCTTAATACTTTTTTTTTTACTATAGTACGATTGAAGATCATTTATTTTGATTTGATTGTATCTAGGAAATCTTGCAAATCCCAAACTTCATAAAGTACCAAGTTTTCCACAGGCCAACTCTACACCTGTTATTATTCTTTTGTTTTATCATACAATTATACAGACATTCTAATCTGATAGTAAAGCCACTTTTATTAATACACTATCATATATTTCTCCAAATCCTAATTTAGAAACTTTGAGCAATCATTCACACATTTTGGTTAAAATCAACTCTGATATCTTGAAGAGATACAGTTGTAAACAAACACATACATATTCCATGAAATAAGTAATGCTATTAACTTACTTATATTAGAATTGTAAAAGAATTGTGATTTCGAAAAAAATAACCACTTAATTTTAAAATAGTTTAGTACAGAAAATGTGTCAATAATAACAACTAAACTTGAAACACTGTAGAAAAGTTTGAGTAACATGAAAGGAAGTCAACCTAAAACTAACAAAATATGTAAAATTTTGTTTCACAAAGGACATGATCAAGACTGATTGATTTATTTTTTATGGATTACCAACCTTTTGCAGGTAATTTAAAGCCAGAAAATATTATTAGATTGTAAGAATTTTTTAGAAAGCTAATAAAGATTTACTGACACAAGCCTTACTAATTAACCCATAGCTGGGGAGAGAAGAGGTGGATTCATACCTTTCCCATGGGTATTTGTGCATAAGTGAATATAATGAACCTGACTAGAACCGAAACTGAAACTTGACTCTCCAATTTCCAATTCCAAGCTGTTATCCATTACATCATCCATATATCAAAGATTACAACACCCATCTGGGTCTAGATCTGATGTTGCTTAACTTCAGTGATCATATAAGAACTAGTGTTTCAATGAGATAAGCCCTGATATAATTAAGAAAAAAACTAGAAAACAATATAACTACAGTAATATAATAAAAAAGTTTGAGAAACTAAAATTGAGAAGAATTTTTTTTTAGAATTGTAATTTATTTCAATTTTGACATACAGATGTATGTATTATATTTATTTCTCTATTTCATGAGGTTCATTTTTCCATTTTTTTCTTTTTCACAGAGTGCTTATACAAATGAAAATTTGTATTTCTTGTGTTATTTTGTTTGTATACCTGAATGTACAAGTCCAGGGTTTTTAGTGTGGCACAAAAAATGTTTTTTTCTTATATTTGGAAAATTATCTATCCATGTTGAGAGGCACAGAGAGAAGATTAAGTTGAGCATTAGCCATGCTAATAGGAGACAGGGAAGTTTCTCTATGATGGATAAATAAGAGCAATTTTGATTTTGGAGGCATTAAAGTTTACAAGCCATTTCCTGCCCCAGTAAACCACAGATTGGAGGTCGTTTTCAAGACTAACGGCCAGGTTAACTTTGTCAGTAATGCTGGACTTACTATTGAGACAGGGGTAAATGGTAGTATCATCTGTGTAGGTGCCTACTTGAGAACTAGTAACATCAGGAAGATCGTTGATGAAGATCAGAAACAGTTTAGGACACAGGTTAGAGCCTTGGGGAACACCAGCATTCGTATGAAAGGAACTGGATTGACAGGAATGATTGGAATAAATCAAATAATCATCCTGTACTATCGTATCCTTGAAGCTTACGAAAAATGCCAGCATGCCAAACCCTATCAAACACTTTAGAGATATCTAGAGCCACAACTTGAGCTTCACCATTATTATCAAGAGCTTCTAAAAGTTAAACAAAGCATTAAGAAACAGGAAAATTTCATTAAAAACAAAGAAAAGAGTGCTCAAATGCTATATAATGTCAATCTTCCTACATGGCAGTGAATGTTGGACAATTTTCTCACAGATGAAGAAGAGACGAGGCAACAGAGATGTTTACAAAAGAATGCTGAGAATATGGACAAAGTATGTGAGCAATGAAGAAATTTCATGGAAAATGAAAACAAAGAGATGCTTATACTTAGAATTAAAAAGAGACAATTGAAACTTTTGGGACATATAATAAGGAAAGAAGGCTTAGAGAATTTGACATTCACAGGGCATATGGAGGGACAGATGGAAACAGCAAATAACAATTAATCTACCAAGCTTGTGCAAATGGATAGCAAAACATGGAGTGAGAAGGATATAAAAAACATAAAGATTGGAAGTTGTGAAGAGCCACGATTGCCCATATTCTGAAGAAATAGATCACATAAAAGAAGAAAGTAAAAGAACATTTCTAAAATGCTATGAATTCTGGTTCCTTCAAGATAACTAAATTCTAGATGTGATCTTCAAACCATTCAACATTGTATAAAATTTAGGAAGATGATTTCTCCTCACCATTTTATGAATACCTTAAAAAGAACAATGGCAAAAACAATTCTTTTATCTGTTTATCATCTTAATCTGATTTGAAAGTGAAGGTAAAATTAAATTACTTTTAGAAGAAATGTTTTACTTGCTTTTTAACTAGAAATGTAATTTCTCATCATCCACTTTATCCTAACATTAATACAACTTCTATTACTGTAATAATGTCAATAAAGTGTTATGTGGCTAAATAACTCAAGATTGTGAGAAGTCCTGTTAAAACTGTGAGGTACCATATTCACTTGCAAAGACAAAAACATACCTCATTCTGTACAAAGTCAGCAAAAGAGACTATGCAAGTCACATGAGAGATTTTCTTGGTTTTAGCAAAGCAATGGAATCAACATACAAAATATTTTGCTGATTCATTGAATGATGATTTCAAAGACCTGCCATCAATTGAGATTGAATTATGCATTCAGAACAAAATATGTGAACTCAAACATCAAGCAGATTTATCTTTTCCTTTTTATGCTATTTTCTGGTCTTGTGGGTTTTGTTTATATTAGCAACTGTTCCTTATTCAAACTATCAAAATTTTTATTGATCAATTTATACTGAAAATCTATCGGTATTCTGCTGCCATGAAAATTATTAAAGCACCATTTTAATGTTAAATAAACAATTTCTAAAAATTTTACAAAATCATGCATTAGACAAAAATTACTCAATTTAAAATAAAAATTACATTAATTGAAAATATTTTCTTTTTATCCAAATCTCAAAAGAAAAATAATCATGAGAGTAATTCAATTTAGAAGTTATTTTAAAACATACTTAAAAGTCAATATAAACTTTGATTTCAGTTGATATTACACATAATTATATAAGCAAATACAAAAATGCATGTCAAATAATTGTTTTATATGGCCTTAGTATTTTTTAAATTACCAATATTACTGGTAATTTGACTTCAGCAGGTTACAGAAAAATAATTATAAGAAATAATTAATTATTGTTGTGTTTTGAATCAAGTGTTTGTTAGAAAGCAATGAACTAAAACCTCATTTACTACATGAGATTTTTCTTAAGATGTAATTTCAAATATGTTGGTTTTTGCCTATTGGTTGTCCCTATAAACAGCTTAAAACTTCTCAGATGCAAAAAAAGGTTATTCTTTATATCATTTGGTTGCTTCTTTCTTTAAACTGTCAGAATCGTATGGTAAAAAAGAATTCACATGTCATGTATATTTTCCATACCATACTGGAGATAAACATATTGATTTTTTCCTTTCACCTCCCCCTGATTTTTCTTTTTTAAAAAACTGGTGTGTATTAGCAGTAAGAAAAATTCAACTGAATAACTAACTACAAGGAACTAAAAGATTTGAAAAAATGCTTTATGCTGTTTGCTTTTCTGCAAAAAAGCATAACATGTCGTAAACGTATACATTTATTTGACACCTGAAGTAAGCAATATTTCTATAAGCAAGTCCATTGCAGTTTTCTACCAAGGATGCAAAATTTAGTTGATAGTGTGTTGATTTTTATCACCATTACTGGAAAAACATACTCAAAAACTTTAACATGCTTGATTGTCTAAAAGACAGGGTTTTGAACATTTTAGTTGAAAGTACAAATGATAAATAAAAGAAATAAAAAATTTATCAAATGAATATAAGCTGTAGATTCAAAATGCACTTTTCTTAAACTGTAATTTGTTTTCAGTCTTCAAATGTATAAAATATATTTTTTAAAGTATTTTTATTCTCATTCATTCACGATATTTTAATAATTGGGTGAGCTTAATTTACATATATTCAATATAATTTAAGAAACCTAGAAACATTTACAAGGAATGTAAGTTTAATGAATTATGTTTAGTCCAGAAATTAAATTCTACAAAATATTAGTCAGGTTAAAAACAAATGATTATCATATAATGGCATGGATAATGTATTAATAGATTTTGGAATATCGTTTTTATTTTTTATTATTTCATTTATTTGTTGATCAATTATTCTTTGTATTCGTTTGTTTAAGAATAAAAAACACTCTTCAAACATTCCTCAATTTTCTATTGCAGAATTGGCTACTCTTATAAACACATTGCAAATGTGATAATGAAGGTTCTATTTGGCTTTGTTGATTTGGGAACATAGGCATAACTTTAATTTGCCACTCCTTCAAATTTAACCAAATCCGTTACAATAATATTCCTTTTTGATTGTGTGGAAAGATGGAAAAGACATATCAGAGATACTACTTGGTTTCAGTGAAAAAATGAAAAAAAGGAAGTGTTTAACATCTGTTTCAGTGAAATGGAGAAAATTGACAATTTCAAATCTTTTCATTTGTACCCCCTTACTTCTTAAAATAATGACCAGCATTCATATTTATGATTGTTATTGCAATATTTAATGATGAAATTCTATGGATATTTTATTATCATAAAACTTGCCATGAGCTTATTCCATCATTAGCTTAAGAGTTAAGATTAATCATAAAATTTAAATAAGAAAATCATGGTCTTTTCACAAATATTTCCAATAAATGATCTGCTCTCAGACAAGCAATATGGCTTCCACTTTGCCCAATCTACAGCTGATGTGCTTACGGCCATCACTGAAACTGTCTACCGAGCTCTTCAAAATAATGAGGAAGCTCGTGCCGTGGCACTAGACATCTCCAAAGCATTTGATAGGGTTTGGCATGCCGGCCTTCTTCGTAAGCTCCAGGGTTATGGCATTACGGGTCGATTGTTTGACCTAATACAATCATTTCTGTCAAACCATGAATTGAAGGTCGTTCTCAACGGATTCTCCTCCAGTTTCTATCCCACGAACGCAGGTGTTCCCCAAGGCTCCATCCTAGGTCCCACTCTATTCCTTATCTACATAAACGACCTCCCTGATGCCATAAATTCCCAAGTTGGCATCTACGCGGATGACATCACAATTTATTCCTGCCTCAAAAACAAATCTAGTGTCACTGACAAAACTAACCTGGCCATGCGTCTCAAAAAGGACCTCCAATCAGTTGTGAACTGGGGCAGGAATTGGCTGGTCAACTTTAACGCTTCAAAAACAAAACTACTCTCTATTAATCACCACAGAGATCCTTCCTTGCCCTCCATTAGAATGTCTGATGCTCAACTTCTCGAGAGCAACTCTCTGCGGCTGCTTGGTCTCATGTTGACTGCTGACCTGAGATGGAACAAATACATTGAGTCAATTGCCTCGTCCACTGCAAGGAAAATTGGCTCCCTGTGCCACGCCAGGAAATTTTTCTCCCCGGAATTGATCCTCCAGATCTACAAATCAACAATTCGCCCTTGCATGGAGTATTGCTGCCATATATGGTCTGGTGCCCCTTCTGTTTGCCTGGGGGTTCTTGATAGGCTCCAGAGGCGGATATGCAATATAATTGACCCTGCTCTGGCATCTCGTCTACAGTCACTTTCTCACAGATGCACCATCACTTCTCTCTGTCTGTTCTACAAATATTTTCATGGTAATTGCTCCGAGGAGCTGCATTCACTGGTTCCCAGACTTCATGAGTTCAAGCGTCCTATGAGGCTGGCATCCCACTCTCACCCCTTCACTGTCTAAACTCCTAAATGTAGCTGTCTCTTCTTCTCTAATAGCTTCATGTCTCACACCTCTCGCCTGTGGAACTCCCTTCCCTATTCCAGTTTCCCTGAGAGCTATAATCTCCAGCTATTCAAGTGTAATGTCAATCAACATCTCCAGTTGCCTTGATCTATCCACTACCCTTCTCCTCATACTCTCTTCTATCACTCCTATCTGATCTCACTCTATATTTTCTGTAACCCCTTGCATCCTAGTGGCTTTCAACCTTGCTTGGGGTGAAATGCTTAAAAAAATAAAATAATAATCTATTAAGTGCCATATACTATTTCTTAAATATCATTATTCACCAAAATTCAGATCAAATCCACATTAAATAATAAATATTTTTCAACAGATAATATATTGGATCTTACTATAAACAATTAATGTGCATAACTTTCTGGTTAAAATTAAAATAAATATTTTTATAAGAGTACTATCAACAATTGATTTTTAGTATAATCTTTCTAAATATGTGAATTAAACCTTTTCATTTATACTCTTTAGATTGTATAGAATTAAGAAGACAAAATAACTGCCATTTAATGTATAAGTAAATTCAATATGCACAGCAAACATTAGTAAGTAGGTTTGTTTATCTTTCAATATATCTTCCGTACATGCAAGACACCAATCTGCTACAGGGAGGCATGACACTAGCATTTACCACTGGTAGCCTGCTGTCAGACTTCTGGTGTATTTGTCTTGACAATGTTACCACTGGTGGACCATCCAGCGTATTTGTCTTGGCAATGTTACCACTGGTAGACCATCCCACGTATTTGTCTTGGCAATGTTACCATTGTTTACTACTGATGACCTGCCGGTGGCTGCCACCAGAGAATCAGAGGGGTTGCCATCAGTGGCCCACCTGTGGGCTACTATTGGCTTGCATGTAGGGTTATCTGCTAAAAATATTGAAAAATATTAGAAAGGTGTTATATTATTATTGTGCTTTGAATTCTTATAGTCTTAAGAAGATTTTATGACTTATTGTTTGTATTATCATAGAAAAATAAGTAATAAAAACAAAATGCTGATAAAAATACACCTTTACAAAAGAGACATTTTTTAAAAAACTTAAGGCCATAAATTTCATTGAACATATATATATATATATATATGTTTGTATATGTGAAAATGGAAAAACAATCTGCCCATAAGCCAAAGAAACATTATAAGGATGGCCTGAAAGAATCACTGAACCTTGTAAATATCAGTACATATGACCTAGTGGAAGAAGATTCATGATGGAAAAGTTACTTTTTAGAGTTATTGGATTGTGAAAGAAAACTGAAAAGAAATGCTTGAAAAGATTTTGATATAGAACTAGAATATATAGGTGACATTCTAGAATATATAGGTGACATTTATGACCTCTCTTGCGATGTTTATGGTAGGCTTTGCTTGAGTAAAGCAGGAAAATTAAGTCATATGTGAGGTCATCATACCAAAGCACCGATCAACTACAAAATAGCATTAAGCACTGAGAGTCAGACCTATTCAAAGCACAAAGTCTTACAATGATATCTTGTGATGGGCATACTTGACAATGAGGTGACAGCCATCATTGTATATGTGTATTGTGTATATTGTATTAACTTAAAAGTTGAATAGTTTGAGATCATCTTTTAAGCATTAGTTTCTCTTCAATAATAATTTTATAGCAGAAAACTTAAACTAAAATGTTAAAGATTATAGCCAATGTATTTTTAATTTTTATTGCTAAAATGTTTCAAAATATCAAAATCATAATTGATTTTAAACACCTTCACACCTCTGTCTGTTCTACAAATACTTTCATGGAAATTGCTCCGAGGAGCTGCATTCGCTGGTTCCCAGACGTCATGAGTTCCAGCGCCTTACGAGGCTGGCATCCCGCTCTCACCCTTTCACTGCCTATTGAGGAGCTCCTCATAGCCTAGCATATACAGGTGTCTAACTCTCGAGTGTACTTGAGTATTTTTACTTTATTCCAAAGGGTTTGGTAATCATACATGATCAGTCATGCTTGATTTCATTGTCTCAGCTCTAATTATTGCTTTTCACTGTTCCTTCAGCTTTACTTATATTCTTTAGGTCAACCTATTTCTTTGCATTTATCCTGTTACATTCACATTATAATCTTTTAAGTAATATGTAGTCAGCAGTTCTTTATTAAGACAAGTTTCATTAAAGACAAAGGATGTTTATTTTTTAGTCAGCTTTAGTCAGTGACTGTATGTATTATTCAACCATTTGTAATTTAGTGTTTAACTCTATTTTTGGCTGTTATCAAGATCAGGCAAAATTATATAAATTGTTTTGTTTTAAATTTTTAAGTACTTTTAAACACAATATTTTATTAATGTTTGTAGAAAACTATTGAATAAGTAGATACTTTAAAATGTGATAAAGTGTATATGCAAATTTCAGTAATTTCTCATTAATAGGAACTTTATGCTTCTTTTAAAAACACCTACTGAGATCAAAAAGACAGATTTAGCTTAATAAAGCTATCCAAATTGCTAGTAAATATCACCTGCTTAAATTGTAATATTTTTGTTATTTCTTTAAAAAAAAATTGTGTATAAATCTCAGTGAATTTTATTCTATAATAGTTTATCATGTATTTATTAAATTATTATATTTTTGATGTAAATATTTGAAAATATGAATTTAAAAACAAAGTTTATACCAACTTTTAACTGTTCATTATAGTCAGGAAAGCAAATTTCATAATGTCATTTACTCAGTGATTTATGAGCAATGTACCACGAAAAAAGCACAAAATAAAACCATTTAATAGGGGAAGAGCAAAAATGAGGAAGACAAGAGTTTAAAAATATTTATGGTATTCCTATATAAAGCAGTTTCATTATCTCAGAGAAAATTCTATCTCTATTCAATTAAAAAAAAACTATTACTGAGTATTGAATTCATTTTCTACAATGTATTTCTAACAGAAAACAGCATGAATATTATCTTTACAGCAACAAAATAAGAATTTAATATTGGGAGCCAATCAGAAGAAAAACGTGACATATATCATTTTATCAGTGGAAACAAAAATATACAAAGGATATTGTTTGATGGCCTGTTTAAAACAACAAAACTGTTCTTTTAAATATACTATAATCTTCAGCAGTTGTTTATTTTAAAAGAAGTAAAATAAGTGGATCTATTTAAACAAATCAGTCAGGAAATCTTCTTTGTTGAATAATAAACCTTTGGCCAATTAAATCTGGTCCAAAGTTGTGCAAAATTAATGATATTGTCTTTTGTTTTCAAACAACTATAAAAGATCTTTGACAAATTTATTAGATGCCAACAATTCTTGAATATGTTAAATATTCTTTATCAACAAAAAAATCTAAATGTTCTTTATGTAGATTCTATGTCACAATCTGATTCCCAATTGTTTCAATTTGTCTGAAATGGCAACAACATAGCATAATAATCATTTTTTAAAAAAAAGTTTCATTTTATTTCTTTTTATTGAGGTAGATATAACAACAATTGTGCCCTAAATTAAAATTTCATTCAGAACAAAGTTTCTTGGTAAACATTTTCTTTTTTTTTATTACTGGAATTATTAGAACTAGTATCCTCATCTTTGTTGTTTCAGTCACCACAATTTGGATGTGAATAATAATATAAATAATAGAATCATAACAATACTTAATCTCCAAAGTTTAGACTATATTTTTCTTCTTTAGTTAAATTTATTTTTTGTATCTTGTTTTATTCAGCAATGCTTACTTAAATATTACTATATACATTTATAACAAATAATAATACTGGAGTTCATTAAACCACTTGCATGATAGAATTAAGCTGATAAAAATCTGAGTGCTCAAAATTCTCAAGTCAAAGGGTTTCAGTATTTTGCAAAGAGCATAACATCAAATAAGAATTCAAATCTTATACAGATATGAGCAAAATTCATATCATATATATAGATAAACAGATTTTTAAAAATTTGTCACAGAAAAAATATATACATCACCATCCATTTACTAATCAAATATACTTTGTGCTCTAAATTTATTGCTAAATTTTCTTAGTTAATAATATTTCTAGCTTTAAAATTATGTGTGATTTTAAATTTTGTAAATATCTATAAATTCTTCAATGAGATTTTATTGGTATGAAATAACTTTACTTTAATAGTTTACTGCAAATCATTACTCATCTAATAGTTTAGGCAAATGTCAGCAAAAAGCATTTCAGTAAATGATAAATATCAAAATAAGTCATAAAACTTTCAGTACAAAATATTTATGGGGGAGTCCATGAAAAGTTACCAATATCAGACGAAATGACCAAACATCAGAATTTTCTTTGGAATGTCTCCTTTGGTCAAGTTTAGAATTATTCAGCAACCCATTATATTCTCTAAGAACAAATGTAATTTGATTATTAATGTCTAAGATACTATATTTTAATTGTAAAAAAAAAAGAAACAGCCTACATTATATCAGGAAAGTCAATCTAAACTGGAATATTTTTGTAACCATTTTTTGTTCATTGGATATGAATTTTTTTTTTTTTTTTTTGCAAATTTCAGTACTGTACAAAAGCCAAAAAATAAAAATAACAAATAAAATACTTACCAGGATGAAAGAATCCCCACGGCTTCAGTGGAAGAGTTACTGGCATTATTAAGGCCAGGCCACCCAAGTCTAGCACATACCATGAGCTCCTGGAAAAAAAAAACATGTGGATTAAAATTACAATTTTACAATGTATATATATTTCTGCATATATGAAAACACAAAGTATATTTAAACAGATTTAATCTTGGCAAACCTTTGGTATGTAGGTTACAATATTAAAACAGACTATAATTTAATTGATATTTATCATAAACAATAACAATAACTCTTTTAAATTAAAAGTACGTTTCTGGTTTTAACAAATTCATAATTTACGCACACCAATTTAACTGAAGTACAATTTATGTCTGCTTAAACTAGAAATGACTTCTGCCATTTCAACAAATGTATTTCTATAACAATTGATAACAATCATAATTTAGATTTTTGTGTTGTACTCTCCTGTGTTAAGATAAACAAAAATAAATATTTCAATAAGGGTTTAGTATCTTTTAAAATAATAATCATTATACTGAATTTCTGTTTTCTCCATTGTAGTAGGAAAGTAAGTTTTGTGGAATTTACTCTGTAAATTTACTTAATTAAAAGAAAAATTATATTTCTTAACATTATGCTCTTGTGAAAAGGAGTTTAATTGGAAAGTCTAGACTATATCAACTATAATATTTCAGAGATGGCTAGTTTTTTAAAGTGGCTCAGGCATTTGTGTTCAAGGAAAAAACTAAAGACTTCTGGCATGGGCATGGCCAAGTGAAAGACACATTCTAAGTAATTATACATCATAAGGATGGCCAAGTTAATCCAATAGGTCCAGTTCATGAGGGTCATTGTGAAACAGCTGAAGGTACTGAAGTACACTATCGAATTTGTGTCAGACCACAGAGACATCAGGTACAAGTCTTATGAGATGAGGATAGAGTAGTTGATAGCTGACAAAACCTGAAAGAACTGGCATGGTCGAAATGAAGCCCTTGCCGGACAAGCTCAAGTATTCTGAGAAGCCCTGTGTGTCCTTTGGTTCTTTTTCAATAAGAAGGTGAATAGAAGAAAATGACAGGGAGGATCAACAGTGTTAAGGGGGGTGGGGGTGTTGTGAACAATAAAAGTCATGTCTTGTCACCCCACTTCTTTTCTCAGGGTCAATATCTCACTGCCTATACATCAAAGTGCTTGACATAGTGGAAGGATGCAGAACACTATTATAATATATGATAATTTATTTCATGATCCTTTGACCTCCTAGGTTCCTAATCTGAATCACCTGGACTACTACATCTGAGTAAGGATACCAACCAACAGTTCTACGATACTAAGGACTTATTGAAGGCTACCATTGTGGGCATGATGACCAACATGAATGAGAACCACTTGATCTATGTGTGCAGTCACTTCCCTGGCTTTAATGGTTCTATTCTCTAGCTTGTGTACGGTTTTATTGAATAGACTTTTCCTGTTTTCCTATGAACAATTATTTTGAAAACATACTGATTTTTTTCTATTGAACCTCTTTATTTTTCCTTATAGTGTAATGTGTTTCTCAATTACCTGGTGCACTTTGTTTACAAAGGAATAACCTCCATCCAATATAAAGTTATAAGGCGAAGTCTGAGTGATGTAATATTGTATGAAATGAAACAAAATTATTCTATTTTTGTTTTTTTTATTAATCTTGTAGGGACATAAATGCATATATGAACCCATGTAGGAAGCTAGAAGGGAGTTCCACAAGCAAGAAGTGCAAGAGAAGAAACTTACATCTAGCCATTTTGACTGTAAAATGATGATATCTTGCCACCAATCTAGTACTGTGCTTAAATTCATAAAGTTTAGGTACTGAAGAGGAAAGCTCATGAAAGCAATTATCATCTATAGAAAAGACATGGGGAAGTTACATCACAGATGTGTGAAAGTGACTGGAGCAGAGATGTCAGGTGAGGACGAATAATGTTGCAGATTCTTCATTGTATTTTACCAAAAATCTCTAAATACATACCAGAAGCACCAGACCTTATGTAGCAGCAATATTAAATGTATGGGAGAATGGTAGACATATAAATGTGTAAGATAGATTCTAGCAAGAAAGATTATCTAGCACAGTGAAATAAATTTCCTAGAAACAGACTTAGCAATTGATTCAATATGATCCTTCCCCTTCATGTCAGTTATCCTGAGAAGGTACAATGAGCTACTCTCCTGGAAGTTAGTTTCAGCCATACTGATGGAAGGTAAAAAAAAGTTTAAAATGATTAAAAGAGCACAGTTTTGTTTTGGATGCATTAAAATTAACAAGCCATTTCTTGCCCCAGTTCTCTACATACTGTAGGTCATTTTTGAGCTTATCTGCCAGTTGACCTTGTTGAACCAACCAGACTTAAAACAAGAATAAATAGTTGTGGTATATATGTTTTAGAAATATATCCTACTATAACTTTTATAAGAATTCCAATATGTACAATCTATGGCCATGACTTTTTTCTATATATTCAAAATCTGAAACAAGAACAATATTTATCTTTTTATGACAATTCTTCTAAAATTGTGTACATATTTTATTACAACTTACTATCCAATAAAATAATTTTGAAGCTTTACGTTATTGTGTTTGTAATGTCTTCTGTAGTGGAAGATAAATCAAAATCACTGTAGAAAAAATTAATAACCAAAAAACAAAAAATAAATAAAATGAAGTAATAATTGTAAACAGAAAACAGATTTTGAGAGAGTTCTGTATATTGTTCATACAAGGGAAGGAAGATAAGTAGATAAGGAAGATAAGAAGATAAGGTCACCTACATATTTAGGAGCAAGAACTTTAACATTGCAATAATGAGGAGATGATGTGAGATGAATTTAATGAGAAAAGAATGGTCTGAAAAGGTATCAAAGAAACAGAGGAATGAAAATGTATATCAATGTGCCATTGGGTGAAAGGTTTATTATATTATGTCATAAATGATTTCATGAAGAATATTATTAGTAACCTGATTATGGCACCTGATAAGTTTAGCAGTATTTATCTAAATAGATATTAGTCATTATGGAATATTATCAGTAGACATCCCCATAATCACTATTACTTAGCACCAAAGGACAAGGTCTCTCTTCTTCCAGTGTAAATATTTGTGTGGTATGTTTACAGCTATACTGAATAGTTAATCATACAAATAACATTCAGGCCATAATTCTATGTTGTTTTATATATACATATTTGGATTTATGATAATAAAACAGACTGAGTAGAAAAGGAAGGTAAGTTTCTTAATGAAAGTATATATTTGAAATTAGTAAACATAGATTAAAAGCCAATAGTTAATGATAAAACTGAAATAATTTTTATATCTACTTTAAAAATTTGTTCATCGCATAAAATAAATATTTTGTGTTATATACTATATTTTTTAGTGAAACAAGGCTGAATGAAAATCAAAGACATTTGTTAAATTTCTTAAAAAATATGAAGAGTTAGAAAATGAAAGTAATTACAGAATCAATAGTTCATGGTCAGAAGAATTTGACATTTAAGAATCATCAGTGATATTATTCATTACTATTATTAATCTTCTTTTGTTGTTGCTGCATACACTTTAATGACATTTTATAATGACATTAATCTGAGAATATACTTTTATATATTCCTTTATTGACTTGCATGGAGACATATTTTTTTCACTAAACATTTTACCTAATTATAAGTTATACATGTAATTAAAGACCATTAATAGAAATTTGAAAATTTGGTTACATTTTATAGACAAAGACACATGGCATAAGTAAATAGGTATCATTACTTTAATCAGATTTGACATTTAATACACACTGAAAATTATTCCGTCTGAATTTTTGGGATGAGGATTTATCATTATTTACACTATTTACATACAGACTATTGTCCTTATTTTTGTTGTTGTTCATCAGGTGTATATCAGTCTGGGTAACCTACAGGGGATTCCAAATTGAACCTTTTATTTAATCTATAGGGGTAGATTGTTCCACTGCCCATGTTTTGTCTAGTTTTTTTAGTACTGCTCAGTCATTGTTTACCTCATTTCCACTGAGTTCAAGTATATTACTTGCATTTACTGTTATCAAATTTATGAATCAACATTTTAATCCACTAGACTATTGTCCTATATGATAATAGCCTAATGGATTGACATACACCTGATCAAGGACAGAGACTATCATCGCTAAAACAAATTAATGGACAACTAAAATGATAGATGGACTTTTGGAATTTTGACACCTTGTCAGATGAGTATTTATTTGTCCAATTTTCTGACAGCAGACAAGTATGGATTTAAAGTTTGCTTAACTAAAAGTTTTGTTTGAACCCCCTTCAATCCATTATTAAATAGGGTTGATTTTCAATTAATGTGTGAAGAACAATTTGGAGAACTGGTCACTTCAAGCATCCAGTGCAGAAAAAATATTGGCTTAAAAATATCTGATTTACAAGAACATTTTCCTGCATTTATTGATGATCTATTAGAGAAAAAGAGTTTATTTTCATGGATAAAGATGTTCCTTAAAGATGATTCTTTCCAAATAGCAATTAATACTCCAAAATCACATGATATAAATCCTTTTGAAAATGTCTAAACTATTCTGTATCATGAAATCAAGAAAATGTCAAGAAAGCTTTCTGCAAATGAAAAGTTGTTATATGCTTTTAATGTAATCTGATTAGACATTACACTACATAATTCATAAATTTCAATGCTTGAAAGAGTAAAACCTTTGAAATTGGTCTAAGATAAGTCATTTATATTTTAAGTTGGATAATAAAATATTCATGAATCATTTCAATCATAAAAAACTGCACAAATAAATTGTTTGCATGATATTTCCAAAAACAATAATTCTTTTAATGATGAGAATTATCTTGTTTATAATGATTGAATTCTGTCTTCTATGCCACAAGAGCCTAATTTATTTGTCATTTCTTTGTCATATAACTATCTTATAAGGATCTGTTTTCTGCATGTTTATGTGTTTATTACCAGAACATAGTAAAATGCTACAGTGTAGTATATTTTTGGTTAGTCAAAATACCATTAAAATATTTTGACTTAAATAATAAAACAACTTACAGTACAAGCATAGTATTGGCTTCTGAGTAATTTTTAACTAATTAAGTTTAAATTAAGGAAAAATACATGGGAAATAACTCCAGATATATTAGCTGCTGGCCATATCATGTTTAAACACTAGTTCTCATCTGATCCCTAAAGTTAATTAACATTGAGGCACATCATTACCTAGATAGGTGATCACTTGGGAATATCAAGTGAGGTAAACTTTAATGTGAAGGTGGTATGATGGATAATAGCTTAGAATGAGAAATTGGAGAACTGGGTTTGAATTCCTGTCAAGTTTGTTACATTAAATACCCTTGGGGAAAAGGTGTGAATCCATCTTTTCTCCCTCTAGCTAACTGAACTGTGGACATATGTGTGTGTTTGTCTATTACCTTACTATTTTTACCTGACTACTTACACAAGATGAAATGTGGATTCATCACTTTGACCAAAAGACTGGAGCAAAGTGCAAACAATAGTTCCCCACCACCCAGAAAGACACCTATACAATCTTTTATGGAGAAAGTGTTGTTTGCAGTTTTCTCAAGTCAAAATTGCACAGTGCTTACAGATTTCCTGGTTACATTAACCAGGATTTATTGGCAGTTGAAATTATAGGAAACTATCACACCTTCAAGATGTAGTATAGTCAGCAAAGGTGCCTGAATCTTGGAAGATAATACAAAAAATACACAACTTATATGTCAGACAAATGGAAGCCCTACTCTTTTGGCTTTTATTAAATCCTTCCCTCATTCCTTTGCTAATCTTCTGACCTGACATTATCTGGTCTTCACTTTTTCCACCTTCCATGAAATTATATTTGAAAGGAAGGAACTTCTAGGATGATGTCACACTGATTAATATGGCTGTAGTCTCTATAAGAGAAGTGTGTCACTCTGGATAGAAGCTATGTGAAGAAAGAGTAATCAATTGGCCAATTTTCATGTCTCTTCAATGACAGTAAGAAATCTTTAATGAAAACCTCTTTTACCTCTGTTATCACCTCCCAAATTGTTTTTAGTGTGTTGGCTTACAAAAACAAGAAAAAAAAACTTTAATGAAAACCTCTTATGATGGTTAACAATTTGGTAAAGTAATAAGTTTGATCCTCATTGAGTACTACACTGGTATTATCTTTTGTAACACTAAATTTAGTAAATAGCTTTAAAGATCAAGTTATCAAAAACAATAAAAAATATTTATCAATCTTATTTTACCACTGTTTCCTCTGAAAAATGAGTTAAAATGCAAAAACTAAACAAGCACACAGATATAGATATATATTGTATCCATGTAGAAAACTTCTAGCAATCATGTATTTGGCCTTTGAGTGATAGTTGAAGTGATTGCATGCATGATTAACAAATACATTTAGTCCATATTTTATTTGAGCTGTCTGTAAAATCACTGATTGAAACCTGAGCTATAATTTTGACCTAATTGTTTATTGATCCAATTATTTAGATGACTTTGCTTGAATGAGTTGGCCATTTCTTATTGACCTTGAATAACATTTTTGATGCTTTATAATTCTAATTCAAATAATGGATACAAACAAGAGTTTTTATCAATTGGAAATGCAAAATTTAATGTCAGTGACTAATACCACTAAATATAAAATATTTAAAAGGATAGTATTTCATTTTCAGTAATTCTCATTGCTGCAAATATTTGTTTAGAAACAATGACATGAAATTTAGAAATTAGTACTGTCTAACACTAAACACCCAAACTTCCAACTAATTTATGGAGGACCAATTTAGTTGGGTATAATGAGCTCACTTGATAAAACAACTAATGCATAATTCTGTAAGACAAAGATATTTTCTGTATAGTATCACATATAAACTTGATATGAGAAAACTTGTTTGTTTTGTAACAAAGTTCTAATATCTAAAAAATAACACTTACACTGTTATTGGTCAAAAATAGCTGATATGTGATAATGTTAGGTTTTCAATACAGATATTTACTCTACTGACAGTGATCAATTAATATTCAGATAGGATGAGGAGTAAACATGACAAATCTTTATCATAATAATGTTGCTTTTTATTTCATCATTTGTAAGAACATTGCTGGTTGGTTTTGTAGTAGTTAATTTGGTTGTTATAATTAAAATGGGAAGGCTGTTAATGAGAAGTAGCCTTGCTAGGGTGAGGGGCAGAATAAGCCTCCTCTCTATGATTATAAATTTTTCTGTGCAATGCAGATCAATTACTACTGTCACCCTCTGCAGGCAATGTCTGTTCTCAAAAGTCTCCTCTCTAATAAACAATTTAGCTTACTTTCAATTGGTCAGTCTTAATTCCAAGATTCTGATTCACTATCTTATTGGTCAGATGTATTTGCAATATTCCTTTGATTTAAAGTTGTTGTTATTATTAAACATTGTTTTGTGGAAAATATTACTTTTTAAAAATTGCTTAACTTTTATTTATTGTCTCATCTGCAGTAAACTTAAAGAGCAAGCATTCTTGATAAATTAATTTTAACAGAAAAAACTCCATATGAAGAAAATTATTACATTGTTATTTTTTGTGTTCTGTTATCAAGGAAACTATAAGTAAATATTTATTTGAGAAATGATATGAATATAATAAGGGATGGTGCAAGGGAGCATGACCCCCTCTCAAAATATATGATACCCCCAATCTATGATATGTGGCCCACCCATTCTACTACATCTTAATTTTCATAAGGTAAAATTCATATAAAGTACAAATTTTATTGTTACCTACTGTATCTGACAGCATATAAGACGCATGGGTGTATAAGATGCACCCCAATTTCAGCAAGGAAAATCAAGAAAAAATTAGTTATTAGTAAAATTATTAGTAAACAGTACAGCCTAAACTATATTTATGAGGTATTATTTTGGTTAAACAAGCCATGATTACAATTAAATGAGAAATAATAGGAAAAAAAGAACATTAGCCTATAAAAACTTTATTATATCCAAAGGTAAGCAAAACAAAATAAAAATCAAGCAATTATTACAATTGTATAAAATAGTGCAGTTACCATTAAAATTTATTCATCTTCAAATCCATGAAATTTGTCGTCTTCATTATCAAAACTCTGATATTCATTTTCAATACTACTATCATTGTTGTGTTATCTTCCATTCCATTGAGAGTATTGCTAATGCCACACTTTTTAAAAGATTTTACAACAATTTCTGGTCTAATATTATCCCAAGCTTGCTTCACCCATTTGCAAACTTGTGCAATACTGGGTCTTTTTATTGCCATCCATGTATTCTATTGCTCCATCATGTTTAAGTATAAGCTAATAGGAGTTACAAGGAAGCTAATTTCAGACAACTGTTGCAAATTTTAAACCTACATAAGACGCAGGGGAATTTTAAAAGATATTTTTATTAAAAAAAGTGTGCCTTATAAGCCATAAAATATAGTAATTATGTACAATATCATATGCATTATAGGTGAACAATTCAACTAGAAAATTGAAAATAAATACAATGTATCTAAATAAAAATTAAAGACATGTCATAATAGATCATCCAATCTTAAATAAATCAACATTAATGTTTTGTGAAATTTTTAATATCAACTTAAGATTTTTCTTGTTAAAAAGTTGAATAATTTTAACCCATTCAACATTATGGATAAAAAAAATAATGAATTTTATATAGTGTTTTCTGAGACTTAGCATGAACAAAACAAATTCACAGATTTGGTCAAAAATGACCCCAAAATGATGTCAGAATCCACAAAAATTTTTCATTCTTTAACAGTCAGTTGTACTTAATTTAATTTGTAACATATGTAAATGTAGGTAGAAGAAAGCAAATGTTGATAAGATAGCAAAATTCACAATGCACTGCCTGGTGCCCCCAATCAGGCTTGGGCCCCCCCTACATTCAGGGGTAGTACACATCAGCTTCGAATATATAAAGTTATTCAAGAAATGTTAACACTTTTATGGAGGCACCTTTATTAGAAAAACAGAACTGATATGATTTAAAACAGTCTTTACCTATTCACCATTCCATCAACATATTATTGGAATCTCCCATCATCTTCTATGTGCCATGTTTTTTCAGGACATTGGCAATCATGGTTCTCCCCAGATTAAAAAAAATATTAACACTTTTATGGAAGTAGCTTTATGAAGAAAATGGTATTCCCATAGGAGTTTTAACATTATTTAAATCACTTAGTATTTGATTCATGAATCATTATTTAAGGAATATTTTTCCTTTTTCATGACATGTATATTCAAACACTATAACTAAAAGTCACTAGGAATTAATGATACTACCTTTATAGAGTGAACAATATTCTAAGATGTATTTAGACCAGTTATAACCACATCTAGATAAACTGACCTTGTATTTTGAAAAATTATAAAATACTCTTTAAGAAATAACCACTTATTTCCTTTCAGTGACTAGAAGAAATAGACTAAAATAAAATTTAAAAATCTGAACACTTAAGTATTTGTATGAAACAATTTTCAGTAAAATATAAACACTTCCAAGTTTACATTATTGACTTATTTCATCCCATAATTATTATTGACTTTTATCAGACTAAACTCAGCTTAGTAAATATCTATACCTATTGACTAAAAATGGGTTGAAATTTATAAAAAAGTAAATTGAAAATATCTAATGGTATTTTAATGTATATATTTGTTTTTCGCATTATTCATGACAATTTCCTCGGGTTGGTGAGTTACATGATCCAAAATTAAATAACTGGGAGAAATTCAAAAAGAAATTTCTTAATTTTTCCATGTTTTCTGCATTAGATTGGATAGAAAGGATAATAATGAAATTAGAGTAAAGCATTTGGTATTGATTTTGAAATTTGGTTTTATATAGTGAAAAAAACTTTAAAAGGAAGGGTTTGATACTTAAACAGATGAAAATAAAGTGTAACAGTAGTTTGAAGATATTTATAACAACCTTAAATGAGTAGATCTCATGCAAAAAAAAATTAAATATAAGTTGTAACTTGAATTTATAACATTTACTGAAATTACAAAAAAGAACTTGTTTTAGAAAATAAAAACATGTCTTGAGTTGACTGACAAATGACAATCATTTGACAACATATTGCATAAGGTCTTAGAAAAGTTATTAGTAAAATTATATTGTTCATAGGTCAGAATAAACAAATGCTAGATGCAAAATGCAATAGACTGAATAATGAAACCACTACAAATTTAAAGAATTGAACTCATAATTAAAAACCAAATTCACAGATCATGAAGTAATGAATATTTTTAACAAGCCAGCTGAAAGTTTGACATCAGTCTAATATATTAGAGTATGAAAAGGGTTTGTGAAAATGTCAGAGGGGTTCTTGGCCCAACCTAATTCTCAAATCAGTATTTCAATAACCAAACATCAGAATATTGATCTTCAGTATTGGATCAGGCTGAGAACTGTTTATCACCTCCTTGTAGCTTTACCTCAAATTAAGAAATAAAATAATTATAGCTACACCACAGTAACAAAACTTTTAAGTAACACCATTTTTGTATTTTAAATCAAATTTAAAACAGTTTTGATTTCCCGTGAAGGAAAATTTAACAGTGTCATAGGAAACCATAGCACAGCAAGACTATCTTGGTGTGATTGTGTGGTCCTATACTAGTGTGGGAAGGACTTGTCTTTCTCTGTCTTTCTCTTGCATTGTAAATACTTATTTTGATATGGAGCAATTCGAATACACTTAAAAGTAATTTTGGTAAAAACAAACAACCAAATAAAAATTATTAATCATATTTTTTCTGCTTTTTTTCCATTAATCAAAGCTTGATACAGACAGATTTCATTTTTATCAAAGATAAAACATAAAACACTCCTATTCAATTTCTAAAAATGAATTTATATTTCTGAAAAGGTTTTTTTTTTAATTTTTAGAATCAACTTTTGCTAAGTGCTTACTTTAGTTTTTCTTTCAGCATAAAGTATTGGTCTGTTCATCTAAAATGAGATGATTTCTTTTCTCTAAATGTATAAATAAAAAATAGGACTGAGGAAATAAGATTCTAATCAATTTGTTTTGCCAAGATTTTTGATATTTTTCTTTTCTTTTCAACCTACTCAAAGTAAATATAGCAGAAATTTTTCTTAAATAAAGTACTTTTTGTGATATAAATTTTTCTTGTAGCTATGTATATTTAAATCAGAGTTTTACAGTATTAAAAGTTTCTTTATGCAAAATTAATTTATAAATTAATTAAAAATATAGTATATGTACTTTGAAAAACATTGAATAAATCCATGAACTTAATAAATTTTTAACAAAACTGCACATCAGGTAACCATATTTTTTGCATTAGTGATATTAGCCATAAATGTTTTGCAAAATGTAAGTATTCATATATATTAAAATACATTTTATGAAGAAATTAATGTAAGAAAATATCTAAACAGTAATTGTTAAGAAAATTACACAGTTTTTGTCATTTTTATCAAAGTTTGAATAATAATTATTTATGTATTAATGCCTTTTAAAAACATGCAGATTGATTTAACATATATTGTTAATGTAATGATAATAATGCATATATTTTACCATTTTCTTATTTCTTTATTAATTAATAAATTATCCTTTAGGTAGAAGTATAGAAAGATATAAAAATTAATCACTAATCCTTTTGTATTGTCATTCAACAAGACAATTTAATTATCTTTGCTACTATAATATCAACGCTATTTTCTTTTATAAATATCTTGTATCCGTTTGTAGTAGGAAGCCTTACCACTTGAATCATTAATTATTTTTGTAGTGAATATATTTATTATCAGCTAATATTAGAAAGCATGGCAGAAGATAAAGAAATCTTAGCAATTAAATGGAATATTTATTTATTTATTGCTCATGAACTCAGTTTTTGTTACTAACATAATCCATGAGAAATGATTTATAAAACTGGAATGCATAACGAAACTATTCAAATAAAAATTGATTATTATTCTTTGTATTAAAAGTGACAATGTTAATATTCAAAAGTCAGAGAGAAATTCATTAGGACAAGTAGTTCAAATATTTCTCCATTCACCATTATACATTACTGACAGTCATGGAAGCAGTGGCAGACTTACATTTTTGGGGCCCTGAAGTTTGAACAGATATGAGGGCCCCTTTGCAACCATTAACAACACATTTGAGGATCCAACTGTCAAAATGTAGACTATAGACTTGTAAGGTCAATGAGTTATAGTTTGGGTGCTGCAAGCCCCCACAGAAAATTTGACCAATTACAGGGAAATTTTGTGGCCATATGAAATGGGTTTTAGAGCATATTTTAAGGCCAACATTAGCTACTTTAACCTATTGGCTTATGATTCTATTACTAGAATGGTCTTATTTTAATAGCAAACACTTTAAAAAAAGAACATCGATTTTTTGAAAAATTCACTCATTAAAAAAGTTGCTTCTGGTACCCCTCTAGGATTAAGGTTTCCTGAAGCTTAATCTTCATTAGTTTCAAAGTAGATTAGCCACTGCATGTAAGCAAAAAATAAAAAAGCAGCCTTTAGATCAGGCAGACATTATATTAGATATACCTTATGAACTTTGGATATTATAGGAACTCTCAAAAGGCATCCGTATTTTTAATATGAACTTTAACAAGCTTTTAATATCATCTTATACTCATTCAATTTCAGTTAGGTTAAAATATGGAAATATCTTCATTTTTTAAAAATAAAATATACAAAATAAGCATTATAAGTACATGTCATTCAGATTTCAGTACACTTTGTTAAATTTCTTTCCTACATATCAAACTTATCCCAGTTCACAAAACTGATAGCAGATGATGTTTTTTTTTAATATCAAACTCAATGCTTCCATCATACTTCCATCATGCTTGGCTCGTTCTTCAATTATAGATTGCTCTGCATGACTGTAATCAATAATGACAAAATTTTCAGAAGCTAATACAGGGGTTGGATGATATTAAGTTTGAATTTGATGTTAGTAATGAAGATGATAGACATCCAGTAATGATTTCTGCTCTGTGATAATGTGTTAGGAAATTACCAAATACACAATGAGAGAATCACTCAAAGTCACTTCCTCTGCAACAGCACATCTGCTCTATTGCATGCAAAACCAGCTGTGGGCACTGAAGCAGTACAATAGTGGGAGAGCATTGAAACCATTTTCAAATCCAATATTCTGTGATATGGAATACCACTGGAAAATACCAATCAAGTGATTCGAGAAAGAAATATTATGTAAGTACAGTGTAACCGGGATATAAGAGACCCAGATATAAGAGAGATTTTCTCTGGTCCCAAATTAGAGTCATACTTACCTAAACAAAATAGACCAAACCCAGATATAAGAGAAACCCGGATATAAGAGAAACCCGGATATAAGATACTTCTTCTCCGGTCCCGTCAACTCTCTTATATCTGGGTTACACTGTATATGCAAAATCTTCAGTGGCTGAAAATCAAATTTAGAAAATACCTATTTGGTATGAAAATAGTAGTCAGACATTTGCTATATTTTCTTAACTTTTGGGAATTTATATTTCATTTGACATTCATAATTGAAAATACTTTACTAGGAAATCTAATTAATCTTATGAAAGTGAATATTTTTCACTTTCATGATTTTTTAAAAAATAATTATTGGCATTCACTCATTAATTGTATAACTTCAATTTCTATGGATGTTTAATTATGAATATTAATTTATCAAGTAGGAAATAAAATTAATTTATATAAAAATACAGATCAAAAGTGGGCGGGGGTGAATAACAGGAAATGTTTTATCAATGGACATAACTTTTAACCTTTAGAATTAGAGTTTATTTTTAACAGTTGTTTTAAGAATAAAACAGAAAATAATTACATAAGAAGAACAATCTATTTTTTATGCTTGAAATAACTATAAATTTTAATGAATAAATATGACTAATGATATCAAATTTACCTAGCAATTAACAGTGTTCTTTAAAAGTTTTTAATATATATATATATATATATATATATATATATATATATATATATATATATATATATATATATATATAAATTGTTGGAGGTACAGAACCGTAATATTGCAAGGAATAGATACAAATTATTTCCTAAAGGCATTATGAAAAATAAAAAGTAAGAGATGAAAACACTTACAGAACAGACCAACCGGTTTCGTTCCCAAGCTCATCAGGGTCGACTGGGAACAATTTAACAATTATTGCAATATATATTGACTCACACAAACACCCTACATACAATTAAAACATTAAAAAATGAAATGATTAATGGTATGAGGGGAAAAAAAAAAAAATTCAAACCACGCGAATTTGCACAGCACAAAGGAGAAAAAAAAAAAAATTCAGGTTATTCATGATACTCCTAAAAATAATTTTATGTGTTCCTTTGACGTATGTTCTTTGTTTACTTGTGTTCTAGTAATGGAAACTATTGATATCTGTTGTAACATGTTATATCGAATTGGTTTGTCACCTCCGGATATCCCAGAAAATGTGTTTGTTGAACTTATGCAATTCGCCACTATGTCTGTAGAGTTTAGCTTTAACAATTTTATGTACAGACAGATTGATGGGGTTGCCATGGGCTCCCCTTTGGGTCCCGCTTTGGCCAACATTTTTGTGGGCTTTTATGAGTCGTCCCTCCTCACTTATGACAATGCACCGTCTATGTACCGTAGGTATGTGTATGATACATTTTGTCTTTTTAATAGTGAAGTTGAAGCTGATTCCTTTCTCACAGTTATGAATTAACTTCATCCATCTTTGAAATTTACCATCAAAAAGGAGTCTAATTCTTGTCTCTCTCTTTTCTTGATGTCCTTGTGCATCGGACTCCTTCTCAATTTCTTACTTCAGTATTTTGCAAACCAACATTTTCTGGTTTGTATACGCGTTGGGACTCATTTTGTCTCAGAAAGCGTAAAATTAATCTCATCAAGACCTTAACTCATAGGGCCTTGATGGTTTGCAGTCAACAATATTTGGATGAAGAATTGGATTTTATCCACTGCACGCTATTAAAAAATGGATATCCTAGTGATACTCTTCATAGTATCATGCGTGATAAGATTCTTCATTTTCAAAAGGAAAAACAATATTTAGTTCAAAAATGTCCTATTTACTTGCGGCTTCCATTTATTGGTTCGCGGGGTGAGCTTGTGGCTAGGCGAGTCTTGTCTGCTGTCCATATGTGCTATTTTTTTGCTCAACTAAGGATTCATTTTGCAACTCGTTCTGCCTTTCCCTCTATGCATAAGGATCCTCTTCCTCCCCATCATGTTTCTTCCGTGATTTATTCTTTTAAATGTGGTTGCGGTAGCAACTACATAGGAAGGACTTCCCAACGTTTAGATTGTAGGATCAGGCAGCATGTCCCATTGTGAGTTCTTAATCCGGATGCCCGTAAGAGCCAGTTGGTTAATACTTCCAGGTCAGCGATCACTGAACATTTGATAAATTGCAGGGATTGTGCGAAGGATTTCAGTCCGAATTGGTTTACTGTACTGTCCAGTTCGCACTCTCCATTTCATTTGCGAGCACTTGAGTCTCTGTATATTCGGTCCAGGGAGCCGTCTCTTTGTAAGCAAAAAGACTGTCTCCTTGGGCTTCACGTTATTAGACTCTAGTGTGTATCATACATTCCCCTCACACTCCCCCAATTTTCTTTTTTTTTCTCCTTTGTGCTGTGCAAATTCGCGTGGTTTGAATTTTTTTTTTTTCCCTCATACCATTAATCATTTCATTTTTTAATGTCTTAATTTTATGTAGGGTGTTTGTGTGAGTCAATATATATTGCAATAATTGTTAAATTGTTCCCAGTCGACCCTGATGAGCTTGGGAATGAAACCGGTTGGTCTGTTCTGTAAGTGTTTTCATCTCTTACTTTTTATTTTTCATAATGCCTTTAGGAAATAATTTGTATCTATTCCTTGCAATATATATATATATATATATATATATATATATATATATATATATATATATAGCTTTAATTTGAAATAGTGTTTTTGAAACCAAAATTGCTGGTTTTTCAGTTGCTTGCTGATAAAGAGGCATTTAAGGCAATGCAGGTTTTGTGGTAGAGTGCTCAATATTGAAGATAGAAATAGAGCATTAATAGAATCAATTTGAAAAAGTTCTTTTCCCTTAACTCAAGCTTACTTTGAAGTTTTGTGGCTACATAGATGTGACCACTCATCAGAGCAGAGTTAAACTGCTGATATTTCTTGATTTTTTTGTACTTTTATGAGTGTGTTATTTTTCCTTTTCACTTGGTGGGTGTTGCTTGGTTGTTGACTTCTCTTCTCCTTTTTTTATTTTTTTTTTTATTCTTTCCTCACCTTCTCCACTGATCTCTGGTTTATTGCTATTATTCTGACTGTTTAATTTATGTTATACTTAATTTTTTGTGTGTGTATATATGTTTGTGCTATTGTGTGCTTATGTGTATGCCTATGTATACTTACAAACATGCATGCACACAAGCACTCACACATGCATGTCTGTGTGTCTGTCTAACTTTGTGTTTGTGTGAGTGTGTTTGTATTTTGTTGGTATTGTGGCTATTCATTTTTGTTTTGATCATTTAATTTATTTCACAGTTGGATTATTGTATGGGTATGTGTTTATGTGTGTATCCATACCTATGAATATCTGCATGCACACATACATACAAACATGTATACATACACACATCCACATGTGTATGCTTGGATGCTCATTTGTGCATGTCTGACTGTGTATTTGTGTTTGTGTGTGTGTTTATATGTGGGCATTTGTATCTTCATGCCCCTATACATAGTACATGGTATAATCTGTATGTATATTTTTTATTATTTTTATCTTTACTCAATGTGCACTTAGTGTATATTGTATATTGTTTTCTTATTGTTTTTCTTAATTTATTTTTCTTTTTTCACTTTTTTGTATTTAGTTTGTGCATGTTTTTGCATTTTGTAAAGAGTGTAGTTGTAATTTGTGTATGTTTTGTGTGGTTTGGTATTATTTTGTTGTTTATTATTTTATTGATGTTGTGAAGGGCATGTATGTGTTTCTTTTGTGTTTTGTAAGGGATGTGGTGATCTATATATATATATATATATATATATATATATATATATATATAATAATTATAATAATATTTTTTGTTTAAAAATATGATTCCTTCGCTACATAAGCGTTCTCATGTTTCAAAAACGAGAGCCGAAATCATCCAAATAATTAATAAAATTAATTTGGATTGAGGTGTTTAGTCCCGTTTCATCTTCAAGCGAAATTTTAGGAATAAGCTATCTCTCGGTTTACGTGTATTTTTACAGAATTTGTTATTGTGGGAGTGGCTAGACTATTTTCCTTCTTTAAGTGGTCAGGGAGTTAATTCTTATCAGTAGATTCATCATCCTCTGAGAGGTTTTGCTAAGGTTGGGTAGGGTATCTATTTCAAGGCTAATGTTTACGGTCATCCTTTAGTTGGTTCCCAGTGAAGGATATTTTTATGGCGCGCCTACAGTCGTTATGTGTCTGGAGAATTGTCTTTTATTATTGTCTATCTGATTATCTATTTATTTATTTGTTTATTTAAGTGGGTGTTTAATATACAGATCGCTTTGCATTGAATTTCAGTTTGTTTTTTTAGTTTTTTTGACGACGACAAAAAGGGTTTTTCCTATTTAAGGGTTTGGCTGAGCTTTTTAGAATTTTACTTAGCTATGTTTTTTTTTTTTTTTTTTTTTTTTTTTTTATGCTAATTATCTAATGCGAAAGTCTGTTGATGTCGGCAAAAAACCGTTAACTCCTGCCTATGGTTTAATAATTTTTCATTATTTAGGAATTTAATTATGTGTAGTTTTTCCTGTAAGCATAAGAGGCATGGGTCATCCCAGGTTCTACAGGTTCTTGTTCTATTTACTATTTTCCATTTTACTTTTGGTGTTTTATTCGTTTCCTTTAGATGCCAGAAATATTGGGATAGAGATGTCTGATTTCTATTTTGAATATTGTTGAAAGAGCTCTTGTGTTGTCTCCATCTAATTTTAAAATTATTCTTTGTTGATCCTATGTATATTCTATCAGTGTTAGGGCTCTCAATGGATGAGATAGTGCATTGGTATACCACGGATTTTGTGAGGCATTTATTTTCCAACGGGCAGTTTTTAGGGTTTCTACAATCGCATAATTTTTCGTTATTTTTATCTAGTTTTAGTTTATGTGTTTTATTACTGTTTTGGTGTACTGATAAGAATTAACTCCCTGACCACTTAAAGAAGGAAAATAGTCTAGCCACTCCCACAATAACAAATTCTGTAAAAATACACGTAAACCGAGAGATAGCTTATTCCTAAAATTTCGCTTGAAGATGAAACGGGACTAAACACCTCAATCCAAATTAATTTTATTAATTATTTGGATGATTTCGGCTCTCGTTTTTGAAACATGAGAACGCTTATGTAGCGAAGGAATCATATTTTTAAACAAAAATATTATTATAATATAAGCTCTACTTCTGTATAGAGCACTGTCTTCTTAAAAATAAAAACAAAAATACTAAGGAACCCCGGATTATGCACCCAACGTGTTCTTTTCTATTTTCTGCATACCTGCACAAGGATATATATATATATATATATATATAAACAATATTGGGAGAAAAAATGTATGACAAAGTTTAAGAATCTTTGTGTGATGTATTTCATCCTTTTGGATGTCATTCGACAAAATTTGTTACATTGGTGTGACTACACATGTGCATGAACAAGGGATGCTGGGAGTTTTAATTTTGGATTACCAATGGGTTTGCTTCTTAGTGGAGTGATGGCATGTGTCTTCTTAGAATTTCTCGAATCTGTTTCATTCCAAAATATTTTACCCAAACAATCAATGTACTTCCAATATGATGATGCTCTATTAATATATCCTCATGATACTGATTTATCTGACCTTGCAGATAAACTAAACAAAGTTGAACATGCAATAGGATTTACATACGAAATGGAAGAATACAATTCTTACCATTTCTAGATATCATGCTAAACTGTGTTAACAATAGCTTAAAACTTGGTGTCTACTGGAAATCAACCAACAAAAACAATCTAATAAATTTCTATTATCATCATAACAACAAAATAAAATCCTGTATAATCATTGGATTCTACTTTTAAAAGCACTCAGAATTTGCAGCCCTCAATATTTACATGAAGAAGAGAAATACATTGAAAACACTTTCAAGCTTCTTTAGTACCCTAATTATTCTATATTCAACATGAAACAAAAGGCTCATAAAATATTCCAAAATAGAAAAATGATTGCTCCTGACAAACCCAATGAAGTGAAAAAAATATGTCCTACCAACTAACTATATCACAACTACAACTGAAAAGTACTTATCTAAACTCAACATAAAATTTGTTACTACTATATCTAAAACAAGAAAAGACTTAGTCAGTACTAAACAAAACAATAAGATATTTACTCTATTCCCTGTAATAATTGTCACAAAAATACAGAGGAAGACATAGAAACTCAAGGAATCTAAATAAAAGATTATATGACCACAAAAGGGACATTTTACAAAACAATATAACAAATGCATTAGTTGCTCACTGTAACAAGACTGACCACAATTTTGTTATAAAAAAAATGCTACTTTGATCAAAGGAGAAAACAATTCACTAAGATGACAATGTTTACAGAGTGCCTTGATTGCAAAGTGATCCACAGTAAATTTGCATTCTGGATTTTACAACATTTCACTGTTCCTGGCAGATCTTCTATTATTACAGTGTGGAATATCTAATATCACAAGTGATAAAAAGAAAAAGAATCTCGGTGAAATCAGCTAGATTATATACATACAAAAAAATATTCCCAGCATCTCTCATTCGTGTGCATGAATGGTCATACCAATATAACATATTTAGCTTGATGAAGTCCTAAAGAACAAAACATGTCACACAAAAACTTTTTACCATTTTTTCATGCATTTTCACCCAATATATATATATATATATATATATATATATATATATATATATATATATAGATAACAAATATCTAATTAAGGTATGTTTCTTTTTGCTGAATTTGATTTGGGCAAGTTAAGAAATTGAGGCGACATAGTCTTATGTAGAATAGTAGACCACTCTGCTTTTTAATTTAAAGTGTGTATCTTCTGTGCCCTGTCTATCCAGGTTCTTGTAGATTTTTGGGAGTTTGTCGGCTGATTTTGGTTTTGATAAGTAATATATATATATATATATATATATATATATATATATATATATATATATATATATATATATACACACACACAGACATTACCATAGCACTCAAGAAAAATATCAAAATTTATATATGTATTGGCACTTCTGCTTAGAATCAGAATCTATGTATGCCCTGCCTTAGTATTGCTTCCTGGCACTTTCACTTATACCCAAGATCTGTACACTCTGTGTGTTATGCACAAAACACACACACACACACACACACACACACACACACATACACACAATCCATTTTATATGTGAAATTATTATTGTTGTTAAATATTTAAATCAAAAAAATATAAAACTTACTCTTCATTAATATTTAGTTGCATTATTTTTAAATTGAAATAATTAAAGTAATCTATTGAATGAACAAGTTTTAAATTCTTGGGTCATGCATGCAAATTTCAAATAGAGGATCTTTTTGAAATTACACTCAAAAGTATTTTATTGGTTATTTATAGAATTGCACTACTGAATAAGCACATGCAATATCCCTTGATTAGAGAAAACTTGACTAAAAAGGAAGACAATAAAAAGTGTATTTGCTATTTTAAAAATTTATAATCCTTCTGTTTTCATAACACAGTTTATGATTTCTTTTTTACAAGAAGAATTTAAATACATCTTTATGAAAAACAAAATATTTCTTCAGGAATTAGATAAATCTACAGAGAAAAAAAATGTGAAAACTTAAGATATTTAAAATATTTAAAATGATTTGCTGAATGGCAATAACAAAAAATGACATAAATAAAAATTTTATCTTTGCTGAAAATGAACCTCTTCAGTTTTATATGCATGATTATAACAACTTTCTTTATCAAAGAATTTATTTCTTTAGTTTCATCAATAAGAAAAGTAGGATAGAATTTGGTCTTGTGCCATGTTAAAACTAAGCTTAGTAAATAGTCAAAAAACATATAAGAAAAATGAAAAAAAATAATGAACAAATGTTCCATTATTTTTATAATGAACTTATTTTGTTCCTTTTACCTAAAGACTGATATGAATAATAATTTCTTGAGATAATGATCACCACCAGCTAAAATAAAAAAAATAACAACTCAGTGCTTAAAATTACTTAGTCATTACACTGATATTTTGAGCTTTTTAAATTGATTCTTCTTACATCAAACAAACTGTATATGTAGTATTAATATTTGCCTCTTGAAAAGTTAGATGAGCTTCAATTTTACAGTTCTAATAGTTTTTATTGGCTTAGCCTAATGTCTTTTATGTTCCTGGTATTTCACAACCATTTCCACTGAGGTTCTCTTTATGCACGAAGCTGATGATCAGTATTTTATTTTTGCTGTATCTGACATTTTTTAATTATTTTATGATTGACCAAAATGAATGCCATTGTTTGATCACCTATCTGCAAGATATTTATATTTCCATGAGAATCCTCTACAACATTCAGTATTACTTATTGATATATGATAATTTGAAAGATCTTATTCCAAATTAAGATTGCCATAATACAGAATCTCATGTGTTCCATCATAACAGACTAAAAGTACTTATGATCTATAATCACGCTTGTGTAAATAAATTTTAACACTTCATATGACATATTAAGCATTGTCATCAATTGCAAAACAAGAATCTGATTAAAAAAATAAATATTCTGCAGCTTTAAACGCTTATTATCATAAATTTATCATAAATCTAACAGGCCAGAATACCCAGTCTTAACATTTAGTAATAATAATTAGTAGAGCAACTATTTTTGGATAAGGCTCATTACAAGAGACTAAATAAATGAAAACTAGCGTTGATCATTTAGTTAAATCCTCATTATTTGAAAAACCAGTTCACAATCAAGAATGATTACTATCAATATTCTTAAATGTAATTTATGAATATTAGATAATACAATAATACATTTTTTACTCCAAAATTTAATGTCAAAATATATTTGTTTCCTATACACCAAAGGTATGAATAAACCTCAACTCATCTGGGATTCCTTTAGAGCTCACGGAAAAAATAGAGGAAAATGAGTTATAAACATAACAGGCTGTTATATTCATCAGTTTAACAAGTCAAATGTAACCACTTGATGTTTCTATTAAGAAACCCTGTAAGACTTTAATGAAGGAGGAACTGAATTACTGGATGCAACCAGAAGATTACGGGACAAAGGAAAAGACTGATATTTACTCAGGTATGCATGTAGATGAAAGATTTGGGAGGTGGAAATAAGGAATGATATAAAGTCTTAAGAAATGTGGTATCAGTAACACAGTGGATGAGATTAAGGATTTATTTAGAAGAATATATATTTAAAGTATTGGTTTGAATTTTTGTTCAATAAAAATCTTTCAAATATGACTAGCTTTTTTCCCAAAACTTTATCATCAAAATAGATCTACTGTGTCTTATATTCTGAACAGTGCAGTAATATATAATCCATGACAGTAATCAGTAAAGATCGATAAGGAAGTATTAGTTACTAGTTTATAAAATATGGGAAATTCAGAATAAAAATGATGAGAAAATGTAAATGACATTAATTCTTCAGAATTTCCCCTTTATCAACATCTGACCAAGTAACACAAACCTTTATCATAAGTGAAATATATATAGATCACACCTGAGGACATATTTCTAACAGATGTCTTGACTAAACAAAGAACTTTTCTGTCTCAAAAGAAAATTAAATAGCAGGAATTACCTGCAAGTTATGTAGATTATCTAATAGAGAGAATACAAATGGATCAGTACTTGGATTAAAGAAGCACACTTCAAACTTACCCTTTACTGCTGAAACCAAGTCTTAACATCTGCTTCTACACTGGTCTGTATTTCTGACCAATATTTCCTTAGTTGAAGACTAATGCACAAAAGTCTGTTTATCTGGCTGATATGATCAGGAAGTATCTGATTTTCCCATGTACCCAGATATAAGCTGCTAGCTTTCTTGTAATTAATCTTGGCCTCTGTTATATATTAATACGTGTTAGACACCTCATAAATCATGACTATCTCAGATGAATTCATTGCCAGACTACTGTCAAAAAGCTCAAAACAGTGTGATGATGTAAAGCTGAGACATGTAAGAACTCACAGAGATATATGTAATCTTATTCATCTGCTTGACCATGTGGGAGATATGAAATTCAAATTCCTGTGATAAATCTAATAGAAAAATAAGTCTGTACACTTTAAAATGGGATGAGTCTTTTGAACTTAGCAAAATGAGTCATCAGCAAACTACCTTTACCCTACACAGAAATGATTTTTGCTCACAAAATCTTTAGAACATGCTAAATAGTTAGGTAAATAGATTATCTTGTTTGGCATATTTTTCTCTTCATTGTGAAAAAATCTTGGTTTTCGCATCCCTTGATTTAGGGTACATACTTAGATATATTTTTATGCTTTTTCTCTTTAATCACTTTTACCTCTCTTTTAGCTTGGGTAAATTTGCAGGGATTTTATACTTTGTGTTACCTCTTTAAAATGGAAATTGTAAGTCAGTTTATTCTCTGCTGGAAAAATCTTTCAAAATGTTTCATGTTGAAATTTCTTTTCTCTGAAACAATGGTAGCTGGGTAAAAAACAAAAAGTGAGTGCAAATACAGATTTAAATTCTTTTTTCAAATATCTTAGGTTTCTTTGTGATTTCTAGTTTTATATTCTAAATGTATTTTTTAAGGAGTTGGCATGTTTGTGTGATTTTCTGTTTTATTCCTATTACAGTTGAGAAAGAAAAGAGTTACAATTATTTTTGTTTGATTGTTGGGAAGAATGTATAGAGTAAATAAATTTTGGATGTGGGTCATAGAAATTCTTTTGAGTTTTTTTATGAAAGATTAGTTCTTATTTTTATTGCACTTTTCATAAAGAGGTTGTTGTTGGCCAGCAAAGTTGCTTATACTTTGTTCATTTTTTGAAAAAAATCTTTTCTGACTACTAATGGCCAACATTTCTCTACACTATCTTATTTATTGACATTTTGTTTACTTCTTGAAGATTTGTGAATGGAAGGTGAAAATATTTCCATTGACTATTTGCATTTGATTTTGAATTTCTATGATAGAGAAATTATTATCCTTCAGGTAATATGATCTTTTCCGGATTAGCTCTATCACCAATTCACAGCCTTTCCTTCTACAACAATGATAGTCTCCATTTAACCAGTTCAATATCCAATTTGCATAAACAATGCCCTAAGAACAAATTTCTATCAATCAGAAGAGATAAAACAAAAATGCCTGATGTTGTTTATTTATTCTTTTTCTTCTTCATCTATGTCCTGCATCGTTTCAGGACATTGGCGATCATGGCACTCCACAATTTCCTGCCCTTTGCAAATCTTAATAAATTTTATCTCCTAAACCTTGCTCTGCCATTCATTTACTCATACTCACTAGGTAGGTTATACATTGTTTCCCTCTTGCCTTCAATTTGTTCTGTGAGTATCAAATTTTCCAAGCCCTCTTTCCTCATTATGTGTCCTAGAAATTTCAACTCTCCCTTTCTGATGTTAAGTATAATTGCCCTTTTTGTTTTCCATTTTCTCTAAAACTTTGTCGTTGCTCACATGTTCAATTCATGGTATTTTCAACATCCTTCTGTAGAACCACATTTCTTTTGCTTCAAGCCTCTTCTTTATCTTTGAAAAGATTATCCATCATTCACTGCAATATAGGAGGACTGATATTATATAACAGTTCAGTATTCTTTTCTTTGTTTCTAATAAAATTTTTCTCTTAATACCTTGCTTAGCTTTTGGATGGCACCTTTTGCTATCCCAATGTGTCTTCAGATTTTAGTGTTACACTTTTTGTTATCTGTCAAAATATTTCACAGATATTTAAATAGTTTTGCTTGTTTGATTTTTGTATCACTTTGTAATTTGCATGTTGAGCTGTTCCTTTAGCTGACAACTAATGCATTCCATCTTCTTATAATTGATGTTTAGTTCTTTCTTCTCACTGTTTACTAAAGTGAATCCTAACATTGATAGACATCTATTTACAATTTTTTGATTATTTATAGCTTGACAAATTTGGTGACACAACATTAATAAAAGGATTTATTTATAAATATTAGGATAGAATTATAGTGAACAAAATATTAACATTGAATTATAATTAGCAAAATTTTAGTTGTAAGCTTCAAGCTCTTATTGTGTACACAGCATGATCAGCAAATAACTATGTTTAATTAGCAGGTTGGTATTAGACATGGGGTGAGTGAAAATTCATGTCAGTGTGTTGCTATCTATGTTTTAAGCTAATATGCTTGTATGTATGTACCCTTCCAAAAACTTCTGATGTTTAGTCATTTGATCAGATATTAGGCAATAAGTTCTGCTTAGTTTTCAGACACCATCATATCTGTAAACATATAATGGGAGTAAAATAATGAACCAACCTTCAATGAAATTGCTGCTAGATGAAATTCATGCAAGGATTCCCATTGGAAAAGACAAATGACTTTCTGAATGTTTTTGTATTTTAAAAGATTTTTCGAACTTGAAGCTTTTTGTGGAAAACAACAATTATTTGATGTTTCTTCTGGTAATTAAGAAGTGGATTTGAAAATGGAATAAATCAGTCATGACTTCTAATATCAGATTATTGAAGACTTTTTTGAAAAATATTGAGTTCTTTATTTCTGCAGTCACTTAGTTGTTATAATTCATTAAAAGTGATCCATATTCTGGAAACAAAACACCCAAATGTAACAAATGCATATGGGCTACACTCAAAGAAAATTGGCAATTAACATTACACAAATTAGAAGATCTGTGAATCCCTTAAACTGCTGCCCAGATACTGTCCAGTCATTTTGAATGCTTCAACTTCCGATTCTTCACATTTTGTATAGTGTTTTGTTAGCAAAATATTGCATTGCACTCTAAAATTTATTTCATCAGTTAATCTATATTGTGGGCATCAAAAAGCAGGAAAAAAACTGTCATTGTTTAAGACTTCATACAAGAATTATTAACATAGAGATTAGACATATTACATGCATAATATGAATTAAATAAGGAAAATAAAAGAGAAATAAAAAAACTATGAAAATTTATTGCTTATAATGATTCTGCAATTGATTTAAAATTTTAGTTTCTTGAATATCTAATCTAAAATATAATGATATTATTCTGCTCAATTTGCACTTTAAGTTCATCTTTTACTTAGACTACATCTAAAGCAAAATCCTATTATATAGGTGAGACCATCTGCAAGATCAAAATTAATTGTTCATCAAGCAGGCTCTTTCTTAAGAGAGATTATTAACTTCAATTACTTAACAATGAAAACCAACTTAAAATTTTCCAAATAATCATTGCCAATTGCTAACCACTGAATGAACTGTACCAAAAAATCCATTTCATTTCTCTCCCCTGCTATTTTAACAAACACATCTTATATGCAAAGAATTTGTTGCTTTGATATTCATACTTAATCCATCACACATGCCAGGGTCATGTGAGCTACAAAAACTTGAATAATGTCAGAAAAGATGAGCATTTATGGGGGATGAAACATGAAGAAGCAAACATAGAACAAAAAAAGCAAAATATTTGCAATCATATCAAAAGGAGAAAGAACAATTCTGAAGAGCATTGGTTACTAAAATTTCGCACATTGTTAGTTGTGAATATAATTTCAGATGTCAGTGATCAAACAACAGTTGTTTTACTAAATGCATGAAATCATAGTCTATAGTTAATATAAATTATTCAAGAATTTTCAGTAAAATATATTTTTTGAAACTTATATTCCTTAAAAATCATTTGGAATAAATTCAGTGTGAAAGATTTGTAAATATAATATATTTTTATTAACATAATTTCATTCTAAACTTAAATTCCTTACAAAGTCAAAAAGCTTTAAATTCTTTATAATTATTTTTTTATCATTATCATTTTATTACTGTGAATAATGTTTTAGTTTCACAGCTTATCATAACAGATTTTAGTAATTACATTATTACAAGGATTAGAGTATTTCAGTGAAAAACAACAATGACTAGAAATAAACTAACAAAATAAAATTACAACAATTTGAATATGTGTTATAATTTACTAAAGATTAAAAAAACAGGTAATGTAACTGGATTAGAGTAAATAATTGTATATACAAATCAATACATGCATAGGTTCCAAAATAAATTAGGCATATTGGCAGTACAGAAGATCCCATATTAATACACTGTATATCATTTTTGGGCATTGACAGAGGCCTGTACTCTTGCATGAATACAATTATGCAAATGGTGAATACATACCTGTCATTTGTTATTTCATACGTCTTGCAGGTGTTAACATAATACAGTTTTAGATAGGTGAATTGAACAAATCAAAATATGTCTCATATTTTTCAGTGGGGAACAGGCCTGAAGCTATGGAAATTGTCAAACATTTTACAGAACATGGTGAGTAGTATGGGCATCATGTGAGTGGGCATTATCCTGCTGGAATAACACAACACCATCATGCTGCAAGAATGGCTGCAGAATAGACTGAAAAATGGTCTGAATATACATAGTACTGTTCAATACTCTTTTCCAAAAAAAAAAAAAAGTTAGAAAGTGATCTAACTTCTGAAATCCCCAACCATGATGCTAGAGATCTGGCAAGTCATATGTGAATAGACTCTGAAAGATGTTGCTACTCAGGTCTATGTCATACACACACACACACACACACACACATCACAGCTATTTGGGGTTTCCTATAGCCCCACTGAACTTAAATAAAGTCAATTCAGGTTTGCTATGGTAAAACTTTTCTATCCCAAGTAAAAATCATCTCAAAAATGGAAAAAGTCATTTTGTCACAGCTTATTTTCTCTGAAAAAATGGATTTTCATACTTTTATAGGGGTAAAATATTGAAAAATGACTGTTTTATCATCATCTAAACTAATATCAAGGAAACTTTTGATCTGAACCCCATGAAACTAGGTATTTTCTGAAAGCAAAGGATATATTCTTTCATTTAAAAGTAAAATTGGCTGGTGTAAATGACTCAATGTTTTTTTCAGGGGGTAAAATGTGAAAAATAGTGAAAATTTTGCATTTTTTCTAGTTCTAAATAAAAATTTTCCCCATTAATGGGAAATTAATCATTTTATTTGGAAAATCAGGAAGCCTTAAATCATAATTAAACTATTTCAGGCATAAAATTGAGAGTTTTGAAGGAAATCAACATTCCTAGAGGGTCAAAATGCGACAAAGTCTATTGGTAATTTTTAATTATATGACTGTCAGGGGTTAAAAAAATGAACACCCGGCCACAGAAATCTTTAGTAAAAGGTGAAAGATTTATCTGCAATTCCTGACCACCAGAAACCAAAATGTTTTTGTTTTTTTTTCCAAAAAATAGCAGCGATAAGGAAAATTAAACCAAATTGACTTTGACATGTCTGGGTCAAATGTCAGCCAGCCAGCAATAAATGTTTAGAACAAGTTGTCGTCAGCTTGTAATAAAACTCACCACTCCCAGTTAAGAGCAAAGAGTGAAAAAAAAGGGTCAAAATTGGTAGGGCTTGATATAAGGTTTGTTTTGTTATTTTCAATCCTATGTTTGAACAATGGCTTGATGTGTTTTGTTTTGTTTTTAACACCCTGTGACTTAGCAGACTGACATTGTTTCTTTCGCCACATGTCTTACTTATTTCCCCATCACTGGGCCATTTAACCCCCCCCCCTTTTATTCAATGATGTTTACACCAAATTAAGGAGAAAGGAGTGAAGTTTGAATGATATTATTTTGAAGTGAAAATAAATATTTTTTCATAAAAAATGGTAATTTTTCTCAGAAAATTGGGCATAATTTCTTAATGCTAGCCACCGAGTGACATTATCCACAGTGAAATTGAAGATTAATTACCAGTGAATAATTCCATGTGCAAACTGGATCCTATAACATTGCCTGAAAAGGTCCAGAAGTTTACTGATTGATTGAAAACTTGTTGCTTATAATTGTGTTTTTCATGGTCAGTTTCCATTATTTCATCTTGATGTTGTCATTTTCAGACAGCCAAGTCATCAAGGATTCCGGAAAACAGTTTGGCACAGATTTTCTTTAAGAATTTTACATTCTATGAGGGGTTTAAAATGTTACCGACGAATGGGATTTTTTGCCAAATATTTCATTTACAAGCCATGTTGGATTATCCTATATGACAAAAACAAGGGTTTTAAACAGCCGTAACATAAGCATCATGTACATGAAAGTAGAATCTGCTCCCATCACTGAATACTAAAGAGCACCATTCACTCCTCAGATGAAAATCTTCTAACTGCACTGGTGACAAGCATGGCAATATTGTTGCATAAGTACAAGTCTAACTAGAGGTACATGTATCCAGAGTGCAAGTAAACGATCTCCAATTCAGGGGACCATATTTACTATGATCTGTGCTGCTGATACTGTGCAGTGTACCACTGCTGCCCTTACAATACACTGATCATGGTAAGCATGTATGATACATGGCCATCCAGAACCTGGTCTATAGATGTAGGAATATTCATTTGACCTCTGTTACCAACACTGAAGCACTGCTTATGTGTTACATTCAACATTCAGCCTCTCAATGGCCCACAATCTTACCCATCTCAAATGGCTTTCATTGAACAAATAGTGCATATGTACATCTCCAAATCAGTATCCGTGTTTGAAATCTTTTGTCACACTGAAATTTATTGAAATATGCATTATCATCTAAAGCTCAGACACAGATCGTGAACAATAGTCAAAAACCGAAAATTTTATCAGAATATCTACAATACCCTATCCAGGTAATATTGTCATTATCTTTCAAGGTGATGCAATTTTATTTTCTCTCAGTGTAGGAGGAAATTTTGTTCTTGGAAATTTTTATAAAATTACACATTATAAACATTCATTTTGATATACATGGTATAAAGATCAGGATAAGTGACAATGTTTTGGAAAGTGACTTGTTCTATAATAATTAGTTATAAAATGTTCTTTCTAATTTTTCTTCTCCTTTATAAGAGAATCCCTTTAAGGAAGACAATAGCAAAGATGACTTCCTATTAATTATAACATTTCACTTTTAAAGATTGCTGCCACAGAAGAGTATTCAGTGCTTCATGGTTAACAAATGGTATATGTCAAATTAGTTTTCACACTAGTTCATTACTCTCTTACCATTGGCATTGTAGCCTGATAAGAATAATTTGACAAGAGTTGTTTTGATTCATGATCCTCTACAAAGTGAAATAAGTGTTTATACATAGATAGGTTCCTAACATTCCAAGAAATAAAGGTAATTGCAGACTTGGATTGACATAATCTTTGAAGCAGTCTACAATTTTGTTGACAATGTTCATGCTAAGACATTGAAGCCACTGAATCTGAAATGGAAAGTCAGAAGCCATACAACATCTCATATATTGTAAGTAAGTTTATACTCTGTTCAATCTGCACGTGTTAAAGTCAAGTATCAGCAAGCTTATATTCCTATAAAACTTTCCTTGCTTTTTATATATTACATCATCCATATAAGAAGTTATATATCATATACTTAACAAAATGAAAAAAAGTTCAAATTTATTAACAAATGTACATCTCATATAAATAAAGACTATGTATTAGGTTGGTGCAAAAATAATGTCGTTTTCTCACATAGTAACATATGTGAGAAAACGACATTATTTTTGCACCAACCTAATAAATTACCCATAACTCCAAAAGTGCAATTTTTTATAGGAAGAAATAGTTTAACTTACAATTTGCACTCAAACAATCTTAAGATGTGTAATATTAGATTTGATTAAATTCTAAAAATAGATTTGCTCCATTAATTTTAATTTAATGAAAGATTGCTAAATGTTAAAATGATGATGATAAATATTGTGACACTATTTGGCTTGCTAAAAGGGAAAAAGAAAGGCGAGAATTAAATTTAGGTGATAAGAAGCCATCACGAAAAGGACACTAAGCGGTGTTATTTTTCTGACAAGGAAAAGTGGTATAATTTTTTATTCCCATTGTCGAGAAGGTAAAAAGGAAGATACTGGAATTAATCTGATTTAGGTTATGGGGCGGGTGGAAATTCCAGGTTGGCCAAATAACCTCAGAGACAGAATTCTAAATAGATAAAAATTAACTGTGTCGCAGAATTACAAAAACAAAAGTGTCCGCTGACCACCATGAAGGAAAGGTTAAGCCTTTGTCTATATGTAGAAATCCTTGAGAGGAGCATCTGTTTATCGTCAGGCTGGCTATGATAGCGAAATTATTTTATTGGGACGAAAAATTCGCTGTGTTTTGCCAGATGACCACCCACTTGATAATTGGCAAAAATCTCGTTGACGAATTCCATATGAAATTTGGCTATAATAGCGAAACTGTTTTATCGGATCAGTGGTTGGCGCCAAGAGTGCAGGTACGTCTGGGTGGCCACCCACTTGGTGATGGTGAAAAGCTAATTGACAAATTCCAGGTAATATGGTTAAAAGATAAAGAGTCTAGGGGGTGAGGTCTCCTCGGAGAGAAGAAGGAAAAGGAAAAGTGAAAAAAAAAAAGGATAAAATTTTTTTTTTTCTTTGAGCAAGATTTTTTTAAACCGAGGCTAGTCTGGCCACACCCACACTGCTGAGCGTCCATTGGCTGAATGATAGCAGGAGTATTGGGCAGAGGTAATCATGTGAAGAAGGAGGGGAGGCCTGTTGCGCCCCCCTGAAGGGATAGGTGTGAGATGTCACTGTGAGAGAGAGGGGAAACCCGTTGACAGCCTCTGAGGGCATGGTGAGATACCAATATGAGAACAGAAGGAGGTGGGAAGACAAAAGACTTCCAAAAATGGAAAATAATAAAATTTTCCTGACCGAAACCAAATAAGTGGATTGTGGGTTGAGAATTATCAAGGAACCTCAAACCCCGACAAGCCCACCCCGGTTTTGGTCGGCGTCCATATAAGCAAAGTCGCAGTGAGTGAAAATCAGTTTGAGTTCCAGTGCCAGTTGGGGTTGGAGACAGACAGGCAAGCAGTTGCAGTGAGCTGAGAGCTCTGAAGACCCACCTCGCAGAAGCTGACAAAGATTCGCGCAAATTCCGAACTCAATTTCTAACCAAGAACAATTTATTTTTGAAGAATGACTTAGACTCACACCACCGAAACAAGTTTCACGAATATTGTCTGAAGATACACCAAGAACCAGTTTCTTAAAGAACAAACAACTTAAGATGTTAAGACTCGCCTAACAAACACAAAGTGTCACAAATCCATATAGTGGGTTGCGAAGTAGACGCAGTCCTGTGTTCAGCAACCATATATAAAATATTGTTATCCTTTTTTTAACACATTTCAACTTTTCGAGTTATTATTTTATTTTCTCTTACATATACTTGTGCGATATCACCCTTATTCGAACTTGGCTTGCATTACGGCCCAGCGACTGATTGATTTCGTCTGCCTAAGATCAATTCACAACATGGGTAGGTTAGACTGGAAATCAAAGCAGTTACTTCGGGAACCAGACGTTGGAAGTGAGCTGGGAACGACAAGGCTGATACCGAATCTAACCAGATTCCTATCTGAATCACCAAAAGGTTAGAACGTCACATTTGGTGCCATGACCAATACCAAGCCAGTTGGTCGTCACAGGACAGGATAGCACGATGGACGCAGCCAGGCAGATGTCACATTTGGCGCAGCGATACCGGGGGGATGTCACAATATGAATAGTAAATAAAACCAGTAACTTGGATGCAATAGAAAATGCTATAAGCTGACTGAAAAGATATATTACATTTACAAATTATGATCTTTTAAGTTGAAATAAATAGTTGCAAATGTTAATATACTTGAGCCTAAAACTTTATATATATATATATATATATATATATATGTATCCTTGTGCAGGTATGCAGAAAATAGAAAAGAACACGTTGGGTGCATAATCCGGGGTTCCTTAGTACTTTTGTTTTTATTTTTAAAAAACAGTGCTCCATTCTCCAGACACAGAACGACTGTAGGCGCGCCATAAAAATATCCTTCACTGGGAACCAACTAAAGGATGACCGTAAACATTAGCCTTGAAATAGATACCCTACCCAACCTTAGCAAAACCTCTCAGAGGATGATGAATCCACTGATAAGAATTAACTCCCTGACCACTTAAAGAAGGAAAATAGTATAGCCACACCCACAACAACAAATTCTGTAAAAATACACGTAAACCGAGAGATAGCTTATTCCTAAAATTTCGCTTGAAGATGAAACGTGACTAAACACCTCAATCCAACTTAATTTTATTAATTATTTGGATGATTTCGGCTCACGTTTTTGAAACATGAGAACTCTTATGTAGCGAAGGAATCATATTTTTAAACAAAAAATATTATTATAATTATATATATATATATATATATATATATATATATATATATATGCATGTGTGTGTGTGACTGATGATAGAGTAGCTATGACATGTCAGAGAAATATAGAAATATAGAAACTTTTTTTTACTGTTTGCAGTGATATATATATATATATATATATATATATATATATATATATATATATATAATCAAAATGTAATTATATTATTTCAATGTACATAAAGAAAAAAGAAAAATTACAAAAATTTAAGCTTTCAATAACAAAAATTCTAAGGTCATTAGATTAAATTCTATTTTTATAATTATTAAAATAAAAGAATATAATTTCAGCTTTAAAGATAAAATAAAATTACAAACTATAATAATATTTACATGGTAATTAAAATTAAAAATATAGATTCATTTACTATTAGACAATTGCTTGTGCTATTATGATAAATTAAAATTCTTATTAAATTTTAATCTGTGAAATACTAAGATATCATTCAGTATTAAAAGTCTATTTTGCTGAATAACACATTTTTGGTCATCCTATGAGAATGAACAATTTTAACAGAATGTAAAGAATTTTGTTATTGTTAGTTTAATAAAGAATTCTCTAAACTTAATTCAGAGTACAAGAATAATCATAACTTGTCTCTAGGAAGACTAAAATCAGAATACTTCTTATTGTCTAAATAGATTAACAATTAGGCCAAATAGTTTTTTTTTAACCAACCAGATTTAATTCCTTTTTACCTTTATATCACTGCCTCACTTTTATTTAAATTTGGATATGGTTCTCATTCAATTTATGGGATCAAAAAATATAAAGTAATTTATTTACATTTATGTAATCACATAATTTTTTGCTGAATAACACATTTTTGGTCATCCTATGAGAATGAACAATTTTAACAGAATGTAAAGAATTTTGTTATTGTTAGTTTAATAAAGAATTCTCTAAACTTAATTCAGAGTACAAGAATAATCATAACTTGTCTCTAGGAAGACTAAAATCAGAATACTTCTTATTGTCTAAATAGATTAACAATTAGGCCAAATAGTTTTTTTTTAACCAACCAGATTTAATTCCTTTTTACCTTTATATCACTGCCTCACTTTTATTTAAATTTGGATATGGTTCTCATTCAATTTATGGGATAAAAAAATATAAAGTAATTTATTTACATTTATGTAATCACATAATTTTTTATGTGATTACATAAATGTTGTCTATATTAAATATAGGCACCATTTTGAAAGTTATATAAATAATGTGCTCTATACAGTAAGTATTTACATTTTAAAATGGAAATAACTCAATCCTATCATTAAGCAGAAAACTAATCCTTATTTTCGATAGTAAAAATTAATGTCAATATAAGAAGTAGCATTAATATAAGAGGTATTCCGGTGAGATTGGCATAAAATGTTTATACTTATAATTTGTAAACTGCATTTGTGTCATTTGCTGTTTATTTTGTGTTTTTCATTCTGTAAAATTTATCAAAAAATGTGACAGAGAAGCTCCTTTTTCAGCAGATAATAGACAATATTAAATATATAATCAAATTATATCATTTTTGCCTGCTGAGTAAACTAGTTGTGTATTTAAAATCAATAGAAGAAGATGGTATACAAACTGAGATGAAAGCTGTGATTTTGAATGTAGATTTTTAAGCAAGCAGATATGTGTTTGAAAAGATGTTGTAAAACAATCCTTTTTTCTTCACAATATGCTAAGCTTGGTAAATCTAGTTTGGGACAGACTTGATGAGTGAAATAACTGTGCTTTCTAACCAATTCCTGTGGTTAGTATTCAAGTCCAGGTAAGGCTCTGGAATTCAAATACAGATTTATTCAGCAGGTGCACCTTATATGAAAGATTGACTAAATCAACTTTTCCTATCTTTAATTTCCCATCCTGGGTATGATGATAAACTACATCCACATCCTGGGTAAGATGACAAACTACGTCCAACAGCAATGCCTCTGATCAGGAGTTTTTGAGGGTTGTGGAATCACCTCTTAATTGCTGGCATTCCCAGGTCCACTCTGGCCCAGGGTGGTAGCATCTGTTAGGGTCCCAGCTATGGGCAAATAGTTGACAGCCAGACTTGTGTAAAAATAGGTTTTAATACCAGAAATACTTTGTAATAAAAAAAATATTACCAGCAATAATTTTTGAAGGAAAAATTATTATTAGCAATACTTAAAAATAAAAGTACCAGCAATACAAACAGCTATACATTCTTTGAAAAAAATATTACCAGCTATAGATTTCTTCAAGGAAAAATATTCCCAGAAATAGATTTTTGAAGAAAAAAATATTACCAGCAATAAAAATTTTGTCGGCATTAAATAACCCATTGAGGTTGATATGCCGTAAAACAAACCAAACCAAACCTAACTTCAATTTCCTCTCATTGTGTCAAATTAAGTAAAATTTAATATGCTTCTATAATCAAATCAAATAATTTGCATATAAACAAAATCTTTCCAGTTCTACTGATTGTTGCATCATTTATTCTTTAATTTCCATAGTATTTAATTTAACCATTTTAGTGCTTGAATGTATGGTAATGAATATTTTTTTCATACTTGAGAAAAAGTCTCATATTTCAATTTATTATTTTACTATATGAAAGAAAATATAACATTTACAGGTTAATTACCTTTAAGTCCACCAACAACTTGGTTTGATGGCTGGTAGGACTTAATGTAAAAAGATTCTAACACTTTGCTCAGTATTGAAAACATAACTTGGCTATAAGACTGGGTGCATTACTGGTTTTTATCAAAAGTTGCATACATGCACCTATGAAAATTATTCCCCTTGTCCTTGAGAATATTGGCTAGTATGTGTTGATCTATGCTTCTAACCTTTGACCTGTTCCACCTACATATTAAGCATTACAGTGACATTTAAATTTTACTAATTCCATTCACTGTAAACATAATCAACTGGTTAAATATAAAAATATGAAAAAATTATCTAAACAAATATTTAATAAAAAGCAAATTCTTATCAGTGTTTAACGTTTCATTTGGAGAAAGATTAGGAATTATTTTTCAAAGAATCTGCCAATAAACACTTTGAAATCTCATGTGGTTGAACAAAGAATAGTTTGCTTAAAGATTAAAGGCTGATAACTTAATTTTATTCTCTGATTATATTTTTTATCAAATGATAACTTATTATCACAAAGTGTTGTAGGGAATCAGAAATTTTTTGCTATGGAAAATCCTAAATGAAAGATTAACTATCCTCATTATAACTAGAGTACTCTTAACAGAGTACAGATAATGTCTTTTTCTTTGGAAAGTACTTTCTCCTTTTATATTATCTGTGCATATATTGAAAAAATTCTAATAGTTAAATCATTACGAAATAATGTCCATGTTCTTATATCTTATACAAATGACTTTAGTTAATAAGTGAATAGCTTAACTAATTATTTGGAACATATTAATAAACACTTGTTGTTATGTAATAGTTATTATGGATCTTCATTATGTGAAATTTCTGGTTCCAATCTCCACTAGGAATGAATATTTATTTTGTAATTTTGCAAAAATTGTGTCACAAGGCCAAATAGGAAGTGGGGATAGGTTGGTACTCAGTAAATATCCTAGTCTTAGTTAATCAGATTCATGACCAGTTCATGCAATACAATATACTCAATCACCACAAGTTGTCCATCACCTCTCAATCTTACATTTACCAAAATACCACATATTCACCAGGGACCTACAAAACACCTCACAATATAAAAATTTATTATGTCTTTTTCTGTATTTTTCCTTTTTTTTTTTACAAAAATATATAAAAATTTATATAATAATGAAAATGATGGGGTCAGGGAATGAGCCTGAAAAAAAAAAACTACAGAATTAAAAAAAAAAAAAATTAAAACAAAAACAGATGTTAGTAGGCCCCATCCGCCCTTCAAAACAATGTGAGTGGCCACTGTATTCAGCCATTCATTAATTAATTAGAATTAAGCAGTACAATCACTAATGGAGTTGGGGAAGGAAAAATTAAACAGTGGAGTGTCAAAAAATAAAGTCTGATTCAGCCAAGATGTAAAAAGGGGACAAAAACATATTGGAAATGTTTGGAATCTCGACTGTCTCATAATAAAAGAGAGTGCCAGGAACAGGTTGGGAAAAACACTTATTCACATTAACTAGAAAAATATAAAACAGTCTAACTTAACCAGAGGAGGGTTTCACCAAAAACTGCCCTGTTGTGCTCAAGTGGACTTGAAAAAGGGAAAATCAAGGCTAGTCCCATTCATGCAAACCAGGTTTGCCACAAGTAACTACCTTTTGCTGAAATCTGTTGATATCAAATGCTTTCTATCAGATCTGATCTTCATTCTGATCTGATGCCCATAGAATCTAATCAGATCCTCATATCACAAGATTCCATTTATTTGTAACATCCACACCACCATTTTTGTCATGGCTAGCAATGTGAGAAACACCATCCATTTCACCCTGGAGAACTGGGGTGACACATTGACACAAGTGTATGTGAGATCAATAGACTCAAGATGATTGGAAGTAATGCAAGCCTTCAACTTTCCGACATAGTCCCAGAAATGGCACACAAGAGGACAATGGTAGAAGGCATATGAAGGCATATGAAGCTGTTTCTTCCAACACAAGATGACAGTTGGGCAAATCTGCCAAGCTCCATCTGAAGGCTACATCATTGAAAGGTAGCATGTTATGAAACAATTGCCAGATAAGTGAACACTTGGTGTTGCTGAGGTATTTCGCCACTGGCACCCAAGACCAGAATGAGTGTAACTTTGATGCCAACAAGCTGAGTCGACCACAAAGGTGGCCTGTTGTGACCCCCTCCACTAAATCACAATAAAATAGTCTAAGAGGCTGTGAAAGGTCACTGGACTGAGGAAGAGCTCTTAAGGCTGCTCAACACTCTTGCGGGAATTTCAATTAATTCTGAGGCTAATGATGGTGCTCAGCCTTGGAAACGGAGAGAGTACTGGTAATGCTAGAGAAGGTGCCCCTAACACTCTCTTTCAAAACTGAATCTTCTGACAATACACAGCATAAGAGCACTAACCTTGAAGCATGTCGATGGCACAACAAGTGCAGCATTCCCAGCCCCACATAACACAGACATTGGGCAACAGTCTCTCTACAGATCAGATGCTTGCAACCACCCCACAAGAGGGAGCTAACAAATGATCAAGTACCTTCTTTCTGTTCTTGCAGAGAGGAAGTACAGCCAATTGATAAAGAAATATCAGAAAGACATAAGTGGCACACACATCTGCCATGCCCTTCATGGACAAATGTCGACGCCAAGTCTGAACTACCGCTTTGACTTTTGAATGTACCTTGGACCAATTCTTCTTCAGCTGGAGACCGGGCCCAAACCACACTCCAAGAATGTGGACAGGTCCATCTACCAACTAAAGTGTCCTGGAAGCATGACTCCTTTCCAGGCACCTAACTACTTAATTTTGGCCCCAGTCACCTTCTTGTACTGCTCAAGTGCCTTCTGTACTAAGTCAATATCGTTATGGCATGACATGAAAATAGACACATCATTGTTGTACATGGAAACACTGGATCAACCTCCAGTTATAGCGATTCTGCATAGGGCTGGACTGCATGCCCTGTCACTTAGCTGTTTAAGGTGGGGTTCCAACACCAGGGCATAAAGTAAAGGTGAAAGTGGACAACCCTGACGAACTGACCGAGATAGTGCAAAACAGCTTGACCACTTCCCATTCACCTGTACCACAGCACTGGGGGAGTGATATGGGAGGCTGATACACTTGCAGAGGTAAGATTTGAATCTGGCAGCCTTCAGGACAGCCACCAGGTATTGATGATCAACCCTATTATCTTGGACTGATCTAAATTCTCCAGAAGCAGGTTGCTTTGAACTGTTTGTCACCTCACAGCATGCCTGCTCAGGTCCCAACAAGCTTGAGACAACTGTCTGCAAACACTCCATCAGGATCCTGGCCCAAATCTTTAACTCTGTGTTTAGCAGAATTATGGGCTTATAATCATCTAATTCCTGCCCAACACCCTTGACCTTTTTCAACAGTGTGATCACATCCCTGTTGAGCCGATCAGGTATGGACCCCTGCCAGAACCAGTTGCTGAACACCACTGTCAAAATCAGGACAAAGATGTGTGACAGCCTCAAGTACAATTACTAGGGCAGACCATCAAGTCCAGGGACTTACCACTGATGACCCTCTTCAATGCCAAGTGAACTTCGCTCTATGAGATCACACCCTTGCAACTAGCTGCTTCAGTTGACAAAAGTCAAAGAAAGTCAGCAAAATAGCTGCAAAACTCATCACCACCGAGACCAGGCTCCTTGGTAAAATGACTCTCGAAATGCCACCAAAAAGTCTCACACATGCCCTTGATTGACCTCAGAGTATGTTCCTCCAGGGTATTGACCTCACAAATGTATCCATCGGAACCTTGACGGATCTCTTCCTTGCGCAATTCTGTGCCCATATTCACAGCTTCATTAGACATCTTGTTTAACCTATGTCTAATTACCTGACTCTGATAGCACTTGCTAGTCTCATGCTCCAGAGGCTGTCTAGCTAGTACCATCTGTAGGGAATCCTCCCAGTCTCTGCCTGGGATAGACTATCTTCTAGAGTCTTCACCATTTTAGTCCTGTCTAAGGCAAGTCGATGGCTATATTCAATGGTGAAAGACTTAATGTTATCCTTAAGCCTTTCTCACCACTTATTCCCAATAACTGCCCCACACTAGTTCTCATTGCACTAATCTAGTCAGCTTTTGCTAAAAGTCCCGCCTCTCCAGTAAAGACAGACTGAACTTCCAATGTCCAGCCATTCTAGGCCTAGCGCCTAACACCATCTAAGCACAGACAAGTTTATGATCCAAATAGTCTATATGGTGTAACATGGGACAAATCTTCTAACATTCTATCCACATAGACGAGAGACAGCTACTTAAGTGCCCATGTCCACATCTCTCACCCCGGATGATCAACTCGGTATCTATCGACAAGCCCAAACTTGTTGATCAGATCAACCAAGCCACAACCGCCTGATGACTTCCCTCTAGCTCCCTGCCCCCTGTCTAGACAGCATATGAACATCAACATTTCAAACAAAGTGTGTCTCCTGGATCGCAGCTACACCTATACCAAAGGATCATAGAGAAAATTGGAAGTCTCACATTCAAGCTAGCTAGAAGCTTAGATTCCTTATACACAGACTGCACAGAAATCTGCAAGGGTCAAACCTGATGGATTATCCCAGACTCCTGGTGCCGATATCAGATGTAATTTGAGACAATGCTGCTGACAACGTTGATTTTAATGCCTATATAAGGAGGAGTGGAGTAAAACTGGAACAATACTGAGCAAGTCTTTTGAGCTCCAGAGACTAAATTTTTGCCATCAAGAGCTTTGGGAATGCATCTTTGGCACCTGTCGGATGGTCCCAAACCTTAAGATTACACTTGGTGTTCCTAATGAGAGTGATTACACTGGGGGCACCAGGTGCATTTAAATAGGGGCCTTAAAAAGAGGTGCAGAAGGGAGAAGTGGGAAGGCAGAGCCCTAGAAGGTGAGGAAGAAAGGCCCCTGGTCTTACCTTGAGTGGTTTCATTTTCGTTCTCACTGGTGAAGCAGGTGTTGATTGGGTTCTGGCAGCTACCAGAGCCTTCTCCACCCTAATCTGACCAGCTTTCTTCTTTTCCAACTACTTGAGATTCTCTTCTACTTCTCCGTCCCTCCCCCTTTTCCGCAATGAGGAACGAGGTGGAGGCATTTCCTCCACCTCTATAAATAAGTCCAGTTGTAGTAGGTCTACCTCTCCCTGATTGGTATATTGGATCACCTGCTCCTTGCCTTCCAGCTGTTGCTGCTCTGGCTGCTGCTGCTGCTGCTGCTTGTACAACACAAGCTGCCTCAGGGGTTCCTGTTTTTGTTGTTGCTGCAGTTTTTGTTGCTGCTGCTGCTGCTGATGACACCGAGTCTCAGGCTGCTTCTGCAGTTGCTGCTGCTGCTTAGCATTTGGCTCTCCTCACCACGTCAGTCCATTCACCAGAACCACTGGAGGCCTTCTTAGGTACTTCTACCCTAGGCTGTTCTGGTGTTGGTTGTGCTGTTGGTACCAGATTCCTAGTTGGACACAGCTTTGCCAAGTACTTTGTTGCACCACCAACAATCCTAGCAATGGTGGGTGTGGCAGCACTCAACAATGACACCACTCCAAGTTATGACATTAGGGACTGTGTTGAATTTGGGTTGGGTCAATTTCACCAGGACTTCAAAAGAATAGCACCTCTTCTGTTCTGAAGTCCTAAAAGAAGGCCCCCAAATGGTCCTGTAATATACATGGGCACCCCGTGTAAAGTTATGCAGGTTTTTATGTACTTCATCTGGAGCCTCAGCATCTTCATGGTGAGGTTACTCCCTGCTAATGTTTTCATCACCTCTTCCATTGCCAGCAGGATGTCCCAAATGGCATTGGATCTTCTGGCCAACACTTTGGTCCCAATTTTTAAGGCCTTTAGGGCCTCTTCCATAACCTCCCTGCTGACAGCTATAAATTTTCTCAACTTAATGTTAGCCATCAACAGAGAAATTGTTTTTGCTGCTAGTGCCTACATAACTGAAGGCAACAGTAAAAGTTCATTGCCTGAGATGAAATCCTTGTATTCATCTCTTGGGCCCCACCTCTTTTTTTTTGGCCTATCTGCCACCCATACAGCTATCGATGGCATTGGTACATTTTGTGGGAGACACAGCCATTTTGGTGCTAGCCTCACCACAGCACAAAAACACAAAAGAGTTCCAACAAAAACGGAGTGTATAAATTCACACAGTAAAACAAGTACATCCAATAACAACAGTGACAAATGTAATAAAATAAACACTCACAATACCAAAGCTTCAAACCAACATAAAAACTTCTTCCAACAAAGAAAAGCACACACTCAACTATGTTGAAATGAGAGTCCAGCTCCAAATGAGATTCAATCTGTATGGAATCACAATCTGACTGCAAAACACGCCCCCCTTCCCAATTTATAGGCAGAAGCACACAAATGCATGCTGGGATTTCTTCCTAGCTAATAAAATAGGCCAATTCTTGGTTTCATATGACTCAGTCAGAAAGCTATGTTCACTTATCCAAACGGGCTCTTGTGTGTCAACCCCAATTCTTAGTTTGTGAACTTTTTGTCATATTACTGTTGTTTTGCCTTACATATATTGTTTGCTTGCTTTACATTATTTTTGCCCTGATCTTATCTTTTTCTTGTTGCTTATTATGAACTTTGTCAATTTTGTTTGATGATCAGTTCAGCTATTCATTTACATTTAACCATGGCCACTCACTCCACAGAAATAGATATAGTTATCATGTATCTTTATCATATCAAATTTATATGCATAACTCTATACTAAATTCTTATATATTCAGATCAATATTCTTATGTTGATTGTTATACAACATTTCAGATATTGTACCCTGTAGCCTTCATCAAATATCTGTCATACTTAGTAATCTTCTTTGAATTTGGAACCAAATCCCTTATTTAATCCATGGGAGCAGATTTTTCTTATCCTGCTTTCCATACTCAGGGGAGATAATTCATATTAATCAACTCTCTCTAGTCTATTTGCCTTTGTGTTGTTTCTTCCATTTAACCAGTGTATATAACTTTTCCACACTACCCAACCCAGCTTCCACAAGTAAGAACAGAATAATCAATGAGAATAGTCAAGCATTTGCAGTTTGTCCATTATACATAAAGAATAGACTAGAAAAGATTTAAATGAGATTCACCACCAGATTGGAGGAATATTGAAAAGCTATAGTTTGAAGACAGACATTGAAATCATGCATGGTTGGTCAAGTATGGTCATTAAACCTTTTGGAATAAAGTGAAGATGATAGTAAACAACACTGGAAGATAAAATTACTGAAAGAATCAGTGAATATGTTAAGCATTGACAACACCCCCAGTAAACCAAGCATATAAATGACAACTACATTGGAAAACTGGTTAAGAGAGAAAGGACACTGAATAATTCTACTAACCTACTATAAACATTAGGATTCAGGCTCCAAAATTACACTGTTGGATTGCCCACAAGACACATGGCCTAGTGGATTAAAATTTTGGTTAAAAAATATCTTGTTTCTTGGGAGTTCTTGGGAGATCAGTTCATGCAGAAAAGTCATATATTCTGGTTTCATGGGAAATATGGACAATCAACACAAAGGTACATATGACTAATGATTTTTGATACAAGATATCTAGTAGGCATAGGAAGCAGAATCAGAACATTTTCCCCTGTGAATTGAATAATGGGTTCAATTCAAAATTCTGTACAACAGAGAACAGAAGAAGGTTGGAAGGTACATTGTTTGAAACTGTGGATATAACAACAAGCATGCTGGTTTGAGTAAAAAGCATCTAATGATAATTACTCAATTTAAAACATTCTTAAATAAATTACAAGTATATATGTAGGTAAATCAATAATTCTGTAGCTTAATGATGACAAAAGCATTTATTTTACATGAGAAATATTTACTTTTTAACATAATCTCTTTTCTTGTCAATGCATATAATTCAAGGATGAATGTTATTATGCAGATTGAACATTATACAGTGAACATTTCTGATCAAAATTTAGTTAATATCTATCAGGCTGCAAACCTGTTTATAAGTTATTCTATAATAGTAATTAGAAATATGTTAAGAATGAAGTAAATTTTTATGTTTTTACCATCTTTAATAAATCATAATAAGTATAAACTGACAGCATATGGCTTCCTCAACTGTAGAGGCCACTTAAAAAATGTGGTAGAAAATCAAGGCTCAAATCATTCCCATGCTTAACTGTAAAAAGTACAAATTAAAAACAATTTTTATACTCAGAGGATATACAAGTCCATGCATTGAATATTGTTATCAAATATGGTCTGGTATTCCTGCTATCCTTGATAAAGTCCAAAGAATCTGCAGTGTTATTGGTACTGACCTGGCATTTTGACTTCAGTCACATTCACACCACCCTAATGTAGCTTCCCTGTGCTTTTTCTATAGATACTTTTATGGTAATTGTTTTGATTAACTCTCCACTATGGTACCTAGACTCTATGAATTTTAGTACTAGATAGGCAGCAAGATCTCATTAATTTATAGTTGAAATGGCTGTTAGATGTAACCATTAATTCTATGGTAACATTTTCTTCTCTTGCACTTCTTGCTTATGGAACTCTCTTCCAGTTTCTTGCTTCCCAATCAAGTTTGATCTTCAAAAAGTTAAGTGCAATATCAATCGTTATCTTCTGTCCTCTTAAATTCTGTTTTTTTATTGTTCTCTCTCCTTAATAATGTTTTTCTTATATTCTTTCACACTCTGCATGTTAGTCACTTTGTTGCCTTGTTTGGTGAGAAAGGATTAAAAAACAGGAGAAAATGTTAAAAACTATAAAATGTCTGAAATTAAAATAAACGATTTAAGTTATTTCAAACATAATACAAAATTTTCCTTTTCAAATTGGATCAATTTATTTATATTCCTGAATTAATTTTTGAAGGCAAAATTTCAGCTTTATTATATTTACCTTTGTAAATTGGTGAAATTCTTTTTGTTGACAAAGTAAAATATGAGATTAATGAATGAAAGACAGCATTTATAATAGTTGAAGTAAAATATTTATTGTTGAAAATTTGGCACAGCAATTTAAGCATATTCTTGTGATAATGCATATTAATTAAATTTACTTAATATCAATCTACATAGATTTTGTGCTGATTTTCCAAAATTCAAATATTTTGAATACACAATGAATTATCAAACAATTTGTATCTTTTAAACTAAAATTAAATTAAATTTCTCAAATAACAAAATTCTAATTTCCAGTTTTTGAAGTTTTTATTTTATAATGGCAAAAATATGATTTCTGAAAAATAAAACTAATATCTAATTTCACTGTAGTTTTACTGGAGAGGGTGTTTTATAAGGTTTTACTCTATTACTTAAAATTTTAGTAATTTGTTTTAGTTTCAGTTGGTAAATTGTAATCCGATAAAATTTCTTATTTGGATGATAATTTGTAGTAGTAGAAGAAAATAAGCTGTTAAAATGGTTCTTCCTGAAATATTTATAAGAACCATGATAATATTTAAAAATGAAGCTCAAAATTGACTTAGATCAATATGAATAATGCATTCAATTTAATGGTAGGTATACATTAGTGCATATATCTTATAAATGCAAGACTTGGCTTGTACTAGCAAGATTTCATTTTCCTCATTCAGGAAGAACTGCTGCCATTTATTCATAATTCCTCTGTATGCTAAAAGCACTTAGCAATATTTCTCAAGTAAATAAAACCCTATTTTCAAATTCAAGATATTTATGAAAATCTATTAGAACTGAAGTTATCTCTGCCATTTTGCTGAAATTGATTCAAGATAAAAAAAGGATACATTTTTATAAAGTCATGAAATAATTTTAATTTCTCATTTCTGTATATCCTCAAATACCAGAGATTTTTTTTTTATTGTTTTTGAAGAAAAGAAAATTTTTGTTGAAACTGAAAAAAACTAGTTGAGACATAAATGAGAAACAATAAACAATTCATCTTGCAATCAAAATGAAATCCATGTTATCTACAAGAAAATTCTAAAATCTGTATTCTCTGTTAACAATTCTGATAAGTAATTTTATACTACTAAATAAATTAAAATATTCATAGCTTCATTCACCATACTTTTATCATGCAAAATCTTTACTGGTTCACTATTGGAAAAAATAAAAGAAACCAGTTTTGCTGAAGTGTTTTGAATGTACCGAAATAGATGACAAAAATAAAATGAATAAAACAAAAAATCAAATTTGTTGTAATTATTCTAAAATATCTTTAACAAAACACAAAAAATAACATGAAAATTACTTGAATAGTAATATATAACAGAATAATTCAGTGTTAATGAGTTCACATTTAAATTCCAAACAAACAATAAGCACATGTGACATTAAACAGTTTCTCTTTTGGAAATAGAACATTTTGAATGAATCACATTTAAGTTGTTTTATGCATTATGAGCAGAAAAATAACTATAAGAAACAGCAAATAAGGTTTTTGTTATATTAATTCCTAACTTCTAAAGAATTTCAACTATTGCCACTAACCTCTGATAAGGTTGTTTATGTGAAAGTTATATAATCTTGGGTTAAGCATTTTTTTAAATATAATAGGGCAAAACATATATTTGTTTTTTTTATGTTATACAGAAGAAAAAAATAGCCATAAATAAAGCAAAAATTAAAAAAAATTAATATTAAATGCTGAGCATGTTTTAATATAACTGAAAATGATGTGATTAGAACCAATCCTTATATTCAACATAGAAATGATTATACTCATATTTTGGTGACAGACATTTTCATGTCATTCCATGAAAATACTAAGCTGGGTTTCAATTGGGTTTATTTGTTTAGCAGCATATCAACTCTTTTTGGGTCATTTAATGCCAAAGTACAATTTTTTGGGAGCATTAGTAATTTCATTTACAAAAATGTATTGTTGGTAATTTTTTTCACAAAAACTAGTAAGTTTACTATGAAAATGTATGCTCAGTTGGCATTAGAGGACTAATGTTAAGATTGAGCCACAATTTTAATTCTTTTTACAAATGAAAGTGATCAAAATAAGTTTAATGTTAACTTTTGATATGAGAGAAATTCAATTAAACTTTGAATTGATTCAAAATGTATTAGGTTGGTGCAAAAATAATATCGTTTTTTGACGTATTTTTAACGTCAAAAAACGATATTATTTTTGCACCAACCTAATAATTAGATTTATAGAAAATAGAAATTTAAAAGAACATTTGATATGAATAAATGAATAGAAAGAAAATATAAATTATTAGTAAAAAGCAGTTGAGAAGTAAAAATTTATGAACACCTTAATTACTAAAAGAAATAAAATGCTTAGAATATTTAATCTTTTTTTTTTAATTTTAAAAGTATTGACTAAGAAAATATGCGGTTACTTCACTTTTCAGTAAATATTTATTTTTAAATTTAAAACTGACTTTCAATAAAATGCTTTGTTTAACCAAGAAACATAAATATATGTATAACATTTTTTCTTTGCTTTTAATGGAAATTACATTTCAGTGGGGAATTTTCTAGTCCTTTAGTTTTATTACTTGATGCTTAACCTACATGATTATCCACTCACCTGGATATCATTAATACTCTGTATTTTCTGGATTTCCAAGCAGTTTTACTATGAGAATCTTTTAATAAAAAATGTATTAAATACTCAAATTTTTAGAAACAAAAAAGCAAAGGAAAGAAAATAATTCTGTAAAAATAAATAAAAAAGAAGTCAATATCCAAATTACTTCTTTCTCTTTTAGACTGATTTCTAAATCACTTTTTATTTACACTGTTCATGTATTGATTTTTCCCTTCACCTGATGCAATACTGATTTTTAAGTTCTGTTGATGCTTATGGAAACGAATGTTTCTAAATCTTACCTTTTATAAATATATTGTTTTTGTTTTCAATAATTTTCCAGTTTTTCACTTTAACCTGTGATTTTGTACAAAATATACAGAACATTTGGTTTGTGCATCAAATGGCAAATAATTGTTTTTGTAAAGGGGCAAACAATAGAAGATAAGGAAAGAAACTCTAGGTATAATGTAAATGCTTAAAAATTATTCATCCCTTTTTCTAATCTACAATAGAAAAAGCTAAATTAATAAAAAAGAAATGATATCAATTTATGTAGATCAATCACAAAGTCAGCTAATGATGGCCACCAGAAAATTTAATTCCACAAGAAATTATAAAAGTATAATTATACTATTCTGTTAGATATTGACAATGAAAGTTACAGTAGGTTGGAAAACAATTCAAATCCAAACAAAAATACAGTTTCTGAAAATAGAGCTGAACACAAGTGTTTTACCATATTTTTTAAAAGGAAATTGTATGCTGTTATCTGGATATTACTAAATAATGCAACTAAACACTCATTACCTCAAATAAATTGCTGAAATAGGTAAACCTATGCTGCATAAATATTCATCTCTAACATGACAAAAGATCCTGTCTCACAGTATTGCTACGCTACAGACAGTTACTTCCCATCCACACTGGTAGGACTTGTTTGGGGAGTGGGGTAATTTACAGTAGATTTTTCCTATAAATGGTATCTACAATCACACTCTGCTCATCAGTTAAACAAAGTTCAAAAATTTATCAGAAGACCTGAGAGAGAAAATTATATAGGGAAATTTATAAATCTACAGGGAGAAGAAGTCTGTTTATCATGCTAGTGCTACAGAGCACAAATACACAATATCCAACACTTTGCACAAGGAAGGTCTTTAATGAGGTGTGACAAGAAAGAATCCACTTTTGAGGAAAGGTCACCTCAAATGATCTAACCATTATCATACCATATGCTAAACACAAAAATAGTAGTACAATGCTATAAAGCTGTTTCTCCTCTTCTACTCCTGGGGAGCTTGTCTGTGGGAAGTTACTATGCACAGTGCCAAATACATAGAAATTCTAGAGAACCTCTTCAAGTCTGCAAGTCACTTGAAACTTAAGAAGTTCACATTTTAGCAAAACAACAATCCTAAACATACATCTTGACCACTTCAAGTAGGGTTTTGGTTAGATTCTGCATTTGAATCACATCTAGAGGGATCTGAAAATTATTGTTGGTCAAAGGTCACCACAAAAAATCTAATTCAATTGCAGCAGCCAAAGTGTGTATTCAACTGTCCAGAGAACATGGCAAAAAACTTGTCATAGCCTATCCAAAGTAACTGGAATTGATTACAAATGGAGTTGCTATGAAATATTGGCTGTATTGTATGAATTTGGTGTGACTACTCTTGCAACACTGTCAAATCAATATTTTGTCATTTTCATAAAATTGAATGGCAAACAAAAAATTTGAATTTCTTCCAATGACTTTCCAACTAAAGCAAGTGTACAAATTTGGATGCATTTTATCATATTATTTAAATAAAATAGTTACTCTAACAATAAAAGTATATTTTTCATGTGTTGGAAATACTTTTGCAATCCATTGTAGCTGAATTATATAAATGACTGAAAACATTTTAAACATTATGAAATAGCAACAATTTGAAATAAATAATACTGATATAAAGAAAATATGAAATTTATTTTCCTCTAAAACAAGAAGAGAAAATGCAGTGATAGATTTGTAGCTAATTTTACATTGCAACACTTAGTAGAATTGTTCTAGACAATACATATAATCATTAAGCTTTAATATACTCGTTATTTACTCAAGCTTTCCACAAAACAGGATGTGGCACAAGGCTGGTTTAATGTAGGGCTTTCTGAGCCCATAGGCTCAGGCAAAAATTCCCTGTAAGCCCTGTATACACAGGACTGGGTAGCTGTCTAACTCCCCAGATGAGGCTCTTCCCTTTGGCATAGCCTTGTTTGGGTTCCTCCCTGCCCAAAAGCAGAGTAGTCAACAAGCAGAGCCAGGTAGTAGACCACCTGACTCCTTTAAGCTTTAATATACTTCTCATATCAGTATTCTCCAGAATATATGTGTTTAGGACAGATCCATTAATGCTTGTGGGTCCTGATTTATCCCCTGCTGAAGCCAGGTCCCTTAGTGAGACTGTGTCTTCTCATCTGTAAGGGTAACGGACATGTGCATCCTGGGAGTTGGTGTCTAGAAGCTCCACTTAATCCACCATTCTTATTCAGTCACATCAGTCTTTTTAGTAATATTACTCCCAGTTTTGAGAGCCACGATGGTAGGGATGCTCCAGTTAAACTTCTAGGAAATGGGAGTAATTATTCATGGGGTGTTGTGTTAGTGGTGGTGCATAACAGTGTTCTAATTGTATGCACGGCCTCTAGGAATAGTTGTTCCCAATTCTCTAAAGCTACCCCTTTATCAGCAGCTACTTGTTGAACAGTTTTCCAAATTATTCCATTATACCTCTTGCACTGGCCATTACCTTGAGGGTTATATGGGATTGTTTTACTTATGCCTACACCTTGCTCTTGTAGGAACCACTGTACACATTTGGGTATAAATGGAGCCCCACTGTCTGAATGAATATACATGAGTAGCCCAAAGATGCCAAAAACTCAACAAAGTGCTTGTATGACCATTGCATAGAATAAATTGGGGTAGGGTATTGTGAAAGGAAACCATGAATAGTCATCAGTTATTGTCAGCATATATTTGTTAGGAGTTTTTGACAGAAGCAGTCCTTTAAAATCCAGTGCAATACTTTCATAGGGTTGCATGGTTTTTATGACCTTGCTGGTGTTAGGGGGATAAAACCTAGGTTTATTTTCAGTGCAAGTCTTACACGATTTAGCAATTTCTTTCACATACTCTACTGAGTAGGGAAGGTTTTTGATTTTTTGTCATGTGGACCATGTATGAAACACCTGGATGGCACAACTTTCTATGTAGTTTCTTTAACTCATCTTAGCAAGAAGCAAAATTACAGATAAGACTCTGCCAGTAGGCATAGCCTCGTCTGAGTTTCTCTATCAGAGAGTCTGATCAGCTGGGCTTTGATATCCTCTGCATATCAGAAGAGTTCTCCTGAATATATGTATTCAGGACAGATCCATTAGTGGGGGAGATGGATTAGACCACAGACACAAAAATATAATCAGTGTTATATTATTTGATCTGTTAAAACTGATTCATTTTCAGAGGATAGAGAGTTTGAAACTTGATAAACTGTTATGAACAGAAAAAAAAAAGATATTGGCTTAATTATTCTGATGAGAAAACAAAATGAAAATCCTTTAATGTGATACAAAAAGTAAGCAATAATTTTTACATAATTCACCATAATATTAAGAATAAAATTAAACACATTACATTAATAGCAAAATTATAAAGAATTGCAAAACTGAAAATTTTCTAACTTGGCAATTGATGATATTATTTTGAAAACATTGATTTTAATAGAAAATATTGACTGCATTCATTGGATGATAAAGTGAATGAGGAAAATAGAAAAAATATATGAATGCTGTTTACAGTTCTCAATGATATTAGAAAATGGACAAATAAATGGGAATTTTTTAATATTAAATATTTATTTTTCAATCCTTACAAAATTTTCAATTAGAACCTATGAAAAAAGAATTGATTTCATTAAGAGTTCTGTTAAAATTTTTTAAAAGAAATGCTATTTACTATAAATAAATAAAAATATTAATAAATAACTTTATCCTTTAAATAATATTTATTATTTAGAATATAAAAAACTGAATGGTTTAAAAACACCAAGTCTGAGCACTAGTACCATTGGGAGTGTGTGTGTGTGTGTGTGCGCACACACACACACACACTGTATTAAATAAATCTCAGCTGAACAAGTGAATATAGAGGATATATATTTTGAGTGGACACAAAAAATTTCATGAAATGTTTGAGCAATCTTAGAAGTGTCTTTGAAGTTTACTCTCTTCTTTATTGCTTTGTGTATGCAGAGTTTTTAAGAAGCATTTGTAGAAAACTAATAATTTTACTTTATTTTCATGAAACACTGTTTTCTATTATGTGCTTAATCTAGAAAAATATGGAGTGTAAGCCAGGTAATAGATCATTTATGCTAATTATAGGTGTTAGGAAGGATTTGTGAAGTTTAAAAAAAGGAAATTTTAGCTCAGAGTCAGAGTTCTTTGGAAGAGCTTGAAACTTAGAAAATATGATAAATTGGAATTCTTAAAGATGTAACACAAACAAATGAACTTGCAAAAAATATAAGTAAACTTATTTTAATGAAAGATTTGAAGAAAAAAAGACATGTGTAAGGAAGTTAACCAGTAATTTTGTTGTGCATGACAAAATGCCCCTTTAACCTCATGTTGCAAATCTAACTCTGAACAATGGTGAAGCTTGCTTAAGAAATTCTTCCATATTTGTTTTCTCATCAGAATAATTAAATCAATGTCTCTTTTTCCTATTCATAACAATTTATCAACTAACAAACTACCTATCCACTGAAAATGAATCAGTTTTAAGAAGTTGATGTTTATGAAGAATTCATAATCATCAACTTCTTCAGCCTATCATATGTTTTTGGTCTATATCAATTAGTGCTATTATTATTTAATTATATATATATATATATATATATATATATATATATATATATATATATATACAGAAAAGGTTTTGGATAAACCAAGGACAGATTTTAATAAAATTCTGTTTGATCATTTGGTTAGATTTTGAAAAGTTTTCATCCCTAGCAACTTCCTAAAAATCAAAATCCTATTTTCCTATTTATTTGTAATGATTTCTTGGTTAGGCCAAGGACTTTTCGACCCCCCACCTCTATAAGTGTGTGTGCGTATAGAACAGAAAGAAAGAGAGGCAGGAAAGAAAAGATTAATTCTGTATCCTATGTGCCTAAGACAGTGTAAACAGAGATATTCTTGGCGGATACATTTCGTACAATATATTTTATTTATAAGTTTATCATTAAACAATATCAATTTGAATAAATTTCATTATAAAATTAAATAAAAAAAAGCAGTAAAATCATTCCAAATAATTCCAAATAATTTATCACACTGTTAGATCAAAACTACAAAAATGGATGTAAATTCACTTTTTGAACAGATTTATACCTGTAGTAAATATACTACAAGATTGTCTAATGCATCTAATTAATTAAATAAACACTTTTTAGTTTTACTTATTATTCCTAGTAAGATGGTTATCAGAAATTAGTCAAGAACAATAATTACTTTTAATATGTGTTGTCTCTTTAAGCAGAATAAAATTGCTGTAATGAATTATTTTCTGGATTTTTGTGCAGTGCAATGTTTTACATATCTACAAGAAGAAATATTTGTGATTATGCCCTTTTTCTTGGAAGGATAAGAAAAATGAAGTCAGAAGGAAGCCAACATTTTTATTTGTACAAGAGCTCAGTGTGTTGTATCTTGTTATTATTGATCATGAAGTTATTGACTATGTTATTTGGCTGAATTGGGGACAGACAAGAGGTCTGCTTCATTTCAAATACAAGCCAGTCAGTCTGTGTGATAGGGAAAGTACCATAAGAAGAATTACTTGCATCTCCCAATGATTCAATGAAGTATATCTTTGTGAAAGAAATTTGTTTGGAAAATTGAAAATATTTCAAAAGAAAGAGGTGATCATATTCCATAGAGAAATTGATTTGTGTGTCAGGAAAAACAATTGACTGATCTTTTTCTTTCCTCTATTGGGTGCAGATCTGGTGTCCACCAATTCAAGAAGGCAGGTTGATCGTGAGTCAACAAAGTGAATCAATAGCCAGAATCATGTTTTTTAGCCATGTTTGTATAATGGGAAATAAAAGAACAACACATGAACTGAAGTTTTGCATAATTAATATATGGAAATAATTGTTTTACTAAAACTGTCAGTATGTAAATAAGTTCCCTAACAAAGTCTTTATTCTAATTTTGTTATCTTGTTTTGATATATTTTAGATTATATAATGTCATAGGTATTTTCACATTTTTTCAATTCTTACAATGTGTTGTTTAACTATTATAAAATTGAATGATATAACAGTTAGTTTTAAAATGTATTGTAATTAGTCTGAGAAGAATAAAAATGCTTACATTGCTGAAAGTGTAAATGTTTATAATATCAAATAAAGTCCAAAGTTAATTTTTCTTAAAATAATGTTGAATTCAAAATTCAGTAGCTTTATATTTTTTGATTATAGCAGAGCTTAAATATTAATAATTTCATAAAACTATTGCAACAGTGCTTCCAACAAGCCTTTCATCATATGAGGACCATGAGATCAGGTATAATTTGAAGACACTCTAATAATACCTCCCAATATATTATCATGTAGATACAGTTTCAGTTTTTTCAGTGTTTTCATATATTTCTTCTGTTGTTTACAATCTGAATTGAATCAGTTATACTGATGGGAAATTGATGATAAAGACTTGACATAAGCAAACTCTGCTGTCAGAAATATATTACTTATCCAGTCATGTTTTACATATTCCTCTTAGTAATTTTGTATTTTTTCACCTTATACAAAAACATTTTTTCAGTTCTATGTTAACAATATATAAAAGTTTTTAGTAAAACTAAAACATTCAAAATTAGTTTATCATTGTTAATGTTCGTAGTATAACCTACTATTAAGTTTAATTAATAAAACTAGAAAAAATAAATTTAAAGTAATAATAGTTCACAAATTTTCCTGAAATACAATGTTCTTTTGATACTGATAAAGAGAAAACACTTAAAAATAATTAACTAACAAATTTTGTTTTACTTGATATACCATCAATTTTATATTGTGTTTATTACTGAAAATAGGTCTTGTTTTTAGGATGAAACATGGGAATTTAATTAAATTCAAATTAAATAAATATAATTATAAGCATAACATTAAGGAAAAATTTTTAGGATTTATTTATTACACATAGTAAAATCTTTAGTAACTGAAGGTCTCATAATGCCTACAATTGAATAAGATTAAAAAAGGGATGAATTTAAAAAACATTTAAAATGTTTTTTTTAATACTTTGAAAAAAATAAGAAGGTAGAATATTGCATTAAATGAATACAATCATAAGTTCATTGGCCTTTTTTGTTTAATAATTGTTTTACAATGAAACTGAGAATCTTCACTTGATCTGGGATTATTGATTCATTCAAAATTATTGCATGCCAAAAAATTCAGAAAATAGTTCTCATTAAATACAAGAAAACAAGCAAACAAATATAAAATACAAAAATAAATATTCAAATAAAAAATATGAAATAAAATAATATGTATGTATGTATGTATGTATGTATGTATATATATATATATATATATATATATATATATATATATATATGTATGTATGCATGTATGTTTGTATGTATTCATTTATCATTATTATATGCCCATTTTAGTATTTGTTAAAATTTCAGAGTATGATCCTAGAAAATTATACAGTACAATAAAATACTACAAATTGTAGGTGTTATAATGAGTGCACACATGCCTATACAATTTAGAAAAATTCATGAAGACAAAATTGAACACACTTTTATAATTCTTTTACATGTTTTGACGTATTCCTGAACTGACCTGCAAAAACATCACTTTGAAAATTTGGATCTAAAAATTTTAGTCTTGATTAATTTAAGTCTTTTGAAATAATTTAATTGAATAAAATAAGTGAATATTTGTTAAAATTAAACAAAAAAATAATATTTATTTGACCAATTTAGATACACAAAAATCATATAGCCTATGATCTTTACATTGAAAAGGATACCCCTATGTAAAATTTCTACAGTCTAGATGCAAAACTACAGAAAACTTAGAACATACATATTTACTTCTATCTATATACAGAAGATATGTAATCTCCTATATAGTGCATTTATCTAAGATCAATTTTTACAAAAGAAGAGAATCTGCTGTAATATTATCTTGGATTTTTATTTAATAAATCATAATCAATGATTATTAATGCATGACTTGTATTTCCTTTTTAGTTGCTTTTCATCACAATTACTTGGGCTGCTATATTAAGGCATGGATCAGAAATAAAGAATAAAGCATTCAGCAAGACTTGAATTTACATCCTCATAGAAAATATGTTAAAAATGTTTTCTCAGATAAAAAACAATGTTCATATTGGTGTTAGGTCATTAAAAAGTTTGAAACAAGTAAAATAAATAAAAGTGTTTCTGAATTATTCAGATAAATATCTCCATAATTCTTGTTTCAATTAACATGTTTCAGCCCCACTTCCCAGGTGTGTGGATACCTACCAATAAAAGTGATGAAAAAAGAAAAAAGACTCTAAATGAATTCTGCTAGATATAAAAAAAAATTCTAAAATCCCCAGCACCCCTTGTTCATGTGCATATGAGGTCCTGAATGAAACAAATTTAGTCCAATGAGGTCCTGAATGTGTCACAACTAAACTTTTTCCACTTTGGCATACAATCTCTCCAATATTGTTTTTGGTATATAAAAATATATATTGTTATCTCATATATATATAGATCTTATTTCATAAAAAGTATTATTATGTTTACTTTGTAATGATTCCAAAAAAATTAGAAACAGCTGTAACCAAATTTTTCTAAAAATTATTGCTAACAAGACAAGGGAATCATGTAGAATTCTCCATGAAAAATATTTTTAAGAGTTGAAATAAAGTGTTATAATTGGTTAATAAATCTAAGAAAGGTTTTTCTTTTCAAACCATAGCAACTAATCCAGATGTTGGCTGAATCCCTTGAAGTCCAAATCAGAAAGTTTTAGTATGAAAAAGCTTTTCTTTATTGTCTCTGAAAATTTGAATATTATTCATTAAAAATAGGTTATATCATATTTAGTAGCATGAAAATATCTAAATTGTTTATGCCTAATATATTCTAACATTTGTAATGGATACATTATGGGAATCAGTATGCTAGAGAATTGTTAATTATTTTTTATTAACTTTTTCAATATATATATATATATATATATATATATATATATATATATCAATATATATATATTTATATATATATATATTGATCAAACATGTGTACATGAAAAATTGCTGCCAAATTACACCCAAATTACAATTATATATATATATATATATATATATATATATATATATATATATATACAAAGACACACCATATAAGATTTACATTTAAATTTTCAAAAATTTTCAAAATATTATGTTGCATTAAATGTTTGTGTAATACTAAATATCTTATGGGTTATGAAAGTTATATTAATCAGATATAATATTAGAAGGCCTGTGTTGCTCTGTTTAGCGATAAGAAATGGTAGAAAATACAATTTCTATATTTGATGGATCATGCAAATATAGAATGAATAAATAAGGACCGATAAAACAAGGGAATGAGTTTTCCTTTTCTAGTTGTCTGTGTCAAATGAAGAATAACATTGGCATATTTCAAAGCTTTATTATCCTGACTTATGTCACAAAACTAGTTTCCATACTTTGCTTTCATCTGATCATGTGTGGCACTGACATATTCTTTGAACACATCATACAAAAATTTTATCTTTCACAAGCCATGTTGCTGAGCATATGGACGCTTTCATCCCTTGTAGGAAATACCAGATGAAATCTCAATCCTCTCTATAGTTCATGCCAGCATGCTCGGTCACCATAGCACACAGGAACCACATTGTTTGGCTAAACGGCAAGGCAGCTCTTTTCATAACAGGTTCCTATTCCTTATTCCTCATAATAAATGCAAGCAAGTCCATGAAGGAGTTGTCTTTTTTTTGCTGAGAGAATGAGGCACTGCATAGCCTCTATTCCCCTCACTCTTCAATCAATTTTAGGTGTTATCATCCTCTGCTGATAAAGTTGAATGCTTTGCCCATAACTTCTCAACTTCTACTCTTGACCCATCTGAAGTATTCCAGCCTAACTTCCCACTTAGAACTGAATCTATGTTGTGTGATAGACATATAACCCATTTCATGGTTTCTGCTTTCATCTCTAACCTATATACCCCACAAAACATGTGGACCTGATGGTATCCCTGTAATAGTCATTACGAAATGTGCTCCTTAACTGGATCCTGTTCTCTCTAAACTGTATACTAAATGCCTCATGCATCCTGATTTCCTGTTTGCTGGAATTTATCACTATTTACATTATTCGGACTATTGTCCTCATCTTTGTCACTATATTTATTACAATGTTTTGGCCATAGTACACTCTAGCCTTCTTCAGGTGGTTGGAATGTCAAACTGAACCCTTTATTTTGCTAACACTTCAGAATGGGATTGACACATATATCAACAGGATGAGGGCTTAGCAATGGGCTTGCCATTATCACCAGCAATGGCGAATATATACATGAAATACTTTGAGGAAATGGCATTAGAATCTATATCTATAAAGCCAACTCTATGGTTAAGGTATGTAGATGACACCTTCATACTCTAGTCATACCAGGAAGATGTTCAGGTTCTACTAGACCATGTAAACTTAATAAGACCTTCAATACAGTTCCCGATGGAGAAATAGAGTAACAACACACTCCCATTGCTAGATGTTCTAATATCTTGAACAGAGCATGGGTTCAAGACATCCATATATTGTAAACCAACATTCAACAGACAGTACCTCAATTTCAACTCCCACCATCCATACAGTATAAAGAAAGTGATCGTCCACTGCTTACAACACCAAGCAAAAGTCATAAGTTGTGACTCAGAGCTCTGGTAAAAACATGCAATGATAACAGCAAAAATTGCAATATGAGCACTGGTAAAAAATGATGCTGAAGACATTAGGTTTATAATACCCAGGAAATCATACACAGATGTCCTCAAGGACATATAGCACAGTGGATAAAGGTGTTAGATCCAGTGACAGGACCCAAAGAGTGTGAGTTCAAGAACTTGGAGAGGGGAATTAACAGGAGATAACTGATAACTGACATCTATTAGACATGGCATGTGGAACTAGAACAGTCTACTCCAGTGAACAAAGTAAAGAGTTCAGTTCGACATTCCAACCACCTGAAGAAGGCCGGAGTGTACAATGGCTGAAACATTGTAATAAATATGGTGACAAATATGAGGACAATAGTCCAAATAATGTAAATAGTGTACATAATACACATAATACATAATAATCAGAAATATAGACAGATACTGGAATTTATCATCTATTGTCCCAGTTTTTAAGAACTCTGCTGAACTGTCTGACCCATCCACCTATCAGCCTATTATCCTTCTACCTCTTTTTTGGAAACTCCTAGAGGCCCTAATCAATGCTAAATTGGTTTGTCATCTCTCATTACAGGGTCTTTTTCTCAGACAAGCGATACAGTTTTTGTTTCTCCAGATCAACTGCTGATTTACTGAAGATAATTGCAGAAAAAATCTATCATGCTCTAGATAAAAATGGTGAAGCCTGGGCTGTAGCATTGGACATCTTGAAATCCTTTGACAGGGTCTGGCACTCAGGTCTTCTCCACAAGCTGAAAAGTTATGGTGTCACCTGACACATTTTTGAGCAGATCCAGTCTTTCCTATCAAATCATGAAATAAAAGTTAACCTGAATGGCTACTCATCTAAATCCTTTTGTAATAATGTGGGTGTCTCCCAGTGCCCCATCCATGGTTCTACATTGTTTTTAATTTTCATTAATGACCTTCCCAATGACATCAGCTCTCAACTTGGCATCTATGCTGATGACACTACCATTTACTCCTTCCTCATTAGTTAGGCTGAACAGTCTATGGTCAAAATGACAGCTGATTTACAAAATGACCCCAAGAACATTGTTAACTTGGACAAAAGATGGCTTGTCAATTTCAACACCTCCAAAAGTAAACTTCTCCCCATTAATCATCTGAGAGACCCCACTTTGCTTTCCATCAGCATGGTTGATGGTAACCTCTAGGAAAGTGACTCATTGTAACTTCTTGGGCTAGCGTTCTCTGCTGATATGAAGTGGAAAGACTATATAGAAAACATTGGTAAGTCAGCTGCTAAGAAAATTGGTTCACTGTATTGTGTGAGACAATTTTTCTCTCTGGAAACTATCTTGCATATCTATACGTCTACCATTCATCTGTGCTTAGAATATTGCTGCCATGTATAGTCCAGTGGCCTTACTATTTACCTGGAGCTACTTGATAAGATCCAAAGAAGAATCAGTGATATTATTGGCACCTTGGCTTCAGTTACTTGACAACCGCCATGAGGTTGCCTCTCTGTGCCCTTTTTATAAACACTTTCATGGTAATTGATGGTATCTAGACTTTATGAATTTAAGCATAGTACTAGACTGGTTTTGACATCTCAGCAATTTACAGCTGAGCTGGCTAGATGTAACCGTAAGTTCTATGCTAACAGTTTCTTTTCTCACATGCCTTGCTTGTCGAACTCCCTTTCAGCTCCATGCTTTCCAGCCAACTTTAATCTACAAAAATTTATATGCAATGTCAGTCACTATCTACTGTCTTCCTGATTACTCTTTTCTCTGTCTGCTCATTACTAATGTATCTGTCACTAATTACTACACACCCCATAACCTCTTGTGTTCTAGCCTTGCTTGGGGTGATACCAATTATAAAAAAGAAAGAAGAAAGCTATGTTTAATTTGCTGGTTCATGTTTTGAAATTCTAGCAGCCTCAATAAATAATGTCCTTTATAATGATTAAGGCTAAGTAAGATCACAAGATACAGAAGAAAATAGCTAAAAAATATGGCTTATTAATTTGAATTATTGTAAAAGGATTTAACTTGTTTAGTTATATTATAGTGATTTTATTTTCCTGTTGTACTTAAATATATACTTGTATATATTTATAGAATGTTTATTTCTGCTTATAGGATGAAGTTCTTGATATTAACTGCATATTTCAATGAAATAAAAGTAGAATAAGAATTAATTATAATTAAAAATATCCATGAAAATGTCATGGTTTTTCTATATGAATTTTCTGATGAATCATAATTCTTAAGTTTGTTATTGAATAAGCTCCTTGCAAGTCTATGACTCTAAAAATATAAGTGGAAACCATTAAAAATACTTGAGCTTAATAACTTTAACAAAGTATTGTAATAACAATCATAAATATGAATGCAGGTCATTATTAATTGTATGCAAATGAAAAGATTTAAAACTATTTTTATCATTTCCTTGATGCAGACATTCAACACATGAGAATGTTATCACCTCTTCTATTGTCTTTCTTTTTCACACTGAAGCCAAACACTATTGCCAATATGTCTTTTCCATCTTTCTTAACTGTCAACATGGAATAGTCCATCATTTATGAAGTATTGGTAGGGTGGAACATACATACTAACTAACTAGCTAGCTAGCTAATTAAAGAAAAACCAGAGTTATAATAGGATAATAATGTACACTCAAAGTAAAGGAGAAATAAATGTTGTCATTGTTCTGTTAATTTCTATTTACTGTCATCATTTACATTTCAAGGAAATAAATAAGTTCTATTCTTACAAAATCTTTATAAAGCTATAAAAACTATACTCATGTGACATTTTAAAAATCTTTTGAGCTTGTTAGATTAAAAGGGATGTTCATTTTTATTCCTATCAGTAAAAACTAATTCCCAAACAAAACATGAGATGCATCTGTTACAACTTATGTAATTTATAAATGATAAGCAAACAAATATCAAATATATTTATAAAATGCAATGTGCATTTGTATATATGAATATATATGGGAGTAGCATTTTCCACAACAGCATGTATAGATACCACACTGATCCGAGTAAATCCTGGAAAGAAACACTATAAAGTGTGTTGAGATAATCTGACCCTTAGAAATGTGCCAATTCATATCTAAAATAATCCCTTTAGTTTTGATAGATATTATAGTAGCTCTGAATAATGTTTAATCATAGTTGATAGAAACTAGTATGATATATCAATAATTTGAAAAATATAAGCATAAGTTTTGTTGTTAGGCTATTTAAATTCAGTTATTTAGTGAATAATTATTATGATTTAAAAGATGATGAAGACTTATGAAGGTACCTCTATGTATCTCCTGTGAAGCTAACTCTATAGTACCTGCTAGGAAGTTACCCCCAGGAATTATTAGGAACATTCACATCAGTGCACACTTGATTTTAAGTAGCAACTTAAAATTGTGCTTAAGGATGCTATTGGATATAATAATTTCATCATTTCAAAATATCTTTGCTATTTGGGAAGCTTTTAAATATAGATTAGCTTTGCCTGCAAATAGGCTATATAACTTAGAATTGATTATCTGATTAGAGTAAGCAAATGGGAACATGGTTCAATATTCACTGATATCAGTGTCAACCAATATGTTAGTTCTATTCTTTTATTGCAGACTTCTCCCCCATTCTTTGAATATATTTTAGTACCAACAGTGTTTACAAGTTTGCTTTATGAAAATAAATGTCTAATGAAAAGTCATTGGTTCAGTACTGTTGCTGTTTTTAGGGTGAAATATTTATATATTTTAGATAATTCCTTATTTCTATTTTCTATTAATAAACTCAAATTTGAAATAATCATTTGACATTGTTCCCATGCTGAAGTTATATTTATGTCATGTGTTAATGCATGTGATCCCACTACATATATACATATGTAAACATATATAGATATGCATACAAAAATATTAATGTCTACTTTGATATCCAATAATTATTTACTTCATAATAATTTTTTTTATAATTAAGTCTTATTTGAAACTTGGTTTTATTTTCAGTGTTATCAAATTAAGATGTATGAATGAAATATGAAGAAGTGTTAAAAAGTTCTTGGCCTGACCCACTTTCCAAACAGAATTTATTTTAGAATCCATACTTTTCAGCATTCTTTCATACTCTTTCTTATGTATTTTATACTAAACAATATATATGAATATTTATTAGGAATTGATGTATGTATAAAATTATATTGACATGAACCAATTTTCAAACCAGTTTTCTACATTTGTTGTGTAACGAGAAACTTTTGAATATGGTCCTCACTATTTGTTTACATTCTTGTAAAATTCTAGATTTTATTCATATTTGCTTTTGTTTATTAAATGTCATTCAAATAATATCCAAAAACCTCAACTCAGACATGACTATTTTATAATTTGTGAACATTAATTTACATTTGGATATAAGAAAAATAACAAAATAATTGATTCCATTTCAAATGCTTCAGTTTTCTCCATTATATAATTTCGTAAATCAAAACCAATTTGAAAAATTAATTTATATTAAATTCTAGATTTTTATGCCATATTTTCTATAAAATATAAAGTAAAAGACGAGACAAAGCAGAACAAATAAATAAAATGTCCATTTTCTTTGGTCTTAAAACTTGCTACAGAATAAGTCAATCTTTAATAGTAAGATTTGGAGGCCATTTAATAATATTAAATACTTGTATCTAGCACAAATATTCCTAGTCTGCATCAACATCAAAGTTTAAGAAAGAAATACATTTGATAGATCTAAATTTCCTGTAAACTTTTGCTATGAATCAATAAAAATTGCAATGTTTCAATGTCTAACAAGCTGCTATTGTTACTGATGATATTTTTGTATAGAATACCTATAAAAGATAATTTTTGTTCATGAAAAAAGGCTAAATGTTGCTGCAGTAAGTAATTAAATGCAATCATAGTAAATACTACTTTTATGCACCACTTGGCTAATTCGGTATGGCAGACAACTACACATGAATGTAACAGCTTCTAAACGTCAACTTGAAAATGTGGCATGCAGAAGTGACATCAGTAGTAAATCAATTGAAGAGACAGTGACTGAAATAAAATAATGACTGGCAATTTGCCTTCAGTAAATCCTTTTTCTGTAATCCTAGGATTCTAACGACTGTCTGAGCAGGTATATAGACTATTTCTTTGAGGAACAAGTGGAATCAGAGCAACTTTACTAATAAAACATGCATAGAGGACATTTTCAGTGGTAATGAAAAAAGAAACTCTGTTAATATTTTGAAGGATTACTTTAAACAACTTAGATATACAAATATTGGCAGTAGTTCTTAAAAAATTAACTTAATCTGAAAATCAAAATTTCTTGCTTAGGCAAAATCTAAAACAAGTCTTATAAACTCAACCAAAACTTTATAATTTTGATATATTTAATATGAATTTAGGTAATAATGGCACAGGTAATAATGGCACAAATGGAAAAATAGAAAAAATTATCTGCATCTGATAGTAGTTGATCTTATAATCTATTCTGTATACCTGTATCCTTGGAAGCAAATCTTCTCTTTTCCTTTATTACTAAAGATGACTTCCTTGATAGGGATGGGGTAGAACAACAAGGGATCAATGGTGTGTACGGTTCTTGGATAACTGAATCAGGAGTAAATAAACAGATAACAACTATCCTCTGATTAGAAATTTAACTTTAAATAGCTTAAAATTAAAGAGCTACTAGTGTTTAATTTTAAGCTGTTTAAAGAGTCTGTTTTTCATTTGTGCTATTATTATCATTCACCATTTAGTATGCCTATGTATTTGAAGGTAAAAATATTTTTATCTGAACTAATTAGTTCATCCAGTCAATTAAAGCATTGGATTCTTTGTTTTATACTATGTTTTATGTTTCAATCAATTAAAAATAGTAAATTAAAAAAACTGAGAATTATGTAAGCTGCTTCAGGCCAATAAAAGCTATAGGAAAACCAGCAGTCAGCAGTGTGCAGTTGGTAAGACTCTGTGTCTTGTGAAGTTGATCCTGTGGGCATTATGATCTTAAAGTTGCTGTGCTGCCTGCTATACTGTGGTTTTTGAGGTAATGTTGTTTTGTTTCTTTTTCTCTCTTTCCCTTCTCTACCTGTTACTCTCATAGTTCTTGGTAGAGCAAACGGTTAGGTATTTCTCCCAACACACCCTTGTCATATATTACATCAGTTTTAGAGAGCCATGATCATCCATGTCCTGAAGGATGCAATACATCAAAAGAATAAAACTTTGTGAATGCTAATTATTATTATTATTATTATTATTAGATTATAATCACTGGTATACCACTATGGCTGACAGAGTAGAATGCAGACAGATCAAGGATTCTACTCTGCTTATTTATTTTATTTTTAATTAAATTACTATAATGTAATTAGCAGTTAATAGAGCTGAAATTATAACCCTTGTACAGACAATTTTTTCAGTTTATAATTAATTAAAAATTACTCAAAAAAAGGTGGCTGAATTGAACCAGAAATTGCTCTTTTCTCCAATTTAGGGCATATTAATGGCATATTCTAACAAAAATGGCACTAGAATGTGCCATTTTTTTGTTGTGGTAACAATATAGAAATTATATTATAATATACATTTACTTTCTAAAATTCTGCACAACATATTGAATGAAGAAATATTTCCAGACATTATATGAAAACTTTGCCTTGAATCAAAATAAGCATAACAATGATTAATAAGGAAAATGAAAAATGTTTTTTCATTCTAGCATGAAAATAAATGCAAAATATCTATTGAAAAAGATAATTTTAAATCATTTTTTTCAGTGTATGCCTAAAATGAAATGACAGTCTAAAAATGAAAATGTTTAGAACCGATGACATTTATATCAAAAGTGATTTCATGACAAGGGTTTTATAAAAGGAAACCACTCAACAGGAGGAATGCTTTTGTAATTGTTTAAATGTCAGAATAAAACACAAAACCTCTTTAGACAAAAGACAAATAAAACAGGAATAGAAGAAAAAGTTCTGCATTAATAAAAATCATGTATACCATATATGATATTTTAATATTTAGAAAAACTGTATAATAACCTTTCTTAATACTAATTTGGTTTTGCCTCTAAGCCTTTAACTAGAATTCAACAATAAAATCTTGTAATGTTAAAAAAAAATGAAGTGTTCGAAACAGACAATATTGAAAATTCAGTGGATGTGAAAGTGAGAATATTTTTACTGTTAACCTGACCTTGAAATTTCAACACGCAACATTGATATCTGGTTGAAAGATAACTAGTTAAAGAAAAAAAGTGATAGAATATGATGGTTTGATAAAATCAAGTATTCAGAGATGTAGCAGAATTGAATTTCTGTCAAAATTTCTTCATTGGAAAAATGATGGAATTTTGAGTCAAAAAGTACTAAGTATAAAATGAGGAAGAATGCTTTCAATATTTGGAACAGATGAAGCAAATTATTTATATAATAAACTGTAAAATGTGAGTGTGAGCACCAATCTGTCAACATGGCGACATTAAAAAAAGATGAGAATTATTTCCCTTAGAAGGTTAAACATTTAGATATATATTGAAGTAACAAAAGAATTACAGACAGCTACCTAATAATTTGCAGTTCCTCTCTTTGCTTGAAGGTGGCTACAGAATGTGATGTTGTTTACTGGGTGTGCCTGCAGGGAATTCAGTGATGTCTGTAACAAGTCCCATACATGTTTAATAGATTTTAAGAAGGAGGCCAATGAGTATCTAGAAGTTTGAGTATTTCTGGAACCAATGTCATGTCACACACAATTGATAGGAAATTTTATTTATTTTACTGAAACAAACTATCTCCACTTGAAAATATGGCAGGACTAAAGATGTGCAAGTAGTCTGCAACAAGATCTATGCATTTCCTTCAACTCCACACCCCGCAAAGAACCTCCCATTACTAGAACCTCGTTCTACTACCAACGATTGGATTGGGACTCGTTCCATGACTTCCTCTGCAATGTCCCCTGGGATGTTGTCTTTACACTCCCTGTCCATGAATGTGCTTCTGAGGTCTCATCTTGGGTTAAAGTTGGAATCGACACTTTCTTCCCCTCAAGGAAATTCAAGGTCAAGTCGCACTCCTCCCCTTGGTTCTCCGCTGCTTGCTCAGCCGCCATTGCCCATAGGTACCACTTCTTTCACATATTTCGTAGCGACATGTCCGACTGCAATAGACGTCTCTTTGCCTCCGCTCGTAGTGAGTGTAAGCATGTCCTCAACGAAGCTAAGACAATATTTGCTGCTCAGATGAGGGAGCGTATTGCATCTCGCAAATTTGGCTCCAAAGATTATTGGCAGCTCTGAAAGAGTGTCCTGAACAATAGAAAACCCTCCATACCTCCTTTATTCAACCAGTTCGAGGTCTTGAACTCCTCAACCGACAAGGCTGAATGCCTTGCTCGGAAGTTCTCATTTAATTCGACGCTTGACTCCACCGGTGTACCCATACCAGACTTCCCTCTAAGAACTGAGGCCCTATTGAGCGGCTTACGCATAACCCCGTCATCATTACTGGGTATTATCTCCAATTTAGACCCCCACAAGGCTAGTGGTCGAGATCGCATACCAGCCATTGTCTTGAAGAAATGCGCACCTGAGCTAGCACCCACCCTCTCTAAACTGTATAATTACTGCCTCAAGGAATCCTGTTTTCCTGACTGCTGGAAGTCCTCATCCATTGTTCCTTTCTTTAAGAACTCTGGAGACCCCTCTGACCCCTATAATTACCATCCTATTAGTCTCCTACCCCTATTCGGCAAAGTCTTCGAAGCCTTAATCAATGCAGAAGTGGTTAACCACCTTACCGCACACGACCTTCTCTCAGACAAGCAATATGGTTTCCGCTAGTAATTTCCCAATTACTGTTTCCCTGATAGCTATGATCTCCAACTATTCAAATGTAATGTCAATCGACATCTCCAGTTACATTGATCTACCCACTATCCTTCCCTTCATCCTTTCTTCTATCACTCCTATCTGCTCTTGCTCCAAATCTGCAACCCCCTGCATCCTAGTAGCTTCATGCCTTGCTCGGGGCGCAATGCTTAAAAGAAAATAAAAAATGTCACATCTGTCAAGATAGACTTCAATTACACTAAAGTTTCTTTGTAAACTCCAAGATAATACATTACCGAGCCACCACTAGCTTCCACAGCACAACACTAATGACAGGTTGGATTCATAGTTTTATGCTGTCTTCTCAACACACAAACTCAACTATCTGCCTGAAAGTGCTGGAAACACAACATCTGACCATGCATCGCAGCACTAATCTTCCAGTAATTGATGACATGGTGTCAATAATGGTACTATTGTTGATGGATGACTATCAAACTCTATAGAATACAGTGTACACTCTACAGTGGGATGACTGATGGGTTGAGCTACACCAGCATTGAATTGAGATATGATGTAATGTTCCCCTTTATTGGATGATTGGTGATCCCTTTAAGGCATCTTGCCCACAATTTCCATGTGTCCCTGACATCTGTCCAGAATTTTCAACTGTTGTCTGAGAAAAACCTCATGCAATTGCCTCATTAGACACATAATGTCCCATTCTTATTGCACCAAACAATCTTTCCAGTCAAAATGTGTTATATCCTGTCCACATCATATAGCTACCATTGCTACAGTGTTACATATACACTACTTGTTTTTTTAACTATCACATAAAAAGGGAAGGGTAAAAAACCTTCAAGTGTTTCTTTCTAATCTTTTTAGTCCTTCAGCTTCATAACAGAGGAAAGTTTAAAATATAGTGGGAAATTTTAAACAGCGATATTGTTTCAGAAAATAAAATTGACAGATTTCATTGAAAGGCATATGATTTTGTCATATCATTTAGTTTGTACTTCCTTGACAGCCAAGTTACACAATCATAATTAACTAGCATTAAAATAGTATTATTAGAATCCTTAATATTATGGCCATCATTAAATTTCATAATGAGATAAAAATCAGTAAATGAAATGAAGAAAACAGACAAAAATGAAGCACCAGAAAAGTTGTTATAAATTACAAAAACAATATTATTAGGTAAATATTTAGATTTTGATTAAATTTTTGTTGCATTGAAGAATGAGGGTATTCTGCTTTTGAAGATTTCAGCCATATATATATATATATATATATATATATATATATATATATATATATATATATATATATATATATAGCATTTGTTTATAACATGCATTTTATCCAATTAAAATGGATTTATGTTATGCAAAATTTACAGTAAAGTATTTTATTAAATAAATAAATGAAAGAATGAGGTAAATGTACTGATTCCTAATATTTACATTTTGTTAAAACAGATTGTTATTTATTGATTAATAGATTAGGCAAAGAATAGAAATTGAGAGGATGTATTTTATGGTTGAAAATTTAAATTTTAAATTTTGAAATCTAGATTTAGAAATTTAGAAAATAGATGGGAAAAAATAAATTTCAAAATTCTTATGATGTCTGTAGCGATGAAGTCTAAAAAAAATGAAGTTCTTAACTTTACTCTTAATCTGTATCTAAAAATGGGTCCATGTTTGTTTATTTTGTATTAAAGTTTAAAGGCTTACAAAAGATAAGCTGAATAGAATGCATCAAAAATACATATCTCCTATTGTACAAATAAAAAAAACATAGTTTATCTCACATAGCAAAATAAAACAAAAAACAATATGTACTTTATATAGAAAAATTCATATAATTTTTCACAAATGTAATTCATCAAATTATTTTACTTTATTTATAATCCAATGTTAACATAACTCATCATATCAAATTTTCCTATTTTCATTGTCAAGATAATACATAAATATATATACACAGTATAACTGTAACATTTTTGAGGGGATATATTGTTAAATCATAAAAAAAAAGAAAATATAATGTTTGTCACAATGTTTTCCTGTTAACCTGTTTCATGCCTATAAGCAAAAGGCAAGTGATCACTAACTTTCTATTTCTAGAAGATTTTCAAGTGGTTCTTTGGGTAATCCAAATGTAATGATTGCTCTTAAAAAATGAATTCAGCTGTAAATCTCATAAAAAAGTAATGTATTTTCTATACTCCACTATATTTTATGAAATGCTACAAAAATAAAATGATACAAAGTTTATTTTTGTCAATAGATTATGAGATAATATATCAAGTTTTAAATTCATGAGGATAATGTTACAATTTTAACATGGCTAAGGAAAAACAGAAACATTAATCAGTGAAATAATCAACTTTATACCCCACCAAAAGATTAATGTATTATTAGTGTTATAAAATTGTGTTGCACAAATAAAATAAATAAAATTAAGTTATTGAATATTACAGAAAACAAACAAAATGAAAATAAATATAATCACCTTATAAGAGATAATTCTTTTTTTCTTTTAAATTTAAATAATTTGTCTGATAATTAAAATTGTATCAGCTTAAAAATACCTGGAAAGCAATGATTGAGTTTTCTTCCTAGGAATGGGTGCTGAAAAGTTTTTGGCCCAACAAAGAAGGGAATTCAAAAATTATTCTGATGTTTGGACATTTGGACAGATTTTGAAAGGTGAAGCTGGCCATTACCTTTACAGCATCCCTCCTGTATACAACTATAAAAAGAAAATGATTCTGGAGATGTATCTGCTTGCATGGTATTTAATTATGACATTATCTGACATATTCTATATCATTCTATAACTCTACCTATAGAATACTTGAGGTTTTATATTAAATGACATTCCAATATTTGACATTACACAATCCTTAATTACTCCAGTTTTTGATTAGTCATTTAAACTCAAAACTAGCTTTATGGTTAATTGCTTTTAATATAAGCGAGTCCAAATTCACAATAAGCAGAATATGTTTACTTTGTGGGCAGTGTTTTTATGACAGAGATGACTAATATTTATTTATACACTATTTATATTCGAACTTTTGTCTTCATCATTGTTGTTGTTATTACAATGTTTTGGCTGTTATGCCCTTCAGCTTTCCTCAGGTGTATATCAATCTGGGTAACCTACAGGAAATTCTGAACTTAACCCTTTATTTAGTCTACAGGGATAGACTATTTTTATTCCACTGCTATGATATCGTCTAGTCCTTATTTTATTTAGTATTGCTTGCTGTTTCTAACGAGTGCAAGTACACACTTCCAACCCAACCACTATGTCACCAGATTCACAAACCAACACTTTTATCCATTAGGCCATTGTTCCATAGGACAATTTGCTGTAGTAAAACTTAACCTGGATGCTGATTAAGTTGCAACTGCCTGTCATGTTTTGATTGTTGCTGCTGCTGCAATTGAAAACTTACTGTTATTTGTTTTTCTTTCTTTATTAGCGACTCCCTTATTGTATTTATTTCTATGTTGGGCCTACTAAGGAGGTTCTCATAGCCTAGCATATGCTTTCAGACCTCTAACTCTCTAGTGTTCTTCCTTGTCCAATATTTTCACTTCCTTCCACAGGGGCTGATGGCTACCCCTTTCCTTCCACTCATGATCAGTCATGCTTGATTTCATTGTGTTACCCCCCTCTCACTACAGCTTCTCGATGTTTCTCCACCTTTATTTTTAGGGGGCAACTTGTTTCACCTTTATATTCTCTGCCACAACTGCAAGGAATCAAGTATACCCAATTCTTGTTCATATTCTCCACTGTGTTAGCTTAACACAGGAGAGAATATGACCAAGAATTGCATGTACTAGCACTTAGTAGAAATGAGTGAGAATTAACCTACAATATTATATATAAAGTACAGTGTATGTGTATGTGTTTGTGCATGTGTGTGTCCAAGCAACTCCTCCACTGCCACTGGTCCAATTTTAATGATTCATAGCTCATTCAAAAGCCCTAGAAAAGTTAAGTGCAGGCAACAAATTTTGTTGAGTTCAGATTCAGGGTTACCAGATTATGCGACATTAAAAATATATATTAATATATTATACTAGCTATTATCATTGCTTTCATAGTTCAAGGGGAGTAACTCTTATATTTTGTATCCAAAATTGTAGTGCATGTTTTATTATAAACTAGCTTAAAAGCCACCTTATCAGGCAGCATTTAAGTTAGCTCCTGTGGAGGACTCTTGGTTTGGTCATCATCACAATTGCTTGTAGATGCAATAGACATCAATAAAATACAGAAGAACTCAATATTGACACTGCATTTAAGTATTGAATTAATGTTTAAGCTTACCTTTTAAAAGTTCAACAATAATTCTGCTGCTGCCACTTAATTTAAAGTCAATTTGATGCATTTAGTCCTTATTTTCTGTATAGACAATTATTTTTATTTCATGGGTGATAGAACAGGGGGCGATTTATATGATAAAATTAATATAGTGTAAAGATGGGAAAATAGAAATTAGAATTAGTTATACATTCAAAATTTGAAGTGTTAGAGAAAAAATAACAGCTAATGAAACCTATGTTATAGAATCTGTATGAATAAATGCGTAGTTGGAGCTCAATTCTTTCACAAATTCTGAGATTAAAAAGCCTCAGCTCTACTTCATAGTAATTTGGCATTTACTCAACCCCCGATGAAGTCGCATTGTGACACAAGGTCAGTTTAATGTGTAGAGCCCAAGCGCATACACCTGGACTAGGTACAAAAATTCCCCAAGCCCCCACAACCGGTTGCACTAGCCTCAGTGTGAGCATGGATTCCTCTCTTTAGTGCAATGAGAGTAATCTGTATTTACTCAACCCCCACCCCACAAGGTCAGGTTGTGTCACAAGATTGGTTTAATGTGGGGAGCCTGAGCACATACACCCAGTTGTGCTGGCCTCGGTGTGAGCACTGATCCCTCTCTCAGGTGCCATGAGAGTGCATGGTCTCAGGCAGCTGTTTCCCAGGGCTGGGCACCTCTCAGTATAATTTTCCTCGGTTGCAACTCTGTCCTTTGACAGAGTCACTCCTGAGCACACTCTGACCAAAGACAGGGGGTGCATCTGAGAGATGATAAATATGGTGTTACAAACTACTTACATTTACACACTAAAAGCTCAATATCTGTATTATATATTATATACTTTTAGGCAATATCACTCTTCAAGTTTAACTAATTTACATATTGATTTTAAAAAAGTTTATTTCATTAACTGTCCTTCATTACTGTTCTTTTATCAGAAGATTGTTTTGATTTTCATATCAAAAATAGTTCTGTTTATCAATATTGTCTTATATAGTGCAGAAAATTGTTTGAAATTTGCATTTTACTTGGCCTTCACCAAGTTGGCATCTATTTGTAAAACTTTCCTTAACTATAACAGGCCAATTTATGAATGAAATGTTCATTTAAAATTTTTGTTTCAAAGATTTCAAGTTGTGAATATATCTTACTTTGTGAAGTGATAGCAAGCAGGCAAAGCTTGCTAGTAGTAAATAAAAAAATAACTAGAGAATATTCCTAGATAGGAGCAGTGGAACAAGTACAGTGTACCCTCGTTAAATAACTCCTCATCTTAGACAAAAATAGAGATGATCAAGTAATGCAAAAAAATATTTGTTTCGGAGAAGGTTTTAGGAAACTTCTTTCAAGCTTCTGTGTAAATATAAGAAGCTTAACCTCAAGTGTAAGTAATATCATGTTTGCCTGTACCGACAAAGAATCATTGATGATTATGTGCTAAAATATCTGAGAAGACTGTTCACTTCCTTTTTAAAGGTGGAAAATTTTTATAGAATGACACACCATTTAGTTCTGGCCATTGATTGTAACATTACCCTTAGTACAAGGACAGATTTCAGGTACAGCAACTAACAGTAAATTAATTTTAGCTTGTATTGTATCAGTAACTAACAGGTAAAATAGTGAATAAAATAAATAGGCTTTGGAAATTAAATGCAGTGTTGTTTGCCAAGAGGAATATCCAACATGAGCTCATCTTAGTAAAATAAAAAAGGTACAGAGTAAAGCAAAATGTGGTTCTTATGGTAACAGCAAACATAGGATTAAGTCTTTTTGTATCTCATCTTTGTTCACAGTAAATTAACTGCTTTCAATAGAGATATGGACAAAATGGCAGAAGATAGATTAAATAGAGCTATATTAGGCTAGTAATAAAAGAAAGAGTCAAAAGATGGATTTCATTGAATGTCAATAGTAATTTTGAGCACTGAACATGGGCAATTAGTTAGATCTAAAGTGTTTTCTGAGGCAGTTAACAGGACTTCTAAATTATGTATGGAAGTGACACTGTGAATGGACAAAATTTTTTGCTACCTTGGTGCACAATCAAATTTTGAAATGTACTGAGAATCCTGCAAATTTTATTTACCATGGATGTCACCCTGCTAATTAACTATGAGTGGTTGCTGAAAAGTTCTCAGCCCAACCAACTACCTAAAATCTGAGCACTATTTTGTGTGTATTCTTTTATAGTGTAATGCTAATTTTCATGATTCTTGTGATCATATATTTATTTAATTTTTTGCTAATGTGCAGGATCCTTGTGTTTATCCTGGAATCTGCTTGAGACAATTGACTGATCCATGTCAACAGAAGGTATGAAATTTTAAGTGAAGAACTCTGGGTAGTCATGAAGTTTTTGTTCTTACAGGAGAAAACTCCAAAGGAAATCCATGAGTGAATGATGCCAACATTGTGAGACAAGGCCCCATCATACTCAACTGTGAAGTAATGGTGTGCCAACTTCAAGTATAGAGATTTTGAGGAGAAAAATGCAGCATTCCTGAAATTGTTAATCATGTTCATAACCTAATTTTGACTGATTGACTAATCTCAGTCAAGAGAATTACTGAGATACATGAAGTATCCAGAGAACATGTAATTTATGAGCAGTTGAATATACAGAAGCTATCAACCAAAGGAGTGTCAAAATGTCTGAATGCTGACCAGAAATGATAACAAGTGGACAACCTCAAGTTGGTTTTACAGCTTTTCAGCATTCTGGCGATGATTTGGGGAATAACTTGTCCCTGTTAATGAATCATGGTTTCACCACTATGATCTGGAGACCAAACAACAATTCTTGCAGTGATAGCACATGTGTTTTCCATGGTCAAAGAATTTCAAGATTCAAAAGTCAATAGGAAAAGCTATGGTTACAGATTTTTAGGCTAAGAAAAGTATTTTGATAACTGGCTATCTTCACAAGAGCCAAACAGTTAATACAGAATACTAATCTAATTTGTTTTGCAAATTAAAGGAACAGTTCAAAAAGAAAAATGGAGAAGGAATCTGTGGAAAGGTGTTTTCTTTACAGTATACCTATATATATATGGCCAGCAAGACAATGAATGTTTTGAAAAGTTTGGCTGTTTAGAGTGCAAAGACCATTTACTCTACTCAACAATTCTAGTCTCATATGACTATTCTTGGTTACCAAATCTTAAATAGAATTTGAATGAGAGGAAATTTTCAATGGATTTAGAGATAATAGTAGCAGAAGAGCAAACATTTCAATGACCACTGACACTGTACTGGAAACACAAATTCTATTTTTGTCTGAAGACTGAGAGAAGTCACTCTTATAAAATGGATATATATATATTTTGAACTAGTATTCTACACATATCTCAGAAACTTTAAGTGATCAGTATGCCTTGAAAATCCACTATATTTGATAATGGGTTGCAAAAAATCACTTTTCACAGTATACTAATATAAAATATATTATAAAATAAATTGTTATATGCAGTAAGTCTTAAGATGAGGGTGTCTGAATTTTAAATGGTAAAAGTATAAGATATCATGTAGAAAGAACTATCTTAGATATGTTGTATTATGAATTAAGAAACAGGCTAGTACATTAAAAGATTTAAACTGATATTATTTACATTATTCAGACTATTGTCCTCATCTTTGTCGCCATATTTATCACAATGTTGTACGCTCCGGTTGGAATTTCGAACTGATCCCTTTATTTCGATCTAGTTTGATGGATGTCAGTTATCAGTTATCTCCTGCTAATTTTCCCTCTGAAAGTTCTCCACTGCCTTAACCAGGTATTGAACTCACACTCTTTGGGTCTGTCACTGGATCTAACCAACACTTTTATCCACTGTGCCATGTGTCCTTGAGGACATCTGGGTATGAATTTCTGGGTATTATAAACCTAATGTTTTCAGCAACCATTTTTTACTGGTGCTCATATTGCAATTTTGCTGTTATGATTTTATGTTTTTACCAGAACTCATATTGCAACTTTGTTATCATTGCTTTTCTCTGGCACTCCTTATTACTGGTTCCCATATTGTATTTATTTCTATGCTTGGTCAGCTCAGGAGATTTTTGTGGCTTAGCATATGTGCTGATTCCTTAGGTTTAAGAATTTTCCAATGGTGTTCCCTGTCTATGATCTCAACATCCCACAGGGGACGGTGATCTCCCTTCTCTCTCCATATGTGGTCAGCCATGCCTGATTTTTTTACTTCCCTTCGCGATACAGCTTTCTGGTGTTCTTGAAGCCTTACCTTGAGGGGGCGGCCTGTCTCTCCTTTATATTCTCAAGGACACATGGCACAGTGGATGAAGGCGTTGGTTAGATCCAGTAACAGGACCCAAAGAGTGTGAGTTCAATACCTGGTTAAGGCAGTGGAGAACTTTCAGAGGGAAAATTAGCAGGAGATAACTGATAACTGACATCCATCAAACATGGCACGTGCAACTAGAACAGTCTACCCCAGTGATTGAAATAAAGGGATCAGTTCGAAATTCCAACCACCTGAAGAAGGCCAGAGCGTACAACGGCTGAAACGTTGTGATAAATATGGCGACAAAAATGAGGACAATAGTCCGAATAATGTAAATACTGTACATAATACCTCATCTCAGAAATATGGACAGACTCTGATATTATTTATGTATGCTTTTTCACGAGTTCAAATAGAAAAATGAACAAAAGAATATTATAAAAAACAAACATTTAAAAACTCTTAAAATCATGATAATTTCAGGTGAAAAGTGTGAGACTAATCTTTTAAAATATAGAGGTGACCTAATAGTTAACAATATAGAAAATGGAATCAGCAGCCAGGGTTCTGTTTGTATTCATTTCATACTAATACCTTTAGAAAAGGCATTCCTCCATCTCTTCTTTCTGTAGCAACGAGTTAAATAATAGGATATCTGTAGACTTTAAATCTTGAAAGTCAGTTTCATTTTGTTGCTGAGTTAGTAATTCACTTGTGACTGAAACTGCAGTAGCATCAAGAAGTTTTCAAGAATAAATGCCTTTTCAAATAATCATGTAAGTCCCAAAGTTGATTTGTATTTCTTTTTAGAAATAATACAAAATAATTATAAATATAATGAGACCATGAAATACCAGAATGATATAAGAACAAAATAATACCATCCCAGTAGATTTTTTCATTTCTTTGATTTTGAATTTCCACAAAGATCTTTACTATGAGAAAAAGAATATTTTTAATTTTATTTAATTAACATCTTAATAGCATCTTGAAACTATATAGAGAAGGACAAAAAATGGTGAAGGAATTTGTGGAAAGGTGTTTTCTTTTGGCAGGACAATGCCAAAAATTAAAGATGTTTTTCAATCAAATATAGATTTAATTTTAATTATGTACTAAATTTCAATATTGCATAAGTATTGATATACCAAATAAGAATAAATAGAAAAAACATAAATCACAAATCATCTAAGAATGATTCAACTTTATATTGGACATACAACTCCATACAAATTAAAAATTCTATTCCAGTATAAGAAAACAATCAAATTATACAAACATATCATTTTTAAGTGAATATGACACATTTATACAAAAACCTAAGTAAATTTTATTTGGTAGATAAATTCTAGATTTTCTTCTAAATTTTCCCTTCAATGACATTTCATTCCATTAAGAATAAAGATTAACAATGTTCAGAATAAAGCTGAAGAGATTTGATCAATGTTTAGATAGCTAATCGCTGATGTACAGTTGTAATCAAATAGCACTTAGACAAGTGTGACAACACTTGACCAATAAAATCTGACAGATGTTAAATACTGAAGGAGATCTGTTTTGTGGTTACGAAGAGCAGAGGTTCAAAAACAAAACTGTTGCCAACATATAATTGGTTTACTCAGGCTTAGCACAATCCTTTCTAAGTCTAAAAACATTTTTAGAAAACAAAGGACAATGTGATATTTAACCAGAGTTCAAATTGTAGTATAGAAGGAATGTGACAGTTGTTGTCATCAAAAATATTTATCAAATAGGTACAAACAATGACATTTGATAAGATCACATGCAGTCAAAATAAGTACATTTGTTTTTTTAAAAGTCATATACAGAATAGTAATTTACCAAGTTTTCTATGAATTAGCTTGAAAGATTTGTACTAAATTTAAATTTCTTTCCTTTTAATTCCTATTTAAGATGGAAAAACCTAAATGTTTTTAATATGCTGAGTTACTTTTCAATATATTAACCCAAAGAAATTTTACTAAATCTTCACTGAACTAATATTACAAAGAATTTTTTAATGTATTGTCAAAATAATAACACAGTAGCGTTTTCTTCTCTTACTTGACATTGGGAAATGCTATTCCTCTAGAGAGCAATCTTAAAATTTGAATGTTACAAGTAAGCTTTGCTTAACAGCATAACAAATAAATGTTTCCTTCACTTACAATACAGTATCAAGTTAAAAAGTAAGACGAGGAAATGAAATTAAAAAAAATCCATGTACATTTTTTGTGAAAGCAAACATCTGGAAAAACTTTTAGCAAATAAACATATTTCCAAGAAAAAATTAGTTACTTGTATTCCTATCATGAATGTTAAGAAATCAGTCACTTAACAAATTGAAAAAAAAATGTATTTCTTTATATAAATAACAAATTCTTTATAAATGAATAGGATTTAACAAGGAAAATCTTTCATATTTCATTTATCAAAAGAATATATAACCATGTAACAAAAGATATACTAGATAGATAAGCACTGTCAACTATAAATTTAAATTATACATAGAAATAATATTTCAGAAAACAGGGGACAGGTGACTAATGTGGATGTATAAAGAAATAGATTTTTACATACAATTAAATAAAAAAGTTATTACCTTTGAAAATTTAATCAATTTTCAAACAGCATTATGTACAAATGAGATTAAAATATCATTTAAATATTTTTCTATTTGAATTTCTGGGATGAGGAGTTTACATTATTTACATTTAGACTAATGTCCTCATCATTGTTGCTGCCTCTATAAGCCTAGTGGATTAAAGTGTTGGTTCATAGTAATAGTTGGTATAGTAATTGTGAGTTCAATCCCTGGGCTGGGATTGACTTAGATTCAGTGGAAACAAGGCAAGCAATAACAGTGCAGTAATAAATAAGAACAAAACAAGATACCCCTAGACATAGACAGCAAAATGAAAACAATCAACACTCATAGATTAAATAGAGGGTTCACTTTGAAATCCCTGAATGTTACCTGGATTAAAATACCCCTGAAGAAAGCTGGAGGTTACAAAGGCCCAACCTTTGTGATAATGACAATAATAAAGAGATTAGTCCAAATGTAAATCCTGTAAATAAGAATATATTCTATTTTCACTGTAATTACTGCAAAATATGTTTGTCTAACAGTTTTATGATGCATTATTATATCAATATCAGAAAATAACTTTGTTAATTATATAAATGTTTGAGTACAAAATTGATTTTATAAAGTGATATCATAAATGTGACTATGAAAGTTTCATATCTATTTTGTTAAATATTTATATAATGTTTCATATTTATTTTTTTATAAATCTTTTATGTTCCTTTAGGATTGTGAGTGATCATGGCTCTCCATAATATCCTGTTGTTTGTAGAAAAATATTTACATTTATAAGTATTTTTTAGATTTTTATGTATAATGATAACTTTAAAGCTAAATAGGATGTGCATAGTTACTATATATATGCCTATATGTCTATATATCTACATATATATATATACTCAGCTTCATTTCATTTTGCCATTCCAATATTTATATTAAAAAAAAAAATTCATTTAAATTACGTTCATGCAATCAGAACATGTGAATCAACTGTGTTAACAAGGTAAGAAAAAATAAAAGATCTTGATTAACATTATAATAATAAGAAGAAAGATTCCACTGTTCTTTTGAATAATTTTATTCACTGGACTAGCCCAATTACCTGCACTTTTGTGCTGCATGTCATTTTTTTGTAAGAAAATGATGATTAATTTTAAGTCATTGTTATAATTTGTGGAGAAAAATGATGAATTTCAATATTACTCAATGATCTTTCCGATGTGACCTCCATCTTCTGGTTTTCTTCTTCTACATTTTGGATAGCAGTCATTCCCTTGTCCAAATTTAAATTTAATTTAAATCAAAGGGAAAAAATTCAGTGGGGATTTGTGCAAAAACAGTTTGATCTAACCCCTTTGATATGTATTTGATGCAATACTTGATTGAATGAATTGATGAGCAGATATCAATTTTTTTTCAAGAGAAAAAAATTCAGTGGGGGGTTGCCCTCCGAGGACTCCCTTTGATCAAAATGAAATATACTTATCCAAGTACCCTAGGAGTCATTCCCTTGTTCAATTTTAAAGTTTAATATATATCAAATGGAAAAAAAAATTCAGTTAGGGGTGGGGAGTTGTTCATCCCAGGGAGCCCCTCTGATCAAAATGAAATATGCTTATTCAAGTACCCTGCATAATATAGCTTCAGAATATATATATATAGTTATGGGGGTTTATCCCCAAAACTCTAGTGTCCTTTTTGTTTCCATTTTCTTTTAAAACTTCATCATTGCTCACATGTTCAGTCCATGGTATTCTCAGCTACCTTCGTCACCTGTGAGGAAATTGTCCAGCATTCACTGCCATATAGGAAGACTGATATTACATAACTGTTCAGTATCTGTCCATATATCTGAGATGATGTATTATGATTATTTACATTATTTGGACTTATCCTCATCTTCATTGCCATATTCACAACGTTTTGTCTATTGTATGCTCTAGCCTTCTTCAGGTGATTGAAATTTTGACCAGAACCCTTTATTTCATCCACTGGGGTAGATTGTCTAGTTCCACGTGTCGTGCCTCTTCCAGATGTCTCAGTTATTTGCCTTTAACTCAACTCTCCAAGTTGTTTCACTACTGCTGTAGCCTGGTATTGAACTCACAACACTTTGGGTCTAGTCACTGGATTTAACCAACGTCTTTATCCATGGCAATTATCTGAAGAAGGTTGGAGCATACAATGGCTGAAACATTGTAAATATGGCAATGAAGATGAAGATAACAGTTCAAATAATGTAAATAATAACTGTTCAGTACTCTATTCTTTGTTTCTAATGAATTTTTTTCTCTTTTTTTATTACTTTGTTTAGCTTTTGGAAGGGAATCTGTTGTTATCACAATGCCCTTTTAGATTTCAGTGTCACACTTTTTTTGTTCTCTGTTAAAACACTTCCCAGATATTTAAATTGTTGTACTTGTTGATTTTGATATCTCCAATTTGTAATTTGCATGTTGGGCTGTTCCTTCTGCGAACAGCTATGCATTCTGTCTTCTTGCAATTGATGTTTAGTCCTTCTCACTTTCCTTACACATGCTTAAAATAGCTACAATTCTTATGTAGGAGACAAAATGCTTATAGTTACAGAAAGTCTCCTAAACTCCACATCTAGACATGGTTCACCAATTGCAACCACAATAATTTTTTTAATATTTGAACCCTACTATTCTTAAAATCTTGATCCACCACTGAACAGGGCTATCATATGCATATTATTAGATATAAATTTACACATAAAATTGGTAAACAAAAATAAATAAGTTAGCTGAGAAAAAAAGAAAAAATAGGTAAATATTAAGACATAAGACACTCTGGCAGCAAACAGTTTTGTGGTGTTGGTTCTGTTTACAAAGCACAGAGTGGGATAGATAGATAGATAGATAGATAGATAGATAGATAGATACAAACAGAATGGGATAGATAGATACAAATAGAATGTGATTGATAGATAGAAACAGAATGGGATGGATAGATAGATACAAACAGAATGGGATAGATATTAGGTTGGTGCAAAATAATGACGTAATGTCGTTTTTTGACGTACTTTTTTGACGTAAAAAACGACATTATTACATCATTATTTTTGCACCAACCTAATAGATAGATAGATAAATAAATAGAAAGATAAGGACGTGTGATTCTGTGAGTTTTCCTTGACCTTTGTTATTTTCCATTTGTACAATTAATTTAGTTCCATTCCTTATTCTACTCAGACTAACATACAGTTGACCATGTTTGAGTACTTTTCCCAAAAGGGAAAAAATATCTACTTTATCAAATTATCTGATTCCCAATATGTGTAAAATGTTCATAATGTTGCATTTCATCTTTATTCAATGAATTAATAACACAAATTAAATTTTTTGAAAAATTATTCAAAGTGATCATATATTATAGATGATCCTATATTCAAACAGCAGAAAGTGAGCATATATTATAAATGATCCTATATTCAAACAGCAGAATAGTGGCCTAATGGATATGTTAGTTGCTGCCTATCTACAAGTCAGATATCCAAATTGTGACAAAATTCACTAAATCTGTTTATTTTAGAAACCAAGGAATAGATAATAACAAAATCATAATGGTTTTACATATATTCAAGTAAAATAATAATGTAGATTATAAAATATTTACTTACCTGAAGTCTCAATAGTAAATGACTGTTTTTTTCCGCCATCAGGAAGGATGAGCAAACCAGTCATTGCTATCAGCAGTATTTCCTAAAAATATTCAAATAAAAATTGTATATATACTCGCTCAAATGTTTTTACTAAAAAAGCACATTAAACAAAAGCATTATTTCCTCAAGAATATAAATATTTTAATTCTTGTGAAGCAAAACTTTTTTACATTTATTGCTATCTAAGAATGAAAAGTGTCTATCTGATGTATTCTTTTTGTTATTAGTTTTTTTCATCATCACATTTTAAAACATAATTGTTTTAGCAATTTTATGCAAATTAACTAAAGGAAGAGACTACGTTGCTTTCTTGCCTTCTGTCTACAAGATGCTAATCAACATTATAAGGGATTTGAAAGGCATAGGAACCAAATAACTTTTATGAGATGTGCTCCTTATACATGCTCAAGAGGATTGACATCAAAGAAGATGAGACAAATTGAGGGCAAGTAAGTATTTTATGTAGTACTTCCTATAACTATACCAATATGCATGTGCTGGAGAAACATGGGTAAATGAAAATGTGTGAAATTGTTACAAGGCTCTATCAAAAATTCTCATCCATCTTTTTCTGAATGAAAAACAAATTGAAATGTTAATGATGCTTGAAATTAATTCTATTTTCTAAGCATTTTTGAATAAATATGTCCAATTTATACATTATGTCAGATTTTATTATGCAAGTTAATATTTTCAAATTAATAAAATTATTATTCACCAATCAATGCTGGTAAAATTTTCAGGATTTACTGATGCTTAAATAAGTAACATATTTGTAAGTTTTAGCTTATAATATTTATCTTTATTAAAAATATAGATAGTATATTGATTTAGAGGTATCAGATTTTATAATGCAGACAAGGCACAACATTTATTTGTAAATAAATCCAAAAGGCATACACCATAGAAACATATTTGATTAATACAATGTCCCATAATCTGAATTAATTATTATTTTATTATTTTACATGTTGGCTTCTTGACATTTTCTGATGTTCATTAGTCTTTCATCCATTGATTTTGTTAACTTTTCTGTTTCAAATTTAAGGTTATAAACAGCAGTTTTCATTGCTTGTGTACTGTTTTCCATTTTTCTATGCAGCTCCTTGAATGATTTTTTACAGAGAGTTTCACCTTGAACAAGTCCTGGGGGACCACTTGAGGTAGAGAGTTACAGAGTAAGAGGCAGTTTATGCGGTTAGCAAGGAAAGATAATGATTAATCCTAGATTTGAACAGGTTGAAATTGTAGTGATTGGGGAAACATCCTCTAGGAAGTTAGTTCCACAGAGCAGAGATTAGCAGGAAGAAGCTGTTCAAGTGGAACTTACTTCTCACGAATGGAATACAGAGTGAATGAGGATGGTTTGCTACAATGTGATTGGCATAGCAGGTCCTAGCCATGAAGGTGAAAACTAGCAGGACAAAGGAATGTAGTTCATCCAAGCACTTTCCATAGAAATAGCAATAGAGCAGTGAGAGGCTTGCCACATCCTGCCTTTGAGAAAGAGGTTGGAGGGGTGGGAAATAATTTGCTACCCACAAGGATACACTAAAACTATTCTATATGTTAAAGAACATTGTCTTGTATAAATATACTATTTAACTTAAAACTTTTTTAGTTAGGACTAAAAAATATCTAGTTCAAGAACTTTTCTGAATTTATCTTGATACCATCAATTTTGAAGAACCTATAATCTTACTGCTTGGTCCAAGACATTACTAAATCTACACACTGTTGTTTTCTAACTTGTGCTAGTTGACAATTATCTAGCCTAGATATCAGGCCTATCCAATGTAGCTTTATATAATCACAATTATTTTAAACTATTGTTAACTCAATAGAAGGCCCAAGAGTGACTAAGAGTAGAGGAATCCTGAATGAAGTGTGTGAAATATTAACATAAAAGTGGGGAATAGGGAGTGAAGATTATAATGATATGGCAGAAATAAACTTACCCTAGACTTGAAGGTTAAAATTGTAGTGTTTAGGGAAGCAACCCAGTGTAAACCTGTTCCACAAAGTAACAGTTCTTGGAAGAAACTTTAAGTGAAAAGAACACATAAGTGAACTAAGGTGATTCAATTCTGTGGATATGGTAAGGTAGGTATAGGCCATAAAGGTCTGAGCTGGTAGCACTAAAGAATGGATATTGTCTGAATGCTTGTCATGGAAGTGATGACAGGAGTAACAATAGGATTTGACATATAATCTGTGGCATAGGTGGCAATGTGGAAGATAAGTCATACAAGGTTGCATAAGTGATTTTGAAGTCTATCAAAAGAATGGAAAAAGAGGATTGAGCAACTTCAATAGATATGGTAGAAAGACTCCATTTTGGTTCAATCTGAATCTTGTAAAGATTACACATAGCAGAAGGTGTTAGGTGTTTTCTAGAGTAGTACAAAGAAGCAATCATTTTTCTACCATCATTAGAGATGGATAATATTTGAGTTGCAATTACAATTCTGTGATGAACCTGAGTCCTAATAGACATTTAAAGTAAGGGGTCACATTGAGGATGTAACCATCCATCATGACTGCAGTAAATCTAGTTTCTGCCAAGTGATGATGAAATGTTACTAGCTTGGTTTGGGAGAGATATTGAAAGTTACAAACCATTCCCCTATTGAACTCTTAGAGCTAGATCAAAGAAGAGATCAGCTGCCAGGCTCTGTTCATCATGATTTTGGAGGTGAACCCATAAACTCTTGTATCATCTGCATAAATATTTACTAACAATCTGAGAATGTTCCTTGGCAGATCATTAATATAAAGAAGAAGAGAGTACACTTTCTTCTCTTCTACTATGTGACACAATTTTCTGTCCTTAGTAACTCTTATTGATCAATTCACATTAGTTTCTTTGTGATATTTATTTAAAGTTTGCTTGCTTTCTTTAACCAAAGTCTTTAATATCCTTAATCTTTTATTTCTGTTTACATTCAAGATATCAGCTTCTCAAATATTTTCTTGTTGGTTAATCCACTTTTTTTATTTATTTTTAATTTTTCACAAATATATTTTTGTGCCATTCTTGAGGCTCTTTTTTTATTCTTAGATTTCTATTATTTTAATTTTTTTTTTTATCTCAAAAATCCCAATATTGTATTACCATCACTAAATAACTTTAATAATTTTTTCTCTTTTGATTTTACCCATAGCAATAGATTATAGATGCAAATTTAAAAAGTAAATATAAAAACAATACAGTAGGATGAACAATATCTAAATTTCCCAATAAAGTCTCAAAATCACAAATAAATTATTGTGAAAATTTCTAATAAAAACAGATAAGCTGAAATTTACATGCAATTTTGCATATAAATGTATCGGGAAGCTTTTTTTCCATTGATTAGTTAATACCAATTTTATTGTGAAACCATAGATTTTCATAATAAAACTTGATATAGTGTAGTTTAATTTTTATGCATATATAGAGGAAGCTGATAACAATTTTTTAAAATATTAATCAGAGTAATTAAACAGTTTCAAACTTTACTTTGAAATTGATTTGAATAAAAGGTGTGGAGTAAAGAACTTGCTTTATAGACTTAATAAAAAAAACTGATAATTTGGGAAAGGAAAGTGATTAAAAAACAAAGATTTTTAATCCAATTTTTTTAAAAGGATTATTTTGTTCTTAAATATTCATTGGTAGAAATAAAAGAGCAAAATAATTGGTGACAGCAATTAGTTCTTTCTAAGTTTAATCAGAAAATTTGTCTCTCGTGTTCATAATTCTAGAATTCATGTGCATTTAATTCAACTACCATTTATTTCTTTGTTAGTTCATTCTAATTAACTGATCCTTCTCAAGTAGTTCTCCAAGATTTTAACAATTTTAAAATCCATTCCTTGATTTCAGTGCATTGTGGTGAGAATCAACAATCTCCATTCATCTGATTTAATTATTCTTTTGAATAGAATAAAATAATATTAAATGCCAAATATAAAGATCCTCAATGAAAAAAAAAAAGCTTTTTATAATTCATAAAAGATCACTTGAAATTTTTCTAAGCAAAGAAACCCAGTTTTGAAAAAATTGGTAGTAGCCTGGATGGAAGATTCCAATGGCTTTATGGATATAATGTGTTAAGGCTTTATGTTTAAAAGTAATCAAGTTTCAAAAGAATTTGGATAAACATTTTGCTTTATTTTCAAAAAAATTTGGACAAAATAAATAATGTTGCTTTATGCTGAAAATTAACAAAACCAAAAGATAGAATAAATCTTATAAGAATTTTAATTAATTTATTTTCTTGGGGCAAACCAAAAATCTATTATAGGATCAATATATATGCTATGCATTTAAGTAGAAAGAAGCTGAAATGAAAATTCTTTTTTAAAAGGTAGCAAAATTGTTTAGAATGAATCACATTCACTGTTTTATATTATTTAATAAAGTTATGCAAGCTAAATGGCAAATGTTTTCTTAAGTTTTGAGAAAATAACAAGATAAGTAGAGTGAATCAACAGTAAAATAATATTTACCCTACTCAAAACAACTTACTAATAAACACTATTTTAAATACTTTAAGTCCTATACATTATAGAGAAAGAGGTGTTTGTAATCTATCAGTAAGGTATTGAATATTGGATAATAAAAGAGGGAATGAATGTGCAAGTAAAGGCCAACATTTAAACCTGGTTTCATTTTATTGGAAAATCCATTACTGGAAACATTTCAATGCCTTACTAGGGAAAAAAATGAAAAAACTTCATTTCTATTTGATGTAGAAGTGACAAGAATCATCAGTTAGAATGTACTTTTGGATTAAACCAAGTAACATCAGTTTTTCATTAAAAGCTTCAAATAGCAATTGTCCTTCTGCCGAGGTTTAGTTGCATTTCAATAGCATTAAAATAAAGAATAGGTGGTATTTACATGCCTAAATTAAATTAGATGATTAAATTTTTAATAATTTAATAATTGATGATGATGATGATGATGATGATATATTTCTTTTACATTTTGAAACAATATTCTTCAAATCATGTGTAAATAAGTAGATTTTTTTATGTTTTCTAATTAATTATATTTTTGCAGTTAATTGATGATGATCAATAAACTGAAAATCTGTGGTAATGACCAACTGTGTTGATGGTTTTAATGGCACACACTAACAGGAATGATGGACAAAATATAGCAACAGTACTGAGAGTTAAAAATGGTTGTTGGAAGGTTGTAGCATGGACAAGCACTAAGTTTAACTCTCCATTAAGAACTTAAAAGAACTAATACAAAGGAAAATGATCATATATCATGTTTGCATGAATAAAGATTATTTTAAAAAGATGCAGTTTAAAGTGATTAAGTACCTTGAATAAATATATAAAATAATAATTAATTCAACAAAAAGATTTATTAACTTAATGTATGTATTATTTAAAATGCAAATATTTTAATGCATTCTAATAAAAATCCTTTAATAGGAAGAAAATGCACATGTTGATTTATTATGTTTTATTAGTTAGATTAAATCTATTCAGGAAATGTGTAAATAAAGGTTTATGCAATGAATGTATGTAGAAAAATCAAGTCTTGAGCTATAATCTTACATAATGAAAGTCTTATATAGTGAAAGTGATTTTTTGAGACAGTTTCTCAAAAAAGTTCATTTATATCATTGATGAACAGAACTAGGTAAGTGAGGTGAGGATTTTGCTAAGCATTATCGTACTTGCCATATAAACCTAGAAAGGACAGTACTGAGCATTAATCATGTAAACAAAAAATGTGCATTCCTTTTAAAATCTTAAATAGGCTGTGTAAATTATGCAACCTACTTGGAATTTGATAGGAACTTGACATACCATTAATTTTCATCAATGCAAGAATTTTAAAATTCTTAGTTTCATAGTTAAAAGTGTTAATATTATTACTGTAATTATATTTATAGCTAATCCTCACTAATACATTCACATATTATCCTTATAGCAATGATTAAATATCTGAAACAATATATCAACAATGGCGGCTTTATTTATTAGGTTGGTGCAAAAATAATGTCGTTTTCTCACATATGTTACTATGTGAGAAAACGACATTAGTTTTGAACCAACCTAATATTATAATAAACAACTTTTGAGTTTTGAGTTTTTCATGAAAATAAAATTGATAGAATATTGAAAAATGTTAATAATTTCAGAAAATCTTATTGAATAATGACTGTTCATTCAAATAAGCTAATTTATCAATCTTGAAATAAAATATTGATTTTATTAAAAAAATTTTAATATTTCAGGTTGAAACATAAATAGATATCAGTGATTAATTCAAGTTAACTCAGAGCTATCAGCAAGAACTTACTGAAAAGATATTGAATCATGATAAGATTTACAAAGCAGAGCACATCATTTTTATAATTATTGAAGTTTGAGAAACACTTGATTGTTAATAGCCTGAACTGTTGTTTTGATCAATGGCTATTCAAATGGTTGAACACATCACACAAATTACCAGTCACTCAGAGTTCAGTCCTCATTAGGAATGTTCTTGTTGTTACTAAAAATGTGCCTGGGTTTATGAAATATTTATTTGGTCATGATGATTAAGTGTATAGTGAACTCTTTTTTTACTCTAGAATTATCTGAATAATCATTCTAAGCTACAAAAAGGGCCAATAATAGTAGGTAGATACAAGGAGTGAGTTTTTGAGCTCAAGTTTCCAGCATTTTCTATAGAAGCTGTTATGAGTAAATTCTTCAAAGGAATATATGTACATGATGGGCCTGGAATAAAGATCTGAATTTGAGATTCACTTAGAACTCCTTAATTTCTGGGGGTTTTTTTGTTAATGAAAAGCACAGAGACAACTTATAAAAAATAAATATTGACTAGTGGCTGACATTAGAAGTAATCCATATAATTAAGAGAAGGAAAAAAAGAGACATCTAAGCATTTACATTTTTAGACTCAATAATGAAATAATTAAAAGTTAGAGAAAGAAAACAAAATACAACAACAAAGAAAACCAAACTATATGTTAGTACTTAATTATGTTTTTCTTAAAAAAATATGAAATATTTACTTATTTACTTTAAAATAATAGAATAATGATTGTTTATAAAATTTAATTGGCGTTTTATTAGCGGACAGTTTAGGTTTAAGGCTCTAAATTTACTATAACAAATTTTCCTATGAGACAATGGCCTGGTTGGTTTGTGAATATGATGACATAGCAGTTGTGAGTTCAATTCCTGAGTTGGGCACTCAGTGGAAATGAGTGAACAGTACTAAATAAAAATAAGAACTAGAAAAATATCCCTAGATATGAACAGTGGAACAAGAACTGTCTACTCCATACGTTAAATAAAGGGTTCAGTTCAGAATTCCCTGTAGATTACTAAGATTGATATATACCTGAGGAAGGCCATATGGGACAACAGCCAAAACATTGTGATAACAACAATACAGATGAGGACAATATTCGAAATATAAATAGTGCAAATAATGATAACTCTTCATTTTAGAAATTCAGACAGAACCTGCTATCTTTTAGTCATCATAGAGAACCCTTTTTGCCTGCTATCCTGGAGATCAACTCATTTTGACTTCTTGGTCTTATGTTTTCCATTGACATGAAGTGGAATGATTATCTTGAATCAGCTGCAAGGTCTACTTCAAGAAAAGTTTATTCACTGTGTCATGCTAGACAATTTTTCTTGTCAAAATCCATTTTTATGTTTATAAATCTGTCATCTGGCCCTGCACTGGATATTGCTGCCACATATGGTATGGTGTTTCTGCTATATATCTTGAGATTTGTGAATAAATCCAAAGAAGTGTCTGTAATATTATCAGTCCTGACCTGGCATCTTGGATTTCAGTCACTTTTCAGTTGTTGTAATGTGACTTTCCTTGGTCTTTTCTATAAATATTTTCATGGCAATTGTTCTGATGAGCTTTACTCCTTGGTACCTTGACTGCATGAATTTATCTATACTACTAGATTGGTAATTAGGTCTCACAGTTTTATTGTTGAAATAGCTAGATGTAAACATAAGTTCTATTCTAATAGTACCTTTTTTCACACTTCTCGTCTGTGGAACTCTCTACCAAATTTTTGCTTCCCTGCTACCTATAATTTTCAAAAATTTAAGTGCAATATTAATCACCACATACTGTCTTCCTCAATCCTGTTCTTTTATTGTCCCTTTCTCAGTAATACTTTTCTCATGTTCTTTCATTCTCACTAACCTCTTGCATCTTAGTGCCTTGCATAGGGTAAAAAGATTTTTTTTAATTAAAACATATAGCTTTTTAAAATTTGTGATATATATTTTCCTTATATTTTTTATAATTCATTTTATCCTATGCTACTCTCTCTGAAATGAGCCATTTAGCAATGTCTGATCAAGTACATACATGCAGAGATATTAATTTATATATGCCTACACTCGAATTTATTCATTTCACAGTATGACTATAGCGCTTATATAATTCTTTCTAATATACCAGTTTTTCTTTTTAATTGTATTTCTGAGGTTAATTAGGAACTTTTTAAACTGTTATTTTGTACTGTTATTCAAATATTAATTTTAAATTTCAGAGCCAGAAAACTGTGAACACTTTTTAGAAGTAAATTCTGAATTCAAATGATCTTTTATAGTTTTTATGAAAAGTTTAGTAAGAACTACAAACATTAAATAAAAAGGTTTTTCAAAAGATGGATGACACTTATGAGATAAAATGCTGTTGTCATTTTAAACAATTCTAATTATTGATGAATCATTGTATTGATGATTTCCTCATGCCTGTCTAATTGAAACTAAATTTATTTAATTATTAAGAAAAGTTTCCAGAAAATCTTGCCTCTTTCCTTTCCACTTTATCCAGATATATACTGATCTATTTAAGCACACTATGCAGCAAAAGACTATCCATCTATAGCAGGAACTTAGTGTTAACTTAATCAGGGTATTATATTAAGAGTTCAGGTCAGTAGGTGTACACTGAAATTGTCTGGTTACTATAATCTATTTATGAGGTCATTAGCTCTTTGGTAATGGTATTTAATATTCTTGATTATTGACAACAATGACAGGAATTCTTTTTGTTATTGAACTGTTTTCAGTTGATTTATAACATTTTTGAAATACAGTGAATTATAGTTCAGCATTGAATTGTTTAGAACAGTACTGAATACTTTTAGCAATTGGCTTACAATTACTTTTATATCATTTTCATAATCTGAAAAATATATGGAAAATTTCTTCATTAATTCTTCAATATCTACAAAGGGTAAATGCCAGACTTTGTATTCTTATTCTTTATTTCTTTTTTTATAAAACATAATTACATTTTTGCCATCTTCATCTGTTTTTACATTTTGAATTTGTTTAATTTGCTCTTAACATTCTTTTAAGATGGATTGTGTCATAAAACAATGCCTCATGAAACATTCAGTAGAAATTTAGTAAAAAAAGACAAAGGACACTATCTATATTGCCAACATTTATTAACCTCTGTTAAATAGTTTAAATAATTTACGAAGTATCTATTTCTATAATTCTCAAAATCTTTGGAAACCTCTTACTATTATAAATTTATTCCTATTGAACAAGATAATAAAATAAAATTTTAGGAACATTTACTCAAATTCTAAATGAATACTTTTGAAAACATTGATATTTACTATGTTTTAAATCAGGAGTCACCAAACTTTTTCACAAAGGGCCTGATAACTGAGAGAATGATGGGCGTGGCCCAGATAACCATTTTGTGCAATACAATGCACAAAAATAAAGACAACAAACATACTTATTTACTAAAAAGTTATCCAAGAAGGTGACAATAACAATAAAATAGTTATATTACATGAAGTGCACACATATCCAAATCTCACAAACAAGCAGAACAAAAAGTTAGTGAGATTTGATAAACTGGTGTTTACCTTTTAAGACATAATTAATATTTGTTTTGGTATTGCTGCATCCAACCAAGAGAAATGCTTTCTAATGTTTATCAGTCAACCTCGTTACATGTGTTAACTTTACATACTTTAGATTTTACAAGTTCAAGCAAAATATATGACATAATTCACTGAAGTAAGTCCTTTTTATATATTTGATGTAATGAATATGCATACACCTGGGCTCCCCCTCACAGAAATATGATTGGCTGGTGTCAGCCAACAGACTGATGTGGAGGTACACGGACGATGCCTATTTGCTACACCCATTGTCTTCACCTATTGCCTATGCCTATTGCCTACCACTACGGTGAAGACCAGTCCATTACGGTTACCTGCTAGTTTGTCCTACTAGGTTACAGTAGTTCAAAACCACTTTGCTACTTCGAACAAATATATTCCTTTCTGAGACATATCAATACGGCACTCTTCAAACTGGTTCAAACACAGCAATGCAAGTTAAAGTATAATTGCTGCAGCAGGCTTGTAATCGCTTTTCTTAGAAACTTCATTGCAGGCATTTAAACAAAAATGCATGGATATCAAAAGTCAGCAAATTTTTTATTTCACTGATTTTTCTAAAACTTATATTACTGTCAGATGAAAAAATCAGATTAGCCAAATTTTGGCATTTTTACTTACATTTATTTTTCTACATAGTAAGTTTAACTACAATCTATTGATAATTCCATATTTCTGAGATGAGGTATTATGTACATTATTTACATTATTCGGACATATTTATCACAACGTTTCTGCTTTTGTACGCTCCGGCCTTCGTGGTTGGAATTTTGAACTGAGCCCTTTATTTCGCTCACCGAGGTAGACTGTTCTAGTTCCATGTGCCATGTTTGATGGATGTCAGTTATCAGTTATCTCCTGCTAATTTCCCTGTGAAAGTTCTCCACTGCCTTAACCACTCACACTCTTTGGGTCCTGTCACTGGATCTAACCAATGCCTTTATCCACTGTGCCATGTGTCCTTGAAGACATCTGGGTATGAATTTCTGGGTATTATAAACCTAATGTCTTCAGCAACCATTTTTACCAGTGCTCATATTGCAATTTTGCTGTTATCATTTTTCCAATGGTGTTCTTTGTCTCTGATCTCAACATGATCCCACAAAGGGCGGTGATCTCCCTCTGTTGAGATCATAGACAAGGAACACCATTGGAAAATTCGTAAACTTAAGGAATCAGCATATATGCTTGGCCACAAAAATCTCCTGAGCTGACCAAGCATAGAAATAAATACAATATGGGAACCAGTAATAAGGAGTGCCAGAGAAACCAATGATAACAACAAAGTTGCAATATGAGCTCTGGTAAAAACATGCAATGACAACAGCAAAATTGCAATATGAACACTGGTAAAAATTGGTTGCTGAAGCCATTAGGTTTATAATACCCAGAAATTCATGCAAGGACACATGGCACAGTGGATAAAGGCATTGGTTAGATCCAGTGACAGACCCAAAGAGTGTGAGTTCAATACCCGGTTACGGCAGTGGGGAACTTTCAGAGGAAAAATTAACAGGAGATAACTGATAGCTGACATCCATCAAACATGGCACGTGGACTAGAACAGTCTACCCCAGTGAGCAAAATAAACAGTTTAGTTTGAAATTCCAACCACCTGAAGAAGGCTGGAGTGTACAACGACCGAAACGTTGTGATAAATATGGCGACAAAGATGAGGACAATAGTCCGAATAATGTAAATAATGATAATTCCATATAACTAATTATATTTTAGGTCATTTGTGGCCGGATGAACTGACATTGTGGGATGGATCTATCCTGCATGCCATAGTTTGGTAACTTAAATTGTCTCAAATCAATAATTAGTTATTATTAATTACATATTATTAATAATTAAGTCATTATTTAATAAAGTCTTATTGTAATTAAATTACTTGACTCTGTCTTCTTAATTTCTGTACTTTTTTGTTCTTTCTCCTAATAATGTTTTATTTTTCTCATATTCTCTCACACGTGTTCCTTTATTGCCTTGCTTGGGGTAAAATGATTACGAAAACTTTTATCCTAAATTCTGTTATAAACCAAATAAACATCTTTAGCTATCACTACTAAAATTTAAAAAAACAAAAAAAAACATTATTGTTGTACTTTAATATTAAATATATATAAATTATAGCAGGTACCAGCATTATAGTAAGAGCATCTATTACAGTGATGATTTACAGGTTAGTCTTGTAGATATTGCTGATATTGTCAGATATTTATTGGATATTCCATGAATGTTGTTTTGGTTAGTCCAAGAAATATCTAAGGAAATGAATTTGTGTCTTAAAACAACAGAAGAAATATTTTCCATGAGGAATTATGATTTTCTTCTTTCGTTTAAAACAAATACAATTTATTTTTTAATCATTTTATAGAATTCATTTTATATTGGAGAAAATTTGATAGCAATTTATCATTTCTGGCACTAGCTAATCTCCCATTGTTTGCTGCCTGCTTGTGAAGTTGAAAAATCTATAGTAATCTATCTCATGAGATGTTTTCTTTCAGTTTTCTTGTAAATTTGGCCTAAAAAAATTACTGCCTGTCTATAAACAAGAACAATATAGATTATGCTTTATAAAATTACTTTCAAACTGTTTCTCTCTGGTAATTCTTTAAAAACCTAACCTCAAGTGATCAAAAAAGAGATAAGAAAATATGATAAATACTTTTGAATATTTAATATCGCTAAAAAAATTTAAAATGTTTCAACATAGAAAATTAATAATCATTTATACAAAGTCTAGGAATTATAAAATCTATTAACCTTTGCTAAGAGTCATTTTAAATATTTTAATGAAAAAGTGTAAAATAACTTTAAAAAAATATTAAGTTATATGTTTAGATGTTTGTAAGTGGAACTTAAACTAGAATAGTTCAATCACTAAATAAAACTTTATTTTCATATATGATTTTTTTAAGTATCTCTCAAAGATAATTTTTTTTTCTGTGAAAATAAGTCACTAGCTTTTAACAAGTCATTGAAAGTACTGTGCAGAATTTATGAATCTGAAATATTTTTAATATGGAAAATTCTGGAAAAACTATTGTCATAATATAGTTTCACTTACAAAAAATATTTGCCAGAATCTTTTTTCATATAAAAACTTTAGCAAAATTATAAGTTGTGTAATATATTTTTATTTAGACAAAATATTATCTGTTCTCTTTGAAATCATAAACTATCTGTAATGCTATGACGTTCATAATAAATTTAACAGATATAAGTGCAATATGAATAAGTATATAAAAGTGGGGGATGAAAAGTTCTTAATTCCCTTCAAAATTCTAATGTTTCATCATTTGGTCAGATTATGGAAAGTAAGTTGGTCAGAGAACATTTTTAATGTACAATGAAGAGTTTTCTTTTATGATTTCAAATCCTGTTTTGGCTTACAATTTCCCAATTTCATCTACTGTGCCTTTATACCACAGAACGATTTAACAAAAATGATGAATATATTGTCTGAATAAACACACTTATTATATAATTATGATAAACATTACATGAAAATATAAAAGATATGTTGAGATGCTTAAGTCACATTCAGGAAAATGTGATATTTATACAGGATTTTTGTTGATTGATTGCCATCAGTCAAAATATTAAGTCATTTTTTTCACATTTCTCAGGTAATTACTGTATTCAAAGTTAATTCTATAATTTTGAATAAAAATTATATCTGATGCAGTATATTTAATATGATAAATATTATCACTAAAAAGCAGAATGAAGGGAATCTATTTAGTGAAAGTTTTTGCCAGACTTTTTTAATGCTTACAACTAAAATTTAATGTAATTTAAGTTATTACATTAGATTTTAGTTGTAAGCATTAAATATGTGAGCAGCAAAGATCAAACTAAGTATTAATAGTTGACAAGGTTGGCATGTTTTCCACTATTTTCTCATTTTTAAGGCAGTCATATTTCTTGTCATTTGATTCAGCATTCTTGCTAGGTGTATTCTTATTATCATATTGATTTTGGACAATTTTCATCACTGTCACCTAACAATAACAACATTTTACCCAAATTCTCATTTACACAAACTGATCATACAGATCCCGTATTACTGTTCAGTAAACTGAATTCTTCTTCTTCTATGTGCTGTGTCCCTTCAGGACGTTGGCAATCATGGCTTTCCACAATTTCCTGTCCTTTGTAGCTCTTAGTAAATTTTGTCTTTTTTTATCTCTCCTAAACCCTGTTTCAACATCCATTTACATGAGCTTGTTCGGTAGGTTATACACTTTTTTTCTCTGTCCTTCTCGCCTTCAATATAACCTGTGAATGCCAAATTTTCCAAAACCTCTTTCCTCATTATGTTCTAGATATCACAGTCATATCTCTGTCTAAAGTTGAACCTACATTGTTCTAAGCCTGAACTACTGTCTTAAATGTCTTGCTCTGTACAATACTATCCCAAATCATCCTAACCATCATGATTCTTATAGGTTGTGTACTTTGATCTGACTTGAATCACTGTAACCTAGTCTTGACATATTTTCTCCAGTCATTAAACTATATCATTATATAATTCACGTTGTAACCATCTAAGTCCCCAACAATTGCACAAACCTTGTACTTGCACTATTGCTCCAGTATTTACTTAGTGAAGAATATGATGAAAATGAAATAACAGATTGGAAGTACAATAATCCTTTTCTTTCAAAAGAATATACAAAAAATAACATGTAAAATAATCTGCTGGCTTCAAATACATTTTAGAAATATCTTTTAGTCCTATATTCTAAACTTCATTTTATCTAAATGGAGAATACATTTAGTGAGTAAAAAGTTGAAATATGTGTTTTGTATCTGGATATCTGTATTTATCAATCCACCCACGAGGATCGAATATGGCACAAGGCCATTTTAATGTGGGTATCCCCGAGCTCGTAGGCTCGGCCAAAAATATGGCCTTTCTGAACCCGCCTAGATGGGTTCAGGCCCTGTCAACCTCCCCGGACGAAACCTTGCCCTTCGGCAAAGCCTCGTCTGGGTTCCCCTCTGCTAATGCAGAGAGTTCGACAGTCGCCGAGTCGGTCTCTGAATCTCTTGATTTGTATCTGGATATCTGATCTCTTGTTTTGTATCTGGATATCTGGTACCATATGTTTATTAACAGGCAAAAATATTTTAATCTATTGTGCAGTTTTGGCAAAAGCACCTAAGAAATAAATTTCTATTGATAAAAATGAAATACTGCCTTTTACTTTAAAAAAATTCACTGTCGCAAATTCAAAGAACTATTGTTATCTAACATAAATAAGGTATGAAAATGCCATAAACATGGCTCTTTTGGAGTTAAGAAAACAATGTTGAAAGAAAGAAAAAGAAAGAAAATACTGACATGTGTTTTACTAATAAAGAGCATATGATTAATTATATTTGTAGTGTAATTGGTAGCATGATATTGTCAAATTCATTTTAAGTTGTCTATGTGGAAATCTAAACAGAAATAACAAAGTACAGCCAAGATTTTTATTAAAGAGCATAAATGGTGACCTTTTGAGGGTTCAGGCATCTTACCTATAGTTAAAAAGTAAACTGTTTTATTTAATTCAAACTATTTTGCTGGAGAGATTATAGTTTGAGACTATTATTTTATTGTAGTTGGTGCAACCATCTGCATAAGTTATTTTCATTCACTTATTCTTATTCTTGTGTTTGAACAAGTGGATGATGATTACAATGATTGAGCCAATGGATGAAGAGAGCTACACACGACAGACATGCTACAGAAAGTGCAACACAAAATTATAACAGAATCAGAGGCAGTCCATTGTAGTTTCATAACTGGATTCTGCATGTCTCATTCCATATGTGTTACAGGGGAAGGTCATGCAATCAAGTGTGTGGCTCACTTCCTGCCAAGCTGAGGCCCACCTTAAATAAATTCACACCATCCGCACTTTCTTCTACTCTGATTTTCTTTCACCTTCAACCCAAACTTGTAAAACCAAACAGTGATATGGAATGGATGATAGGAGCAGGTTTTGGTGAAACTGGAAGCTTCTAGTCGTGAACCTGCATGTTGGCAGGGAATCTAATCATCAACACCATTATCATAAAGGAAGCGATCAGCAAAGAAATTAAATTCTTGGATATGAGATAAATCTGCCACTGCCAACAACGATTCTTGTGTTAAAACTGTGTAACTTTCTTTGTGGGTAAATTTTACCAGGCAGATTGGTTTCTTATTTCTTATGACATATATGTATACCACAGAGTTGTTTCTGTTACTACAGAAAGAAAATGTCTATATTATTTATCACTGAATCCAGCTCACTGAATACAATGCCTGGCCTTTCACATGAATCAAATGTCTTCTTGTAACTACACTGTATTTAGGCTTTATTCCCTACATTTGTTTCGCATTAATTCTCTATAATTTTCTATGAATGTAGCTCTTAAAGTAATGTCTCCTATTTTATTGTGTCAGCCAACAATGTCAAAAGTGAATGTTGGTGGCATTGCATGAGAGGTTGACCCATCCCTGCTAATAACCCATAATTTTTTGCCTTGTTACAAATACTAACTGAGCAAAAAGACATCTGACTTGAAAGTACATACAAAGTAGAGGTATACATTGAATTCTTAGATGCAGAAAAAAAATTAATCTATTTGCAATCATCAAACCTTTACAGAGACCAAAATACCATATATGAGCTCAGTGAGACAGTGGGTAATATGCTTGAGTAGTGGAGAGAGTAGTGTGCTTGATAGGCCATGTTCTAGGCAGCCCTGTACACCCATGAAATGAAGAGTACCTGGAAAATGCATAGCCAGTTTATGAACTATGTAGAAAAATAATGTCCTGTAGCAGAAAGCTGGTTCTCTTCAATGTTGTTATCAAACTGGTAAATTTGCTTTGTAATGCCCACGCTAAATATCTCTTAAAATTTTCCCAAATCGTCATAAATCCATGTAAATGTACATGCTGAACTCGAATTAGTTATTGACAAGAAAAAAATCGGACTTCTTGTTGATCATTCATTAGTCATTACTGCCATAATTGAGTGCGGGGCACTTATGGTGGCGTAAGCATAAATTTTGGCCTATTTACTTCTTTTACAGCTATATCTCTTTGAAATCACTACGAGTTATCATAAAGCAATTTTTTTTTGATAAGTGTAGTTTTATTTATAACAGAAAACTTTAAACAAAAACAAATTCAATAATACAATAAAACCTTTTTTCTGGGTAGAATAGCAATGACAAATTAAAAGAACAAATTAAATAATACAATAAAGCATTTTTTATATTTCTATATTTTAAAATTGAAAATAAAACAAACAATAATTAATGCGCAAACTAACCCTAACCCTAAACATAACCTGGTTTATTGTATTATTTAATTTTTTTTTAATTTGTCCCCTTTTCTACACAGAAAGAACTGTAACCCCACTCCTAACCCTAACACCTAACCCTAAACATAACCTGGTTTATTGTATTATTTAACATATTTTTTTAATTTGTACCCTTTTCTACACAGAAAGTACCTTAACCCAAACCCTAACCCTAACACCTAACTCTAAACTTAACCCATAAACATAATACTTTGCAAAGAGCATGATTATGTAGAAAAATAAGATTACAAAATAAAAAAATCCTAGAAACGAAATAAGGGTTTATAGTATTATTTAATTTGTCATTGCTATTCTACACAGAAAAAAGGTTCTATTGTATTATTTAATTTGTTTTTGTTATAAATAAAACTACACTTACCAAAAACAAAAACAAAAAAAAAAATTACGTTTCTTTACGGTAGTGCGTAGTGATTTTCTGCACCGAAAGTCTGTAAAAGAAGTAAATAAGCCAAAATTTATGCTTGCGCCACCGGAAGTACTCCGCACTTAATTAGAAAACATTATGGCAGTAATGGCAGGCGAATGACTAACAAGAAGTCTGATTTTTTCCTTGTCGACAACTCCAAAACGGTAGGTTTCTTCATGATTTAATTGTTAATTTGAGTTCAGCATGTACATTTACATGGATTTATGATGATTTGAGAAAATTTTAAGAGATATTTAGTGCGGGCATTACAAAGAAAATTTACCCTCAAATCTGTTGCAGTTTCCATGGAAATAAGTAAGAAGCATTACTTTCAGATTATCTCTTGTATAGTTGTCAAACCATAGAGAAATAAATTGTAAAATCAACATTTGATATTGTATAATTAAGGAATTCAGGAATTGTTTTATTGCAATATTTGTTCTAACTTTTCTTCTATAGAAACAAAGCAGTCGTGTAGCTAGTGTTTTTGCTGTCCAGAACAGCCCTCAAGTTTGCTGCCCATCTCCAGAAGGAATACAATATTACAATGCACATTAACCCCTCAAAGTTTATATATATATATATATATATATATATATATATATATATATATATAGTCAGCAACAAAATTATCCATACACCCATCAATTTTTAATATTTTTGTCCATTTCTCAGAATTTAATACCCCCCCGTATAATGCCAGGTTATTTTCCGTGTTTCTGTTAAACGTGGTATTTATAACTCCTCACTGATAAGTTTTGTAATAAATGTACAATTGTGTTTATTTCTTTTTAAAAATGAAACTGGGGATATATACAAAGATGTTACTTTTTTTTCTAAATGGGGAAAATTTTTTAAAATTTTTATGATATCAAAAGAAAAATAACTTGTTTTTGTTTATCCTCTGTTTTATTTAAAAAGAAAAGCAAAAAACACATTGTACTTTTAATTCATAATTTATCAGTTTTTTTAAATATTTATTAAATTCTAAACTAAATCCACATTAACAGAAACATGGTTCATTTGTTTTAACAATGTAAAAAAAATGCAATGTCTTTTTAAATTATTTTGTTTTACGTAGTTGAAGCAAAGTAGTAGACTAAGAATTAAAAGTCCGATAAAATAAATTTCACTTTTAAAAACTGAAGTAAACGTGTTCCTTAATTTCCTAATTGTCACTAGGGGCATGCTCTCCCTACACTATAAATACTGGGTGACTTGCAGTTGTGTACATGGAAGGGAGTTTCTCTTCTCAGACCTTTCCTCTTGACAGATGGGCCGGTCAAGATTCTCAGTGTCTGGTTCAGTTCTGATCTCCAGTTGGATATGAATTGGTCAGAGGTGCAAGGGAAGGCCAAGATCGCAATTAATTTGTGGTCTCAGAGGAATCTTTCCTTAAAGGGGAGGGTGGAAGTACGTGTTTCACGCATCTACCCAATTCTCCTTTACTGACTCTCTGTGCTTCCACTTCTGTCTGACACTTTACTGGCATTAGTGAGGCTTTTGTTCTCCTTCTTGTGGGGAGGCAAGGCCACCAGAGTCTTTCAGGAGATCTGTTGCCTTCATCTATCTGAAGGCAGTCTAGTTATGTATAGCATTGAGATTCGTCAATATATGCTTCGCATCGGGTTTCTGGATCAAATGTGTCGCGAACCAGATGAGGTGGGCACCTTGTGGAAGGAAAACGCCTGTAAGAATTTCCCATCCCTGAGAAATGTGCACTCGTCCGAGGAGGAGGCAAACCGTTTACCCAAAGTTGGGTGCTCCTTCTACCGTGAATGCCGTCATGCCCTGAAACTCCTCTTACTGTGTTGGATGGCCTCTCCAATGTCCAGACATTGTCTCGTAAGGCATTATATCAGGTGTTAGTTAGGGAGGGGGCTTCATGATGATTTGATTGACAAGCTCGGTCTTATGAAGCCTGAGGCTCACTTGATATGGCCTTGGGCACCCGGGTTGAAATGTCTCAATAACAATGAGTCATGACTCACCTGGCTGGTGATGCGTTATGCCCTCTGGGTCATCAAAAGACTTTGCTTAGCAGGCTTGGAGAAATATCCAAACTGTCGCTTCTGTAGTGGGGAGGTCAAGACCATTGGTCACGCCTTTTTTCATTGCTCGGTGGTAGCACCACTGTGCAGGTATGTTGAAGGCTTCATGGTTCACATGCTGTCTGGAAAGTTCTTTGTCCTTGAGGCCGCTTCTGTTTGTAGCAATGTGGGGATTTGAATGACACATCAGAAGGGATTCTATGGAGGTGAGAAGTTTTCCTCTTCCCAGCTGATCTTATAATTTAAGTATCAGCTTAAAGTCAAGATTAGGTTGAAAAAGTGGCGACTCACTTCATCTGAATTTAGCAAAAGGTGGGTGAATCTTGCACGTTTGTGTCGTGTGAAAGGGGCTGACCTGGAGTGGCACTTTGATGCCAGTTAGACATCAGGATATTGCTTTAGCTGGGTTGAACACGGGCAACCCAACCCAAAATTTAAGTTAGCTTAGGTTTAGTTTTTGAGTCTTTACTTTCCTTTTTTCATTAAACTTAGCTAGGGCATGCATGCTCATTCATTGGCCCCTTTTATTTTTGTGCCTATTTTTTCTTTAAGTTTAATTTTCCATCACCTTCCTTGTTAGGTGGTCAGTGACGTAAGTTATCTGGTGGATGCAGGGCATTTTTTATTTCGGGTGTGATTTTTTGTGTCTGTTATTGTGTCTAAATGAGTGCATGTCTGTGTGAGTGCTTGGAATGAATGAATGTTTTTAATTTTTATAGTCCCACATTAATTTTGTCTAGTTAACTGATGTTTCTGCCACATTTAGTGATTGTGGGGGGGGGGGGTTATTACTAACATGATTTTGTTTAATTTCTTGTAAATAGTTATTTGTTTCATACTGTAAATACTCATTGGGGTTACTTTTTAAGATTTTAAATTGTTGTTTTATTCCCCACCCCCACAGACCACAAATTGTACATATGGGGTCTAGTTAACATTTTCATGGCGTCATTGATGTATAATGGTAGGTGTGGTGAGAAAGGTAAGTAATAATGTGTTGTTTTGGTGCAAGAAATATTGTTAGTATCATTTGGTCAGCATTTGTGGCTAGCTAAGTTTAGAAGTTAAGACAGAAGACCAACCTCTTCCCCATTCCCCAATTTCGGCCTTGTGCCACATTTTCTGTTTTTTCTACAGAAATAAATATTCTTTTTCACTTTACATTTCAGTGGCGGACACATTTATGTGTTCTCTCGCAGAGATCCACGTTTTCGCTCACTTGTGGGAAAATGCCATGAAACACATATACATGTATGTACAAACATTTACCAAAATATAAACTCTTTATGTTCACACACAAACACAAATGTTAATGTCTTTGTCCATCGTAAATTTTGTTGTTTAATACATATATTTGTTGATATATATATATCGGTCTTGTTTGTTTTCTTTATATCATCAGTTGGACTCAACTTGAGTCCACCATGCTCTTGTAGTTGGACCTTTTTCTAACAGGAATAAATGCATGGTTTCCTAATTTAACAACATGCAAACCACTCGGTCCTCTACAAATGTTATCATACTTTTAATTTTAGTCTACTTTGCTTAATAAAACTTCAACTATCTAAACAAAAAAATTAAACATTGCATTGTTTTACTACTATGAAAATTTGTAAACTGAAAAATGGAAAAAAAATTGTTCATTTTTGGACTTTAAATAAAGTTTCTACATTTAAAAAAATATATTAATTTTCAATTTTCATTTAAATTTCTGTTTGATATTTCCAGAAAAAAAAACTGGAACGCATGTGATATCCTTAAAGCATTGGAATTATTTCAATTTATTTATCTATAATTTATGAAAAGTAACGATTTTAATGCATATCAAAAAGCTAGGATAAGATAACAAAAAAAAACAAAAAACAATTGGTTCACCTATTTATTAAAATTTTTTCACTAACAGTTCACAGACATGAAAAATCAAAATCAAAGAACTGACGGCAAAGTCTGGACTTCTCATATAGGTGTGAAAAAACTATGGATTCACTAAATTCATTTAATCCAACCCCACATCAAGCTCTTTAAAAATGTTCAATTTTTTTCACATCTTTTGCTCACGATTTGTAAGTAGGGTTTATCCCCACCAGCTGACAGCACATTTTGGGGACAATTTTTTTTATTGCTGGCTCGCTGGCTGGTTTTGATACAGCCATATCAAAAACAAATTAGCTTCTTCCTTATTGCTGCTTTTTTTGCAAAAATTATTGAAATCATGCAGTTGCTTTTTTTTCTGAAAACTTTTTGTGGACCAAAAGTGCCACCTGGGTCAGCTGCCCTCTTGACCTCCTCCCCTAGCTATGCCACTGGAGCAAAGAAATTCTAGTTAATCAAACATTTAAATTCTGAAATGCACATTTGACTGATTTGACTCTGATAAAGCAGTAGAATCATATATTATACACAGTTGATGTCTGAAAATATACATAAAATCAACTAATAAAAGGGAAAATAACTTAATCACTGTTTTTGTCATATTTTAAAAATAATGTTTATGTACACAGCATAAAGAAATAAAGAACCATCTATGCCTGAATGAAGTGCTCCATTTAAAGTTCATTAACTACTAGAGAGAGAAACAAGTTTTCAATTTAAATTTACAATCTAAGAGGAATTTGGTTGACAATAAACAATAACTGTTTGAGATATGTCCAGATAATTATTAATCATATATACATTTGTATTAACAAAGATATGTATACTTCTTCTACCTTTTAAGTTCATTTGTCACAATAAGTAAATTTTTTATAAACTCTGTCAACACAAATTTGTGGAATACTATCAAAATATAACTATGATAATTATTTGAACCTTGTATAATAAAAAATACCATTTATTTAAGTATATATTGAGAGGGGATGAGTTCAGTCTCTGGTGCCAGACTTAATCATCCAGTGTATTGATGACTCAAAAATTATGCATAAACAAGCAGTTTATGCAACATATGATGTATGTAGGATTTTTTTAATAAATATAATCAAAACCTTCATTCTCTTTAATGGTTGTATATATATAGTAACAAATTCTGGCTGCATATAAAGAATAGCACAAAACATTATGATGATCATATTTTGCAAATGACTGCATTTGAACTTGGTATAAGTAAGTAAAGTTCATTTTTTTTGTTATTTTCCACTGACTTTACTACTGCTTTACAAATTCTCAGATTAGCTTTGATCTTTTTCTGCTTAGTGCTAGGAAAAAACGATTGAATGAAAAATATTCCACTTTTTTTTCTCAAAATTTCACTGTGTTATCCATTAAAAATCAAGAAAACAGGGACTGTGTTAAGGAAAGAAAGCAAGTGCTACTGATTGTATATGGTTATTTGGTGTCTAATTATGTCTGTTTCTATCATGTTGGCAGTAACATGCAGAGGTTCGGTGATGCTTGATGCCAACTCCTTGATTGTATACTCCTAAGTCTCAAGTAGGGGGCTACTCTGGTCTCGCTTATCAAAACACAAATTCACATTCACACCAGCTTGTAGGACTGTAGGGCACTTGTACAATGAAGTTAACAGAGACAATTTCAAATTTTAAAATCTAAATTTTTATTTCACTCTTTGATTGGATGCCTGGTGCTGTCACACACTCTGTACCCCTTCTGCATGCAGGCATGTACTTAAGATCCTTGAAATTTTTATGTTTACAAATGTACATCTGGATAAGGTAACAAGTTTCTTAATTCTGTTTCTCTAGAATAATCTATCTGCATGATTTGAAACCAAACACTAAAATCTATAACCAATATATGTAATATTAAAATAAATCAATTGTTGTGCAGTCTACTAGTTCATATATCAATGTGTACACAGAAATAGTTTCAAAGTCTTTAAATTTTAAATGTATTAATCATCCAAATCTGGTTGAACACAATATAACTTCTATTTCTTTGTGAATATGATCAAAGGTTAATATCATCATTTCTATGGCTGAGGATTTCTTTGCTCTTTTTTAGCAGGATATAGTAATGTTGTTTTAGGCACAGAAAAACTAAGACCATTAATTAAACACTACATTTTTAATCAACTGGAAAAAATCAAAAGTAGATTTACATTGATAAAGAAGGATATTAAATAAATTCATCATGAATGGAAAGAAAAATCTGCTAAGAGTGTTAATAAAGAAATATGAAGTGTTATACTCTTCAAAAAACAAACATCCCTTTCAGGCATCATCCTTAAAATGGCACAAAAAGGCACTAATTAATCATTACTAATATAATATTCAAATTTTGTTGATAGATAGTAACAGGTACAGTATTCATTGATGAAGAACAATTCTACTCATAAGTGTATGGATATTAATTTATATAATAGACAATTGGAGCATATTTTCTTAAATACAAGACATTATTTGAATTCTAAGTTCAAATGCAAAAATTAAGAGAACATAAAACATTACACAAATAGAATTGCATGTGTAGGAAATAGCAAATACAAGTAGGAGTTAGAATTTTATTGAGACTTTTAATGAAGTCTTTAAACAGCTAGATCATATTTTCATTATTAATAGTAATAAGTATAACAATATAAGACAATTTAAAGCAAACTGATTAAAATATTTATTAACATACTGGTCTGTTTAGAGATTCTTCATAAAACCCAAAGAAGGATCTGCAATGTCATTGACCCTAGTCTGGTATCTTGGCTTCAGTCACTTTCCCAACACCATAATGTAGCTTCCCTGTACCTTTTCTATAAATACTTTCATAGAAATTGTTTTAATAAACTCTGCTTTTTATGAATTTAAGTGCAGTACTAGATTGGCAAGAAGGTCTCATCATTTTACAGTTGAAATGGCTAGAAGTAACTGTAATTTCTATGCTAATAGCTTCTTCTATCAACCTTCTTACATGAGAAACTCTTATAGTTTCCTTCTTCCCAGTCAACATTGATCTTCAAAAATTTAAATGCAATGTCAATTGCCATCTTCTATCTTCTTAATTCCTTCTCTTTTGTTGTTCTCTCTCCTATAGTAATTATATTAGATTGTAAGAATTTTTTGGCGATAATAATGACTTACTGATACAAGTCCTACTAATTAACCCATGGCTACAAAAAGAAGAAGTGAAATTTTTGCATATAAGTGAAATAATGAACCCAAATGGAACTTGGCTCTCTAATTTACAATTCCAAGTAATTGTCCATTAAACATCCAAGCATACAGCACCTGGTATTCTCAAGCAGTCACCCATCTAAGTACTGACCAGGCTCAACATTTCTTAACTTCAGTGATCAAGAGTAAGTTTTTAATAATTTAATAACATTTTAGAAGTAACATTTTTAAAGAAGATTTCTTATAATGGAAAAATATGTTTTAATAATAAAAATCAGAGGTTACAATTGAATTTTAACTGTAATTATTTACAAAACTTTGCTCTGTTTGGCTCATATGCCTCAGCTTGCTTACAATACCTGCCCTACCTAAATGGCCACTCATCAAAGTAGTTAATATTAATTTAATTTTAGGTAAATTTTAGAATTGGTCAATAAAAGTTAAAATCTCAAATAGGAAAATGTGTAACTTATTGACAATACCAAATTAAGCAGTTTATCAGACATTCATAGTGGTTTCCTTGAAGACAAGCACCATCAAGCTTGTAGTTGGTTTCTTATCTTTAGAACCAAAAATAGAAAATGCTTGTCACATTCTGAAGCAGTGACATCATTTATACTCTTCTTCTTATTTATTCATGGGATTTAATTCTTATCTGTTAAGTCTGAATAGGAGCAAAGTTTACCTCATCTTGGCTTTCCAGAAATATCTCTTCTTCATTTAATACCAATCCTAAATCAGTTGACCAGAGTTTTAGAGTTATTTTTACTTGAAGTAGTTCTGTATTGAAGTTGACTTTGTTTATGAGAAGATTCCTGTAAATGTAACTTAAATCTAAAAAAAGCTGATAAGAACAATTATCTTCTTGATTTTTGCTAACATCTATAAATTTAAAATAAACTCTCAAGAACTTACTTTATTATAAGGTAATAATAAAAAAATCTACAGCTTCAAACTCAAGTTTAGTAAAGAAACCCATGCCCCTTGAGAGGATATTGGGCCTCAAACTCACACCCAACCTCAAAGATGCAGGTAAAATGATCAGCTTCCTGTATCACTCCAGTAACTACCTAACACTTCATTCTATCCTCTATCTTAATAAGAGCCAGATCTTGCCAAAAATGGAGTACTGTTACCATATTTGGGCAGGAGCTGCCCAGACCTCATTTTCCAGTTTTGAGTTCAAAAGCATCTCTGAGTCCTTGTTGGAGAAAAATTGTTTTCTACCCTTCAACCTCATTTTCACAGGCAGGATGTGGCAAGTCTCTCACTGCTCTCTCTCTCTACTTCCATGAAAAGTGCTCAGATGAACTATATTCCTTGATTCTGCCACATTTAACCTTCATGGCTAGGATCTGCCATGCCACTTACATAGTAGCAATCCACCCACATTCCCTCCATATTTCACCAGTGAAGTTCAACTGAAACAGCTTCCACTGCTCTGTGGAACAGTCTCCCAAGAGAATGTTTCCCCAATCCCTACAATCTTGACCTGTTCAAGTCTAGAGTCAACAGTTATCTTCCCCTCCTATCCATATAAGCTACACCTTAATGTAATCCACTACATAAAGTGGACCCTGGGCCTTCTACAGGGTAAACATTACTATAAAAAAAGAAATGTTATTAGTTTTTATTCATAATTTGCCCATTTTTGCATAGTCATTTTATTGGTTTTAATTGAACTATTCCATGACTAATTAGAAAATGATGTCATTTATTGTATGAAAACAATTTATAGATTAAAGAAAAATCATTAATGGTTGTGAATAGTTTTAAAAAAATCTATTTTTGCTAGTGTATATTTATTTCTATGCATGCATGTCTATATATAAATTGGAATAATGCCAGGCACAAGTATATTCTGATATTGTCCAATGAAATACCTTTGCTTTTGTAAGCCTCAATATAACTATCTCACATTGGTTACCTGTTATGAAAAAAAAATCACTGGTCATATATCTCAGTATATGTATTTATTCTCATTAAGTAAACAGAGGCTGAAAGAATTGAATATAATAAATAGGCAACCTTGCCCAAGTGATATCAGAAATTAGAACAATGCTGAGCTTTTATCTATGCCTTCAATAAAAACTAGCAGATGAAGAGAGCCATTATACATTGCCAATGTAGCATTAATCAAGAGATTTTCAATTTGCATTGGTTTATTCCATTCAGGTATCCAAGCATAATTATATTGAAAAGAACTGAAAAGAACTTACCTAGTTCTGATTTGCCAGTCACACCTGATTAAAAACATCCTAATCAAAACATATCTGAAAAATGAACAAAAATAAGAAACAATTTAAAAAAATAAACACTGATGATATAACAATGTTTTCAGAGTGTTCTTCATTTTTTCAGTATAGAATTAGATTTTATCTATGATTATGGTTTGTTATGTCACAGAGCCTTAAAAAGACATCTCAATTATTAATATTTAGTACATCTAAAATAAGGCCATTATTTAAAACTAAAACTATTATTTATTATGACTTCACAATTGAATAATATAGCTCAAAGGTTCAAAACAATAGATGGTTGAATATTTGTAGTTCTTAGTTTACCATATTTTCTTCTATTTTCACTTTATATACAACACAGCCATAGAGAGAAAAAAAAAGTTGGACAATTTGACAATTTTTCAAATTATGAGTATTTGTATACACATTAGAAATACAAATATCAACAAAGTAAACAGCTTGGATTGGAAATAAGGAATGAACTTTTAGTTAGATTTGAACTTGAGCCTGTTTTACAATGATAATAACTTATCAATTAAGCTATGAAGTACAACCACTAGGTATTGTTTAAGTTCCTATTCTTTTATTGTCCTCCCTCACTTTCTTTCAGTTTCAGTAAAATTCTTTCATCTTAGTGGCTTTTATTGCCTTGCTTGGTGTGAAATAATTAAAAAAAAGAAAAAAAGAATTATAAACCTTTCATTGTACTGCCATATTGTTGTTTACTTTCCACTAGAAGGATTAGGTATAATAATGTTTAAATTTCTTAATCATTAATTTTTGGCTAGTATTTTATTTATTCCTACTGGTTTTTATTGCAACTTTCAGACTGTCATTCTATGACAGTGCTTCATCTAAGAAATTTGAAGACTGCCATATAGTAACTGTATCCCATACTTTTTATACAGATTCAGTGTTCAAGTTAAATTTGAAATATGGTAGTCCAGAAAAGCAAGGCATATTTTCTTCTTCCTTTTTAATAATAATAAATAATGTTTATATTTGTTTATACTATTTATACCTGTATGAAGATATGCTATGATCAAAGTAAGTGGTGTGTAGTTTAATCAAATAAAAGAATAGGATTATTTATTAGATGATTCTCAACTAGAAGAAATTAATAGATGATGAAAAATTAATACTCAAACAGAATGAGAAAAGTGAGATCAAGTAAAATACTTCAGGCATAATGAAAATGAAGGAAGAATTCTTTTATAAATACTGAAGAATTATCTTCAATGCATTTTCTATATTTGTTAGCTTGCTTCATCTCTATACATGTTTATTTTTATCTCTCTTGGTATATATTCATTTTATTGCTTTTATTTCTTCCTTTTCATTGATTACCCATGTTTTTATGCATTAGGTGTCTGACACAGTACAATCATTAGTACACTAGACTCATGAACTATTACTGATTGCATTGCTATTGTAGCCAAGTCTCAGTCTAAGCTAAGTTTAGTAAATATCTACTTTCTGGTATTTCAATCTGCTGTTTTGACTTGCACTGCGATAGAGATGTTTTTCCTTTAAGTAATCTGTAAGTCAGGAAATATATTGAAGGTAATTTCCTCCTACACATCTCTGAACTATGTGATTTGTTTCACAGCTAAAGTTGCCATTCTGCTGCTAAAGTGAATCCTAAGAGATGAATTTCATAGTTCTCTAATTCATTGAAATTAACCAGAATCTGACAATTTTATATTGTTGAAGAAAAGAACTTTTATTATTGTGTAACAAGGTTTTGTAATTTTATTTCCAGACACACTAAAGTAGATATATTTGCTATCAAAACAGGAAGAAACTCAAACAAACATGTTTCACTTATTCATTTCATTGTGACAAATGAAGTAAATACTGGACATGATCTGCATTCACAAACAAAGATGTTTTTACTCTTATAATAAATGGTTTAAACAAAAAACTATCTACAGGTTCTTTACTGTTTTTTATTATTTATTTCATATTCTTTTTGAAATGTAGTTGAATCTAAATAAAACAAAATAGTAAATATAAATTATGACCTCAAAAGACAACACTTACTGATTATATGTACTGTTTTATGTATAAAGAGATGCGTTTAATCAATAATGTTATGACTGGGCAGTTTGTGATATTAGATCAAAATGATCTAATGCACAACATACAACAAAAGAATGACAATACAAATATTCAAAACTCAAAAGTAAAAAACATGCAAACTACCACAGAGACTTTGAATTTCATCAAATTTCTTTCTTTCTTGATAATGAAAGAAGCCAGTCAAAAGCTTGAAACCTTAATAAGAACTAACACAAAATGTGGACAGTTCCTTTAAATATTCAACACAAAAATATGGAGACTAATCCTTCAGCAAGAAAAACCTATTAAAGTATATCATAAACATAACTTGTATGTTGTCTTTAACAAAACTTGTTTGAATAGTAATTCAGTGTTGAATAGTAATTCACTTGTTTGAATAGTAATTCAGTGTGCTATAAAGAAGAAACAAAAAACTATAATTGTTTGAATAAATGAAAAGAAAATTCAAGTGAATTATCAGTAGTCAGAAAAGGAAAACATGAATAAATTTGATGAATAGATTTTTAAAAATGCATATTTGGCAGTTTTATTTCTTAATTTACAATAGATATTATTTCAGAAATATAACTATCAGCCTATTGCAATTTTGATATTACAAAATTGTTATAGAATTACTGAACAAATTTTACTCAGTCAATCTATTCTCTCTCTGACCTGGTCATCTGAATATTTCATTCTATTTTATTTTGATATCACTTTAATTTAAATATTTAATATTCATACCTTATTTTTAAAAGTATTTATATTTACTTAGCTTCACTGATATATGACACAATGACAAAATTGTAAATCACTCGTTTACGAAGACATAGTGACTTCTTTTATATAACATGTCCCTTCAGGATATGGGCGATCATGCTTCTCCACAGCTTACTGTCTTTTTTTAGCTCTAATGATTGTCCCCTTATTATCACTTCTAGTTCCTGTTTTTCTGTCCTTTTACACAAGTTCAATAGGTAAGTTACTTATTGATGTTTTCCTCTGCCTCTCAATGTCCTGTGAATATTAATTTCCCCAAGCACTCTGTTTTCATTATGTGCCTCAGAAAATTAACCTCTTTTTGATTCTAAGTATAAATGTCCTTTTTGTCCCCATTTTCCTTAAAACTTCCTTGTTGTTGACATGCTCTATCCATGATATTCTCAGAAGATTTCTGTAGAATCACATCTCTGTTGCCTTTAGTTTGCTCTTCACTGCCATATAGAAGGATTAATATTAGATGGCAGTTGAGCATACTTTTCTTTGTTCCAAATGAAATTTACCCATTTCTTAATATTTCATTTAATTCTGGAAGGCTTCTTTCACTATTCCAATGTTACATTTTCCATTGTCTCTTATAAGCTTTCCTTCCTAAGGCAGTTTAATTTCTGTACATGCTTGATCCTGACATTTCATAGCTTGCATCTTGGCCTGTCCCTCTTAATAATGACTAGACATTCTGTCTTTTTACCATTGATCGTTAGACATTGCTTCTCATTTTTCCTTTACTATCTTGTCTAGGAGTTCCTGCAGTTTTCTTTTCGTGTTTCTCATCAATGCTGTGTCATCTGTGTATAGCCAAAATTGTAAATCACCTAGTAAGGAGTGACAGCATTAATAAGGGCTTATACATTAAAGCTAATATGAAAAATATCATTGGAAGAGATCTTTAAAAATGTATTATTGCTTGTGATGTGTAGATACATTAAAAAGATTGATTTGTTTTTTACAACTTATCAACTCTTTGTAGGTTATTTAAAACCAGAAAATATGATTAGGTTGTAAGAATTTTTTTTTAGATAATAATGATTTAGTGATATAAGTTTTACTAATTAACCCTTAGCTGAGGTGTGAAGAGGTGGATTTGTACTTTTCTCAAGGGTAGTTGTGTGTAAGTGAATATAACAAACCCAACAGGAATTGGAACTTGGCTCTCCAATTAACAATTCTGAGCCATTATTCATAATGCCAACCACACATCCAAGCTTACATCACCTGGTATTAGCAAAGTAGTCACCCATCTAGGTAATGAACATTGCTTAACTTTGGTGATCATATGGGAACCAATGTTTTAACGTGATGTAGCCATAAGCCTATATTAAAAAGAAACTTATGCTTTGGAAATTAAATTTAATCCTCAGTTAAAATATGTTAAAACATATATATATGGCTCTTAGATTTTTTTCTAATGGACATATATGATCAAATGCTTAATTCTTACTTATTTTTGTTATTTGAAAGAAAAAAGAATTCAATCATGATTTTACATTAAAATACATAAAAAAATGATACTTTCAATTATTATATCAGCTTAAATCTTTTTGATGAACTCTTTATATAACTTTTAATTTTAATCTTTGATATTTTTGTCATCACATAACATTTTTCTGTTATTTTCTTGCTATGCTAATATCACTGATTCATGGTATAGATAAATAAAGAGAAGACATTGATATATTTTGTGTAGGCAAACAGGAAATGGAAAGTCATGAACACAACATGCATACAAAACCTAACTCCTATATAAAAGGAAAAGCTAAGAACTATTATTAGTATTTATAATATGCTGATAATAGAGTGTTATGCTAACATATATTGAAATACTAAATGATTGGATTATTTATCTTAGATAGTATAATATCTATTTATTCCCTTAATTCTTTTAGGGACACACTCTTTGTATAATTCCATGAATTTACCCTGCGTTTATAACCTTCTGTCTACTCAGATCTATATACAATTAACAATAGCTGAAATATAGCTGAATATAAAGCACAGGTGGATTAAGCTTGGTTTATCAAAAGATTATCCTTGAGATTTATCATTATTGTTAATTAAAAAAATAATTGAAATTGTCAATTTCTCATTGGAAAAGTTAAGTTTGTGTTGCTTGAAGAAGAGCAATTATTATTTGAAAAAATAGTCAAAGTTGTTATAAAAACATCAAGGTGTAAAACTAACAGTTAAATTGTTTATTCTATTCAGGATAATTATACTCTACCCATCAGAAGAAAACTTCACAAAATGGTTAGAGTTTTGGAAATCAATTACAAAAAATACATTTGAAAGATTGAATTATATCCACAGATCTTTTGTAATATTTTGCAAAAGCTCATCTTTTAATAGTGATAATACAATATATAGTTTTGATTATGTCATAAAATAAGATTCAATTTTCATAGCATTTTATGAGTTTTTCTCACAATTAGAAAGTGAGTTTGAGGTCTCTTTAATTTTTAAAATAATATACAATCTTGAGTTTTATTTTATCAGTAAAAGAATAAAATATTGATGGTTTGTTACTAGAGACAGAGTTTAAAATTAAAAAATAATTGCTGTTTTTGATATTTCCTAAACAATGGCAAAAATAAACTGAAAATATTATCTTCTGATCCTGTTTGATTTACTACCTACAGCAGAGCATACACAGTACAGCCAATTCTTAATAAAAAAGTTCAAATCATTTAATAAAGCTTTAATTTTAGACTAACTTGGATTTTTCACTTTTTTGTCGTTAATTCCCTCATTGTTTATTTTAACATTGCAAGCTTAATTGCATGTTTTAAATGATTTGTCAAATGAAAATGAAATTCTTTAGCATAGAATTCTTTATTTACACATATATGATGAAGTAAACCAATAATCCATATTTTATAATGCCTAATACTGTTACACCTTGTAATTGGGTGTATAACAATCCTATGCACAAAAGATATCAAAAGTCTTGTAATACAAACATGTGTTACTTTAATACCAAAATATCCATAAGAAAAACTATACACAATATATTTTTTACATGTACTAAATTGGCAAATTTAACTGAAATAAATTTTTTAAAATTTGTTTTAAGAGACATATTCAAAAATGAATATTCTTTAGGTACGTTATCCTTTTTATTGTTAACAATAATTATAATCATTAATCATAATTGTATAAGTACTTCATGTACATATTCAAACTATTCATTTCATCCCATTTCTTATGATATTAATCTGAATAAATAAATAACAAATTGCAAACATGAGCCATGATTCTGTTCAGAAAATGAATGTATCACTGGTCTTGCTTCAATTTATTTCTTTTAAAATTTAAAGTAATTAATCGTTTGGTATATTAAATACAACAGCATAATTGATAAGAGTACATAGTGATGAACAAGAAAATTAGATTTGTAATATTTATATCTCCAGAATTTATCTTACAGTTTATAATTCAATCCAAACCGTCTGTAAAATAATTCTATCATAAACTGTTGTTTCAATTTAAGCTATTTTCTTATATTCATTACATTATCAATGTGAACTTCCAACTGATACAATGAAAATGAAAATGGGAAAAATTAAACATAGAAAATTTTGTCACAGAAAATATGTGAGTTGAAAATATAGCAAACATTTTTCTATTATCACAATTCTATCATGGTTAGCTATCTGAAGACACATTTTTCTATTATCACTATTCTATCATGGTTAGCTATCTGAAGACACAGAGAGAAGAGAATTTCCTATGTAATGCTTAAGAATAAATAGACCAAAATTTCAGAAAAAAACCCCAAAAGAATGCAATAATTTGCTTTTGTCCATTGTACTTTTATTAGTTAAATTAACAAATATATCCTTCACAATTTTTTAATTCATATTTTTACAATCCGCATTTTTTTAATATATTAATAAAGGTAATATGAAAGCTCATTCAGTGCAGTGATATTAATGAGTTAAAGGTGCCTAACTGATAATGATTCACTAAGAATTTCAGACAAAATGCAATTAAATATTGCAACAGAGGATTATCAGCATTTTGGCAAAATAAATATAACAAGATGATTTAAAGATAAAATATTTTTTCTGTTATAAGAATTCATTAAAATGAGATTCATTCAGAATAAATCTTAAAAACAAATTACAACCAGAAAATAAAATTCTATAATGTAATTATTTTATACAGTAGACATTCATCTTTCTTCTAGATACATGTAAATGATATCAGAAAATTGAATGAAAATGATAATCATTACATATTTCTCAGAATACTGAATAATATATTAGTTTTCATTTAAATATCCACCTTAAATTTACTTGTGATTAATTATCACTTTGTTATTTTTTCTATAACATAGAGTTCCTATGGAAATATTGTTTTCTTAGATCAAATAATCTAAAGCTCTATAAACATAAAATAGTACACAATATGATCTTGGATGATTAGTAGTTGCTAAAATGTGAGAGATGTGATTTATATAGCAGTGAGATCTAAGAAATATGCATGTCTTAATTGTTTCATAGCAGATTATTTTAAGAACTTTAAATTTATTATGCATTTTAACAATAACTAGATTATGGCAATAATGATATCTGACTCAATATGTCCAATGTTTGTATACTTCAAAAGATATTTTCATTAACAGCAAATAAATGCTTACATATTCTTTGGAAGCAACATATTTGTACTGAGTATGGTGAGCTATATATAATTTTGAAGTGTCTCTATGGAATGCCAAAAGGCTGTATTCCATGGAGGCATATACCTCTTTTTTGTCAAAGTTCAGTAGGTGCATTGAAAGGGTTCAGCACAGAGGTCAGAAGAAGACAGCTCCAAAAATATGTGCTTTTGAAAGGGGAAGCTTTCTCAGTGTAAAACAGGCTAAAAGTATTTGTATTATAAAATGATGTTAAATATTCTGCAAATTCTATCTAAGTAAAAGCTTGGCAACTTCAATCTTTGTTTGAAATAAGGTCTCAAAATGATTTTAAACCAATAGGTTCACTTTTCTGACTGAAATTAAATTATTCTGATTAAAACTTCAGAAATATTTATAAAAATAGTTCTTAAATTCAATCTTGTAAAAACCTAATATCTGTGAAAAATATATATTAGAAGTACTTTTTAAAATTCTTTACAAAAGTTTATACAAAATGCCTGATAAGAAGTTAATTTTCATGCAAATGTGAACTTTTCTAAAATATAAAATCCAGCTAAAAGTGCAGTGCATTTAGCAAGGCATGGACATCACTAATGTATCATGAATAATTCTGATCTTTTATAATATTAGTCAGTCATAAAACAAGTACTTCAAGCTAAGTTTTTACTTAGAAGGAAAAAATATGTGCTTTATTCTCAAAGATCTTTTTGGGGCATCTTTGTTTGCCTAAAATATATATCAAGAGTTAATGGATTTTATTTATAATCCAACATTATTCCTCATTACTTTAAATGTTTAAAGTAATAAAAAATAATGTCAGATTATAAATAAAATCCATTAACACCATAGAAATTACTTTATTCTTTGGATATGAAAATAATGTTATCAGATATAGGCTTTGAAAGATCCAAACAAGAAATGTGCATTTTTTATATAGGGTTGACTGTAAGCTTTCCATAGCTGAGTTATCTAAAGCATGTCAGGTTTTCTGATGATTTCCCCTACAAAGGGCATTTGGGTTCAAATCCTTCAGTAAGGTAAATTTATTTTTATTAAGACAAAGGCACAGGCCAATAAACATAGATTAAAACTGTTTGAAACAGGGTTGCTACTTAAACATGCATATCCACTGAATATAACATTTAAAGTAAAAATATATATATAATTAGGTTATTATATAAATTACCAAGAAGAGTTGTGATTAAAAATTAGGGAAGTTTTAGCTGATAGATAGCATGCGAGTTTATACCTGATCAGATTCACCTGGGTCATTGTGGATAGGGGGTATGATGCCAAAAGACCTGAAAGTCCTAATGAAGCTCGGCTAAAAAATCACTGATGATGTGCGCCAAAGTATGAAGTATTTCCCAAAAAGGGTTAAAATTTGAGCATATGATTTAATTTCACACATAATTTAAATTTACGACAAATATACATATTTGAATAGTAACATTTCAGTATGGTTTTTCTATACAATTTATGTGTGGATTGTGAATTTTAAATGTTTTCCCATTAAAAGTAAAAATGGAGAAACATCATATGCATATTCTTTATTTGATACACTTTTCTTTGCAGAAGAAAAAAAAGGGATGTACAAAAAGCAAAAATGATATATCCTTTTTATGAAGAAGGTATTATAACTGAGAGTACTATTTGTAGGTAGTTCTCTAGATTCAGAAGTGCGAAATTTGATCTGGGAGACTGGGAATGATCTGACAGTCAGTGATAATAATTAAAATCAAAATGCTGATTAAAAATAATCCAGGTCACATGATATGAGACATATCAGAGATACTCCACATATCTCATATGAGTATATTGTAAGGCATCTGAAAACACACCTGATTACATGAATCATTATAGTGCTTTGGTGCTTCACATTTTAAAAGAAAAAACAAATTTATAGAGCCCATTTCTATCAGGAATTCTCTGCTCAAATGCAACAAAAAATGATCCATTTTTGAATATGGTTTGTTTACAACAATATGGAGTAAAAATAGGTCCTGGAGAAAATGAAATGAACTAATGTTAAACATTTCAAAAGCCAGTCTGCATCTGAAGAAGGTGATGCTGTGTATTTGGTGTGATTGGAAGGGAATTATGTATTACAGTCACCTTCTTCAAAATATGAACTTGTTCCTTTGGACTGTCACTTATTTCAATCCCTACAAAATTATTTTAAAGAGGAAAAAATTCAATGCCCTGAAAGTCTGCAAAGACCAGTTTACTATCCAGAAAGATGCCAAGTTATGAGCAGGATGGAATCATGAAGCTGACTCAAAGATTTCAAAGGTCAATGAAACAAAATAACACATATGTGGTTATGCACCAATATTTAAATATTATTTTTGGAAAAAATACTATAAACTTTTGTTCTGACAAAATATTTATTCTTTTTAAAGAAAATGTAAACATTTATTTGCTTCTAATTGAAATATCTTTTTGAATATACATTGTGTATTATTGCTATAATCCAGTTATTGTTAAAATACAAAATTAAATTAAAAGTTTTTTAATGAGTCTCTTGAAAAATAAAGACATGCATATTTCTTAGATTTTAAATACATCAGGTCTTTCACATATAACAATTTATTTTGGGTAACTGCTCATATTGTGTGCTTTTTATGTTTATAAAGTTTCAGGCTATTTGGTCAAAGAATAAACATGAATATAAGGCAATAACATCAATCTTTATGGAATGGAGTCAAAATAATTAAGAGAGAACAGCATTGGAAAATAAAAAAGTGGAAAGAATCTGCAAACAAATAACTTGATCAGCATATCAAGCATAGACACTGATAACTTAAAGGAAACAGTATGCAGGAGAGAAGTTATGAATTTGAGGTTCCAGAAACATTGAATAACTGGCAAAATTCAAAGGGTTCATTAGAAAGTTACAGGTTCAGTATTCATTTCTATGCTTAGTCAACTCAGGAGATTTTTTTGGCCTAGCTGATTCCAAATAAAGTAAATAATGCAAGTAATCATAATACCTTATCTCAGAGATATATACAGATATTAAAGTCTACATTATTCTTAATATCTCAATATTGAAGCATTTGTATTTATGCAGAAATGTTTAGATAATTTCTCTTAAAGAAATTTTATAAAATTTTAATATCAGTCATTAAAAACTACAACATTAAAACATGTTTAAAACTAAAAAAAAAATTCTGTTTCAATTTACACTATTTATGTGGACTATTGTCCTCATCTTTGCGATAATCACAATGTTTTGGAAGAACACTGAAAGAATCAACACAAATACTAGACTATGAGGACCTTCTTAGTAGGTCTAACATAGAAACAAATATTATATGGGAGCCACTAATAAAGAAATGAAGACAATTGACAGTAAGTCTTCAACAGCAGCAGTTGTAACAAAAAAGAGAAGCTTCAGTGAACACAGTCAAGCATGACAAACAAAGCAGCACTCATCAGCAGGCAGGTTAGGTTTAAGATACCATGTTCTCCACTGAGAATTGTCCTACGGGACAATAACCCAGTGGATTAAAGCATTTATTTGTGAATTTGGTGATATAGTAATTGTGAGTTTAATCCTTGCAATTGTATGCAATGAGTAATCCCAGTGTGTACCTGAACTCAGTGCAGACAATCAATAGTTGAGCAGTAAAATGAGAATTAGACAAGATATCTGTAGACATGGGCAGTAGAATGAGAATAGTCTATCCACATTTACCCATAGATTAAATAAAGGATTCACTTCAGAATTCCCTGTAGGTTACCTGGACTGACATACACCTGATGAAGGCTGGAGGGCAAAACATGATAACAAAGATGAGGACAATAACTCAAATGTGAATAGTATAAATAAAAAAAAAAAATCCTAAAGAACACCATATTAAAGATGTGAACATTTTGAAGAGAAACTGAAACAAAATTTATTTCAGGTCATAATTAGGTAGTATAAAGTCTTAAAATAATTTCTTTTGCCAGCTGGGAATTCAAGGTTATTTGAACATTTTCTAATTGAGAAATAAATTAAGTCCATCAGAAGAATAAATTTAAATTATGTACGTATAAAAAGATCTTCATATTCTATTGTTTTTAGACATATTTTCAAAAGGAATATCAATTTTATTTTATTTAAAAACTTAAAAATAGGAAATAATAGCAATTACAAATGATTGATTTTCTTTATCCTTCCTATCTGTATAATAATTGTTTATTTAAAAAAATATATGTTGGCATAAGGAAATAATTTAACTGTTACAATGCTCTTAAATTTTAATTCATTATTTATCAATTGATGCACAAGCATTGCATTCAGATATCTATTAATTCTATAACTGAAAAATATTAATAGAAGTTAATATCTTGTTTAAAAGATACATTGGAATTATAAACTATTTTTTTCATAAATAGAGTATATCTCCATTAACTTTATAGATTTAAAAATATGAACTAAATGCAGCAGGAATTTAAAATACACTGACTCATATAGTATATAGATTTTAGTTACTGCTATCCAAGGAAATGATAGGTAACTTGTTTGTTTGTAATACATGATTTAAACTACTTTTAATTTTGAATATGAGCTGAATGTAGATAAAGTAAACAATAAAAAATTTCTTCAGGCTTATTAAACAGGTTTGACTAATTAAGATGAATAGTTTTCAGAAAATACTTAAAATTATCAATTAACAATTTTCCTCATTAAAAAATAAGTAATAATAATAATAGTAAAAGAAAGAAATATTATGAATTGTATTTTTTCTAGTTCTGTTTTATTATTTGTCATTATTGCAATACGAGAGAAGGAGAAAATTGCTGAATTATTGATGCTAAGTTTGTAAAGAGTGAAACATTATTTCCATGGCTGTAGCTAAACATATTAAAGACATTATTTATAGCCTTCTTTAAATGCTTGATCAATATTTAAAATCCATAAATCCCTGAAGAGCAAGAAATAAATGATAAAATGTTTGGTTCTGTGGTGCATATCATATGAGAACTTGTATGAAGAACTATATGAAGAAAAGTGAATACAAACTGAAGTGAAACTAAAAAAGAAGTTTACAAAGTAAATGTACAGAGGAATAAAAATGGTAAACTGGTTCATGCAACCACTTTCTCAGCTCAATGATTAAAAATGGCTTTGATTCAACAAAGCTTGTAGGTCATAGCTATGACCATTCTTCATCAGATCTTGTGAACTGGTCCTACAGAATCACAAAGAACTTTACTAAATAGCAAAAACCACATCACTTGAAGACTTTCAACAGCAGCAACAAATAAAATGGATAATGCATATAACACAATAACAAAATAATGACATAATCAAGATGTTAACTTTCCACACTACTATATAGCATCTGTCAGTTTCAAGAAGCCATGGATCTGTACCCAAAAGTTATGCCTCAGCTGCTGATGTCAGTACAGCATATGTTATAGCTGTACAGGCCCACACAAGAATGACAGTCTTGATTGCAATCAGTGAATGTGAAGACACTTTCCTTCGATGTTGCTGTGTTGTTTTCTTTCTTTTAAGCATGAAAAGCAGTAAGCCTACATTTCTTCTCTCCTCACTCCAGCCCTTGGTGTAAATTGCATTCTTCAGTGTTGAGTTGATCATTGGCAACATCTTCCCACTTCTTAATATCCATGTCCATCACGCTCATGTCACTTTTGCAGACATGATTGAAGCAAAGATGAGGTCCACTTGCCAATAGCCAGATCCTCATACAGAAGGACCTTTGGAATACTCCCATCAGTTGACTGTTGCTTCTCATGTTTTGCTGTCATGGTGAGGTGATGCTGTAGTGTCCTCTCCAGGATGCAGGCCTGGGAAGGGCTTTATGGGAGATCAGTGATGGCCATGTCTTCTCTATCCATGTGACTGATGTTGTCTAAGGGAAAGGTAGAGTCTAATACAGCTTGACACCGGAGTCATTTCAGGAGTTACTAGAATGTAGTTGAATCTAACATCTGACTGTCTTAGGAATCTGGCTGTGGATTATTCTTCAAACTCCCAAAGCCTTTCCTGTTATTGGGTATAGCCACAAGACTCCGAGTGTTTAAATTCAGAGTTTTCCTTCTCTTAGATGGACTACTCTCCTGGGCTGATGAAGTATATATATATATATATATATATATATATATATATATACTTGACGTATATATACATATATACATATATATATATATATATATATATATATATATATATATATATATATATATATATATATATGTCCTCAAAGTATATATATATATATATATATATATATATATATATATATATATATATATATATATATATACACATGCATAAACACATATATATATATATATATATATATATATATATATATATATATATTACATTGGATATTGGAGTAAACAGTTCATCATCAAATGTACCATTTTAAAGATTATTATTATATATTTTAAATGATAATAATAGAAACCAGTAAATAAATAAGAAGAGAATAAAAGTATGATATTATCATCAAATATATGAGAATTTTTTTTGTTAAAACTCGAAATGCTTTTCCTACAAATTTTAAAAATCATCCTTTTCCATAAAAAATTTGATGTTACAATCAATAAATAAGAAAAGGATAAATTAATAAAATTATAGGTAAATGTTGTTAAATATGTTTAAATGATAAATGATAGAGAAAGAAATTGACATTACTGAATCAATAGTCAGAAAATAAAACAAAACAAACAGCACTACTTGAAATGCTTTTCCTACAATTTCGAAAATCACATCCTCTTTCATAATAAAAGAGAAATGTTGTACTTAAATATAAATATAGAATTATTTGTATGAAATATATAAGTAATTTAACAAATACAATGTATCAAATATTCTTAATATAATAATTGTTAGTGAGATTTTAATAAATTAAACTTGCTAAATAACATTTTTAAAATAAAACAATCAATGTATACCACAACTTCTTAAAAAATAAACAAATACATATTTTAATAATTAAAAATTATAAATGCATAATGATATAATAAAAATTATAATATAATAAACAAAGAAAAATAAGGATAAATGAATAAATTAAAATAATCAAGAGTTCCCTTTTAAAATATGACATTGCTTACTTTGAGCAATGAAAAACACATCTGTTCATTCCAACATGAGCATCTTATCAATTTTCCCACACTGCAAAACAAAAAATTAGGAAGGAAGCCTCCATCAATACTAAAAAGATCAGTAACATTTAGTGAACTTTACAAACTTATTTTCCTTAAAAAATGATTTGGGATTTTATAAATTTCGGCCAACAGTAATGCTATCTGTTTGGTCAATGAATGCCAAATGTTTCTGTATAAGAAATAAGCTAATCTCAACATGACCATTTTCCTTTAAGAAACCCATATCAGCCAAATGCCCACAGACTATTTTATTGTCAGTGTACAGTTCAGTAGTAGAAGCATAGATGAATAACTTAGCTAGAATTAATAGAAAATTATTCAGTAACTAAAAAAAAATAGACTAAATATAATTTTTTTTTTAAATTTGGTCATTTTGATGAGATGATATGAAAATGCTCTTTTACTTCCTAAATGGGTTTCATTAGAATATTGTAGTGAAAATAAAATTCTTTTTATCTGTGGAAAATGCAAGTTGACAAATGTTGGCATGTCATTGTAACAATGAACAGCATCAAATAAAGCAGACAATTTTTGTCAAGTGGTTAAGTATAAATAAACATACATCATTTCATTTGTTATGTTTGGAATAGAATATCATAAATTGAAGTGTTTCAATTGTAATGTTTTCCACTAAGCATAAAACAATTTGCAATCAAAAGAATGTCCTTTGCATCTCTTGCTAGACATAATCAGTAAAAATACAAATATAACTGCTACAATAAAAAATCTTCATCTGCTTACTCTTTCCTAATGTTAACATGTTACATCAGTAGTGGAAATACAATTATACTTTTAGCCCAACAGTGACTAGAGTTAAATAGTCTTTAGTGTCTACCATTATAAATTCTCAGCAAATTAGATTTGCACGTTATTTTGGGCCTGCCAGTCAAAACAAAATTTAGTGCATAATTGCTTTTAAAATTCTGAGTGCTTAGTGATTCTACAATTTAAAAAATACCTGCATATTTCTAATATTGTTTTTAATCAAACCATGAAATGACATTCTTCCCTCTAAAAGTTATTATTCCAGTTTTTAACATAATGTATTTTATTAATGGTAAATTAAGGGAGATTTTTTTCATTTAATAGTTTTAAATATTAATTCATAAAATTTTATTCATATATTTTATATAATATATTTTTTAATTTTTTCAATAAATAAAGAAAAAAGATAACTATAATGCCAATTCTGAAAGAGAATTTAAAAATCAGCCAATAGAAAATAAATATTTTCATGAAAATTCAAGGTGTTTTCAATTTTTAAATGTCTTTCCAAAATATTCCCATTTCTTTGGAACAAGGTAAGCATCTTCTTGAGAAGTGTTGGATACTGGATATGATGACCTTATTTCTAAAGATAAATACATTGGAAATTATTTAGTTAAAATAATTCAATTTAATTGTGATTTTAAATACACAATTTAGTAAATAAAACAAATGATCTTCTGAATATTATTTTTATGAGTCATTACTTGACCCTGACCTGATGTATTCTTTACAAATCACTTTTTCTATTTTGTGTTACCTTTCTTCTACTTTTGCATTCTGATTATAGCAGATACTTAAATATTTTTAGCATGAGTGTCTTTGATCTGCCGTTGCAAAGATGGTTAAAAGTTTTCTTTACTTAATTAGATGGCAATAGTATATTTTGAAATAATGCTTTAGTGTGCATTATTATTTCTCTATACATAAAATAATTTTGTCATTTTGTAATATTGATTGGTCAAAACCTCAGTGAATGTTTAAATTTTTGCATGTAGGAAAATTGCACACACAAATAGTTTCCAAGGCCAATGAAAATTTATTGTACTAAACTATACACCTTAGTAAAAACAATTTTATTTCATACCCTCTTACTGTTTACACTTTTCAAAATTTGGTTTTGATTGGTCTGTGTATTGCTATTTTAGATGGTGTGACAGACAAACGAACTAATGGAAGTCACAGAATGTTATATATATATATATATATAGATAGATTTGTAAACCTTTTTAATACCACTTATTTATTTCTGTTTTCTGAAAAGCATCATTCTCTCTCAATGATCAATAATAGACAGCATTTGACAGACTTTAACCTTCATGCCCACAAAAAATGGTTTGTCAAAAGGATGTTTTTTTCCTTAACACCACTATTATTTTTTACTTCCTTCATTTCTTCAGCAATGTTTATTTACAAGATTATAAAAGTATGTGAACCAAATACAATGTGATATTTTTTATTATTTACCATTTTATAAAGCAATTAAAGTGAAAAGAAATCTTTTTATTCAAATATGAAAATTATGAAAATCCACAATGCAATATTTATTATTTACCATTTTATGAATAACTATGAAAAGTTTTTTATTTATAATTTAATAAAAATATCAATGAATTATAAAATAAATATTTATTTCTTTATAAATTAATAAATGATAAACATTGCATTGTATTAGTTGGTTCACAATTTTAGAATGTTTTAAATATAAAATTATTCTTGTAAATAAATAATCTAATAAATAATGTTTAATATTTTTGTTGTAAATTCTCATAGAACAAAGAGAATGTAAAAATCAAATTCTGATCATCTCTTTTTAAAATAACAAACATTACTGAGGTAGTTAAAATAATAATAGTATCAAGGGAAAATTTGTCCTTTTGATGCACCATATTTTATTGCAGGCAAAAAGGTTAAAGATTGTCCAGCATTCTTTCCTGTAAGGAGAAGAAACAAAATTTCTTTAAAATTTGTCAGTTGAGGTGAATTTGCATTCAAGAATAAATACATCTTTTTTAGAAAGCAATAAAAATTATCAAAGTAAAGCCATAAATTCAGAAAATGTATGCTTGAACTTTCAAGAAAATAAAGATCATACATATACCATGTTCAAAGTATCACTAATTTTATATCACAGAATCAAAAACCATGAAAATCAAGTACATGAAAGGTTAAAATAAGCAATAACTGTGGAAGCAATCACCTTCAAGTCAACTGAGGATAAAATACTGAAAAAATGAAACCCAAAACAGTACTAAATTACAAACAGCAAACTCCAAATTTGCAAACAAACATATGCAGATGTACTTAACATCAAATATAAACTTTAAAAAAGGTCAATAACACAAAGTGGGACACATAAGAGGAAGTACTAGTGACAAAGTGGTCATCTCACAAGAAGATAGAGAGAGACAAGAAAAAAAGTAAGTGGATGACAATTGAAATTCTTAAGCTAATGAAAACAAGGTAGTAGATAATGTTAAGGAATAGTACAGAACACAGAATCATAAGCAAATAAATGCACACTAGCAAAAGAGGAATAGTTCAATGATAAGTGTACAGAAAGACATGTCAAAATATAGACATAGCAGGCATGTACAAAAAGATAAATAGGAGTAGATAGGTTTGCCTATCATCCAGTTCACATTCCTCACAGATCTACGGAACAGAAGAAGAGGTTTATTCCTTTTTTCATGTTTAGGATTGGGTTTCCAGTTCCTTCTAACGATTTCTCATTTTCATTCACTCTGTGTCTTAGTAGGATTATTGCCTTGCTTGGAATGAACTGATTTAAAAAAAAAATCAAGAAATAACAAGAATGCTCTTCAATAAGATACATAAAGTTTAAAAAGAGAACACCCATAATAGAAAATGAAAAGATACAACAAAAGAGAATGAATAAATTAGTTCTTCCATGACAACAGAGAAGACAAATATACAATACATAAAAACATGGAAATACCCAGTTTTAAATTTGAAGTAAAATTGGCACTAGTCAACATGAAGTGAAACAAACAATAGGACCATGTGAGATATTAATGGGAAGGCTATTAGTTTTAGATGATTTAAGGATTAAAGGTCACTGAAAAGATAACAGTGGTGAAATACAAGAAAACCTCAGCAGATCTATCTTTATAGTGATGCCAATGAGACCAGATGCAAATAAATGCAAACTCCATCAGTCAATCAGCTTGAATCACATAAATCAGCTTATTTGAATACTAATGAATAGAACCCATACCAGAGCTTCATCAGAAATTGGGCAAGAATAGTGTAGCTTTATTCAGGACATATGTAACAAGACATTTTTATTTATATGATCAGAATGCTATCAGTGAGAACAAAACAAATCTTTACCTATGTTTCAAAGACATGTGGTAGGATATGACACAAAGAAATACTTGAAATACTAAAAAAGCTGGATTTACATTAGAAAACATCCAAAACCAGTACAGAGAACAAACTGCATTCAAATAGAGAACACATTCAGTGAATATACAGAAGTAGAAAGATGAGCAAGACATGGATGCATTTTCTTATCAGTTTTACTTAATCTATATTGCAAGATGATTTTAAGTGAACTAGAAGATCTACCAGGATTTATTATTGAGGGACATAATCTTAACAACGCAACATGACACTTTGCTGATGTGAAAATTAGAAAGAAAACTGACAGAACTGTCAGACAAGATATTAAAATAAAGCAAGAAGAAAGGTCTAACCCGTAACTGTGAGAAACAGAATGTATGGTCACCAGCAAGAAACATCCCAACGTATGAATCATGTATTTGGGACATCAAAATCAAACAAGCAAAAAGATTTAATGTTCCAGGAAATGTAGTCACAGATGACAGACGGTGCTACATACAAAGACACATTGGAATAGTAAAAACTGCCTCCTAGAAACTAAGCAAAGTATTAAGAGATAGGAAAATATCTTTAGAACTGCTATGTAATATCTAATCTCCAATATGTCAATGAATGCTGGAAAATCTTGTTACAGATAGAAAAAGGGCTTGTGGTTCTACTGATGACTGCTGAGAATATCAGGGACAACATGAGTAAGAAGAAAGTTTTAACAAAAATAGAAAATACAAGAAAGAAATTGATACTTACAATCAGAAAGAGAGAACTGAAATTTTAGGTGAACATAATGAAGAAAGAAGTCCTAGGGAGTTTAACACTCACAGAACACTGAAAACAAGCAAATCAGGGAGAAACAACAAATCACTTTTTTAATGAGTCTGAGAGAATGAATAAAAGAATGAGAAAGAATGAAGGATAGTAAAGGGTTAAAAGTTGCTCAGAGCAACAAAAGACTGGAAGCTGTGAATAGCCATAATCATCCACCTCTTTAAAAGACATGTCACATGAAAAAATAATAATACAACATCCTATTGTTAAATACTGGGGATGGTGGTGGGTGGGTCTGGAATCAATCCAGGAATAGCATAATTGCAGAAAATGTGTTTTTATTTTATACTACTAAAACACTATGCAACAATTATTAATCCTTGTTTAGAATAGACATTGAAATAGAATAGTCATCCCTTTGGTACATTTATCAGAAATAAATAAATACCAAGTAAGTAATGTATGCAATTTAAGTGCTCTTCATTTAGAAATAAATGTTGGTACAAAAAATGTGAAATTTCTTTAAAGTAATATTTAAAACAACTCTTGTGATGCTCAACTGAAAATTGCATCATTAAAGATTCAATTCAACTACAGACTTGAAAAGAAAAGCAATTCTCAAAATTAAAAAGAATTAGCACTGTCAACATGAATAATGTGAAAATAGTGAGGTTATAACCATTTCAAAGCTTTTCATAAAAACACTTAAAGACTTTTATATTCTAATAACAATTTTACCTATAAGAAAACAAGAGTTAAAAGAAAATTCAATTGACTGATAACTGATTATCAATAAACCATTGTAAATAAATTAAGTAATGAAGAAGAAATAACATGCTTACTTGAGTCAAAATCATGTTATATTTCCTGATTATGTTGCTCAAAATATACCATTGTTTCTCACAGAAAGAGAAGCATATAATAATTTATCTCAAAACATAAAAAAATAAAAATACTTATAAAATTATAAACATTCAACATGTTAATTACACTACGTCGACTTCATTTTTGAAATTCATGACAGTAGTGCAATAGACAGAATTAGTTTGTAAAAATTTGTTCAACAAATATTTATATATAAAAATACCTTTCCATACATGCATACTATATATATGTGTGTGTGTGTGTGTGTGAGAGAGAGAGAGAGAGAGAGAGAATAGTAGAGAGGTTTAGCTATCTTGAATATCTTTTAAAAATGGTTGTTCAGACTAGATTTAACTAGAGAAGAGCTTTGCATTCATGAATAGCTACTCTCCTATGGAGTTACTCAGTCCACCATGAGACACCACTGAGTGAGCTTGTGTACTGTGTGACCATTGCATTGACAAGTGAATAGCTTCTTTGTCCCGCTGTAGAGTTTTGGGGCAAAACATTGGATCATCCAAGTCTGTCTGTCTCATACACTCTGTGACTTTCTTCAGCTGAAATGCAATAAACAAAATTAAGTAAACTTAATTTGGTAGCTGATTGTGATCTTGAAAGAGGGCTTTACAGATTCTTTTGTAAAGTGAAAGATATACTGGTATAATTGTGTGAGATCTCATGAGAAGTACTTTGAAAGTTTGTAGGTAGGTTATTTTTTGTTGTTAATATTAAATGCTGGATACTTTCAAAGAGACTACACACATATAATATGTATAACTGTTATTATAGTTAAATTCCCCAGAATAATTCTGAAGATAAATTGGTTTAAAAATGACAATTGAAAAAGAATTCTTAGTTCTTGCTGGTGTGTTTCATCTTCCAACTTTATCAATGCTAGCAATGAAAGTGAAATGCTTTTTAGCCATAGTAATATCAAATCCAAAACTTAAAAAAGATATGCTCTTGCATAAGCCTCTTTCTGGATATTATAACTTCTTTTTTACTAAGAGTTTGTTTTTTGTTTTCCATGTTGACAATATAGTTAAATTTCCCAGAATAATTCTGAAGATAAGACAAATTGGTTTAAAAATGACAATTTGAAAAAAAATCTTAGTTCTTGCCAATGTGTTTTGTCTTTTAACTTTATAACTATTATAATAATTGTTATTGCACTAATATGTCTATAATGATATATTTATCAATCAATCAGATTTTCATATTTCTGCTGAGCTAGAATCAGGCATCTTTGAACCAGGTTTATGAATAATAGCATTGTCATGTAACCATTATAGCTACAATTTTGAAATTACAAATATTTTTTACTGTGGATTAAAGAAATTTTACTCTAAGAGTATATATGAAGTAAACCTGGAGATCACATGATGATGTTTTCTAGGTGACTAAATTTTTTTTTTTTTGCTTTTATGATGCAGTGTTGATTGTCAGCTTACTTCTTATTCTTCAGTAAAAGATTCTTGGGATATTAGAACACAGTAGCAATGAATATGAATTTATAAAGGGGCATTTAAAATTTAACAAATCCTTGATGTAAAAGCAGATAATATCACTCATCTAGTGTGTGATCTTTTCTTGAATACTTTGTCTTGTTGGCTACATGCAGTTGTCCCAATAAGGCACAATACAGTTCTTTAATAATAATTTTATCAACTCTTGAATCTTAAAAGATGTACACTTTCATCTGGTCATGTGATACTGTAAAGTTTATCTTCTTTGAAGGAGAAGTTAAACATTTCAATTATTCTGATACTGTTTTGGTACTGGACCAAAATTTATAGACCAAGCTGGATCTCTTAATGCCACATTATATTATGTTCAAAAATTTTCCAAGCTTTGTGTTTCTAATCTGCAGTTGCAGAAAAGAATTATTGTAATGCACTCTTATTTTGTCATAATTTTCTAAACTCTTTTCATTTGAGATATTCATTTTAAAGAACTACTTGTTAATCATTTATCAAGTAATATACAGGGTGGGATTGCCATTTTATAATTTGAATTTCATGCATGTGCATTGTTTGTTTTTGATTTTATCAACTGCACAGTATAGTAGGGTCAGTTGGGCTCCATCTCGGAGAAAAAAGCACTATGATGCAATTCACTCCACCAGAAATTTGGAAACAGCATGCTGTACTGCATAGCATAAAAGCTGGAAGCTTCAATATGAATATTTCAGAGTTTTGGGGTGTCAATCTGAGGACAGTGCACAGGATTTGGAAAGAGCTGGATGAGTCTAATGATGATTATAAAGGTACAACAGCTTGTAAAATTCACTCTGATTATTCTGATAAGAAAAGAACTGAATTTATTGATGAGGTCCTCAGACTCAATGCAGAGGCCTACATCAAGTGCCTTGAAGAAGTAGTGCTTCCCTGGGCCAAGAGGGTGGCTGCTGGAAGACATTATGTCTTGCAACATGACTCTGCACCATGCCACACAAGCAGGAGAACCCAGTCATGACTGTCAGACAATTTCTGCAACCACATCGCCCCTTACATCTGGCCACCTAACTTCCCAGACTGCAACCTTCTTGATTGTTATGCATTGGGTGCAGTTGAGCGAGTAACCAACAAAACTCCTCATAACAACCAAAGATGAACTGAAGGCAAGGATTATGGAAGTATTCACCAACTTGAACAAGGAGTCATGTCCAGAAGAGTTGCAAGAAATTCTGAAGTTGTCTGGAGGCTGTGGTTGAAGCCAATGATAATTTTATTGAATATATATACTGTTTAGTATTTCAAGATATTTTTGTGTAATTTTGGTAAATATATCTAAAATAAAATTTCAGTGATTTTTTTCATTTTTGCATAATTTAGACAACAACTTCTCTATCACACCCAGTTACTGTTTTCCTGAATGAATATTAAATGGAAATTCTGTATTTGAAGTAATCTGCTCACTTCTTAATAATGACATAACACAAAGTATTATTCCCTAAACCTGAAGGAATATTGTTAATGTATTAGCTTGGAAGATAAATCTATCTGCTAGTACATAATAGCTCAAAAGCCAATTGAAATTAAGTGGATTACTTTGATAGCTGACATTTCAAGCAAACTGTATTTATTGGGTTTACACTTATTTAAGACCCATCTGAAATGTTGAACAATAAATGTTTTTACTGCTATCTCCTTCAGAAATATTTTTCAAACTTTTACAAGTTCTAATATGAAAACTCCCTTTTCTAAATAGCAAACCACTTTTCTAGTTATGATTCCACAGGATTACATACCCAAAACTATAGTGTGATAATCAAGAAGGACTATTTTTCAGGATAATATCATTTTAGTAAATTACAACCAATACATACATTTATTTAAATATGCTATATACTTAAAATATATATGATTATTTAAAATATAATGAGAAAAAATGAAAAAATCATTCAATTAAATATGGGAAAGAAAAAATATCAACTGTAGAAGTATGTACTATGGCTAGGTTCACCATATTGACTAATGGGATTGAGACTGTCCTACTTTAAGGAGTCTGTCCAGCTAGATATAAAGAAATATAAACTATCAGTATTCATTTTTGTTTCAGCCCTAAAGCTTAAAATGTATTAAGTCAGGAAAACATTTTATATACAAAATCCTAAATCTATAATAAAAATTGAAAAATATCCCTGTTTAAAGTTTGGAAATCATGGTTGGAGAAGATAAAATTTAGATAACTTGCTTAAAATATTTTAAGATAAAATATTCTAAAGATAAAATGTGGAATAGCAAGGGGAAATAATATTTGAAAGTTTAGTAGATAATGGACAGAAATGTAAAACAACAGGATTATTGAAAATATGGATATTTTAGAACAAATAGTTTTTAGTAAAACAATATAAATACAAGATTGTAATCATTAATTCAAAGAAACCATTTAGCTTATACAAAGCAATTAATGGAATAGTTCAATCTTTGTAATTCAATATCATTTCTCTAGCAATAACTAAAAAGGATTGATGATAAATATAATATTTAAAATTATCAAATTTTTGAAAGATTTGATTTTACTCAATTGTTATTTTTTAGATGACCTCTATTTTGCTAATATTAACCTTTTTCACTTTGTGTGTAACTTCATTCATTCTGCAAGAAGTTTATCCTGAATTTGAGTCAATTTCATAGTTGTGTTATCATATCCTGCTATGGCAACAGAAAACATTTTTGAGTAAAATTAACGACAAAGTTATTGCAATTGAGAGGCCTTGAAAAAGAATAAAGTGGAAAGGGAAATAATATTAATAATGCTGAGTGCTAAAGGTTAAAATGTATTTGAAAATATGGCCAAATTCTTTTCATAACAGCAAAGATTTTTGTAAAATTGAATAAAAGTTTGCTGAACATAAATTAAAAATATAAAGCAATCCAATTTAGTTCTACTTTGGTGGTTTTATTTAAAGTCTTAAAATATTCTTTAAAAGTTAGATTCTATAAACAGTATTTTCAGATTTTATATCAGCCAACTTGAAAGCATTTCAATCCATTTGCTATATGGAAATAAAATACTCTTCTTTCAATATATGAGGGATACTGAAAAGTTCTTGGCTCAGCCAGGATGTCCTAAAAAATGTTTGGTTAGATTTTAGGAAGTGAGTTAGGCCCACAATTTCTCAGTATCTCCTTGTAATTCAAAGCACAATGTTATGTTATCAAAACATATGCAAAGTCTTTTTCTAGCAATATAACATTCACAGATTTTGCAAATTTGCACAAAATATAAGTTCTGTTGAAATATCTTAACACAGCACAAATTAAATAACAGACTTATTGAACTAATCAATATAAGTGAATTTTTCATGATTTCTCATAATATGTTAAACACCTATAGGTACATTTTTATATATTTTTTTAACTATGATACTTGTATATCAGTTATCAATGTGTTTTCTTACTGTATTTAAGTTCTTATATCTTTCCATTGATTTAAAGAAATCTTTTATAGAAAGCTTTTTTTCTAAAATTGCAAAAATATACAAATCATAGTAACAAATGATACAATAATCTAAAGACACATAGGAATAGTGAAAAGACCTTTAAATTTTATTAAGTATTAAGACGTGCAAAATTGTTGTTAGAAACAAAGAAAAGAATACTGAAGTGCTATGTAATATTTTCATCTCACAAATGTAGAGGGACATTGAAAGCGTGCGACAGAGATGTGGTTCTATCGATGAATGCCAAGAATATCATCAAAAAAGGTAATGTGAACAAATGACAAAGTTTTAAGAAGAATAGAGGATACAAGGAAACTGTAGCTAATAATCAGAAAGAGACAGCTGAATCTTTTGGAATACATAATAAGAAAAGAAGGCTTGAAGAATTTAACACTTGTAAGGCATATTGAAAGCAAGGAAAGCGTGGTGAAACAGTAAGTAATCTTCTTAATGAGTCTGAATTGATGACAGAACAAAGACTACAAAAATGGGGAAGAGTGGTGAAGGACTAAGAGTTGCTTAGATCAACAAAAGACAGGTAGTTGTCGAAAGTCATCAAAAGACATGGAATATGAATATATGAAAAATAATTATTAATGAAATATTGCTATTAGCATATTGCTTGTACATTTTTAATGCATATTTTTTCGTGGTGCTAATATTTTCATCACAAACTGAGTGAAAAAAAATGAATAATTTAAAATAGTCAAGTCAAGTCCTCCTTCCTCATTAACCTTGTCTGATAGAGAATGGTTTTGATTCTAATTGGAAATTATTGATTCACAAGATCAAATAGGAATATTTTGTTAAATGATCTCATCATGTATATTGTGGTTGAACTTATATTCCACTAATTATAAATTCATTTGTTTCCATGCACCTAAAAATCAACAGGACACTGCTAGAAGCATGAAACTGTATAAATAAGCTATACAGAATCATGAAATTTGAACTTTAAACTTTATCTATAGATATATTTAGTAGATGGCATAGTTGTTTTGAGCTTCTGGAGATGTATTTCCTTGCTAAACAAAAATTATATTTTGATTATTTTTATCATAAGACAATAAACATGAAGAATCTGTCATAAATAATAAATAATAAAAAAAAAGTGTTAATAGTTGTTTTTAGATTCTGAATTTGTAATGTAATATGGTTTTATATATTTATAGCCAAAAAGATAATACATTTATTCTGAGAAAAAGCAGAAAATGTTATTAAAAAGAAATCACAATATTTTCTTTTCTTATTCTCCTATAAACATAACTTAAGACAAATTTTAATTACTACTAATTTATTTACTTAAATAGTATATTTAATAGTTACTTAAAAATTTTTATTTGCATTTTATATTAGGAATTTATTCTTAGATAAAAATTAATCTGCCAATAAACTTATAAAAATTCTTTAATTTTTCAAACCTTGAAAAGGGATAAAGCAATTTTATATCTACATTGTTCTTTTAAATGCAAGAATAAATATGTGAAAGGGGTCACATTTATGACAGTCATATAAAATAATAAATTATGGAATAATTTTAATCGAATTTTCTATTCACACAGTTGTCTCATCTTAATAACATTTTAATTAAAACCTTTTAAAATTATTTTGAGTACAAATAAATGTAAAAGGATACTTTAATAAGAAGTTTTTAAATATATAAATAATATATACATCAATAACATTGATTCAGAGAATAATGATTTGAAGAGATATTTTTGCGACTTTCCTTTGATATCATAACACTATTACTGAGTATCCTGAAATACTTGATTCAAGATTTCATTTTTCAAAATTGAAACCAAGGTTAAAAGAAATGAAATTTTGCATTTAGAAAACTTTTATATATTCTAATGTATAACTTCTTATCTTATAAACTAAAATATTCATAAAATAAGAAATTAACAAAACTTTAATCAAAATATTTGATTTTTTTATGAAAGTATTAATGAGAAATAAAAGTAATTAGCAATATTTAGTTCATTTCTTAATTTTCAAAACTGGTTAATTTTTCAAGAACATATTTTGATATAATTTAAAATATTTTGGTGATAAAGATGATCATATTTATTTGACAAACAGATTATTATAATTTAAAATTAATGCTAATAAATGAACTTTTAAATTAAATGCTAAATTTTACTATCTTGTTAATCAATTTAATATTTATATGATAAAACTAAGCCAAAATTTCTGCAGTTTATAATTTGATTGAATCATTGCAATTACAGTTTTTCATTCCCAAATCAATTGTAATGGAATGAACATAAAAGCTTTTATTTAAATATCCATAGTTAAGTACATCAGTGAAACCCCTTAAAATTCAGTTTTTCATACTGTACTTCCATAAGCATCAAGGAAATTCAATTGTTTAACAACTGCTGACATTTTTCATTGCATTGTATGGTGATATAATGCAATATAGGGTACATATTTATTTTGTAGCTGCCTTTTTTATATTTATGGAGTTTAAGCAAAATGATAGTCAACCAAAGAACAGTTTTTAAAACCCAAATGTTTTTAAAGCAAAACATCCACAAAATTACTATGTCTCTAAATTAATATGAAACTAAATTTGTACAGAGACATTTTATATAGATAAAAGTAGGATGAAGTTATTAAACAAAATTATTCCTGCTAAAGAAGTGAAATAGAATAAAAATAAAACCAAAAATATTATAATAAATATTAATAATTTCCATATTTTTTCAAATTTAATATCCAATTCAGTATTTTTTCCCCTTCTTTTGATATTAAGTGCATTACTTTGGTTTCCTGTTCTTTTTTGAATACAGCATTTGTTTTTTTTATTCATTCTTTTAGATTTTTTAATGGAATGGCTAATGGCCTTTAAATGTTTTGGGGGTTAAATTTCTGGAAAAAATACTTTTTCTTGTTTTCTTAACTCAATTTAGTGCTCTTGGTTATTTAACAAGTACTTATTACAAAGATGATTTCTTTGAGATTTTGGTTATGGAGTTAAAAACAAAAACAGGAATTTAAGCAAAAGTAAATAATGATTTAACATCAGTGTAAAGAAATAACTTCCATGAATCTACTTCAATCTGTGAGATAGTAGTTAGCAAACTAGTTCTACAACCATTACTAATGGCCACACTGAGTGTTTTCCTACTTATGACCTTCTACCAGACAAGAAGAAGAAGTATTATTGTAACTCTTACAGTATTTTTATTTTCACAAATAACAAGCTTAATGCCATTATTCAATGATACAAATTCTACAAAAGATAATTTGTTTCAGATGGATTCCATGGTGGAGAGGCCATTAATACATTTCATTTCCTAAATCAAATCAATCCAATCATATGTCAAAATTCAATATTTATGTAAGATTAGCAATTAAAAAAAGAAGAAAGAATGGAAAAGAAAGAAAGAAAAGCAACCAAAAACATGAGGCGGGATAATCATTATACAGGGTCCTTAAGTACTTTCATGTCTGCACTTAATAGTCACATTACATCATCTGGCAAATAATCTCACATAAAACAAATATTCATATATATATATATATATATATATATGCAAATACAAGCATATGCACATGCACATACATCCAAACACCAGAAGGATTTTATACTGCACTAAGAAACAACTAATTTATCTTTTTTGTTTTTTTATCAATTTACTTTTGTCTTTGCCTATTTTTGTTGTTATTGTTTTAATCAAGGTGATATGTTAAACTAAATTCATAAGAAACTATTTAACATAGAAAAGGTTGCATGACTTTGTTTGGCTATTATACAACACTCTTAAAAATTATGGTTCCATTAAAATATATGCTTAGAATTTAGAATTAAACTTATTTTGTTACAAATAGAATCATTTCAGTTAAATATATTCAACTCTTGAAATTAAAACATTTTATTTCAATGATAAAAATATATTTTGCACTTTGATTTCAGCCAAATAGAACAAATGTTTTTATAAAAATAAAAGGCAATCATATCTCTCTCTCTCTCTCTCTCACTTCTGTAATCAATCTATACATTTTATCCCATCTGTAAATAATTGTTAATCACTGCTAACAAAACAAAACAATAATCTCTGAATTTATTTCTTCTTCATCATTGATGCTTTAACATCTTGACACAATTAAAGAAATGTTTTCTGTTGGACAAACTGAATGACTAAAAACAAATATATTTTAATTTGTTGTCTTCACTCTTCAGTCTATCTTGTACTTGTTTTATTGCTTAGTATTTATCAAATGAAAACAGACTGAATTTTATACAACTAAAGCTAAATTTTTCTCTAGGAAAATCAATTTTTGTTTTATGAAATAGTAATTCAGCATTATTTCTGTCTGATTGTGAAAAAATGGCCCTTGATCATTCTCAATCCCTTAATAAACCTTCATGCATTCCAATAACAATTTTTTTAGAATAATTTAATTATTTAATACTTATTTATATGATAAATGCAAAGTTGTGAAATAATTGATTTATAATTTTTATTTTTATTTATCTGTATTTAATGAAATCAAGATATATTTTAAATGTTTAACATAATATGATTAGGAACAGACTCAAAATATATGAAGTTTATTTCATATCCTTTGACTCATGAGTAAAAGGGTTTTAAACACTACAAAATAAATATAAAGCCTATGAATGACTTGACAAGTGACATTCAATGGTAAAAATTTATTTAAAATTGATTCAATAATTTAGAACATTTGTTTATAAAAAACAAAATGCTTATATCATTAAAAGATAGAAAATTTTATTAATTTAATTTTATAGAAAATTATTTCAGAAATCAGTAGTGAAACATTATAAATTTTTGACTTTTTTTTTTTTTCAGAGTGTCATCATATGGTCATCAGTAAATAGTGTGGATGAGGAATAAAAAATAAGCTCCAGATAAAATTTGAACTTGTATCTCATTTATCTCATGAAATTGTCTATGTATGACAGATGCTGTTCTGTTTGAACTACTACAGCTAATAGTTACAAAAGATCAAATCTAACTAGTGAGAACTACTCTTCATTTCTTCATTTTTAAATATTTAAAGATATTGTTTTTATATACACTAGTTATATTAGTAGTAGTAATATGATGCTCAATTTATTTATTTTTACAGATCTCCAAAGAAAAAAGCTATGCAAGTTTAATTCTTGTCTAGAACTTATTCTATTTCTGATTCATACTGTTTACTAATAGCTGTTGACTAACAGTTTGAGTAGTTGCAATAAAAAGCAACTAAAATTAAGATGAAAGAAATACTAGTAAAATAATAATAATGGTAGACAACACTTCATCTAATAAAGAAAATCAAGATTACTATCAATCATAAACAGCTTGTGGTAGTCATAGCAATCCCTAGATAAAGTAATAGCAACTTGTCAGTCAAATACTGCCTAACAATTGATGCAGAGAGTCTGAATCTGATAACACATAAGATTACACCAGCATCCTCATTAATCATCAAACACAAACCATATTAGTGAATTAAAAACTCTTTTATAGAAAGATTTTATAGGAAACAATCATTTCAGAAATTATACAAACTAATAAGCAGAACTTTACTTATGTGAATGGTAGCTCAGATGTCAGTGGTATCAATGATCTAAAGTTAATTCAAATTATTGGTTTCCTCTATCCCTCTTGCCTTCAAAATATCCTGTGAGTATTAAATTATCCAAACCTTCTTTCCTTATGTGTCCTAGAAATTTTAGCTATCTCTTTCTGATTCAAAGTATAAGTGTTCCTTTTTCCCTAAAATGTCCTCATTACTCATGTTTAGTCCATGGGATTTTCAGCATTCTTCTGTAGAATCACATTTCTATTACTTCAAATATCTTTATCTGTGATGAGATTGTCCAGCAGGAGGACTGACATAACATAGCAGTTCAGCACTCTTTTATTTGTTTCTAATGAAATTTTCCCGTTTCTTAATACTGCTTAGTTTTTCAAAGGCAACTTCACTAATCTACTGTATCTTCAGATTTTGGTTTCTCATTTTCTGTTTTTTGTTAAAACATTACCTAGATATTTTTTCATGACTATAAAAAATGTTATTCCTCATAATATTAGAATTAATTAGGATGAATGTTTTTTAGCATTATATAACATCAAACATCCAGAAACTTGACAATGAGGGTCAATAGTATTACAAAATATAGATATGTTGGATAGTTTAATAATTTCTACATTTTTCATCTGAGCATTTATGAGGAGAGACACATCCTCATCTTTTTTGCATTATTTCACAGCATATCAATCAAAATATTACTTGTTTGTCTAATATGGACAAATAGTCTAAAATATTTATTGCAGAATGAGTGAATGCCAAACATGGTAGAGATGATGTAAAATAAAAACAGATCAAGAAGATTTATTTATATTTAGAAAAAATAAATATAGTATTAGTCAGATATGAAGATTCAGTCTATGGAAAACAACATTCAAAGTTTAAAAAGAGAATTTGCTAATATCATTTTTGACACATTTTGGAAGTGAGTTTTTCAATCCTGATTTGTTGGATGCAATTTGAATTCATGAAATCAAATCAATAATCTGGATGTGCTATCATAGCCAAAAGTTAAAGCAGAAAACATGCAACATCTTGTATCAAGTAAACAACCTGCTAACCAGCTTTCAGATCAAGTTCAATGACAGTCACTAAATGCAAATTTAATCTCTCCTCGCAGAAAAAATTAACCAAACTAATTTTATTTTGATTAAAAAATTACCTGCATGACAACTTGATAAGTATCAAATTCTTAAGAACACAAATAAATTAAAAATTGATAATCAAATCATTTAAGAAGAAACCCAAACAACATTTATAAAAATTAAATAAATTGCTAATTGTCTATTTAGTAATAAGGTATATATTTATTTTTGAGCATTCTTAAAAAGAATTTTGATGGCAGATTTATATAATTGTAACTCTTTTTTATGACAAAAATTGTTGATTTGTTATGACAATCTCTATTGTACAATTGACGTTAGGTGATCAATGAAAGCATTCAAATCATTCTATTTTTTTAACTAATGGATTTTCAAGATGTGATAATTTAAAACTCAAGTTGTCAACAATTTATAAATTTATACATAGCAAAGATTTAATTGTTCATAATGCAATATTCTTTTTACATGATTTTGATTTATATTAAACAATAAATGAATGTAATTTTGTCTTGAAAATTTGAAAATATTGTCTTGTGAATGAAAAATAACTCATGACAACAAATGATGCATCAGAAAGGAAATTGTAGCTATATAATGTAACACAATAAAGTAGAAATGAAATAAAACGGTTTTCATCTCTGCTTTTAAAATAAGGAAATAAAGTGTATTGTGCTGAAAATTGCTTTTGAGTAGCATATAACTGTTGTTTGCTACAAACAACTTAGAGAGTCATATTCTAGCTTTATATTTATGGATGATAAAGGGGTTAAAGATATATATCATTTAATGTTATAAAATTTTGTTTGAATAAAAATGTGTTAGTTTCACTCTTGTGTTTTAAAAGAGGACAGAAAATGCGACACCAAAATTTTAAGGCACGTAGGGATGCCTTCTAAAAATTAAGCAAAGTATTAAGAAACAGGAACATTTCATTAGAAACCAAGAAAAGAGTATTGAACTGTTATGTAATATTATTCCTCCTATACAGCAGTGAATGCTGGACAATCTCATCACAGATGAAGAAGAGACAAAAGACAATAGTAACATGGTTCTACAGAAGGATGCTCAGAATACCATAGACTGAACATGTGAGCAACAACAAAGTTCTAGAGAAAGTGGAAACAAAAAGGGCATTTATACTTAGTACCAGAAAGAGATAGTTGAAATTACTAGGGCACATAATGAGGAAAGAAGGCTTGGAAAATTTGATACTCACAGGATATACAGAAAGTGAAAGGGAAAGAGGAAATCAGTGCATAACAAACTTGTGTAAATGACTGACAGAACAAGGATTAGGAGATATAACAAAAAAGAAGACAAGCAAAGCTCAAAAGGAGAGGAAATTTTGGAGAGTCATGAGTAACCACATCCTGAAGAGATACAACGCATAGAAGGCAATATTTCAATCTGTGAGGTACAATCTATAAAAGGCGGTAAATTATTTACCTAAATTGATTGAAAGAATAAGAGGAAAAGGAGTAATATATCAAAAGCATATCTGACATTTAGTATATAACAGACATTCTGCCCTTTAAAATGTCCAGTGGTTCCAACAGGAAATTTGCTCAAGAAGTCAAACTAAAGTATAAATCTAAGAAAGGTGCTCACTTAATGCTGACAAAGAAAAATATGAGATTTGTTTAAAATTTACAATAGTAATTTCAAGTACCTCTGATAAATTAGAAGCTTTCCAACCTTATTAACATCATTACTAGTGAATGAAGGAAAATAACACACACACACACACACACACACACACACACACACATATATATATATATATATATATATATATATATATATATACATATACTTTCAATATAACAATAGTTATGGAAGCAATATCTTAAATATCAAATTGAAAACGGCAGGAATCTAGGTAGACTAATTGACCAGCGTAGGTATCTTAGGATTCCAGATGGGGCCAAAATTAGATAAAGAGGATAGTCAATAATAATTCTTGCTAGAGAAATTTAGAAGGGTCATTCTGAGAAAGTCAGTATAAGAAGCCACAAGCAATATTGATTTTAAGAGAGGACGGGCAAATACAAATATGTTAGGTCCATGTAGCAAGTTTCAGTTGGTTTAGGTGCAAACTGAATAAAGAAAGAAACATAAATTTTATCTTGGCTTAAAATTTGAATCAACAGAATTTCAACAGCTGAAGGAAACAGATCTTTTTATTTCAAATTTTTTCCTTTGTCTTTTAATAATCAACATAATCCTAGCAAGATAGACATTGTTGTTAATATTAACTTGGTATCAATCAACTTGTTCAAGAACAGATAGATTTTGAAATGCAGAAGTGCTTCTAAGAATGAGACATGCCATTATGAATTTAGTAGATAAACTGGGAAGCAGGAATTCATCATTCTACTAAACTTTTAGACAAGGTAAAGAAAAAAAAATAATAGAGTTATATACTATTGATTTTCAGGAAATACTTTTTCTAATAAGTGTAAAAAGACAATAATCCAATGAAAGGAACTTTAAATTCATAACTCCAAGTTGCTCTCCAATTGGATATATTTTCAGGATGCCATCCTTTTTTTATCAATAATAACTAAATTTTTAAAAGAAAACCTCTTTTTCATTAACTTCTATCAACATCCAAGTTGTACAGATTAATAACAAATTGTTTTATAAATAATCCATTTATAATTAAAGGTTATCAAATGATGATGATGATGATGATGATGATGATGATGATGTTATGGTTATTATTTTTAATAAGTGTTTCTTTCATCTTTATCACAAGAAATATCTAAAAAAAATTCATTATAATATTAAAATATAACCTCAAGAAAATGTAGAATTCCTTAACAGAAAGCAGCAATATACCAAGCTTTCAATTGGCTTGTTATATAATTATTTTTCCATAAGTTATTTATCTGCAAATTTCAAATACCACATGAATCTTTAAAAATGATCAAGCTACTTCTTTATATTTAAATTAGGTGAATAAATACCTCTTTTAAATGACATCAATTCAGCAAAATTGCAAAAAAATAATTATATAAACTTTATAATTAAATTTGAATTGACCTATTTTTCATTTTTTAAAATACTAATTTGTATTATTAGTATTCATGATTATGCAATAACTTTAAAAACAAGGTAAATGTTTTCTGTAATAGATTATAAGATTAATTTTAAAATATTACAGGATTTTCTTTAAAAAAAGGAAAGAAGAAAAAGACAAATGCAGTAGGATTATTTTGTATAGTATCCACACCCATAAAACAGTTTGCCTTTAATTAAGGTTTTGATAATTCTAGTACTGAATTTCTCTTTCTCTTTTCTTCTCTCATATACATTCTAAGTAATTAAGCTTGGCTTGTGATTAAGACATTTCACACTGAAGTTTGTGGTTTGTCTTTGAAACTAGCTAAAAAGCCAGGATTTTGAAATTTTTCACATTTTTTTCTCTAATCAAATTCACTCCAAGCAATGTAGTAATGCAAATAAGACACAAGTGTAAATGATGGGACCATCATAAACAGTTTAATACCTGCACTTAAATTCATAGAATGTTGGTACTACAGTGAAAAGCTCATCCGAACAATTACCATGAAAGTATAGGGTGGTTTGAAAAAATCATAACTTGTTCATTCTCAATCTTTTTTATTTTCTTTTTTTTGCAGGTTATAGAACATCACTTGGAGATGGTTATGTATGAGGTCCAGTAATAAGTTAAACCCATTGAGTTTTTCAATTCCCATGAAAGATCAATTATTCAAGCTCAGAAAAAATACTGGCATCAATTTTAATGTCAGAGTATCTCCTAGTGATTCAGAACCTAATTGCCCAGTTTGGAAGAATTGGATCAGATAACGATCTTCCAGGAAGAGGTCCTAAGCACACTGTGTGCAGTCACACAGAAGTGGAAGCAGTATGGCAGAGTGTTCTTGAGGATCCATCAACTTGTACCCATCGTCACTCTGCTCAACTAGGCATTGCCAGAACATCACTTCAGAAGTTTCTGAAACTGGATTTAAAAATATTTCCATACAATATTCAAATGGTCCAAACTTTGCTACTCCAAGATACTCATGTGTTTGTAAAAGTTATTTTTCTTTTATATCATTCAGTCTTTCAGTGGCCTATTTATAAAAAAAGGGCACAGGGATGCAACTTTACATCAGTGGGAAAGTGACAGAAGCTGAGATGCCAAGACAGGGCTAATAGTTGCTGATTCTTATTTGAATTTTATCAAGGATCTCTAAATATACAGCAGAACCGCTGGCAACAATATTCAACACATGAATGAATGGTAGACATAGATATGTAAGATAGATTCTGCAAAAAAATATATCTAGCACAACACAGAGAACCAATGTTTTTAGCAGTAGACATAGCAATGGATTCAATATAGTCTCTCCATTTCATGTCAGCCAAGAATGTTAGTCTGAAAAGGTGCAACAAGTCACTCTCCTCGAAGTTACCATGTTGATGGAAGGCAGAAAGGGGTCTTTCAGAGGATTAATAAAGAACAGTTTAGTTTTGGAGGTGTTATGCTGATTTCAAAGCACTTTCTTCTTACTTCTATTCACCACAATACTGTATTAAGCTAGGCTTTATAAATATCAAAGCATAAATAATTCTGTAGTAAAAATACTACAGTATTGTTTTGGTAAGCGCTAAGGACTTACCCTAACATTTTAAAAAATAATTTTAATCAAAATAGTCTTCACTGACTTCAGTAAACTTAATCACAAAATAATGTTTTTCAACCACATCTTAACTTTTAAATGGTGAGCAATATCAATTGATGCTTCAGTGGATATGTCATCAACTGAAGATTCAAACTTTTTCCAAAGATAGACATCATTCATTTATGATTTGAGTCAAAATGACTAATTGGCAACACTAGGATTCATGAAGTTACTATTTATTAAGATTCAAGAGGTTACATCATTTCTTGGGATATTTTTTTGCAAATAAAGCTGGGAGAACAAGCCAAATACAGTTCTATGTCTGCATGCATATTTCATGAAGAGGCAACAAATTTTGGTAATTTGGTGTAAAGAATGCACAGCTCCATCATGCATGGGAGGCTTCAAGGAGTATCATACTGTTAAAAAAATAGGAACCTAATATTTGCTTTTCCTCGTTTTTCATTTTTTATAATCTAAAAGAGTTATAGTTTTATTTATAGTTTTAGTAGATCAATTAAAATGTATATAAGCATAAAACCTACTGTCTAAAAATTGAATTTTTTCACTCCTTACATGCACATTCATACAACTTTTTCCACTATTTGAGGGTTAGAAATTACTGTAAACTCTTGAAATCTATGAATTCCACCATTTTCAGTAACTGTTTCATAGAATACTTTTATCTGAGAAAGGAAGAAGTGAAGATGCTAGATCAGGTAGAAAGCACAAATGGGATGAATAAGGAAGTGCCACAATTTAAGTTTTTACATTGTTCATGATATATAGTCAAACACTGTTGAACTTTTGGGGACCAAAGATAGATGCTATATTCAAAAAATTTAATTATATTTTGTGGCATTGGCAGTGATCAATTGACCACTGTCATGGAAATTTATAAATAAATACAACATTATATTGGCGACTGGATACCACTTTGAACAGCAATAACAATAAAAAACAACAGATACTAAAATATATTATTACAATGTGAAAATACGGAAGAAAAAGCAAAAGCCTTACTTATTAAATGTTAAAAAAGTGAAAATGTAAATATTAGTCAATAAGTGATATTTTACTCAGAAATAAAAAACTGCTTTCATGTATTAATGAGATTAACTACAGCTGTTTTAAATAAACTACAATTATCAATGCTTGGTAAGTAGATCCAGTGTTTGATAAGTTAAATTTCTGAAGGTGAAATTAAAAACAAAAGAGCTAAACTTGTAAGGATTACAAATATAAATATTTTTGTTTTCAGGATTCTCTTATAAAGCAAAAACAAAATCAATACAATAAAATTTTAGAAGAAAGCAAAATAATTTTGTCAATACTTGTGTCTAAATGATTTTGGCAGAGGTAAAATTGATGAATTCAAATGAGCACTGTGTATATTTCACATGAGAGTGAAAAGTAGACACTAATGAAAACATTAGAATAAAGTTGCTGGTATATGATCAAAAATTGAAATTTGACTTGGTTCAACTTCTTGTGATGCTTTTCCTTTTTCTTTGACTTTTGTTGTTTTTACTGCATTTATTTTTGCATGAAACCTATGAATTTCTTATGTTGGGTACAGATATGCATAAAAAGAATTATTATAACAAGGATCAACAATGCAAAGAAAAAATCATAATTGCTACTAGATTTTTAAGTAAATCGTCATTTTTAAGGGAATCATCATTTTCAAGTGGATCATCATTTTCAGGAATAATTCATACTAATTCAAGGCTAACTTTCATGAAGAATCAGGCTTACCATAATTTCCAAGCCTCAATCTTGGACAGTTTTCAATTTTTATTATAAGTTCTTGTTTAATACAAATACTCCTTAAGCTTCAAAATTGACATACTCTCACACCAAAAGGAATACTGATAGCTTATATTTCATATGGAACACTGGAACAGAGTTACCAAATTGGGATATAAGGTAAAATCAATGAAGAAGATTGTTTTGGAGAACTAATTTATACTTGTGTATGTAATTTTAAAATATATGTAGCTTAATGATGAAAAACCGTTTATTTTACATAGATATAAATCTTTGTCATGTAGATTAGTTAATAATTAATTAGTGACATAGATCGAACAAAATAGAGTGAAAATATCAGATCAAAATTCTGTAAACTTATTAATGTATCCTTGTATATTTCACAATATACATATTTTAATATTTTAATACAATATACAGATTTTAATATATTTGTATCTATGTATGCAGATTGGTGTATACTGGATCAATTGTATGTCAATGAATTTTATGCATTTGAAAAAAATTGATCAAATCCTGCAAAATAGTTAACTTATACTATTATAATTATCTTTTAAGTATTTTAAATACAACTTCAAGTATTCTTAGAGTATATTGTAAATTTTAACAGATTCTTACACTGAACTGATAATCATGTCCGATAAGGATCAGAGAATTTACCAAAGGAAATTTGTGTCAAAAGTCAGTGTTTAATGGAATAAATTGACAAATAATGAATGATATAATAAAGTTATATAATTCAATAATATTACAGAATAAAAAAAATCATTCATTCAGAAACAATTTCTCTAAAGTTACAAAAGAAAATTTATTTAATTGATCTGCCTTTGAGAGATATACCTTAAGCTGTATATAAATATTTTTTATGTAGAGTCTGATTTATTTTTTTCATTCATAGTCCATTAAATTTTGAATGGGAGAAATTTAACATTTTTTAAAACCTTGATTACAACATTACAAAAAGATGCTTATGTCATATATAGTTTGGTATATGAACCATTTTAGATGGAACCTTTGGTTTTAGATGCTTATTACAGAATTAATAATCAGGCAAGTGATTTATCCTTTTACAGTATTGCAATGAACATTAATAAGTTCATATATGAAACATGAGTGAAAACTATGTAAAGGAAAAGCATTGAAAATGAAGCAAAACTAATTAGTTTCTTTAGAGTCAAAATTATTTTCAATATTGATGTATTTCAATATCCAGTATTTCAGTGTGCCTTATATTAGATTTATTTGTATCTATTGTGACAGCAACAATTAGTTATCCCTTTATAGTTCTCTAATAAAAATATCCCACATATATTTCCCTAATAATAAATAGAAACTCCATTATATATATGAGAGGATGCTGAAAAGTATTTGGCAAGGAAGGTATTCCAGAAAAGAAAAAGAAACCTGATGTTTGATCATTTGATCAAATTGTAAGAAGTGAGTGGGAGCAATAACTTCTCAGTACCTGCTCATAAATATGGATAATAGTGTACTTAATAATTTTTTACTTTTTAATTACAAATATATAAAGATAGCCATTAATCAGAAGAAAATAAGCTTAAGAGAAAAATGAGATATAAAGTTATTGAGTGATGGGAACTGTGGAAAAGTTCAACAGAACTCAGAGCAAATCAAAAGAGAATTTGAGAATATCAGCAAGGTAAGAAAAGCAAAAAAATGGCTTTAGGAATATCATAAAAAGATTTGAAAGAAATTAAAAAGGGTAGTAAACAAGAAAAGCGGATTGACCTGCAAGAACATATTTGAAGAAGTTGTTAAATTGTAAATGTAAACAAAAAGAACAGATACAGAATATTAAGAACATTGGCTAAAGACAGGAAACAACCAAACTATCACCTTTAAGTAAAGATCATAAAGAGAAATATGTAATTTAGATGAGGAAGTATTACAAAAATGATTTCTCAACAGCAATTTTTAGTGATGAATGTAGAGCTACATCAGATGAACCTGATGACTGGGCTAGAGATTGACTTTTTATGAAAATAATCAAATGTTATAAGACAACAGTGAGAAGGTGGACTAATATTTTGAGCTAATTCTTCAAAGTTTATGATGGAATCAAGATAAATACTGCAAATTATTGTTAGTTCTTGAACAAAATTAGAGAGAGAGAGAGAGAGAGAGAGAGAAAACAATAGACAAAGAAGATTTCTAGGAAGAAATAAAAAAGAACTAGTGCAAGTAAAGTCAAAATAGTAGAAAAGTTAACAAAATCAATGAATAAAAGCCTGAGGCATGTTATAGAATGACAAGGAACCCATACTGACATGTAAATTAATAAGATAATAATTTATTCAGGTATAAGTGATACCGTATTAATCAAATATATGTTTCTCTGGTATATATCATTCAGATTGATTTATAAATAAAATATCAATTTACTTGTAAAGATACATAGTTATGGTGCTGTCATTTACCAGCTGGTCTCACAGATTACTACAATTGAATAGTGTGCTTGATCTTCACTGAATACTCCAAATTTGTAGCTTTGAGTCAAGACTCATTCAGTAAATAATTAAATAAATAACCCAAAGTTAATCAAAGACAATAAAAATAAAATCATACCACAAAATAGCAAATTAGAAAGCTTTTGAATCCCAAATATCAATGATAAGTAAAAACAAACACTTGTAATAACTTTGGGCTAAAACAGAAAACTGATATATTTCTTCTACAGTAAAAATATAATTTAAAAGTTAGGAATATAAATATATTCATGGTAATTGTTATGATGAGCTTTCCTCTTTGGTACCTAGACTTTATGAATTTGAGCATATTACTAGATTAGTGGCAAGATCTCATCATCTTACAGATGAAATGGCTAGATGTAATCATAAATTCTATGCTGTTTCTTTTCTCACACTTCTTGCTTGTGGAACTCTCTTCTGGCTTCTTGCTTTCTCATCAACTTTGATCTTCAATAATTTAAATGCAATGTCAATCATTATCTTCTTTTTTAATAATTGTTCTTTTATTGTTCTCTCACCTTAATAATATTTTCTTCTCATATTCCTTCACACTCAGTAACACCTTGTGTATTAGTGGCTTTATTGCTTGGTTTAGGGTTAAATTATTAAAAAAAAATATTGTAAATCATTTCCATAAAAAATAATCATTCAATTGCTCATGTTGAGAAAATTTTAAAGATTTTCCCACCAATTGTTTTGAATATAGTCATCAGTAAAGTCACCTGTCTTTAAATGACATCTGTATTAGTAACTTTCACTTGAACCAAGTGAAATTTATCACCAAATTTATTGTTATACTATAAGCAGCCAAAGATGAGGTCAACTATATTGGTATCCATGGCAACTAATAACATTTTTGCTGTAAGTTCTAAGTAAAAATAAATTATTACCAACTCTTCCTACAACTAAGCTAACTGGTGTTAACAAGGTTTTGGCCGATTCATTCTTCAACCTTCCTCCAAAATACAGTTCACAAGGAAAGAGAAAAGCTCCAGGAAAAAGACAATAACAATTACATTTCAATTTTTAAGGAGAAACAATAGATTTGCAGATTGTCAGTTTCTATGTTATGAAATACATTCCTTCCGTCTTGGTTTTTGTAGTCACAAACAAAATGAAAAGCCAACACTGTCTTAACTTTGAATTGTAGATTAATAAATAGTATCAAAATAAGCAAAACTTAACTGAAAATTAAATGATGTTTAGACAGCTATTTATACTTCCTTATTCCTATTTTCATTCTAATAAAAACACTGAAGTTAAAAGCATTGAAAATGATCAAGACAATAATATTAACATGAACTCAATGATATATAATATTAACCAGAAGTGAAATAAGAGCAAAATGACTATTAACTATAACTCTAATATTGATTTTAATAAGTTCAAGTGCAAACTTTGTGAGTGATTTAGTAAAGTTTTTCTAATCTAACAATTATGCAAATTTGATTTGTATTTTCAAATATAAAGATAATTATAGATATAGAGAAGACATTTTATATCTATTTTGTAAATTGATAAACTCTTATAATATCTAATTCTTCATATAAATAAAAAAACTTTTAGTAATAAATCTGTACAAAAGTTTCCAGTAAAAGCAGTTTTTAGCTCTGTATTAAGTTTTTAGTTTTCAAAAAAAGAGCACTGAAAACTTTTAAACTCTTAACGCTTAAAATAGTTTGCATGATGTCATAAATGCAATGAAGTAACATTTAATTTCTTCTAAAGGTAAAAATATTTAGTTTGAAATATACTTAAAATTTAATTTTATCTATTTTGGGATTTTGTTTTTAAACTATTATTAATTCACTTGTTATTGTGAGTGTTTATTATTAAAATTTACAAAAGAAAATTTTGGATTTTTTGTGCCATCAACAAAAGACTTATACTTTGTTTTTTTTTTTCATTTATGATATTGCTAATTAGATAAAACTTAAATTTTGAAGAAAATTAAAATTACTGAATATATAGTCAAGTATAAGTTTTTATTTCATTCTTTACATTTATTTTATAACTATTTAGCTTGTAACTAATTGATTCTAAATTTTCTATAATCTATTACATTATTTCATATATTTATTTACATGTTTCTGTTAAGATTTTCCTTTAGATTAAACCTCAAGGCATAATGTCTTTTGCCTTCAAAGTTGTAGAATATATGACTAAAGAATCCACCAAAATGTTATATAGTAAATCATTTTAAGGTAGAAAGAGAAGATGGCTTTGGGAACTACTTCTGTAATAAACCTTAAAAAAAGTAAAATTTCACTAATTTATTCTTTCAGAAAGTTTCTCACTGCTATATGAATGAATTTAGAAATATTACTAAAGAAATAGTAAACAATTAGTTTAATATCTAAATAATAACAAGTTTTAAGAACATTAACAACTAAATTTCTGTATTTTTTATCAACATAGCACTTCTGTTAATGTATTCTATCAATGGTCATGCCTGACTTTGTGAAGTGTGTTAGAAATAAACTATGCATATGTGCTACTTCACCTGATTAAAAAGCAAAATAAAAATGTATTAAGAAAAGAAACATCCAGTTAATAAATATAGATATGAAGTATGAATTACTTTCAATAATTAAAAGTCAACAGTCCATTTAAGTGCTTTCCCATGTTTCCAGTTTTACAACAAGAAATCCTAATCCAGACTTCTGGATCCATAACCCATGTGTGCTTCCCTATGCAAATATGCATGGCTGTTGGTAAAGAAAACATCAATTTTTTTTCAAATGAGATCAAAGATTATGAAAGTATTATTTAAACTTTCTACTTGTACTAAAATACTAAGTAACAAGTTTATATCACATGTTCATATATTAGTATCCCTCTTGTAACATGCTGTTACATTCATATCAAAGCAGTATACAAACTAGTGTGAGGCAAGTAGGTAAATGTACTTCATACATTTGCAGCTATAAATCTAGAGAAAGTGAAGATATGTACATAAACATCTGTATATTTTCAGTAGATGGACAAAAAAGAACATAGTCTTATAGAATAAAAACTAAAAACAAAAGACCTAAAAATCATATTAATATAATGTAGGGCAGATTAGGAAATGTTTTAACTTCCTCTGTAAATAGTTTGATTTTTATCATAAAAATGAACTTGAAATCCCCAAATATTCAGTGTAAAATAAAGGAAGCAACATAAATGCAACAAAATATGATTTTCTTTATGATTGCATTTTAAAATCTACATGAGATCATCTATCTAGACTTTGCAAAAATCCAGTGAACTTGTTTTTACTGATGAGAAAGTTCTATAAACAAATACAACACAGATCAATCATGATTAGAGCATAGTGAAATGTAACTACAACTTATACAGGCAAAGACAATGATTACCCAGCAGATGGTATATTATGATAGGATATGTATAAAGTCTTTTTATTTTAAAATCTACTTGAAAAATATTACAGTAAAATAATTTTTAATCTATAATTTAATTCAGCAGCAGATTAATTCAAATTCTCAAAATTACACTGAATAACCATTTCACCTGAAGCAAGTTAAGAGAAAATCTAACTTGTGACTAAAAGACTAAAATCATAATTAAATTCTAATTTATAACCTTTATAATTATAAACTTTGGTTGCAGGAACATTTAAATAAAATTCTAAAACTAATACAAGAATGAATTTAGGATTATTTTTCTAATGAAAAAGTATGTTTGTTATATTACATCTATATTTTATTTTTTTTTAATTTAAAATTAGAATATATTTAAAAAGTTAATTTTAAATTAAGCAACATTATATTTCAACTAATTTAAGTAATATTCTAAAGAGTAAATCATTTTTGTCATATAATATATAGCAAAAGAATCTTAGTTTAAAGAGGCAGCTTTAAGTCTTAATATAGTGTTACCCATATTTATGTATCTATAAATAGAGAGATCGAAAATAGTAAGAGAAAAGAAAAAAATGGTGATATGAAAGAATAAATAAAGTGATCAAAACAAAAAAAAACTACATAATAAGATAATAAAAAAAAGATAATGACAGCACAATAAGAACAGGTGAATAATTTGATTTGATGTTTCCTATCTTTCATATGCAAGGAACTCATTAAATAGAGGTGGCAAATACTTGTGACTAGAATGAAAACTCATTTGTTAAGAATATTTCAATGTAATGGTGGTACATGTTCATTTTAACCATATGCATTATTGTTCAGAGCCATGAGCAAGGCAACCAGTAGTTCCCCAAAATAAATGACTTTGAAAACAAGTGTTAACATTTTTGTTCATCATAACAGGCATGCACCCTTACTTTGTATTATAAGCTGGCTCACACATGTAATGAATAATCTTTCCCACCCGGTGTTAGCAAGAGAAGGTGCACAACTGTTTTACATAGCACTAGGAATTCTTTCCATGGTTAGAACATTCATAGTTAGATTTCTAGTTGAATGAAGCGTTGACTGTTTATCAATCAAACATCATCAATGTTATCATTCAAATAGAAATGAAGATTTTTGAGGGTGCAACATATATACACACATAAACAAATCTATTTATTTGCACTTATACATATTTCTTTTTAATTTAGATGAACCTATATATATATACATATGTATGTAAAAGGTACAGCTTTTTGAGATATTAACATAGTAAGTAAAGAAAAGCTGGAGATTTTCTACATGTGATAGAAAAGCTAGAGGACAACATTGACAATGAAAAGTAGGATGAGAGAAAGTAAGGCAAATGAGAGAGACAAACAAAAAGAAAAAAAATGTCACTTACTCTTTGTAGATGGAGAACTGGATACTTTGACAGTAGATGTAAAATGTAAGAGCCCAGATCCAGATACAAATGGTACAGATACTAGTGTTGCAAGAGTGTTGTTTCACATAGCTTCCGTATGATAGAAATTGTCAACCTGATACAGACTTTGGTATCACATACCATGAACAAATGAATGGGGGGGGGATCATACCATTTTGAACAGAAAGGGAGATTAAGCAAAGGTAGGGTGGGAAACACAGCAGACCAGCACGCATACGTTATCCTCTCTGTTAATATCTAAACAATCATTAATACTACTGATGCAAATCAATACAAAATTTTCAATGTTAGACTTTTCAATGCTAAGTGAAGGAATTTTTAAACAAGTGGTTTAATGATCATAGTGAGGTTGGCTCATCATAATGTTACGTGATTCTGTTCTTGCAGAGGCTGCAGCTGCTGTCTCTGCTGCCACGGACAGTTGGAACACCGTAACTATTGATCCATTTCTCACCATGATCACTCTGCAGCTTCTACTCTGTTGATGAGATTCTGTCTCTCTGCTCTTGGAGCAGCAGCAGCAGCAGCAGCAGCAGCAGCAGCTTTGGTAGCTGCAGCAGTAGTAGTCCAAGCAGTCGTACTGGTGTTGGTAGCAACAGCTTCAGCAGTAAGCAGCAACAGTAGCAAGCACAGTACCAACAAACGACGAAATGAAGATTTGCTGGTAGGGGGAAACTACCCTTGAATATTTTGAATCTACTTCATTGAAGAAAGTGTGGAGAAGAAAAAAAAAGAAAGAAAAGAGGAAGAACAATGATAACAATGAAACAAATATATCAGTGGCAAGCATTATTTAATATCATCATCATCATGGTTGTTCCCCTTTGATAGTTACATATCTAAAGAATCTGTTCCCTTATAGATAATAGGGAGTAACATTCAGTTTCATCCACCACTACAAACATATCCATTCCCCCCAAAAATATATTTGGTACAAAAGAATTCAATTTTGACATGTAAAAACTTTTCATTATATCTTTAAGATTCAATTTCATTTTTCTTTAGATTTTTATTATGTCTTATGGAGGCTATGACAACATTTTTACATGTTTTTATTTATAATATAAAACTGTTCTTTCTGTAATATTTTCACTATTTTCTTAGTTTGATTTGAATAAGTTCAAGATTAGCTTTGGTTAGTTCAGAGACACAGTTGTGGTTTTGAGCTAAATACATGAAAAGAAATAAGGACATCTAAAAAAAGAAGTAATTGCATCAAGTCTAAAATATCTTGATTAAAAAAAAATAATTTCTATGTTCAAGTTCTTAAATTAGAATTTAATCAAATTTTATAATAATCTTCTGAGATGACTGAAATTGTTTAATGAACTTTTTGCTCGACAATTGATCCCCATTCATTTAACAGACTAAGAAGACAAAATTTACATAAGGCCACTTAATGTACTCTAGCTAATGTAATGCCTACACACTTTATGAATAGCATAGTAAACTTAAAATATCTTGGCTGTCTAGCCAACAGCTGAAGCTTGGCCATATTACTCAATAAACTTTACTCAATATTGATTTGGACTAACATACACAACTTTACTGACAAGACTTAGGCTCCATCTAAACTGTGACCTTTTTTTTTTTTTGCTAGGTCAGCATTAATACAGTTTGAGTTCATTTGCTTCCATTTTTTGTTACTCTTAATATGACATATTTTAAAATTGAGGAACAAATGAATGAATCTAAAACACTTGTTTTACAGTAATATTTTTTTTATTGATCTTAAAAAAATAAGCAAAACTTTCTTTTAAACAAGAAAGAATTTTTTTATTATTTTAGTGAAGAGAACAAAAAGGCATAATTCATAAACTTTTTTAATTTTATAAACTGTTTATAAAATCAAGCTTACAGCATTATAAAATAATTAATTAGAAGATCTAAGACTTGAAAACATTGATCGAAATAGTTGAATTTCCTTGATTCATAGATAGGTGATTTATGTTTGTATTTTTATATTCAATATTTAAAAGTAAAAAAAGATAATTTTAAGAAAATAATTATCAAATATAATGTTTACAATTAATATTCGTTTCTTCTTCAACTTCTTGTCCTTATGTTTTTTCAATATTGTGAGTGAGGGAAGAAGAACTTGTCCATTTGACAAAATATGAAATAATATAGATAGATTAATATTAAGAATAAGAGTCAAAAATAAAATATTAACCTTTCATTTCAATTTCAGTTTTCTTTTCTAAAATTAAAAAAATCCTAATATAAGTAAGGTGTAGGAACCTCCTTACTTTCTTTTTCTTACAAATAAGCAAACTTTGTCTAATTTAAAACCAAATCTTTTAACTGAAGGTGATGCATATTCTCAAGCAAAAATCATCCTTTCTGTTAGTCATAACATTAAATACAATAAATGTCAATTATTTTTTATTCAAAACCTTTTTAAACATTTTATTGAATGCTTAAAATAAAAATAAAGATTTTATTCAATCAATAGAAAATGGTAAATGCTTATTTCAGAAAGTAAAACAAAAATATGAAAAATCTACAAAGTTTTTTTTAATGATTCTCTATATATCAAAGGCAATTTATAATTGTTGATGTCAATCTTCTGGGGAATGACTGCAAATACTTGCCCCTCCCCATTTTATAGGCAGAAGCATACAAATTTAGGCTGGGATTCTTTTTTCCTAGCCAATAAAATAGGTTGTCCTTGGTTTCATTTGACTCAGTCCTGTCTTGTCTTGAAGTCAGAATGCTATGTTCACTTGTCTGAACTTGGTTTTGTGTGTCAATGCCAATTCTTAGTTTGTGAACTGTTTACCATATTACTGTTGCTTTGCCTTGTGTATATTGTTTGCTTGCTTCATATTATTTTTTGCACTGTTCTTTTCTTTTCTTTTTCTTGTTATTGATTATTGTAAACTTTGTCAATTCTATTTGTTGGACATTCCTGTTACTTATTTTGCATTTTGACCATAGATATGCACTCCACAGATTATCAGTATAGGAATAGACTCTGATTCAATGGTGATGGATCAAAATACAAACTATGGGAGGTAAAGTTTTTGGGATACATGCAACTCTAATATAACTCCACAATAAAAAATCATTTTTCAGTGGGATTTGAATCTGTAAGCAGTCAGACATTTATCATTTTACATTCAATGTATTAAATGCATAAAATTGTATCATAAAAATGTAAAGTAATACTTGAATAAAAATATGTTTACATGTAGATTCATTAGATAAAGATAGACAAAAGCTTGAATAAAAATATGTTTACATGTAGATTCATTAGATAAAGATAGACAAAAGCTTGAATAAAAATATGCTTACATGTAGATTCATTAGATAAAGATAGACAAAAGCTTGAATAAAAATGTTATAGACACACAAACTGATAATTAATTCTTTTCACATTTTGTATATTTAAGTTTTAAAACCATATACTTTCACGATATAGACAATCATGATTGTTCCGCAGATTTTTCTTTGTTATCTTTGAATTGCCATGCATTCCAAAGAATGATAATGGAGTGGTTTCCTATTTCCTTCTCTACAGAATTTGGAGTTTTCCTTCTTTTAGACTGTTCTCTATCAAGCATTGCAAAGCTAGAAAGCCTAGTCTACCCTGATATTTAGCTCATAGCTGCGGAGAGAAGAGATAGATTCATACCTTTTCCAAGGTCATTTGTGCAAAAGTGAACAAAACAGACAAGACCAGATTTTGAACTCAACACTCTGTATGTATTTTCTGTGCAAATATTCATTACACCATCCACATTTTTGTATAAGCTATATAAATTGTATAAAAAATGAACAGAAAAGTATTGAAAGGAATTGGATAAAATTTCTTATTTTTAACCATCAGCACTCAGTAGGTGACTATTTTTATAAAGCAAAATGTTAGTCCTGCCAATCCAAGTTGAATTTGAATTTCTTGGTTGTGTAATGATACCCTTATATAGCAACACTTAAAACAATCCTGAGTGAAATTGAGAGCCATGCTACTGCAATTTCAAATATATAGAGCTAATATTAGGTTGGTGCAAAAATAATGTCGTTTTCTCACATAGTAACATATGTGAGAAAACGACTAAAGTTGTATAAAAGTTTTTCAGGATATATTTTTTAAGAAATATGTGTTGAACAATGAAGTAAAAAATGTTGCAATTATGAGTCAGCATTTATATAAAAATTATTTTCATCGGCAAATCACTAACCATTAAGTGAGATTGCCTTTCTGGTTTAGAAAAGAAGAAAGTAAGAATCTTTTGTGTTTTAGCTTATCAAATGCTTTCACATAGTAATTGTCTTTGAACGCAACTTACTCAAGCAAATTGTTCACACAAATTAAATTTTTAAATGAAGATATTTGATATTTGTTGGTTTAATTACAATTTAATTTTCTCAATGTATCACCAATGAAGTTTTTTTGCAATAAAAAATCAATTAAATGGATGAAATATCTTAAAATGAGAGATGATCAAACAATTAAGTTGTTTGCATGTCAGAACTGTAAACAAACTACATATAATCAAGTTGTTATTAGTTGATTTCTACTTTGTTTACAATGCTTTATAGAAAACAACATTTCTGCAAGCAATACGTCTAATCTTGAATAACCATTGAATAGCCATAGACAATGTTAGATTTTATTATGCAAATCAATGTTTAATAAAAATGGTATTATGCAAAACATGTTGGTAAAATGTTCAGAAAATAAATATCTTTTTCCTTTCTATCCTTAGTTTGCTTTTGGAATGTCAAGTTTATTATGTTAACAAGTTTAGAAATGAATTAAAATATATAAGCCATAAAAACATATTTGATAACCCAACATGCCAAAAACATGAATAAATTCTTATTTTATATGTCAATATAGGCTTCTTGACGTACATAACTTTCATCAGTCTTTCTTTCATCCATTGTTTTTTTATAAAAAAATTCTACTGTTTTAATATTTAACATTATTTGTTTTTTTAAGTCCTGTTGGTTGACTTGTCCAGCCATCATAAACATCTAATGTAGCTGCACATTTATCAGTAAAAATTTAGAAATCAGTTTTCATGTACTTTCTCCCCCAATATTTCTCTTTGTGATATTTACTTAAAGGTAGTAGTTTTATTGCCCACTGTTAACATTTGCAACACCAATTTTTTCAGATATTTTCTTGTTGGCCAATCCACTTTTTTGATAATTACTCTTATAATTTTTTCTCAAATCTCCTTTTATGACATTCATAAAAGCCTGTTTTTGTTTTTTGTTCATTCTTATCTTGTCAATCCATTTCTTTCTTTGCTGATCTCTGATTCATATTTTTGCAACCATTGCAACTTCTATCAACTCAACAATTGCAATATCTTATTTTTTTTATTTCATGTTTTCTTATAACCTTTGTCAGTATTTATATTTCTGAAATTACAAAAATATTTTTTATCATACATATTTATTTCCAACATAATGAACCTTGAATCCTTGAATTGCATAACATCTTGCACCACCAAATAAGTTATAGTTATTACAGTGTAACCCTGATATAAGAGAGTTGTTGGGACCGGAGAAGAAGTCTCTTATATCCGGGTTTGGTCTATTTTGTATAGGTAAGTATGGCTCTAATTTGGGACCAGATAAAATCTCTCTTATATCCGGGTTTATCTTATATCCAGGTCTCTTATATCCGGGTTACACTGTATTTCTAATAAAAACAGATATTATAAGTTGATGTTCATATAGTATATAATCACAAAAATATAAGGTTATCTTGAAATTTTTAACATTCATAGATTAATCTTAATTTTATTGTAAAAACATTAACTTGCATCATAAAATGAGTGAAAGTATTAATTTAATATATGTTTTACTTATACCGATCTTTATTTTTTTACATTTTCTATACAGTCTTCTGAAATATAAAAAACTTTGTGCAACTGGATTCAAAAACTGGGATTAATTTTTAAAAAATGTTTTAGGCAGATTCAACATACATAATTTAAAATAAAAGTCTGACTCAAAACTTGCAATGCTTAAAATTCTAAATTCTTTTATTGCATTTAGTTTGTATATTAGAAAATTTATAGACTTATAAAAACAAAAATATTATTTTCAACATTACCCATAAAAGTCCTTATTTTGTAATAATAGGAAAAAATAAGTATTTGTGAATTTTACTGTGAGAGGATGCTGAGAAAAATTCTTTGCTTGAACCATAAATCTGGCTAAATGACCTAACAACAAAAACAAATGTACTGAACTGTTATGTAATACTAGCAGCATGACCTGGCGTTGCCTGTGCTTGATTCAAAAATTGTACGACTCATACAGCAATTGCTATCACTTGACTTAAAATATTTTTGCACTTCCTTGCCTTTAAAGGAGTGCCCTTTGCCGTGCTGATGTTGCTACATACCTTACTTCTTGCCTATCTCACACTGCGAATTTTTTCTAAGCTCTATACTAAACATTAAATCTGTTACGCAAAAAGAACTAAACAAAATGAATAGAAAACGATCAGCTTTAAAAAAGGACTCGTAACTGGAAAAACCGAATGAAAAAAGAATGTTAACAACAAATACTTTTTCACACCCAACCCAGTTCTGCGCAATCAGAATCAACGTTGAGTTTAAGCAAGTGAATGAGCCAATTGGAGTAAAGTGCCATGCAGATTTAAATTTTTCCCACTTGTGACAAATGCAGCTATCGATTTTTTTTGCATGCTAGCATGCTAGTTAACATTCGTGTCAGTCAGTTGTTGGCTCTCACACTGGCCAATAGAATCTTCCTGCCTATTTGTGGCAGCCAGCTATAGACTCTCACTCTGGCCAGTAGAAAATGGCCACAAACTACATGAAAACTGCCGTAGAAGCATGAAAAAATCAATTATTTCCACTATCAATGGGAGTTGGGAAATGCAAAGTCAGTCTTGGTCTTCCCGCTAACTTGGAGCATGTGCATGTAAATTTTGGTACAAATCCGTCGAAAATTGCAGCTGTCCATTTGTTACACACACACACACACCCTGCCTTTTATAGATAGAGATCATCCCTCCTATATGGTAGTGAATGCTGAACAATCTCTGCACAGGTGAATAGCTGTAGTTCTACAGAAGGATGCTGGGATTGCCATAAACTGAACATATGAGCAATGACAAAGTTTTAGAGAAAATGGAAAGAAATAAGGAACATAATGGAGGTTTGGAAGTTTTTACCGTGACAGGATCATATTAAAGGAAAGAGGGATAGAGGAAAGCAGCACATAACATACCTAATGAACTTGACTTGGCAGAACAGAGTTTAGGAGAGATAACAAAAAGACAAAATTTACTGTGCTACAAAGGAGAGGAAATTGTGGAGAACCATGATTGCCAATGTCCTGAACGAGCATGATACTAGGAGAATAGGAAGAAGAAAAAGAAGGTTTTTAAAATAATGAACACTTTAGATGAAGGTGTCAGCCAATCTAAGAGAAGGAAAACTGAATTAAAAAGTAACAAAGACAATGAAAAGTTATTCCACTATTCTTAGAAATTCAAAGACAAAGAAATGGAATTTATGGAGATTGATGATTGCCTCCATCCTGAAAGGAGATGGCATTAAATAAAATAATACAAAGTATATGGTGTTAAACAAAGTAATTTTTTCTCTTATTCTATTTTTGCTTTTGAAGAAAATCTTTTCTTCAAAAATAAGATCATTTGAAACACAGAATATACATCATGTAATAAATGTTGTATTTTTCATTTTCATATCATTAAAATCCATTTTTCTTTTCTCATATTGTCACAGAGGCTAATGAGGCAGTAATAAACCACATATTTTTTATTACTAAGGAACTTTTCTTGCTGCTAGAATATTACTTGTTTACTCATCTATCTATAAAAATATTTTGATGTTCAAATCTTTGGTTCAATAATTTTATTTACATATTTAATACTTAAGTGAGCAGTATTTTCTCTTCTATAAATAACAATGATTATCAATTTTGTTGATTAAAGTAATCACTGAGACCAGTGACTAATATACATCTGATTGGTATTAAAGTAATATTCTTATGCATGGAAGATAAAATACCATATTTTAAAAAAAATAATGAATCGCTCTTTCAGTGTGTGTTTTGGTCATATTCTAATCTTATTACTTAAGGAATAAATTTGAAATTAATGAAAATAAGAACAAAGTCACTGTTAAGATAAACTAAAGTGCTAAAAGAATTGGTGACATCAGTAGAAATAGACTCAGCTGGCTGGTATGTGCATGATGTAATGGGTATGTGGCAGCCATAGGACATAGAGGTTAACACTATGTATAAAAAGATTGTTGAGGCCAGAAATATGAGAGTCTATCTCCAAGGTTGCAACTGCCCTACGTTTATCTCAGGTAGCAATAGTAAAGGCATACCAGGGACATATGAATTTTGGACAGACATCAAGAAAACATGAAAGCTATGGATACCCACAGGTGATGCAAGAACAGGAACACTGGAAACTGGTAAAGATTGTAACCATCTAGCAAAGGGCAATATTGCATAAAATCATATCCCAATTCAACACTGGTGCTTTGAAACACATCAGTCAGCACACTGTACAGTGTACACTGTATTCCTTGGGATTTTGTGGTCATTAATGAATATGTGTACAATTATGGACATCATGGTATTAGTTATTGCAATTACCATTGGACTATAAACGATTAACAGTCTGACACTGAGTCAAATGAGTTATATTTCTAGCTCTTTTAAGCAGATGATCAAATTTGTGTGTAGAGGAGACTGTATGACGCCAATACAGTGTGTTGTATGCAAGTTGATGGTGGCTCTGCAACAGTATTGAGTATGTACTATTGGTTTATAAAACCCACTAGTGAAACAAATTTTCTTGACAACTGTAAGATCCTCACTTTATACTGGAAGCCATTTGCTTTCCTTTATGCTCACAGGTAGTATAAAATTGCTTCCAATTGGCTGACTTTCAGATATTCCATTTAGTCTGTACTCACTAGATTTAAATCACATTGAGCCTGTATAAGACTTGTTGCATATCTCACTAAATTCCTTGCAGCCACACTCAAGGAACACAACTCAGTTCAAGACAACATTGAAAGGTAACTGGGTATATATATTCATGAAATCACTCTAAAATCTCATAGTCTATCTGTCATGTAGTTGTCATTGTTCAGGCAAAGACAGGGTCACTTATGCCATTAGGCAGTTGACTTTAATTTTAATTTCTTCATTTACAATTATAATAATTATACTAAACATAATTATATCTATACTGCAAAAGAATTAAATGTGGTTAAATATGCATTATGAGAATCAACTGGATTTTATAAGTACACATACAAACACACCATCATTAATAAAAGTTGGGATTTGTCTAATAATCTATAATAGTGTAAATAGGAAAAAGGCTTCACTATTTAAGGAGATCATATCTGCATGACTGAAACACAGGTGTACATCTTAAAATGTAACAAGATTTTTCTCTTTAATTAGCCTTACAAATAGTAAGTAATAATTCTGTTTCATTTATCATTGAGTAAATTATGCACACACCATCAAATTAAATTTAGAATCTGTAAATAAATGGGATTCCCACATTTATAATTTTGCTTGAATTATTCATGAAAATATTCAGAGAGTGAATATAAAAAAATCTTTTTCAAATTCTCACTTGAATACAGTATAATAATCATGGTTGATGAATCCTCCTAAATCTCTGTGATATTTTGAGATTAATGGTTGCTTTGCTTTATCTTTCCATTTTGTATTTCATCTATGAATCATCAATTCCTTCCTTTATTGCCAAAGAATCACTAACCTTAACAATCTGAAAGCTTCTTAAAAAAGAAGCAAAAATTAGTTTATTTCAGTTAACATTTTACATAAACCCTACAAAGGTGACAAAAAATAAAAGATATGTAAATTTATTTTTGAAGAGAAACAGAATTATTTGATGACCAAATATAGTATCAAGTAACAAAAAAAGGAAGAAAACATAGAAGCAAATTTGCTAAAGGGAAGGTGCTATAAGCAAACTTTGAGGATGGGTAATAAATACTATTAGGTTGGTGCAAAAACAATGACGTAATAATGTCGTTTTTTGACGTATTTTTTAGCGTCAAAAAACGACATTATTACGTCATTATTTTTGCACCAACCTAATAACTTTCAGGTAAAATCCTGCTGACAAGTTAGTGACATAAATGGGACAATGTAAACAAAATACAGAAACAGAATAAAAATAAAGAGTTGCATAAGGACAGAAAAAAATATTTTCCAGAACTTTTTCCTCAGGATAATTCTATATATATATATATCAAAATGAATCATATCAAAATCTTATATGAATATTCTGAAATTCATATCAAATAGTCCAAGTTGACAACAAAATAAAAAAAAAAGATGAAATGAAAGAAAAGTTTCCCATTTTCTTTCACACTTTCTCTGTAGAACAATTAATCATGACCTAACATCATATATTTCTGTTTGCTATTGCATTCCTTAGTCAGTTAGCTCCTGTCTGTACCTCATAATGGATTATTCCACTTCATTTTGATCAGGAAAACATATCCCAGATGCTGTTTGGTTTCAGTGAGAAAAAGAAAGAGAGAAGATAATGGTAATGGCAATATTAGCTGTTTCCCTACAAGGAAACATTTGGTATTCATTGACCAAGCAGTCAATAATGCTCTCATGTGAGTAACATGTTAAGTGAAATGGAAAAATTTGTCAATTTCAAATGTTTTTATTTGTACCCTCTTACCTCTTTAAGTAATGACCTGCATTCATACTTATCATTGTTATTGCAATATTTGTTTAAAATTGTTAATATCTGTCTATATCTCTGAGATGAGCATTTATGATTATTTATATTATTTATATTATTGGACTGTTATTCTCATCTTCATTGCCATATTCATCACATTTCGGCTGTTGTACACTCTGACCTTCTTCAGTGGTAACACAAGGGGAAATAGAAAAATTAGGTATAGCTGACCCCATATAGAGGGAAAAGGGAGATCACCGCCCCCCCCAGCATAGAAATACAATATAGGAACCAGTAATAAGGAGTGCTAGAGAAAAGCAATGAATAACAACAATGGATTGCAATATAAGCAATGGTAAAAAAATGGAATAACAATAACAGAAAAAATTGCAATATGAGGAGTGTTAAAAAATTATTGGTTTTATAAGTCCCAGAAATTCATGCACAATAAAATAAAGTGATAAAGGCATTGGTTTGATCTAGTGACTAGACCCAAAGAGTTGTGAGTTCAATACCAGGCAACAGCAGTGGTGAACCAAAAAGTTGAGTTAAAGGCAAATAACTGGTACATGGAACTAGAACAATCTATCTTGAAATAAAGGGTTCAGTTTGGAATTTCAATCACCAAAATGTTGTGTATATAGCAATGAAACTGAGGATAACAATTCGAATAATAGATGAATTTTCATTGGAATCATAATTCTTAAGTTAATGATTGAATAAGTGAGTTCTATAAGTTCAATCATTAAGTTAATGATTAAGATTTAAATAGCAAAACTATAGTGAAATCAAGGGTACTACTAGTTAACATTAATCTGTTAATTTTAGTTATTTAACTTAACTGAAATGCTTCAATGATTATCTTAATTACATTAAATTTGATTATTATTACATGAAGTACTGTCAACCATTATTAATTCTTGTAAATTTTCCTTTCATCTTAATTTCAATTAGTAATCAGCATGGACTGAAAATAAAATATAAGATCCTTCAGCTAATAGTAATAATGAAAGTAACTATAATATTACTACAACTAATATTACTAAACATCAAATCTGGCAGTGCCATGCAATCAGGGGAAAATAAGGAATAATTCTGTATGGTTAGATTCTATTTTCTGCACTATTATTTTTTCTTGTAGCAAATATCTTTTTCTTGGAGCAACTATCAATATAATATAGACTTTTCAAGTTAAAGGGATGTGTGTTTGTCTCATTGTGAGGTTATCTTTTACTTCTAATCTGTATCTTTTTACTAATGGATGTAAAATTAGAATTTTAGGAGTAGCAATGAAAAATAACTGAATTTAAAATGAAAGACTTACTAGTAAAAAAATGATAACAGAAGTTTGAAAATATGACACTGAACTTTGAAGGTGCTTTGGAATAGTGAAAGATGCTTTCCAAATGATAAACAAAGTATTAAAAAACAGGAAAATTTCATGAGAAACAGAAAAGAATGCAAACCTCCAATGTAATATCAACCCTCCTATTTGGCAGTCAATGCTGGAGAATTTCCTCAGAGATGAAGAGAAGACTTGAGGCAACAGAAATGTGGTTCTACAGAAGAATACTGAGATTACCATGGACAGATCATGTGGACAATGAGGAAGTTTTAAAGAAATTAGAAAAAAGGACACTAAGAATCAGAAAGATACAGTTAAAATTTCTGGGACACATAATCAGAAAAGAGAACTTGCAGAATTTTATGCTCACAGGACATATTGAAGAAGACAAAGGGAAACAGTAAGTAACCTACCTAACAAGCTTGTGTAAATGAAAAGCAGAAGAGGGAGTGGGGGGATAGTAAAAAGACAACAATGGATAGGAATTGTGGAGATCCATGACTGCCCACGTCCTGTAGGGACAAGGCAAATAAAAAAAGAAGAAAAACAAGAAGAATGGTCTTCTTTCAATGTAAAATATTTAAAAAAAATAAAATAAAACTGTTAAACATAGCAAGACAAAAATTTAGTTGCTATATCATTTGATATATCATCTTCTTCTGTGTCATATCCATCCAAGATGTTGGCAATCATATCAAATGTTTGATACCAGAAATGTATTACTCCCAAGATTTTTCTTTTTACATAATTTTATATTACTTATATGTGACTGGATCATTTAATAAGCTTTTGCTTTTATAAAGATTTATATTGATTTCAATATGTTAGTGACAAATCCATCACTATAGAAGGGATTGATATTCCTTCTTATTGTCTCAACTTTAATCTTGTTATGTTTCATAGAAAGAAAATCTTTCTTGAATTTATACTTAATCAGGACATTTTGCTTACATTTTGCTTACATCATACTTTGTAGATTTAATAAGTTTGCAAATTTGCTATCAGTTTATGATAAATAGAAATAATCCTTTCAAGAAACATTAATTATTTTTCTAGTAGAAATATCATTTGTAAATACTTCACTCTATAGTTGAAAATATCATTTTTAAGTGTGTGCAAAATCAACACATCAATAGCATCTTAAATATCAATGAAAAAAATCAAGATTTTATTTGTTTTTAAAAGGATTTATTTTGTTTAAACTTTTTCTATCAAACTTATCTTCTATCTTATAAAATGGACAAATAAATTAATTCCAAAGTTCTCAGTTAATACTTTTATTTTAGATTTTTAATTATTTTTTTGAAATGAGAAAAAAGTAAATGTCATAAAGTTGATTACTGATTAGTTAAACAATTTTTTTACCTCTTATTTATTTTCACTCCTTCGCATACTATCTAAAACAATCCATACTAAAAGTAATTTTTGTAAATTTGGTAAGTTTTATGGCGTGAATAACTGAACTAACATAACAACATGTTCAAAATACCAGCTCTTGGAGCCTTTTTAAACTGGTTATCTTCTATGTGCCATGTCCCTTCAGAATGCTGGCAATCATAGCTCTCCACAATTTCCTGTCTTTTGGAGTTCATAAATTTTGTTTTTTTTTGTTATATCTGGTAAACTTTGATGAACCAGCCATTTACTCAAGCACATTAGGTAGATTATGCATTGTTTTTTTCTGTTCCTCTTGCCTTTAATCTGTTCGGTGAGTATCAAATTTTCTAATCCTTCTTTCTGCATTATGATCCCTAGAAATTTCAACTGTCTCTTCCTGATGTTAAGTATAAGTGTCTGTTTTGTTTTTTGTTTCCATTTTTTTTTTAAATTTTCTCATTGCTCACATGTTCAGTTTATGGTAATCTCAGTATCCTTCTGCAGAACAAATTCTTTGTTGTTTCAAGTCCCTTCTTTATCTGTGAGGAGATTGTTCAGCATTCACTGCCATATAAGAGGACTGATATTAAACAACAGTTCATTACTCTTTCCTTTGTGGCTAACAAAATTTTTCTGTTTCTTCATACTTTGCTTGGTTTTTGGAATGCATATTTTAATTTCTGTATTGCACTTTTTGTCTTCTGTTAAAATAGTTGCCAGATATTTAAATTGTTCTACTTGTTTGATTTTGATATCTCCATTTTGTAATTTGCATGTTGGGCTATTCCTTTTGCTAATACCCATACATTCTATAAAATTTCCTTAAACCAAAATGAATTCACAAAGTGAATTAACTGTACAGCTAGAAAAAGTATAAACTGATTCAGCACTTGAATAAAATCAAAAGTAATTAGTAATGATACTGTTTGAAAATTCCAAATAAATTAAATTTGAATGTTAAAATGATTGGAAATATTGTCACTACATAAAACAAAGCTGTTCATTTGTTAATACTGGAAATATTTATTTTTTATTATTAACTTACATTTTTTATAAATACTTCTGCTTTAAGGATAGATATTATTAACAAAAGAAGGTATATTTTAAAAAACAATAATACTGAGTAACTTTTGAAGTACATGTTCAGTAATAAAATAAAAATCATATAAAATTCTATGGAAACATTGCCATAATATAGAATACAAGAAACAAACATTCATTACAAGATAAAACACTGGAGACTGTCTTTTTGAAGTATGTAGCCATGGTGTCATCAGAGGTGTGTGTGTGGGGGGGATAGGTGAACAACTGTTTATAGATGACAAATGCTAGTTAAAAAAAACTACATATTTAGACAGCTGAGAACTGAGTAGAGAGAGTTGTAGACTCACCCAGAGTAAGTTTGAATCTTTGTGTATGAAGTAATTTTGTAGTAGTCACACACACATATATGGAAAGACTGATCAAGCTTTCTTTCCCTATAATTATATTTTTCACCCAAGGAATGAATTGTGTTTGAAATAAGAGATTTCAAGTTGGTACAGAACGAATATGACAGTTACAATATTTTCCATATCATATCCACATTTGTATTCCTGTAGAGAAGTTGCAAGTCATTCAGAGTCAGGCAGGCCACTGTCTGGCTCATGATTGTCAAGCTTTCTGTCTTCAGGCAGTGAGACTCAGTTGAGCTCTGTCTACGTATGGAGATGTGGCTGAGAAGAATAGGCAACGCAAAGTGCCTGATCCTGTGTTTGTGGGGGGATGAGTAAATTTTGACCATTGGCCTTAGTGTATGTGCTCAGGTTCCCCACACTAAACTCGGCCTTGTGTTACCTCTTATCTCAGTGGGGAGACTGGATAAATATCAGAAGTTCATTGCAGTCAGGCGGTCCACTGCCTGGCTCACAATTGCCAAGACCTCTGTCTTCAGGCAGAGGGTGACTCAGTCAGACAACTTAACTGAGAAAAACAGACGAGCAAAGTACCTGATCCCGCAGTTGCTGGGGGTGGGGTAAATTTCCCTACAATAATCTTGACCTTGTGTCATATCTCATCTCAGTGTAGGGACTGGATAAATATCAGTAGAAAAGTTGCAATCATGATGTACAATGTTTTTACCTACAGTTCTTTTTTCTTGGTTTTATTTTTCCTTCTAGAAATTACTTATTGAAGGTTTTTGACAAATATATCTCTTGCAGATGATATACCCTGGTAAATCCTTGAGCAGAAGTTTCATAGTGCCTCCAGACATTCAACATAACAACAGTTAGACATTCACAAGAAGTACCAATACATACCATAGAGAGTGGCACATATTTGATTTGATGATGTGATAATATACTTTGTTTCAAGAGAATACTTTTAACACATTTCAACTGAAAATTCATGTAAATGCTTTAATGTAAATTGTAAAACAGATAATTATAGAAAACTGATTACCTTTTTCATACTAGAATTTTTGCAACATGCTAACGTATCTTGAAATCCACACGGTATTTAATACTGTTGAAGTTATCACTAATATTTTTTGTTGGGATTTACAAACTCTATATTTCATTCAATTTCGCAAACCAATTGATGAAATTTAAATAAACTGATTTGTTTGGAAAAAATACTTTGACAAAAACCCTACCTAGCAGTTTAATAATTCCTTTAATTTAATTTTATAGGATTTCATGGTAAACAATATGTTTTTAAGAAAATTTATCTTTTTTCCTTTTTAACAGAGAAGTATAAATTCGTAGGATTTCTTACACTTTATCATACAACATATAACTAGCCATGGATAAATATTTCTTTCTGGCACCAAATTCCCACCTTTTGAAGCATTTTGCCCTCTCTCAAACACAAGGCTAACTGAAAAGTCGATTCTTGTATATAAAAACTTAAAGAAAAAAATATGAAAAAAACAATATCACACTTTTATTAAATATATATTTGTTATTTTAATTGTTAAATTGTTTTTAAAATAGTGAGAGTATTTTGTATGTTAAATAATAAAGCTTGTAATTTAACTTTTAAATAAACTTTTTAATTTTTCCAAAAAAATTAATGAAAATTTATTGTACTAAGCTATGCACCCTAGTAAAACCAACTATGCTTTGTACTCCCATACCTGTTTGCACTTCTCCCCAAAATCTGGTTTCAATCAATCAATGTATGGCTATTTTAGAGGGTGTGACAGACAGACTAACAGAAGTTACAGAATTTTATAGATAGATAGATACTGTAAGAGATCATGTGAAAAGATAAATCAGTTTTGTGCATGTGTGTGTTTCAGAGTATTTTCTTTTTTGCATTTTAGGATAAAATAATTTGAGTGCAATGATCCTAAATCCTTCATCCTTTTAAAATAATAAGAAAAAGGTATAGATAATAAATTTTTTTATTTATATCAATAAAATGCAAATGTTTATTTATATCAATGAAATGCAAATGCAAAAATTAATTTATTGTCATCCCTTCTAGAAACAATCTTTAATGAAAAATAAAGTGTAAGCAGCATCATCAGAGTTGATAGAAAAACAGAAAACTATAAATTTGAAGTATAAAACTGTGAAAAGAAAACAAAAGCAAGTATTACCAATATTTTGCAAACAATATTGCATAGTAAATGAGCATTTAATATCATAGTAAAGTGACTAAGTTTGCTCATAAGTTTTGATTATCATAATTTTGAATACCACAGATGAATTTACCTGGAATCATAACCTATTTTTGATAAACAGAGGTCATCCATAAAAATGCTTATACTATGCAAGAAACTTTATTAAATATTTATATGTTTCTAGTTAAGTCTCATAAAATTTTTATACTTTCCCTTAATATCACAAACCTGATCCTCGTTCTTGATTTTCCATAATTTTTTAAACAAGTTTTCAAGATGTTTACTTAGAAGGACTTAAAGATTTAATTCAAATATTAACAGACTAGTTTGCACAATAAATTTCTTACATGTTTCCCTATACCAAGGCCAGATTATTGATATGCTTCCCAGACATTCTGAAAATATAAATACATTTAAATACACATTCTGTATCTACATTAATGTTATTTAAACATCAGTTTTACTTTTATTTAAATTTTATAATTTTATTCAAAGTACTGATAAAAGATCAAAATTTGTTCAAAGTTTTATAAATCAAATTTATGAAAAGCAAAAATTAATTATTTACCTACATTAGGGTGAAAATAAACAAAAAACATCAAATTTTAAAAGAATTCCTGAAAGTTTTGCATTTTTCCAGTTATTTGCTGAATTTACACGTCAAAGAAGATCAAATGGCTACAAAACTCAGGATTTAGATTTGTTAATTAATCGTATCATATTATAAGTTTGAACTTATCCATTCTTAGTGCTGATTAATAGAATTAAATACATGATAAATAATTGTAGAATTAAACATATCATTTTGCTGTAATAATATTTTATACAAGCAGATTTCTTTTTGATCACTCAGTAAATTTAAATAGACATCTGTGAAAGTCTAGAAATGTTTGTTTTATAAGTGTTTGTAATCCTCAAAAAGTCAATCACCCTCACACAAACATATTTCTCTAAGTAAATTTAGTCATCACTAAAATATATACCAAAAACAACAATTCATTAGAACAAACAAAACATTGTCCAATGAGTTTGACTGGAATAGCAACCTGTTTAAATCAAATTAAAGAGGAAATCAAGAAATTAGCCAAAAAACGAAGCCTAAATTCAAGGTTTGCATTTGTGATTTCAGAGATTTACAAATCATATAAATTGTCAGTTCAATTCATATATTTATCATCTATGAAAAAAATTGTTATATATTTATCATATATGAAAAGATTCTGAATCCAAGATAGACAAAAAGAAACAATTTATAATAAGTACTGCAAAGAGTATTTTTTCTAAAGATATTTTGCTTGTAAGTTTTATACCTTTAGTGTAAAAAGAAAAATAATTTGGTTTATTTTGTAGAAGTCTCTCAGCATAACATACAAAGTTCAAGTAATCCAATTTTTTGTGAACTAAAAATATGTTGACAACACTGAGGAAAATTATTTTTCAGTCATGGCTGAAAAAGCTAAATTATTTTAAACTGTTTTCAAGTTTATATATTTTTTATTCAAGATTACACTTGAACCCTTACTTAATTTTTAAATAGCCGACTAATCTCCTTAAATTCAAAAGAGTTTTGCTGTATCATTAGTATCATTAGTATCATTAGTAAATTTTATTATTAAAATCAGTCAGTTAAGCACCATATGTGATACACATTTGGGCAATCATGTCTCTTTCAATTGATGACTGACTAGGCAGAAGATTTTCCTGCAGTAGGTTGCCATTTCTTTCACTGGTTGCTGACCAAGACTACAGGGCCCAGTCTGTCCTAATATTTAACCCATAACTGGGGGAGAATAGATGAATTCATATCTTTCCCAAAGGTGTGTGAATGTAACTATTGGAATTTTGATTCAGCTCTCTGATTTCTCTTTCCAAGTCAAAATCCATGAGACCACCTGCACACATCCCATTATTAAAGAGATAATGTTATAAAAATCAAGGTTTGGGGGCTTTTTTTATTTAACTTTTCTTATTACTTTTTTTTACAAAGAATAGTAACATCAGGCTGTCAGAAAATCATCCAATGTATCCTTGATGAAAAATATATATTGAAATATATCATTTTGAAGATTAAAGATACTTCAAAATGACATATGTTGGAGTTACAAGATTCAATTCACTGAGAAATTGGTTAACTAAGCACTTAGAAAAGTAACATCAAAGAGAGTCAGAATTGTGATGATAAAAAGCTAGCTAGAATAACATTTTATATTCGCATCAGATTGGAGTTTGGTTTGAAGCACGTTAGAACTAAAGTCTATTGAAGTCTTTGCAATATATGTACTATAACTATACAAAGATTCTGATCTGATAGAAATTATTTGATCCACTGTTTCCAGATAGCAGCACAATTCACTTTTTATTCGATCTTGATCAAGGTCATTATGTCATATCAATACAAACAGGGGGACATTTATGTTGAAAAACTGCTTACAATTACATCATATAAACTATATGTCTGTCTTTTGAGTAGACAAGAAATTCCGTTGTTGTGCAGCTTTGATCAGAGATCTATTACACAGCACATAATTAAGAATTAGATTGACTTACATGGAACTTTAACTGAGCAACAAATGTTTTGTTGCAGCAGTTGATAACAAATGTCAGCCTGTCAACCTTGTAAAGACTCAAATACTATAATAACAAAGAAATCAATAGTAGGCAGGAAATATCTGCAAAACAGATTGAAATAATAAGAAACAGATGAGAACAGTTTGTAATAAATATACCTACAATCTGTTTTTCTGATAATATATCTAAATTATATTCTAATAGAATTCATGCAAACCATAAAATGCTTTGGAAGGTTACTTGAAATCATGTTCACAGTTAACAAAGAAAGTTTAAAAAATCTTTCTTAAAAGATCAACTACTGAGAGCAACAACAAAAACTTGAATACATATAATAGATATAAAAAAGTAATGCATTATTTTGGCATTAGTATGCATAAGTCATATACAGCTTTAAAATAGAAATGCAGCATAATACACATTTATATTTATTTATAACTTGGATATTTATCAATCCAAATGCACCATTTATTTTTGGCTCCTTCCGATCTGAAATCTGCTAACAGATTACACTTCCTATGATTCCAACTTATTTTCTTTGTAGCTTTCATGAAGTCATCTTAAGTCAAGATAATAATAAAAGTAAATTTTCCTCAAATCAGTTTTTCTAATGTAGCTGTTATTTAGGCAATAAAAGATGCATTAGTTTAATGCAATTTGGTTATAATCTGGATACTATTTTTTACTCTAAAGTATTATGAAATATTTTAAAACTTATGTGGACTTGCATCTGATGTTTTCATGTGTATAACGTAGGTGATGTGTTTAGTGGATTAGGAAAATGTTTAAATTAAAATATATTACATAATTATTATACTCAGAAATTTGTAAATTTATTTGGTTTACATATCCTTCAAATTTTTATTTTTCAGCTTCAGAATATGAATGAACTACCAGGAACACTTACATGATATGCTTGTTATTATGGACTCTTTGCCATTACATATTTTGGAATTATCATAATCATTTCTGTGAATTAGCATATACAAGTAATATATATGATATTTTTGTTTTTTGATAATTTCTCAAGTGCTTTAACATGTCTCTGTGGTAGGGTTGTTTCATCTTTTAAATTAATTCTCACAGTAATTATTCCCTGCAACAAAAAGAAATTATGGCTGAAATTATCCAGCTATATCTAAACTTTACAACCTACCCAAAACACACAAACCAGGCACCTCTATGTGTCCTATATTATTATAGATAAACAGTGCACCCCACAAATTAGCAAAAGCCATAGCAAAAATCTTAACCTCACCCTCCTTGGAACAATCAGCACAGCACACATTAAAAATTCTGGTAATCTCATCAATAGATTAAAACACTTAGACATGACAAGTAAAAACATGGCTAGCTTGGATATCAAATCCTTATGCACAAACATATCTATCACCAAATGCTTAAGATTTTTACAAAGACATTTAAAAAAGTGAAAAATCAACTTCCCACTACCAATGGACACAATAATAAGAATATGTCATCTCATTATTTCACTTTCAACAGAAATTTTTATAGACAGAAGTTTGGAGTGCTGATGGGCTCACCACTCACTGGAGTACTGGCATGCTTCTTCCTAGAATTTTTAGAATATGTCCACCACTTTCAATGTATTCTCTCTAAAAAACACATCATTTTGCCTGTTGGAAATTTTCATCCATTGTCCCAGTTTTTAAGAACTCAAGTGAACCACCCATTAGCCTATTAGCCTTCTACCTCTTTTTGGGAAACTACTAGAGGCTCTAAACAATGCTGAATTGGTTAAGGATCTCTCATGACAGAGCCTTTTTCAGGCAAGCAATACAGCTTTTACTTTTCCAGATCAACTGCTGATATACTGATGATAATTGTGAAGAGAGTCTAAATTCTAGATAAGAATGGTGAAGCTTGGGTTGTAGCTCCGGACATCTCTAAAGCTTTCAACATGGTTTGGCATAGAAGTCATCTTCACAAATTGAAAGGTTACAGTGTCTCTGGACAAATTTTTGAATTGATCCAGTTTTAATTGTCAAATCATGAAATAAAAATTATCATGAATGGTCACACTTCCATATCCTTTCATACTAATGCCATTGTCCCACAAGGCTTTATAATTTGTCCTACTTTGTTTTTATTTTCATTAATGACATTCCTGATAACATCAGCTCTCAATTTGGTATGGCACAGCCATTTACTCCTGTCTCAATAGTAAGTCCAATCAGCTTGTTAACTGAGACAAATGATAGCTTGTTAATTTTAATGCCTCCAAAACTAAAGTGCTTTCTATTAGTCATCTGAGAGATCTCTTTCTGCATTCAATCATCATTGCTAATGTTAACCTCCAGGAGATTGACCCAATGCACCTTCTCAGGCTAATGTTCTAGGATAACATGAAGTGGAAAAACTATACTGAATCCATTGCTAGGTCAGCTGCTAAAAAAGTTGATTTTGGGAAAGACATTTTTTCTCTCCAGAATCTATCTTGCATATCTATAAGTCTACCATTCATTCATGCTTAGAATATTGCTGCAACTTATGGTCTGGTGCTCCTGCCATATATCTAGAGATCCTTGATAAAATCCAAAGAAGAATCAGGAATATCACTGCTCCTGATCTTTGTCTCAGCTCCAGTTACATTCCCACTGCCTCCCTGTGCCTTTTCTATAAAAATCTTTCATGGTTATTGTTCGGATGAGCTTTTACCTAGACTTTATGAATATAAGTGCAATACTAAACTGGCAATGAGATCTCATCGATATACAGTTATGTTGGCTAGATGTAACCATAAGTTCTATGCTAACAATTTATTTTCTCACACTTCTCACTTGTGGCACTCCCTTTTGGCTTTATGCTTTCCAGCCAACTTTAATCTTCAAAAATTTAGATGCAATGTCAATCACTATCTACTGTCCTCCTGATTACTCTTCTTCTGTACTCACTCCTTAGTGGTATTTCTGTATTTCTTCTAAACTCAATTGCCCCTTGTGTCTTAGTGGCTTTACTGCATTGCTTAGGGTAAACTTGATTGAAAAAAAGAAAAACTGAAGGTCTAATGAAAACCAACAAATAATAATTACCTAAGACACAATGATAAAATCTAGAGCAATCATAGGCTTTTATTTAAGAGCCATTAGAATCTGTAGCCCTGAATTCCTGCCTGAAGAAAATACATTGAAAACACATTCACACTCTTCCAATACCAAGTCATTTCCTGCACAATGCCAAGCACAAAGCCAACAAAATCCACAGAAGAAAAAAACGAAAAATAAAAAAATCCACTTCTGATAATAATAATCCCAACAACCATAACAAAATTAAAAAAATAATCCTACCAACCAACTCCATAACTGCTTCCATTTAAAAAAAAAATTCTCCAAACTTGACATAAAATTCATCAACAGTATCTCTATAACAATAAGAGATATAGTTAGCATCAAATGAGATGGAGATGACAACAGAATAGAGGCAGAAATATATATAAAAAAAATGCACTAAAATAGCCATTGACATACATCAACGAAACATCCAGAAACTTTAAAAGAAGATTATAAGAACACCACAAAGACATTCTACATAACAATTTAAATGCACTGGTAGTTCACCATAATACATTTGACCACAATTTTAATTTAAAAAATGCCAGTCTGATCAGAAGAGAACTGAATTCACTGAGAAAGAAATGCATTGGCAATGTGCTAATCTTGCAGTTCTCAATGGTGAATCTAAGACTGTGATTATATGTTATTTCACCAGTCATCGCAAAGACAATAACAGCAGAATGCAGTATATGAGCTAGTAGAGAGAAAAAAACAAAGATCTACTTGGAGTACATTGATTTAAAAACCTACAGAGCCCAACGATGCTAATATGCATATATGTATGTGTATATGTGTGTGGTGTGTATATATATATATATATATATATATATATATATATATATATATATACACACAAATGAAATGAAAACAAATCAAATAAAATTCAACCATTCAAAACATTAATTTGAAAATAGGGCTCAATATAACAGTAGAGCAATTCTTTATGATAGGATATTACATTTGAACATACATAACTGCTACATAAATGTATTTATGTTTTGATGCATATCAGAACATCTCATCAGGTGGTGGTAAATGATGGTTATTACAATTTTTAAATTCATTTATAAAGAATCTCTTTTCACACGAAAAAAGGAAAAAGAAAAAAAATGAAAAAAGTATATATATATATATATATATATATATATATATATATATGTATGTGTGTGTGTGCATGTGTGTGCATGCATGTATATATGTGAGGTGGGCACATATACATATATATGTATATAGAGGTATATATGTATGTATGTATGTATGTATGTATGTATGTATATATATATATATATATATATATATATGAAATAGTTGTATGTATGTATATATGTGTACAAGTATACATAAATAAGGCTGTATAATGTGTATATATGTGTGTGTGTGTATATGCACAGATATATATGTGTGGGCATCTATATGTGTACCTGTATGTACAAGTATACAAAATAAAAAAGCTTTAATATATGTATATGCCTGGGTGGATGTGTACACACACACACACACACACACACACACACATATATATATATATATATATATATATATATATATATAATAACATTCTCTAGTTTTGGTGGACTGATTTAAAATACAACACCACCAAATGCCTCTGATATAGATAAAACAGACGTGTGGACAGACACACTCTTGATTTTGGACATTGGAGGTGATAAGTTATCTAATTTAATTTATGCTCACTATTTATCCTTAGAGATCCCAAGGCATTTTTCCTCATGCAGTTTTGTCTTTCTTTCATTCTAACCTGAGGAAGTTAAAGAGAGCAAATTGCACGCAGTAAAACATGTTAATAGATTTTCCACTGTCTCATCATCTTCATTTTTGTTTCAGATACAATTATGTATCCTGCAAATACACATCTTGTTGACATGAAGAAGGCAAAAACAAAACAATATTTTCTTCTAGACTGCATTCATTAAAAAGTCATCACAAGGAGCATACATAGACATACTAAGAACATCAAATCTTATATTCCCCAGAGATGTTCATAAATACCTGAAATCCATTACAGAAGAGCACAATGCAAGTGGAAAAATAACTATCAACAAAGCAAAAAAAAATTGGACTGGATCTTTGACAAAATAACATCTTCAGGATCAGATCATCTACATTGAACTATCAGTAACATAAAACATAAAAAGACTGACAACTTACATCACAAATTAAAACCTTATGCAAAGATAGTAAATGGAAACACATGACTCCCAGGCATTATGCAAAACCTATCCACTGTGCATCTATAAAAATCACAAACTGAAGCCCTCAGCTTGGGACTCAAAATCACTGCTGGGATTAAAAAAAGAAGACAATTGACACCATACAGTGGGAAAAATAATAATATATTAATTTTTGAACATTTATTTCTTTTTTATTGAAAAAAATAAGTATTTCACCCCATTAGCAAAACATAACTCAGTATTTGGTGAAGAAACCCTTGTTGGAAGCACAGAAGCCAGACATTTCCTATAGTTGGTTAGCAAGTTTTTACAGATCCCACTCCTCTTTGCAGATTCTCTCCAAATCCTTAATGTTTGTAGGTTGTCATTGGACAAATCAAATCTTCAGCTCCCTCCACAGATTCTTTAAAGGATTAAGGTCTAAAGACTGACTAAGCCACTCCATTACATTAATGTGCTTCTTCTTGAGCCACTCCTTTGTTGACTTAGCTGTATACTTTGGGTCATTGTCAGGCTGGAATACCCATCCACAACCCATCTTTAGTGTCCTGGCTGAGGCAAGGAGGTTTTCACTCAAGATTTCCCTGTACTTGGCCCCATATATCTTTCTCTCAACCCAGTGTAGTTGTCCTGTCTCCTTAGCAGAGAAACAGACCCAAAGCATAATGTTTCCACTACCATCCTTAATGGTTGGGATTGTGCTCTTGGGGTCCAAGTTAGCTTTTTTTCCCCTCCAAACATGGTGTCAAGTTGATGCCAAAAAGCTCAATTTTAATCTTGTCTGATCACAGCACTTTCTCTCAACCCTCCTCTGAATCATCCAGGTGCTCATTTACAAACTTCTGATGGGCCTGCACATGTACCTTCTTGAGTGGGGGGGACATTGTGGGTACTACATGATTTCAGTCCACTACAACGTAGTGTGTTACTAATGGTCATCTTTGTGACTGTGGTCCCAGTTGCCTTTAGATCATCAACAAGCTCTTGCTGTGTAGTTCTGGGTTGTTTTCTCACATTTCTCATCATTAGGTTCACTCCCCATTGGGAGATCATGCATGGAGCTCCAGACTTAGGAAGATTGATAGTCAATTGGTGTTTCTTCCATTTTCTTATTATCGCACCAACAGTTGACTCCTTCTCAATTAGCTGCTTGCTAATTGCTTTTTATCACATTTCAGTCTTGTGCAGGTATACAATTTTCTCCTGGATGTCCTTAGACAATTCTTTCATCTTGCTCATTGTAGAGATTAGATTCTGATTCATTGAAGGGTTCTCTGAACTAGTGTCTTTTATACAGGTAATGATTACTTGATTAGGAGTAATAATTGAGTAATAGGACTACTCTATATGCCTCCTGATCACATAACCTGTCTGTGGGGCCTGAATCATTGCTGGTTGGTAGGGGGGTGAAAATATTTATTTTTCTATAAAAAAGAAATAAATGTTCAAAAATGAATATAAAGTGGTTTTCAAGATTTTTTTTATATTCTATCTCTCACTTTCAAGACACACCTACCCTGAAAATTATAGACCGTTCCCATTTTTGTAAGGTGGCAAACTCAGAAAACCAGCAGGGGATGAAATACTTATTTTCTCCATTGTAGTTAGGAACCACAAAGGCTTTGCAAAGGGAATAATTATTGCTACAATGTATTGAAAAGATGAAATAATCCTACCACAGAGATATGCTAAAGCACACGGGAGAAATTATTGAAGAACAAGAATATCACAATCACAACACCCTGACAAAAGGGGTAGGTGTCAATCTATCAGACACCAACATGCAATATATAAGTAAATTTCAATGAAAACTTATTTAATTATTCATTTTTTCTTCTAATACTCATAATATTTTTACATCCCAACAAAACATAAACACTAAATAATGAAGATGAAACTGCTGTTACCGATGTGTGATGATCATAATCAAACTTTCACTTTAGATTTGTATAATAAATTTGGTGTTGAATTCAGAACAATTTTTGACTTTTTATTAGAGTGCAGCCAAGAAGATAGTGTGTTCATGACTTTTCAACTGGAGAACTGATTAATAAAATAAAGCAGATATAGAGACAAGCTGGCACAACTATTTAGGACTGTTCATATGATAACATTAAGAATACACAATAAGTGTTAAATAAGTGTCACAATATTAAAAAGATATTTTTCTGTTAGAAAGAAAACAAAAAATGATCCAGAGGAGAGTTGAAATGGAAAAATTCTTCACTAAAACAATGGATATTTTGGCATTTAATCTCCCTGACAATGACAGGCTTTTGGTTGTTATATAGAATAGCAGTAAAAATATGAATTTAACTCATAGTACTTGTATGGTTCTTGCCGTTTTTAGAACATATAAGATTTTAAGATGCCTCTTTTTGAATTTAATACAAGATTAAAAAATGAGAAGCTCTATTTAAAAGCTTAAAGTGTGATATAAAATCAACATCAAAATTCAATGAAAGATGAAACTGGATTGAAACCAAATTAAAAAGTTAAAGACAAAAGATTGCATATTTGCTTCTAAAAAAAGAGGAAATGATTATTGTCACTTAATGATCATTAGCTGACCATGAAAATCTTGTACACTCATGCACCTTCTAGAATTCCAGGTACTTATTAATCAATTTGTAGAAAGAATTTTGAATAATGCATGTAAAATAACAAAATTGACACATATTCATCCTGCATTTAAAAAGAGAAAAGCATCATTTCTCAAATTCCTTTGAACCTTTCCACCACAAATCAATTCTAATGTTTGGTCATTGAAATGACTACTCTGCTGCTACTATCATCTTTGAATCATTAAAAAAGCTTCCTCTCTTTTCAAAGTTCTTTTTAAATTTCAGAAACAGGAAATAGTCAGGCAGAGCAAGATTTGATGAGTTGGGTTGAAGTTCATAAAAAAAATTAACATCTTTTTTGCCCACTGTGAATAGATACATCATCTTACTAAAAACTAAAATCACCTTCATGCAGCACCCTCAAATGTGCCTATAATCTTTCCTGATAACTTTTGAATTTCTTTGGCTGTGTTGAAACAAAATGTTGCCACTGCATGGATGGTTGTTTAGTCTTTAAATCAAAGTTATGGAACCATATTTCATCAACTGTGATATGTCAAATCAAAAAATGATCACTAAATTGATGAAAATGCTATAAAAACAACTAGGAAGTGCCCAAGTGATATCATTTCTGGTTGGCATTTAAACATTTTGGCATTCATTTCCCTGACATCTGCTGTATATTCAAACTGTTCATGAACTATAAAGACAATGTATTGCCTGGGTATTTCTAGTGTGTCTGCTATTCTTTTGGCCAAGATTTGTTGCTTAGCCAAACACTGATCAAGGCCATGATCAACAATTCCATGAGTTGAGACTGTTGAAGGTCTCCCAGAAAATGCTGCAAATTGGATCTCAAAATCTCCATGCTGGAAGTTGGCTCACCATTTCTTATTACAGTTGATTATGACAGGCACTTTTCACTCAATCATATACAAATTTACAGGGTTTTTTTCTGAAGGTATGAGAACATTTTGATAGCTTGGAGTTAAACACTTCAAAATGCCACACTTTCCATTGACTTTTAAAATAAGTGCAAGGATCCTGCAAATTGATGCCTTACAATATAAAAGAACACTCTTTCCACTTAGAGTGACAAAATAATACTCAGAATTTGGTAAGTGGGTCAAGCCACTTGATAATGTAGAAGCACTTATATTTTTTATTGTACTCGTTCTGGAGGAGATTCCACAATAATTCTTCAAATAATAGACATGAGTTGAAACAAGTCTCTCTTGGTCTGCATTCATGTAAGAGTTAAGTTCAGGTGGACATTTTGAAATATCCGACTTTCTTTAAAGCATTTGTATTAATGTATTTGAAACCATCTCACCCTGTGTTCAATTTAGACATCTTACATTGTGACACCCTTTTTAGCATATAAGAAACTAAACGTGAAATAAAGTTAATTGCGTGGAATTCAACGTTTCACTCCTTTAGAGCTTACACAAGATCAATTTGTTGTCAATTTCAAAAACAGAACTTATTTGAAGATTTGCTTAAGAAGAACAGAAAATGATCACATTCTGTTGATGTACTGAGTTAAAAGTTTAAAGAGAACCAATTCTCTTTTATTACTGGAAAAATATCTAACATTCATATGTATATCTATATGACATAAATATTTATATACCATTAGTCTGTAATGTATACAACGTTTTTCTTGTTAGAGTTATTTCCCTTACACTTTCAGCACCAAGTGGCAGTGTCATTATTTATGAAGCCATGAGGTAAGCAAAATGATTGTAAAAGAGAAGAGAACAAAAAATAATTGAAAAAAAATACATATTTAAAGATCTATATTTGAAAACCTTTTAATAATAGCAAAGACTTAACAAAATATGCTGTCATTTTTATGGCATGGGTAAACTAGCGTATCTAAATAAATAAATACTTTCTTTCTCATACTAGCAAATGCATACATGCATATGTACATTTGCTGAAAATATATTGATTTTAGATGGTATGACATGTGATATCATCTAAGAGTGAAATAAATTAGCATGAATGTAGGTATCTCCAAAGATTCGCTAAAAAATGAGCATAGATGATGAAATAATACAAAGTTTTATCACCAAAATCTTTATGTTATTATTAAGAGGAAAGACCATAGGATTTTTTGGTTATTAAATTATATTTTTTAATCCTTTTTAGAATTTTCGAAAAATTTGGTTGAGAAATTTGTTTTTCTTACATCAGCGGGGTACCATAAATTAGTATAGAAAATGTTAGCTTCTTTTTGTGGTGAAAAACACACTGATTTGGAAATTATTGTAAAAATCAAATAATTGTCAGATTTTAATGAAATTTTCAGATCCTATTCACAAATGAATTAAATTATTTTAGAAATGTTTCTATTCTAGAACATTTTTTACATCTTTTACCCCCGACTTATTAAATTTATGAAATTTTGAGAAAATTAATTTTTGCATTGCTTAATGCTTATATTAGTCATATGCAAAACTCCTTGGAAAATTTAAATCAATTTTTTTGTAAAACAAGACCCCAGTTACCAAAAATCTTGCTCTGAATCATAAAATAAAAAATTCAAGAAAACTAAGACATTATTTAATTAGAAAACCTTTTAATTGTTTTTATGAATAAGTTATTTTATGGACACTATTATCTTAAGAAAAAGAATTTTTCAATGAATTTTTACAAGAATTATTTACATTTTTTAAAAATTCTAATCAGAATAATTTGTAAAGTTTAAAATTTTTAAAATTCTGTATTAATTTGTCCCAATTAGGTGATATTGTTAAGTAAAAACTATATTTACCAAAATGGAAAAAGCTTACTACAATTCTGTGAATGTACCTACATAAACATGTTTTTTAATGATTTTTTTACAACTTTTAGATAATATTACATTTTTACATCTGATCTTGCAGAGATTTAAGAGCAAGCTCAATATTTAATAATTAGTCAGCACATGCTCATACAAGTGCATCGGGATCGTCATCCACTCTCCTTATTTCCTGGTGGCAGTTGAGGAGATGACTGTAAAGGCTCAACCTCCTGGAAATTCATGAGCAGGAATCACAGAGGAGTGGGGATGGTGGATGTGACTATGAGTTTGGGCATCCTGACAACATGTTGCAGATCCTCTTCATGCCAACAATTGAACTTGAAAGTTCTGTCCCACTTACTTTGATGTTGGTAGCCAGAAAGGCTAATTTGCAGCAGTGGTTTAGCAGGTCTCAGGATTGATGTTGGCATGTCTCAGAATTATCTTCAACTGATCCTTGAAGCATCATTTTGGGCCTCTGCATAACTTCTTACCACTGTTGAGTTCTCTAAATAGGATGATACATGGGAGCCAAGTAAGACACATTATGGACATATGAATTGGCCAGTGGAGGCAAAGTTAAAGGATGGTAATCTTGATGCTGGGGAGAGATATCTGGAAGAGGACCTTGTTGTTGATGGTACGGTTCTCCCAAATGATGTGAACAATTCTTTGGAGGTTTATTTGATGAAACGATGATAGAAAGTCAATGTTTCTCAAGTATACTGAAGAGTGGAGAGGACCATGTCCTGGAAGACCATGAGTTTGGTTCTTGTGGTGAGGCTGTGATTACTGAAGACCCAGTGTGAGAGTGTTCTATGTGCAGTATGAGTCACTTTGATCCTGTTGTCAAGTGCTGTATCTCTATCATCACAGGTGGTATTATTTGAGATGATGCTGGCAAGGTAGGAAAATTCATTGATGATTCTACTGGCTATCCATCAATGTTGATGCAGATGTCTGGTGTTGCTTGTCTGGGAGCCAGCTGGATCAGGATCTTTGTCTTTTTAACACTGACCTGCACTCCAAAGCATTCGTAAGCCTTCTTATACAGGTTTGCCAATCTCTGGAGGTTAATGGCAGCCTGGTCTGCAGTTGTATTGTCATCAGCATACCGAAATTCTTGCATACAGGTGTAGTACTCTTTGTGTGAGAACAAAGTTAGGCAAGGTGAAGAGCCACTGTTGAGCCTGTATCAGATATCAATGCCAGTGCTGTAAGTGGAGGGGATTCTTGTTGATCATGGCAGTGAGGTACAGGGAGAATAGTGTTGGAGCTAACACACAGCCCTGTTTAAGGCCACCAGTGACTGGAAATGTGTCTGAGATGACATGTCGATTATTCACCCAGTCCTCTATATGTTGTGGAGAAAATGCATCACAGATATGAAATGATCTGAACATCAAAGCTGGCATGAGTGGCCCACATTGCTGATCTTGGGACTTTGTTGAAAGCCTTCTGGAGATCCCAAAAGATGAACATCTGTGATTTTTGCTGCTTACAACTCATCTCCTGGAGCTGTTGCATGCAGAAGACTATGTGGCATCCAATGCTGAACAGGGAATTGGGGGGTGCTTCACAGGAGGTCTTCTAACATGGTGGCATCATCACTGAAAAGGCTCTGGACATGCTTTTTCCAGCAGTCCAGGATGAATTCGGGATCTGTAAGGATGGTGGTATTATCCAAGACCCTAAGGCCTGTCATTATTGATTTGATGGAACCAAAGATTTCCTTCATGGACACATAGAAACAATGCATATCCAGCTTGTCCTCATATTGTTGCCTGGCACCATGTGTTTTGGATTGCATGGAGTCATCTTTAGCAGTGTTTCCTTGCATCCTGATATATCTTTTTCAATTAATGGGAGGTTTCTGAAAGCCAGGTGTGCTTCTGGCTTTTAGTTAATCAACTGATCAATCTCTTCCTGATGCTCATTGAACCAGTCCTGACTTTTCCTTTTCTGAAGCCCAAGCTGCTGGTGTCATTGCATCATGCAAGGTTGTCCATTTTTCACTCATAATCTCCATGTCTGATGAGTTTTTAAAGTACTTTTCAGTGGATAGTTGAAAGAGCTCCATTATTTGGGGGTTCTGGGGCTTCACACAGTCAAAGTGTCAGTGAGGCCTGCCTACAGGAGGATGTCTAAGTGGTCAGAGAATAGATATCTTGAGATACAAAAGCAGAAGATGGTGGTCTGTCCAGCAATCATCTACACCAGGCATTGAAATGGTGATGTGGATATCCGTTTTGTCCAGGGACCAAATGAGCACATCATCCAAGATGTGTCTGTTTGCATTGCAGTTAAATGGCAAGAATGCCCTTCCATGTACAATGGTCATGGCTAATTCTGATGTTAGTCACCAGAAACTATGAGTTTATCCAATACTGGGGTAGTTTGGATTATTGAGTCATAGAAGGGCTCTTTGATGACAGTATCAGAGACAAGAGTACATGCATAGCTGTAGATGAGTCAGGAAAAGTACCATGCTTGAGTGGGATTTGGAGGGTCATCAATCATTTACTGATGGCAATGGGGATGAGGGTGTGTTGAGACACAAGTTTGGTCTTCATGGCAAAACTGGCCTTGTGAATGTGTTACTCACTTACCTCCTTTTGTTTTGAAAGTATTGTATTGTTGGATCCAAATTCTCTGATATTTCCTTCTTTGGTGAGACTGGTTCACTCAAAGCAGCCATATTGATATTGAAATGGGCGAGCTTGCAACACATAAATGTTCTTCTCTCTGGGCATTTAATAATATTGAACTTACTCTCAGAGACTTGCAATATCAGCATAGTAATAACTGTATAATTGAGAGGACTTGTTAAAATCATAAGTTGACATTTTTAGCATAAACGTTTACCCTCATGAGTCACATTATTTCATTTAGGCCTTCTCTTAAGAATATTGGCAAGGAGTCAATTTATGCTACAAATACAATGCTAAACATCAAAATTTTACATCTTGACTGATATTTTTTTTTCAGAAATGTAAATTTAGTGAGTTGTAACAATTCATTATCAAGTGATTCCATAATGTGAATTTGTCAGTTTCAGAGAGCTGATTTGAGTAAGAGATTATATGTATTGTTAGTTAATAGGATTAGGATTATATTACTTAAGAAAGTTGACTGGAACTTATTCCACAAATCCTCTTTGTTATTCTTCCTATAAAGGTATCACTTTTCAAACCAGCTTTTCACTTATATAAGAGACTTATCACTAACCTACCATAATTTTGGTTAATTGTACTTCAGTCAGACAGTAATGCTGACTCTATATCCTGATACCAAAGTTGGATTTAACAAATATTTTGTCTAGTTAAAGTCATGTCATGTCTATTTGAGTGCTTAAAGTTAAATATGGCTCTTTAAGACTGAATTCTCATATATAGAAGAAAATGTACCATGAACAAGCCCTGAAATGTAGAGAAGTACTTCATTAAGAGATTCCTGTTTGGTTGAATTGTAAATAGTTTTAAACTAAATTTTTTTCTGTAAGCCTGCGATTTTAATAAAAAGTAGAAGTTTCTTTCATTCTTATATAGCAATTTTAAAAGAATATCATCTTTAATTTATTATTTTGCCTAATCTCATTTCATTCTAATTGAAATGACAAAGAACATAGCAAAAGCTAGACACATATTAAATAAAGCCTATTTTTTTAGAACATTTTATGAAAAAAGAAAAATTAAATGAATTAAAAGAAATGCAAGGTTAAGCTCTACAGATCTGAGTATTTTCAGATTAACAGAAAAGAAAATATCGGAAAGAAAAAGAAAGAATGAATAAATTATAATCAAAATAGAATAGCCCACAACTCTTTTATCTTGTTTCCCTTGGAAGCTTTACAGCTGTTTTGTGCAATATAATGCTGCCAAATTGTAGCTGCTTCACTTCTGAATAGTGTGCACTCTAATAACTCGTGGGAGGGCCTGAAACATTTGAGAGATTGCCCATTGAAGACTTTATGAGGGACCTCCACATTTGCTATTTAAAGCATCTGTTATTTGCACTCAGCACTTTTGTTGCACTGACCTTAAAGGAAAGCATTTCAGAAATGATGGAGAGAAAGAGAGAGATGGATATGGGGCGAAGGCCAAATACATACCTTTGGCTGTGCTACAAGATTATGAATGGCAAACTGGTCAATAAGAAAACTAGGAGTCCCAATCTACTCTATTCGAGTTCTCTTCAATGAATCTGCTGCCAAAAAATTACAAAAGTCAATGATACTCCAAATCAATAATCAGTAAAGGGAGAAAAACTGAATACAGAGTAAGTGATGGGTTTATATCTAAAGCTACATTGTAAAAAGGATTAAAAAAAGATTTAAAATCAGTGACCTTTGATTTTGTATTACTATTTTAATGGTGCTTTTTTTTTGTTTTCTTTTTATCAAACTTAGAAATTACCATTCTGGATAAATTTGATAATTCAATTTTTAACATTAGATTCAGAAATGGGAAATACAAGGTAAATGATTTTATGTTCTCAAATTGTTTTAAGCTGTTTCCAAATAAATAAAAATGAATTCATCTTACAGACTTTAATATGTGTAGGATGAAAAAAATCTGAATGATTTGATTTTTATATATTTACCAGTTAAATGTCAAATCTTTGGGAGATGCATCAGTTAGTAATAACCATTTTGTAATGATAAATATACCTGATGAATCAAAAATATCCTGACCATCTCTAAATAATATATTGTTTTGATTTTCACATTTCAGCCACAAATAAAGCTGTATGGGCTCTACAAGACATCTAAAAGTTTCCTCTGACACAAGGTACCAGGATGTTAACAACAGATCATTTATCTATTGCAAGATAAGTGGTTGATATTCTGTAGAGTTATCTTCTTAGTCCAACACATACCACATTTTTGCAATAGAATTGTGAGCTAGGGAGTTTAGTGATCAGAGCAACAGATTGAAGTCTTCTAGAGGAAATGAAATGCAGAAGGAGCTGCTTACCATTACTGATAACAGCAACTACCCCTATTGGTCAAAGAGCTGATGATTAATGTACTATCTCTACAGAAAGAAAGCAAATGGCTGTCCTGCTGGAACAGAGCTGGCAAAAATCCCAGATGTCTAGTTATGAAGAAAGTATCTGTCAGCTTCCCCATGAAATAGCCAGGATAGTGAGCTGAGTGGTGTTAGCTATGCAAATAATTCCTTTTGCTAGCCAAATGCTAAAGTTTTAAGGTGCCATAAAAGCAGGCAAATTTTCCAGGAAGAGGCAGTCTGGCAGCACAGTGTTAACTATATAATGATTGCCATGCATTAAGGATTTCTGTCCATGTTACCCAGATTCATTTGAAATTTGTTTGTTCTTGTTTGTGTTCTGGTGTTTCGGTTGCTTTTGTCCCATATGTGTGGTATTCCTGTGTGGAAGTCTTGTTTGGGCTCTGTTCATCATGATCCAGTGTTTGGCTCTTTTAGTGTTTGATTCTGGTGCAGCTAATTTTTCCATCTCTCTTCATTGGCAGATACCCAACCAATAAAAAAATACTTCTAGTCTTCTTCATGATCCTGAAACTGTTCCTATACAACTTGTTCAGTGTTACAGGATGCAATGTCCTGCTGAAAGATGCCACTGCCATTGTAGAAGATTGTTAACATGTTTGTCTTCAATGACGTTGAGACAGCTGTTACATAATAAAGTACCTTTCACAGGAATAATATCCCCAGTAGAACTTTTCTCAAACCATCATACTACCTTACAAACTGGATGATTTCCTGATTCTATAGCTTCCTTAAGATAATGATACACACCTAACCTACTATTTACTTTATTCAGAACAAAGCAGATTAGGCAGAGTGGAAGAAAAAAATTTGAGTAACCTTGATAAAGGCCAAATTGTTATGCCCAGAAGACCAGGCCTGATGCTTGTGTACGCATTAAAGATGATTTCAGTGATGGAGATTGGTTAGCATGATTTCTTTTACTGTTATACAAGGATTAATGCAATGGGTGTTGTGATTCATCCCTTCACTTTGATTAAATCTGCAATTTCAATCACAGTATCCCATCTATTGTCTCATACTTGAGTACTTTTTTCACTTTTCACATTTGTAAGTTTTGTTTGTCCAATATTTTTCAGTAGTTATATATGATTTTAGTCCTTTTCACATACATATGCACATCACAAGCTCTGTCAGTTTGGAAATAACTGGACATAACAATTTGGCCTTTATCAAAGTTACTCAAAATTTATTTCTTGTCTATAATTGCAGCATTCAACATATCAAAATGAAGTACTTATAATACCATTTCTTTTGTACTATTTTTGAAAAGTTTTAGTAATTTATAGAGTATATATAAATTTTAGCAATGCAATAATAAATAACATTGCTATTAATATAACTGTAGTCTATCTGTATATTTCAATTTGACCTTGTGTCCCAACTTGACTCGGTGGGGGGGGTCAAGTAAATACAATCTGTTTATTTCGATTATATGCATATAATTATGGCCTTGACAAGTTAGCATGTGAACAGTTTATTTTCTAAAGCACTCACAAAACCTTTTTTACTCATTAAAAGAATCAGCATCTAGGGATAAAATAACTGAAAATGATTAAACTTTCTATAGCAAAAGTTAAAGAAGCACCTGATTTTCAGTGCTAATTTTTTGTGTAATTCATTATCAGTCTTTTGTAAACAATAAAGAATTTCATTAAAAACTAATCCAAGGAGAATAAAAGAAAAAGATAACTTAGAATATTAATATTCATTCTTGTATTTTTTTCAAACTGAAAAATTTTTAAGATTTTACTCCCATCTTAGTGATAAAGGTCTTGTCTAAACTTTTTTAATTTATTTTTGTTTTTGCATTTATTTCAATAACTTTCCAGTAATAATTGAATAAAGTAGCATCAACTTTTGATATTTTTATCATTTGCTTTTGTTTCACTGTTTTTCATTAAAGAAATAAAAAGCAGATCATTATCCACTTGTTGTTCTTGTATTTGATAAATTTTAGTAACCAGATAAAATAAAATGTAAGTTAGTTGATATTGGCTTTCAAATGCCTGGTACTGAATGCACTAGAGTGAGGGGATTTTTGGAGTCAGCTTCACAGCTGCTTATAGAGCATTTAAAAAAAGGATTATATATTGATTACTTTGAAAGAATTCTTATCAGAAAAGCTGGATACTCTTTGCCTGTATTCATGATAACAGATTGGTGGTTGTAGGATGCAATGGTAAAAGGAAAAGGCATGATGAAAAATTAAAAGATAAGGATGGAGAGTTCAATAATGTGCCAATAACTGATAAAATCAGGAAGTTTGTAACTGTATAAAATAAGAATGAATGAAAGTCTCTTCAAATGTTAGAATATTCAAATCTCTGTTTCATTTTTAAATATTTTAAAACATTCATCTTATCATTATATTCTCTAGAGTTAAAAAAAAATATATATATATTTGATCAATGTTTAATAAATGCCTGTTAGAGAATTCCAAGAGTTGAAAATAAAAAAGAAAAGATTTCTATTTGAGCTTGATAAAAGAAAGACTAAATAGATCTTTCCTCTAAAAAATGACTAAGCAGATATTTTTGTAAATTTGAGATGAGGAAGTACCATTATTATACAATGATGATTATTTGATTATTGTTCTTGTGAGAGATATCATTAGATTCTGGGACAAATTTTATTCTTGATGAGATTTTGCATAGTTGAACTTCATCATCTACATCATCTACCAAACCTGTGATGTTAATATTAGGTTGGTGCAAAAATAATGACGGTTTTTGACATTAAAAAAATACTTCAAAAACCGTCATTATTTTTGCACCAACCTAATAGCAACAGAAATTCAAAGAAAAAAAAAAAATTTCCTGTTATTATTCATGTACTTGTAAAAGCTATAATATCCTTGATTGATGATAGTGGAAATAGATCCAATAAATACACTGATTTCCGCGATGGATAAATTGTCGTCTAAATTACACAAAAATGAAAATAACACTGACATCTCTTTTTAACAGATATATTTACCAAAATTACACAAAAATATCTTGAAATGCTAAAGAGTAAATTTACTTAATAAAATCGCCATTGACTTCAACTTCAGATCCCAGATGACTTCAGAATCTCCTGCAACTCTTCTGGATGGTCTCCTTATTTAAGTTGGTAAATGCTACTATAATCCTTGCCTTCACTTCATTTTTGGTGTTACAAAGAGTTTTATTGGTCTCTCAGTTAACTGTACCCCACACATAATAATGAAGGGGTTTGCAGTCTGGGGAGTTATGTGGCCAAATGTAAGGGATGATGTGGTTGCAGAAATTGTCATGTTTTTGAATTTTTATCTTCCATATGGATATTTACAATGAAAAAATAAAACTTTTACTCAGTGGCACAAATATTTATAAACATTGATAAACATAAATAATTTCTGAGACAATTAGAATGTTAATTGACAATGAGGACATAAGCAAAATTGATTGAATACCCCTACCCTCTAAAATACCCAGGATCTTTGGTTAATCCCAAACATACAAACTAGACATTCATATAAGACCCTTCAAATCTAGAGTTGGCAGTGCTTCTCATAGACTGTCACATGATAAATTTCTTACCATTTGACATGTTCATAAATTATAAAAGGCAGATAATTAAATTAAGAAATGGGAACATTTTGTTAGGAACAAAGGAAACAGTACTGAACTGTCATGTAATAATGGCCTTCCTATATGGTAGTAAATGCTGGACAATCTCATCACTGATGAAGAAAATACTTGAAGCAACAGAAATGTTGTTCTACATAAGGATGCTGATAATACCATAAACTGAACATGTAACAAGGAAGTTTTAAGGAAATTGGAAACAAAAAGGATATTTATTTTTAGAATCTGGAAGAGATAGTTGGAAATATTTAGGGCACAAAATATGGAAAGGGGGTTTGGAAAATACACAGGACATAATATTAAAGGCAAGAGAGACAGTGAATAACCTAACAAACTTGCATAAATGGTTGGCAGAACAGGTATTAGGCAAGTGAGCAAAAAGACAAATCTTGCTAAGAGCTACAAAGGACAGAAAGTTGTAGAGAGTCAATGATCACCCATGACATAAAGAAGAAAAAGAACTCTACACATCTCACTCTTTTTGGAATATATAGCCCTTCACATATTAAAAATTCTGTTGAACTTATCAACAGATAAATATAAAAGATAAATTCTAAGTATAATGAAATAAAAAGAGTAAATATGATGAAACACATTTGAAAGAATCATGATCAAGGGTCCTGTAACACGTTAGGGTTGTAGAGGCACCTCATGTACTTTAGATGTAGTAGCAGTAATGTGTCTTGATCCAGCCTGAGAGAGCCCAACACTCTTCAAACTGATTTGAGTTTAAGAGTTTTCTTTTTTCATAAACTGGTTGCCAACCAAGGCTATAAAAGCCAGTCGATCCTGCTATTTATGAATGGCTAGCGGGAGAAGATATAGATTCATATCTTTTATGGTGTTATGTTAGTGATACTAATCATAAAACCCACTTGGCCTGTCGCTGTTTTTGCCTCTTTTGTCTCACTGATCTGCCATTCTCTGTCCCAGTACTACCAAAAATGTAATATTATTGGCATTGTCACTTGATAGAGATTTTGATCTTCATGGAATGTTGACATCATGAAGGCAGAAAGTAATCGGATTTCTGTGAAGATTTTGCCCTCTGGTCACTGTGATCCTGCAGAGATTTTATGTGTGAAATCTGTGCAGCTGTGATAACTTTTTGTCTATACTGAAAAACAGTTTCATAGTAAAAATCAACAAACTCTGTTGATAACTAACAATAGGTTTAATGAACAACAATTGAAGAATTTAAGAGTCCATAAGGAGTAAATAAATCTTTCTATATATTAGGTTGGTGCAAAAATAATTTCGTTTTCTGACATATGTTACTATGTGAGAAAATGAAATTATTTTTGCACCAACCTAATAGTTTGGTAAATGATCTTTAGGCAGGAAAATTATTTTAGCAGTAATTTCTAATAATTTGAGGAGAGGAGGAGGTTTGCACCAAACTTTGTCTGTTTTGCCATCTGATCTCCCCATCTCTCTCTGGACACTCTGTGTCCTCATTTTCTGGTGATAAGTTTATATGAGAATGGTTGATCACTTCTGGCATTGATTTTTGATGTTTTTTGATAAGGTTTTCATTACTTTTCTTTGTCTTAAAATCAGATTCTTTTTGTCAATGTGGTCAGGACAAGCCCATGATTTTCAACTTTTTGTAATAATATAAACATTTATTAGGTTAGATAGAATTTTAAATAAAGATAGAAAGGATACTTCTTTGGAATTGAGAAATTTTAGAAGATCATGAATCTTGTCATATTGCCCTGGAATCAAAGGGTAGATTGAGAAGTATCTACTAATCTTACTAATACTTAGTGAATTTTATTTAGTTTATTTAAAGTGCAAATCTTTCTAAAGCCTTCTTCAAATTCAATTTATGGCTTTGAATTATTATTTTAATCAGTTCTTTCGTTGCTTAAGTCTGGTCAATGCTTAATTAGCTTCCCTGAGATATTTTAGTTTATTCTTAATTATTTCCTCCATAAAATTGTCATTTGACATTCTTGTGCATTAAAACACTGAACCAGAGTTACCACCCTGTTTATATTCATCCTGCAGTAAAATGTTGACCCAGAGTTACCACCCTGTTTATATTCATCCTGCAGTAAAATGTTGACCCAGAGTTACCACCCTGTTTATATTCATCCTGCAGTAAAATGTTGACCCGGAGTTACCACCCTGTTTATATTCATCCTGCAGTAAAATGTTGACCCAGAGTTACCACCCTGTTATACCCCCTCTTGCAGTAAATCATTGAACCAGTTTACCCCCCTTTTATAATTATCATAAATATTTTTGAGAAATTAATTTACTATCTTAGAGTAATAAATGAAAAAATCCCATTCCATAATAGACAATCAAATTCATACAGCATCTGCAATAACTACCAGAAGCTTTTTGTATTTCATATCAAAAGAGATGAGTTTGTTTATAAATATAGAATTTATTAGTTTTAAGAAAACCTATGACAAAGTAGAAATGTTTTTGTGTGATGCATTTTGCCCTTTAGGACTTCATCAGACTAAAATGATGTTCACATTGATGTGATTAATTAAGACAGAATTAATCATTAAAACATGTGATGAAATATTTGAAAGTCAACCAATATGTTCTTGTTCTTTAGACACCTTTAGATTTCAATTATAAGTTTGTATTGTTATCAGCTGAAAGCTTTAATACATTAAGTAACAAATAGTTTTGTTTGATACTAAATCTTTATGAAGATGCAATTGCTCATAGATCCCAATACACTGTTCAGCAATATTAATATCTCCCACAAAAAGTTAATCTTTTGTGTAGAAAGAATATGTAGTCTTCATTGCTATATTTTATTGTTAAAACATTGTAGAATGCCTGCTCAAAACCCTGCATGATTATCATTGACAATTCTAATTAAAGCTGCCTGTTGAGATCACAGCATGTGTAAGATTAGCTTAGAGGAGGCTGCACTGATGCCGCCATATATCTGTCAAGACCAGAATATTTAGTTTGTAAAATTCTTTTGAGCTGTGCAGGTGTTGGGATTTGGTTAATTTTATTATTTGCAATATGACAAATTTACTGCTAAAATAGTACATGAAATTCATATTTCGAAAATAGTTGTATTACATTTTGTTAAACAATATATATCATAAAATACATTAAAAATTTAGCAATATGAATATTTTAATTTGTTATTGTCTATTACCTGCAAAATCAAAAATATTGTGAAGAATAAATTGGATTTTATTTTTCTTATTCTTAGTTTATCATTACTCATGTAATATTCTGTTTACATATGTACATCTGTAAACGTTAAAATGAAACAAATAATTAAAAAGACTTTAGAATTACAGGTAATAAAAAGATTAAGGTGTATATAGAACAGGTAAAAAAGTGAAGAAGAATATACTTTTATATAAATTAAATGAATATTGATTTTTTAAGGCTAAAAGAAATGAACAAAAAGTGGTTGAAAGATAAGTGTGTAGTGTCTGTTATTATAAATCGAATTAAACTATAATGAATAATTTAAATTAAAAAAGGCAAGTAGAAGAAATGTGAGATGAAGAAAAGTGTAAATATGAAGAAAGAACAAAATGAAAAGAGACACATTTAATAACCTGAAAAAAGAATTCAAATGAAAAGAAAGGTGAAAAGAATAAGAATAGTGAGATGTCAAATTGGAGACAGATTTATGAATTTTGTCTTTAATTAGTAAGAGTCAAGTAAGTATTTTCAAAAGATAGATATTGGTCTTAACCATAGCAGATAAAAATATTGAGATAAGTTTGGATGAAGAAATGAATATATGCTGGCATTAAAAATGCATATGAATACTGATATACATATATATGTATATGTACTTAAATACCCATATACAAAAATATATATACTCATACATTCATATCTACAGTACATCAAATGAAACTAAAGTTTTATGCAGCATTTATCCATTAGAGAAATACACTGGATGTATAAATGAAAAAACATTTATCTTACATTGTTAGATGCCAAGTTCAGGTATTTTGGTCAAATTAAAATCTTAATCCATTCAGAAAGTAATTTGTTTTGCATTATTTTTATTCTAATAAATATAAATCTATTTTCAATGATTGTGTTTGACAAGATGAATTCAAACTCTTCAAATGAGAAGTTTAAGGAAAGAATTATAATTTTTACAGAATTGTCTGGCAAAATTAGTTAATAAATCCTATTAAATATTAGGTCAATAGAGAAAATAGTGCAAAGCCAGTTTTGGCTAATGCTAACCACCAGGAGAGCAAGTCACTATGATTTTTTTGGTCTCATATTTTCTATTGACATGACATGGAATGATTATATTCAAGAATCTGCTAAGTCAGCTGTTAAAAAAGTCATTTCACTATATGTTGTGATAGACAATTTTTCTTGCCAGAATCTATCTTGCACATTTATAAGTCTATTATCTGTGCATGAAATATTATTGCCAAATCTGGTTTGGTGCTTCTACTATATATTTACAGATTCTTGACCAAATCCAAAGAGGAATTTTCAACCTTACTAGTCGAACCTAGCATCTCAACTTCAGTCATTTTCTCATCATTGTTATGTAGCTTCCCTGTGCCTTTTCTATAAATTGTTCATGTCAATTGTTCTGATGAACTCTCCTCTTTGATAAGTTGATTTCATTAATTTAAATGTAATACTAGATTGGCAGCTAGGTCTCATTCTCAATGTTGAAACTGCTAGTTCTAACCATAATTTCTATCTAATAGTTTCTTCTCATCTATGGAATTCTTTTCCAGCTTCCTGCTTTCCTGCCAACCATGATCTTCTACATGATTTAAATGCAATAATTGTCATCTCCAGTCTCCTTGAAACTTGTTCTTTTATTGTCCTCTTGATTTCTTTCACTCTTAGTAAACTCTTGCAAATTAGTGACTTTTATTGCTTTGCTTGGTGTAAAATAATTAAAAATAAGAAAATATATTAACATATTAGATAAACTAAAGATCTAAATAATAGGATAATAACAAATTATAGTCAATAAACTAAATATAGAGGTACATCTATTTCAACATAAAGAAGACAAAATACAAAATGCAGAATTTATTATTTTCTCAGTTATTTTTGAAACTGCTAAAATCTGATGATAAACTAAAGATTAATGAAAAACTTACAAAATTTGCTATTATGTCATGAAGTATAGAACTTCAATGGCACTTGTCAAAAATGGATGAACACCTGGACATATTTATTAGATTGGTGCAAAAATAATGTCGTTTTCTCACATATGTTACTATGTGAGAAAACGACATTATTTTTGCACCAACATAATAGTTTTCACATGTATACTATGTCAGATTTTATTATGCATATTAAATTTATGGAGACATGGCCAAGTGGTTAGAATATTCGCTTTCTGACCATGATACCTGGGTTCAAATCTCACCATAAATGATTTGTCAGAAAGGTGACCTCTTGATGTTATCAGTCTGGAGGAGTTGACCACAGTGTGCTTCACCTTTGGAAAGTGAAACCCATGCCATGGACAGCTCTAAGCCTAGTGAGTGAAATTGTGTAAATGGAACTCTTGGGAGCCGTTGATAGTTGTGTTAGCATGAAGTCACAAGTCATCATGACTGGGGGTTTGAGTGAGCTGGCCTTTATCAGACTGTTGATCATACCAGAAACTGTAACTAAGGTTCACTCAGCATAGTTGCAGTATAAGAGTGGGTGCACCATTTAGATTTTAGATTATGTGTATTAATATTTTCACAATAAAATTGGCAGTAGCCAACTATTATAGTTAAAATTTTCAAGATATTCTTATATTTATATAATGAATATACTATATGAATTTTGATTTAAAATATTTATATTTATTAGAAATATTTATAACAATTTATTTCATGGTGTAAGATTTTATTACACAACTCTCTCAGCATATTGCCAAGAAATATACATAATAGTAAAGTCATTGATAATTATTTCTATTAATTTTACATATTTAAAAATTTCCATGTCATCAAAAAGAAAAAGGATATTATTTTTTTAATTTCAGATATATAAATATTTCCATGTCATCAAAAAGATATAACCTCAAAAAGGAAAGAGGATATTATTTCTTTTAATTTCAGATATATAAACATTTCCATGTCATCAAAAGGATAAAACATCACAAAGAAAAAGGATAATATTTCTTTTAATTTCAGTTATATAAAAATTGTGATGTCTTCAAAAAGATATAACAATAAAAAAGAAAGAGGATATTATTTTTTTTTAATTTTTGGTATATAAAGATTGCCATGTCATCAAAAAGATAGTCTCCAAAAAGGAAGGCTATTATTTCTTTTAATTTCAGATATATAAAGGTATCCATGTTTTCAAAAAGATATAATCTCAAAAAAGAAAGAGGATATTATTTTTTTTAATTTTAGATATATAATGATATCTATGTCTTCAAAAAGGTATGACATCAAAAGAGAATGTGGATATTATTTATTTTAATTTCAGATAAAGATTGCCATGTCATCAACAAGATATAGCCCCCAAAAAGGAAGAGGATATTATTTCTTTTAATTTCTGATATATAAAGATGTCCATGTGTTCAAAAAGATATAACATCAAAAAAAGTAAGTGGATAGTATTTCTTTTAATTTTAGATATATAAAGATATCTATGTCTTCAAAAGGTATAACCTCAAAAAAGAAACAGGATATTATTTACTTTCATATCAGATATATAAAATATCCGTATCTTCAAAATATATAACCTCAAAAAAGAAAGATGATATTATATCTTTTAGTTTCCAATATATAAAATATCCATGTCTTCGAAAAGATATAACATCAAAAAAGAAAGTTCCTTTAGCTGATAACTTGTGGACATATTTATAAATAAAAAAAATTGTGGCACTTAATTTGTTTGCATAATAACACCTGACACTTTCCTTCACAATAATTATTATTTAAATTTTTAATAAGGATAGATAAATTGATATGATATATTGTTTATATATATGGTGATTGCCACATCTTATTCAGATGACAGTGCCTCACTCCTCACATCACTTGTGATGGCTTCTGTCTTGTTACAGTGTCCATGACCCCTAAGATGACTCTTGAGACTAGCATTTGATTTCATAGGTATCAGACATATATGACAGATAAACTCTGTATCCTTGATTTGAGTTGATTGGATCTGCATTTAAGAAAACCATGAAACCACCAATATGATTTATTTCTTTAAATGTATTGTCAGAATTAAAAATACTTTGATTTTGCTTGCATAAATGATCGTTTCTGTCAAATGACTTTAGATTATATTTTTCTAAGTAACTATACTTAACTATTTTGAATTGCAATAAAAATGTCATCTTACTTATGCATTATCATTCAATGTTTTGTGATTAAATTAAAAATATTTTTCAAATATGAGTTTAAATATTTTTAAGAATTAAAATTTCATCAAATTTTTAAATTAAAAAGTGTTATTAACATAAAGGTGCAATAAATTAAAAAAAGCCTTGAATCTATTTTGCTAACTGTTGGGAAAATAGACATGAACACCTGCATTTTTCATATGCAAGAAAAAATTACATTTACAGAGTTAAGAAGGCACTTAAGTTAATAGTGTACAATATTCTGAGCTGAGCCATGTTCTCATTTACAGGTTATATGGCTTTTTCCTCTGTGTTTATTTAGTAAAGGATTAATTTAGCACAAGTTGTAACTACTTTTCATTTTATGATGTGGTTTTATAATTATTATGAGAATTCTTGCATTAATTAATAAAAAAAAAAAAATTTAAAGTGTTGAATAAACAAAAAAGCATTCATATTTAACTACTGATTTCAATTTCAGATAAGAGTGAGGAAGTTAATATCTTGAAGAGGAGGAAGATAAATAAAAAAAAAGAGAGAGATGTGACTGAGAGAAAAGGCAAAGATAATAAAGAGAGTGAGAGGATCTAAGAAACAGAGAAAAACAGAGATGTTATCCCTTATTGTAAACAAAATGGTGTATTAAGGAAATTAAATTTCAAATTTTTATTATGCATTACATCTCAAAATAAGGTAAAAAATTAAAATGAAATCCAAAATAAAGCCCAAAATTTACAGGTAGAAAAGAAGAAATTTATATTGAGTGTTACTTGTATTGATAACTGATGATGGAATGTGGAAACAAACCCTTTTTATTCCATATTTATTTTTTATGGTGATGACATTTATCAACACAATAAAAATGAGAAAATTATACAGCAATACAGCATATAAATGCTTGTAAATCTAAAATATGGTAGTGCCCTATTCAATTCATCTTAATTTTTTACAGCTCCTTAATATAAAACAAACTGTATCACAAAGAGTTGTTCATTTTTCATGAAATGGGTGAGTGTTTGAAAGTTCTTGGCCAATAAGTCATTTCAAAATAAATTCTGATGTTTGGTTTTTTGGTAAGGTTTTATGAAATGTACCAGGCCAAAAGTTTTTCATCACCCCATTGTGTATTATTAATGCACTCTGTTACATAAAATGGGTTTCAAAAGCCTATAGCCCCAAAATGAAAATATTCTTTTATATTAAAAGATTATATATTATTCATAAATTTTTCTTCAACAGGTAAAGTTTTGTATTAAATAATATACCTTGTATCAAATACTTCCTAACAATGGTGAAAACTCTGGATACTATATTGAATTTAATATTAGGAAATAATTTTACTTAAAAATAGCATTGTAAAATTTTGCATCTGGTTCAATTTGATGGATTAAATTTGCTGCTTACTTTATTTACAAGACTATTGTAACCTTCAGAACTAAAGATTGCATATGTAAATTCATTCTTGACCAGTTATTTCAAGTGCCACATGATATCAGTTTCATGAGGCTATGGCTAATATAGTTAGCTATTTATGATATAATTGACAAAATGGGAAAGAGCTATGAAGTCAGAGATAATATTCTCAAAAGCTATGATGAAGAAAGTAATTGAAAATTCATTAAAATTTGTTTCTTATCACAGTAAAAACATTTGCAAAAAGCTGGACAACACATTACATAGATATGTAAGTTTAATCACCATTGGAAAATTATTGGCAGGACAAATACAGAACTTGTTCAAGAAATGGTTGCCAATTAATCTTGTTGCTCTTTGAAAGAGCTGTAGATGTCAGTGGCTGAAGTTGGAATTAAAGTACAATGCCATACAGCTTGTGAAACACTGTGTAAAACTGATTTGAAAAGCAGAAGGGCACAAAAGAAGCCACTGCTTGAAAATAAACACATTTAGGTAAAACTGGCTTTTGCCACAGTGACTCCGAAGGCATGTGGTGAAAGGTATTATGGTCAGATAAAATGGAATTATTTGGCCACATTTCAAAATGCTATGTGCAGCAGAAAATTGGCAGTGTTCACCATCCAGTAAATACCATTGTCACTGTCAAGAACAGCGAGGGGATCTGTAATGCATTGTAGGTGTTTCTCTGCATTTTGGCCAGGAGAGTTTGTCAGAAAAGGAAGTAATGAAAAGTGTTTTTATTGCCAATTTATGAGAGATAGTCTCATGAAATCTGGAAGGAAAGTTCACTTAGGACACAAGTTCCCATTCTAAGAAGATAATAACCTAAATTATATAGCAAAAGTTAATTAAGGATATATTAAAAATAATCAAAAATAATTTAAGTTAAAGAAGATCAAAGTCTTGAACGACCTATACAATGAAAATTTCTATCAAGAGAATAAACTGCTACTGCATCAAATTTTGCAAAATTGATATAAATTTGTGATAAAGAACTTCATGAAATATTTTGATAAAGCTACAAAGATGCAATGCAGTTACTGAGAGTGAAGAAAACTGAGAAAATGTTATTGAGTAAAAAGAACAGTAAAAGGACAGGATTCAAAAAGACAGATGATGACAGTTGATATAGCATTTAAATTTTTGAAGATCAAAGTTAACTAGAAAGCAACAAGTTGGAAGAGAGTTCCACAGGCAAGAAGTGTGAGATAAGAAACTTAGAATAGAACTTACAGTTAGATCTCACAATTTCAATATTTCAAAATGATGAGACCTAGCTGTCAATATAGTACTACGCATAAAATTCATGAAATCAAGGAACCAAATAGGATAGCTCATTCAAATAATTGGCATAAAAATATAGCAAAAGGCATAGGGAAACTATGTTATGGCAGTGGAAAAGTAAATGAAGTAGTGATGCCAGTTCAGGATTAATAACATTGCAAATTCTTCTTTGGCTTTTGTCAAGAATCTTTAGATACATAACAGAAGCACTAGATCAGATGTAGCAACAATATTCAATGCATAGATGAATAGTACTTATGTTTCTGGTGAAAAAATTGTCTAGAACACAGTGAGCCAACTAAAAAAATTGACTAGCATAACATAGTTAACTGAATTTCCTAGCAGAAGACTTAGCAATTGACTCAATATAATCAATCCACTTCACCAGCAAACACATTCAAGATTTTGCAATTTTATTTTCCCTTATAATATGTGTGTGAGTGCATATATACACACACAAACACACATGACCGCACATACACACGTACGTGTGTGTGTGTGTGTGTGTGTGTCCATGTATGTGAACATTGGCTAGACATCCTTCAATCTATATAGTCATAGTTGTATTGGGAAGTAAAAGCTAAATGGTATACAGGACCTTAATGATCATGAACAGAAGCAACTGGAAAGAATTGTCTAGGGTAACAGAAAAAAGACACAGGCTCAGATCACATCCACATTTAATGCTGGTTGTGTCAGATGCATATACAGCAGTTCAGTTCAGCATTCTCTCATATTTAAGACAGGATACAGCACCTCATCTGAACTTATGATCTTACTAATTAGACTCTAGAAGATGGGTAAGGTGTGGTGTGGTCCAATGGGTCATAATTCTAGTTGTTTCAGGATGGCACAGACCCCATGAGGCAATGGATCCCAGTTGACAACAAGTCACCAAATAGGCCAGAAGTAGTTATATAATTGTTTTAGTGTGTGCTCACATAGTACATTTTGTGTTCACACTAGACTGCCTAAACATGTCATTTACTAGTGACTTCCATGTTGTACTTTTTCATGAACATTTACACCTATTCATGAATTCCATGTACCCCAAAAGTAATTGGCTTATTCCTCCAGGATAATGCACCACCTCATCAGGCTTATTTCTATACAAGTACCTGCACTAACAAATATCACATAGCTGTGGACAGCTAACAAGATGGCATAGCTCAGTGTCGCTCTTGGAATCTTTTTGTGAAATCATGGAATCAATATCACATTTAGTTACTGTACTTCTCCAGGCTAGTGGAAATCTTACATGACACACTTGTCAAATATGCCGTGATTTCTGGCACATTATTGTTATGTTTTTGATGTTATTGGTCTGGAGAGGTAATCCCAGTGTGCAGGACCCTTTGGAAAGCCCCCAAAAGCCATACTACAGGTTGACACAGGTCTTGTGAGTGAAATTGTGTGGACAGAAATGTTCATAAACTATCAATTGTTGTGATAGCACAAATTTCCAAGTCATCATGACCGAGAGTTTAAGCATATTGGTGTTGTTCAAACTATTGATCATGTCAGATTATGTACTCTCTCCCAGAAAGTATAACTACGGTGCACATAGTTGCAACATAAACTTCAAGTGGGCTCTGTGGGTGTTGAACAAACACAAATGTATCTGAGCAGGTGCCTGCGACAGAGATTGGCTAGCAAACTTACCAAGTGTATGTGCCTGGAAAATGAGTAGCTGGCAATTATATATATATATATATATATATATATATATATATATATATGTATGTATGGAAACACACATACACAATAATGCACATACATACACACATACAGTAAGAAACATTATGACCACCTACCTAACAAGGTGTTGTTCCTCCATATGGCAGTCGGTCAACTCTATAGACTCTAGAAGACCTCTAATTGTTTCCTCTCAGATCTGGTGCCAAGATATAATTAAATGTTGCATATGGTAGAGGTTCTGAAGAGGAACATTCTTGGTTCAACACATGTTCTCAATGGAATAAGATCCTGAGAGTTTGGTGGCCAGGGCTACATAAATCTACTTCATGTTCCTGAAATCTTTCCTGTACAACTTGTGCAGTGTGGTATTGTGCATTAAAAGATAAAATTTTGTCATTGTAGAAAACTGTAAGCTTCAATTGTTTTCTCACAATGAATTCTTGTGTCATTACTTCCTCATAATAATGAAGCACAACTACCTTGGTATGCACCTTATTTCAGATAAAGCAAGACTCATCAGATTAAGCAACTTTCTACTTTTCCTTTTTGATGCTTGTATACAAATTGAAGATGTTTCAACAATGGAAATTGGTTAGCATGGTACCTCATTGGCATGTGGTTGCAACAAAGATCAATTTACTGTGGTTTGTGATGTACTCCTCCTTTCTTTCACATTGATTAAAGCTATTTGCAATTTGTGATGCAGTAGGTCTTCTGTTGGTTCATAATAGGTGGGAAAGCCTCCATTTACTTTTCGCATTGATAAATCTTGAATGCCCAAAGTAGTGTTGTGGCTGATGATTTTCCCTTCACAGACAGATAAATTTTATAAATATAATTTTATTTAAAATACAATGGGGAAAATAAATATTTCAACCCCTGATGGTTTTCTGAGTTTGCTAGCTTACAAAAATAGAAATGGTCTATAATTTTCAGGGTAGGTTCGTCTTGAAAGTGAGAGATAGAATATAAAAAAATTTCTAGAAAATCACATTATATTAATTTTTGAACATTTCTTTCTTTTTTATTGAAAAAATAAGTATTTCACCTTATTTAGCAAAACATAACTCAGTATTTGTTGAAGAAAACCTCGTTGGCAAGCACAGCTGCCAGATGTTTCCTGCAGTTGGTTACAAAGTTTTTACAGATCCCAGGGGGGATTTTGGCCTACTCCTAGTTGCAGATCCTCTCCAAATCTTTAAGGTTTGTAGGTTGTCATTGGACAACTCAAAGCTTCAACTCTCTCCACAGATTCTTTAAAGGATTAAGGTCCAGAGACTGACTAGTCAACTCCATTACGTTAATGTGCTTCTTCTTGAGCCACACCTTTGTTGCCTTAGCCATATGCTTTGGGTCATTGTCATACTGGAACACCCATCCATGACCCATCTTCAGTGTCCTGGCAAGGAGGTTTTCACTCAAGATTTCCCTGTACTTGGACCCATCCATCTTTCCCTTGACAGTAATCTTGGTGATTGTGGTCCCAGCTGCATTGAGATCATTAACAAGTTCTTGCTGCATAGTTGTGGGTTGTTTCCTCACCCTTATCATCATCAGGTTCATTCCATGTTGGCAGATCTTGCATGGAGCTCCATACCATGGAAGACTGATAGTCAACTGGTAAGGTAGCAAACTCAGAAAATCATCAGGGGATGAAATACTTATTTTCCCCACTGTAAATAACCATTTCTTTCCTATTATTCCTTTATAAAATGTGATTGTTTTCATTTAGATGAATGTATTATTTTGTTTATTTTGTAGGCATGCATTCTTGTTTTGAATAAATTTATCTTTCACTTTGACCACAGTATTTAATTAGTAGAAGCAGATGAGTACAAAGGGATTTCTAATGTGTGTTAAAAAAGAAGCAGTTGAAAATCTACAAGTAGCAATAAATGCACATCAAATAACAATAAATCAACATAAAACAGATGATTATTTCTAAAATACTAAAAGAAAACATTAATTTTCCTCCACTTGTAAGACTTTATTGTCCATTTTGAAATATCCTTTATAAGTCCTTTTAAATTCATGGCAGCTACAGATTTGCCTTTCTTTGTGTTCAAGTTTTCTTTTAAAGATATTTTTTCAAAATGTCCTCCTGTTCCTATTATGTAGTTGTTTTTTTTTTTTTCTTTTTATCATCGTTGGGAGCAAAACTGATCTCATGAATAGTAGATCAGTAGCATGGAAAAATCTATTAAATTTGGTTGTGATAAAGCTGCATCAAGGGAACAAATTTTAAACTGAAATGTGTTTTTTTCAGTTATATTATTTGTAAATATGTTCACACTTTGAAAGAAAATATTTTTTGTTATCTGATTGTCATTCAAAGAAAGATGAAAGCAAGCAAAGTTAAAGCTTTTATTTCTTGATTTATGCACAGTAGGAAAATAGTAAATGTGCATTGGTTAGTATTGTATTATTTCATAGTTTCATAAGTGTGCAGCACAAATGTGTCTTATAAGCAGAGACAGGGATCTAAATTTTCTGTCATATTATTAGTAGCTTTCATTGACTTTGATTTGAGTGCCTCTTTTTATTGTAGCTAGCCATTGTGTTTTAATACATATATATATATATATATATATATATATATATATATATATATATATATATATGAACAAAGACAAAAGGAAACTGTTTTTATTCATATTGTCTTTTTAACGATATTTTTATTTATATCTTAATGTTTACACGCACACACATATATAGGTATGCAAGTTTCATGACAAGGTACTGCAGTTATGGTTTTATTTATCTAGAGTTATAGGAATGTTTTACTTTCCAAAAACGGTCAGCACATTGTGGCTATGTTCATAGTTGATATTATTGAATGCTGGTTTTTCCTATTTTATTAATAATGCTTCCAATATTTTTAGCCTTCATTTACATGTGGATAAGGTTATTACATCTGCATTATCAACACGTATGTTGCAGATAGAATTTGGTAGGTCTCCATGTGTATTTAAATGAGACCTAATTGAGCTATGGTCGTAGGGATGGTCATAGTCTTCTTGTTAAGCATGTTGTAGTATATCCAGTATAATTATTTACAAATTTGGATTGATCAGGAACACAAACTTGTTAAGGGACATGTGAATTCATAAATAATATTTGTTCTCTGTAATTTGGATCTTGCAGGTGAATTATTATTTTTGACAATGAGGCTAGCAGTTTTAAATTTTTTATATCAGGTAATTTAATTTTCTTGTTTTTGTCAACTGGAGTTCTATATTTCTTTATGTTTCTAAGTGAAGATACATCTTGCTTATAGTTATCATGTAGTTGATTTTCATAGAAAATATTAATGTTATTGTTTTTCTGTATGTACAGTGTTGCTATTGGTTACATTAGAAAGAAGAAATCTAATATGGTCATCTATAAGATGGTTTGGAAAACCATTATTAACTAGTGTTTGTTTAACATTATTAAGTTCATTAAAGAAAAGCAAATGAGGAGATGAATTTGTGTGTGCACTCATGAGAAAATTTTTTAACAACATCTGTTTTATATCTGAGAGCACATTGACTAGTAAAATTAAGGTAGTAAGATTTTTTTTAATTAATATAATGAAGTAGTGAATGTATTATTACTAAATTCCATGAGAACATCCAAGAATGGGAGTTTATTTTTTTGGCTAAGTTCATATGTAAAGTTGAGGATGGAATTGTTTTCAAATGTAGTTTTGAGATTATCAATTTAATTTTTGTTTTCAGCTAAATTAAAAATATCATCTACATAATGGACATATGTTTTGGTTTAGTAACTTTTTTAAAAACCTTGTTTTCAATGTGGGACATGTAATAGAGATGTACAGACTGAGTGGATTTTCAATACTTACTCCTTTAATTTGAGTGCAAATTTTACCATCATGGTTACAGAAGGGGACTTTAGTTATACAGGCTTGCAATTATATTTTTGAGAAATATTAGGTTTGATGGATGGAGGTGGAATTGAATTATTTTTATATACAGAGTTAAAGATTATATCAATGGTTTCATCAACAGGGATATTTGTAAAAAAATTTCTATGTTAAATGACACTAGAATATCTTGGTTTAGTTGTGTAGTTTTAAGGATTTGGAGAAATTCAAGATCTGATTTGATGCTATAATTGGTAGATAGATATGATATGGACTAATGGTATTATTGAGAAATTTTGATAATTGGTATATAGGTATTCTGGTTCATAATCTCCAATGATTTTGTTGCTTTTCAAGGATCCTACATCAACATTATTTGATGTTATGAGTTTGTTAACAGATTTTTTGAGTCTCGGTGGTGTTTTTATTTAATTTTGTAAATTTAGACCAATCATCAATCAAGTGTTGTAATTTTTTATAATAATCCAATTTATCAAAAATTACATATGTATTGGCTTTATCAGCTCATCTGATGATGATATTAGAATTGCTTTTAATTCTTTTGCAGCAGTTTTGAGCTTTTTCTTAGAATATTGTTATAGCTATTGTGAGGAGTGCGATCTTTTAGACTTCTACCTTGAGAAGATCTCTGAGGTTTGGATGAAGCTTTATTAATTGATCAGTTTTCAGTTGGGATAATGATTGGTACAGAACTTTGATTTCAGTCTTCTTTTTGAGGAGGTCAAATTTAGGCTGAAGAGGAAATTTTGGTCCTAGATCTAGGAATTCCTTCTGATCATCTGTTAGTTTATGGCTGGATAGGTTCATATATTTATCACTGTTGTGTGGGAAGTAGAATATTCCCTTGTTATGAGTTGCAAAACCTTTTCATAATTATTTGCCTGTGTTTAAGATCATCATTATTAATACTTATGTTGATAAAGTATTTATGCTTCATTACATTTGGGTTTTGGTCAAGGCATTTCTTTAGTATCACATAATGTTATCGGATTTAATTATTTAAATGTTAGATTTCATTTTTAGCTGTTGTCACCTGTTGTAAAACAAGATTTTTTTAGTATGTTGTAGTGTTACTTCCCTTGTTGGCTGCCAGGTCAAGTAACTTAATAATTGTGCATTTGGGCAGCATTTATGCAAACCTCGGTAAAAAAAACTGATATGGCACTGCAATTAAGTTTTTTATTCCATTTGTCCTGATTCTGTATAAGTGATTTTTTTCTGAACATATAAAAACTATGAATATTCTGTATGCTCGAGTGCTTTCAGCTTTATAATATATATATATATATATATATATATATATATATATATATATATATACTTTTGCAAAATATATATATGTAAGATGTAAGTTATATATATATATATATATATATATATATATATATATATATATATATATATATATATGTATGTATGTATGTATGTATGTATGTATGTATGCATGTAAGATATGATTATTATGGACTCTCCTGTCGTTTTCAACATATGAGTGTTTTCAGTTCAGTTTTTATGTTTATGTCTTGTATGAGACAACAATCCTGCATGGGATTTGCAAACAAGTCCACACAAGGGTCATGCTGAACAGTTGACCGTCATATGGGCTGATATATTAGCCTGAGATTTAGTGTTAATTCTTAATTCTCTCAGATGGTTGATATGATTCTTTTCAAAGTTTGTTATACCTTGGTAGCAGGTGTTTCTTCAGTTTTCTTGGTTTTTAACAGCAAGTTCAAACACCTCTAGAGGGATGTTTGCAGCATTTAAATTGTATTTAAGTTTGTCCTTGAAGTGTAATCAAGGATGGCCTACATTACGCTTACCATAAACAATTTGGCTATACAGGAGGATTTTCGGCATCCAATCAACCAATCTCTTTGGTGACATGACCAGACTTTCTGAACTGTGATTGCATTAGAAAGGATTTGATACCACCGATGCCACATTTGATAAAAAGATCAGGGTTAGAGATTTTGTCCTGTTGTGTATAACTGCATACTGAATGAAAATTTTATGAAAAGTATCAAGTTGATTGATGTGCATCCTGTATGGCATCTACGATTCTGACCCATAAAGGAGCGTGATGAGAATGACTGCTTGACAGACTCTGATTTTTGTTTACAGTATAATCCCACGAACATCCCATAGGTAATGCTTAAGCTTCCCAAAGGTATTGGTTGCCTTAGATATTTGGTTAACTATCTTGTCATCCAAAGAGGCACTTGAATTGATTTTGC
>OZ010585.1:70674435-70784435 GCA_963932145.1 Acanthosepion lycidas | reverse complement strand
TTTAATTTCCCTTGACAAATTATACATCAAGTATATGTTACTTACAAACTTATGCTAACTTTATGTTGGGTGGCAGTACCTGCTCATAAACAAAGACTCGGCATATTTTCAGGGTTTTCAATGACAAAAGATTTTGGCATTTTTATTTATCTGTTTGATTCATATTTTTATACACAAATATTTTCTAAAAGAGACATTTAAATATGAATTAGTCATATTTTTAATATTTAAATTTTATTCCTACAGATTTAATATACCATTTGTCTTTCTAATAACTTAACAGTACACCCTGGCTAGGAACAAAATTTCCTTAAGCAACCGTCAGTTACACTGGTTTCAGTGCAAGCACTGCAAGCACTGATTCCTCCCTCTGGTGCAATGAGAGGGTGTGGCTTGGGCAGCTGTTCCCCAGGGCTGGGTACTTCTCACTATAATTTTCCTGAGTTATGACTCTGTCCTTTGACGGAGCTGCGCATGAGTACACGCTGTCCAAAGACAGAGATAGATACAAGTTGCACACTAAAATCTCAATATTACCTATTATCTATTTCTAGGCAATGTCACTCTTCACGTTTAACTAATTTGCATATTGATTTTAAAAAGTTTATTTCATTAATTAACTGTCCTTCATTACTGTTCTTTATTTGAGGATTTTTTTTTCATATCAAAAATAGTTCTGTTTAGGAATATCATCTTATTTAGTGCAGAAAATTGTTTGAAATTTGCTTTTTTCTTGGCCTTCAAAAAGTTGGCATCTATTTGTAAAACTTTTCTGAACAAGCCAATTTATGAATGAAATGTCCATTTAAAATTTTTGTTTCAATGATTTCAAATAGTGAATATATCTTACTTTGTGAAGTAAGTATATACATATATATATATATATATATATATATATATAGAATATAAATAACATCAATTCATAATTGGCATCAATAATTCCAAGGAGGACATTAATCCAAAGAAAGCTCAAATGTAAATAACACATCAATATAATAATAATATGTAAAGATAATCCTTAAAAATCTATTTCAGTTATAATTTATTTCATGATTATATTCAAATATTAATCTCTTCAGACCAAAGGTTTTATAGAAATTAAACCAATTTGTCAAGACAAAAGGAAAAGAGAGAGAAAAAAAGAAAAAGTATAGGGAAAAAGTTTTAGAATAAAATTGGAAGAAAGAAAAAGAAAAATTTCAGTAGAAAATTAAAAAAAAATTCAGGGAAGAAAGAAAGGGAGAGAGAGTGAGAGAGAAGGCAGAAAGAGAGAGGGTGGAGCAAGAGAGAGATGGAGAGAGAGACCTTGCCAGTCCCATATCAGTGGCGACAGAAAGATTCGAGAATTTCGTTCTCACCATATCAATAGCGACAGAGTACTCGAAAAATACACAGAAACTCCACGCGTTCCCACAGCAGTGTTGAACGAGAAATTAGCGATTTAAACGCAACACCCAGCGTCTACATATAAAAAAATATTCCGATACCAAACAGCAGTGACGAACTAGCGATTCGACATCTACGGAATATTAAAGTCTGTCCAAATAACATTACGAGAACGATTTCTTACACACCTACACACAGTAAAAAAACCTAGTTTGTTCATAAAACAAACTGACAACACAACAGCCGAAGTACTACTTACGACTCAAGTTTTCGAAAAAAAAACTATCTAAAATTTTTTTTATGTAACTGAGTTGAATCTCGTGCATAAAATTATTCTCCCCTCAAACTCACTGAGGTGAGTTTTCTCTTTTTTGTACCTCTATAAAAAAGACAAAAACATAATAAGTGTGGTGAAAATTTATACAATTACGTTAAAATTATTGGAACCACGGAATCTCAAAAAAGCTAAACACATAATTAGTCTGTACATTTGTCTGTACATATTTTTTTTTTGTAAAAAAAAAAAAAAAAATCTATCAAGATTTTTTTGTGTACCTCCTCTTGGTACACGGGTTTCAAAGCAACAAAAAATCGCTGTCATTTTTGTTTGTCTAAATATGGCAGATTTTCAAAAAGTAATGGTCCAAATGCTAAAAGTACATTTGGATCAGCAACAAAAATCAGAATAAAGACAACAACAACTATTTTTGGAATTACATAAACAACAAATGGAATTCCAACGAATTACGCTTCAGAATGCTGAACTACAACAGAAACAACTTAAAGAATTACTCGTAAATGTATTAACAGGTTCAAACTCTGAAAAAGATACAATATTCTACAATTCAATGGAAACCTTTGAATGCGTATCAGAGAACGACAAAACGTTCGAGGCTTTTTACAGGCGCTACGAAGATATTTTCAACGTAGACTGTGAACAATGGCCTAGTAAAAAAAAAGGTACGCCTACTATTGAGAAAACTGGGAACTACAGAACAGTAGGTCCGTAGACTTCATACTACCCAAGAAAACCACTGAATTGGATTTTTCAGAGACTATTAAGCTCCTATCGGAACTATTCGGGCCTAACAAAACCTTGTTCCACAAACGTTGGAACTGCCTGAACAGAGTCAAAGACAACCAGCAAGATTTTCTAACGTTTGCAGCATCGGTAAACAAGCTATGTAATGATTTTAAACTAGCCGAACTGACTGCTGATGATTTCAAGTGCTTAATTTTCGCACAAGGTCTAGTATCAGCAGAAGACGCCGAAGTCAGACGACGGGTACCAAGCTTGAGAACGAACAAGGATTGACTCTCCAAAAACTGGCAGAGGACTGTCAAAGAGTAATATATGTAAAGTGTGACTTAAACACTATCGAGGAATCAGGTGTGGCTCAGATTAATAAAATCAGAAGCAAGTCTACCTCCTATTCCCCTCAAAAAGACAAAGGGCAAATCTCATGTCCTAAATTCCGCAGTAGCCAAAACCCAAATAGGTTAAAGAAACCACCCGGACCATGTTATCATTGTGGTAAATGGAATTGGATGAAATTCTGTCCAGTTAAGAACAAAAAATATTGCAAAAAATTGCAATAAAAGTGGCCATACTTTAACTCGGTGCTGGTACGCCAACAGAACGAGAAAACCCAAAAATAAAATTAGGCAAGCTTAATCTGACAATATTGTCGATAGGAATGTAAAGAAATATGTAACTGTGGATATTTTCAATAATTCCATTAAATTCCAGCTTGACTCGGGTTCCGATCTTTCAACCATTAACTGGCGTACTTGGCGAAAATTAAACAAGCCGACCTTATTAAAAACGGATAAAACAGCAAAATCCGTAACTGGCGAAAAGATTAACATTTTAGGCAAGGTAATACTTACAGTAACACTAAATGGAGTTACCAAAAGCTCCAAGCCTACGTATAGAAAACTTCAGATAACTTATTTGGAACAGATTGGATAGAAAAATTCAATCTTTGGGATTGCCCAATGAGTACATTTTGTCGCAAGATACAAAGTACAACGTCCAATTTGGTAAATCTCAAAAAGAAACAACAATTCCACCAGATTTTTTCTGGCGGCCTTGGGAAATGTACTAAAATGAAAGCTAAGTTCAAGGTGAAGGACGGTGCACAACCGGTATTCAAAAAGAAACGGAATGTCCCTTTCGCTGCTCTAGAGCAAATCAACAATGAGTTAGATAGACTCATTCCAAAAAAATACAGAAGTCTCTGAAGACTCCATCATTGCTATTCTAAGGACAAATTGTGAAATCAAAAACATGATCGCGAGTACCATAAGAGAGCTCCCAGTTACTTTGGCCGATATAAAAAGGGAGTCTCGAGAGGATGAATTCATTCAATCCATTAAAAGCAAAATTCGCAACAAAGACCCCAATGTGCCTGAAGATTTCTCCCTCTGCGATGATGTCCTACTATACAATGACCACGTAGTGATTCCAAACAGCCTACAAAGAAAAATCCTCAGGGATTTTCACATGGGACATCCGGGGAAGAACCGTACGAAAAGCCTCATGCGCTGCTATGTTTATTGGCCAAACATGGACAAGGACATAGCAGACATGATAGAATCATGCAAAGGACGCGCGCTTGCAGCAAAAGCTCCAACCACGACGTGAAAACCATGGCCAAACACAGACCATCCATGGCAAAGAATTCATTTCGATTTCGCAGGACCTATAGACAACATGTACTACCTCATTGTTGTGGATAGCCACTCAAAAATGGCCTGAGGTCCTACAATGCAAAAGACCAACCACAAACTGCACGATCGGATTCACATCAAGTGAATTTAGAGACTTCTGCAAGTCATATCATGGGGACCACATTACAACGCCTCAGTACCACCCTAAGTCGAATGGCCAGGCCGAAAGGTTCGTGGACACTCTAAAAAGGGCTTTAAAAAAGGTACTAGGCACACCGACAGATAGAGCATTGCAACAGTTTCTGCAGGTGTATCGGATAACCCCTAATCCGAACACGCCTATGGGAAGCTCGCCTGCAGAAACAATGTTCGCAAGGAAAATCAAGTCTGTCTTCGACAAACTTATTCCACGGCAAGCAAAGTTAAAAAAAAAACCCATATCGCCTCGTAAGAAATATTTCAATCCTGGCGATAAAGTCTTTTTCAAGGCTTACAAAAACAACATAACATTCTGGGAAGTAGGCACCATAAAACAAAGAATTGGCGAACTGGTCTATATTGTCCAAGGACCGAAAAACACTCACAAACGCCATTGGAACCAACTCAGAAAATGCCGTTTGAAAGAATCAAAGGAATCACTACAAAATAGCTGTGAAGAGCCGATCGACGTAATTTTCGATCACTTCAGTCTTGACAAGCCCCAAGTCTCTCTTGAAGTGCGACGCTCAGGAAGGAAAAGGAAATTTACTCAACCGCTCGACGTAAATCCCAAGAGAAAAAAAAGTATTAACAGTTTTATGTTTTTTTCTCCTTTTCAAAAGAAAAAAAAAAGAAAACTCTTGGAAGGGGTGTGTTGTGACCGCAACATACCTACAACATGGACTCTTCCAGGACTATATAAAATATGCAATATAGCACTCTAGGAGAAGAGGAGGAAAGAGAGAGAGAGAGAGAGAGAGTATTCTAATACCGTAGTATCAGCTGCGTACGACTACCAATATTGGTAGTTCCGCTTACACTTACAGTATCTTTGTAACCTTTTTGTTTAATATATCTTTCTTACCTCTAATCCGTGTTCCGTGTTTTCCTTCCGTGGTCCCGACTTTGGGCCCACATCACATAGCTACATGGATCAAGCAACAACAGGAACAAGACATGCATAAAGAATGTCAAAAATGGATGAATATCAATATTACTGAAACAACCGCTGCCATCTGAAAAACGAAAAAGTGGAAAGCATCAGGAATAATCTGAAACTGAATTTTTGAATAAAACCCTATCTAGCACCCACCAAGACTGTGTATGTGCTTACAATAATATAAACCAGGAAATGTTTCAAATGGCTCACGTTGAGAGTAACATACCTACTCCCAAAAACAGAACAGATGCAGAACCTGAAGATCTATCGGCCTATCACCTGCCTACCAGCATTGTACAAGATCCTCACTTCTTTCATAACCGAGAGGACATAGAACTTCCTTGAGAAAAACAATTTACTCCAAGCAGAATAGAATGCCCCACAACATGCAAATTCATAACAGAAAGCGTGAAAAACTGGAAAACTACACTAAATCTAAACCATACAAACAAGTTATATTCAACCAATTATATTCTCTCTTTCTCTTGGCTTGGCTTCACGAACGAAGATTTATGGAGTGGGCTGTCCACGCCCTCTACAGGCTGACCAGGCCTATATAATACAGGCAAGTCTGGCTGCAACGACTGTGTCGGAGTTAGCTCCTCCTCAGCTCCTGAACCCTTCACTAGGGGTCTCTCTCCCCTGCCTATGAATACTGGCTGACCCTTCGCCTCGATCTCTTTTTTCCTCAGGTTTCGGCCTTATACCACCTCTCACATGTGAGCTCTCACAGATACAGCATTTCCCAAATTCTGGGAACAAGATAAGAACAATACACGTACGTAAGAACACTTACCACAACACACACACACACACACACACACACACACACACACACACACACACACACATGATATTCACCACACGCACTCTGTCCATGTCACTGTCCATGTAACCTTTAACTTGTTGTTAATACATATATTTGTTTACAACTGCAACTAAAAGTCTGGTCTGGTCTGGTATAGACACTGAGGCTTCCCGGTCATCCCTCCTGTAGTGTTTCTTCTTCAGGTTGGCCCTGCGACAGTCCTCAAACGTGGAGACAGCCTGGTGGACAGTTCGGTGCCAGGCTTGATCGTCAGCAGCAAGTGTCGACCACTGGCGATAGTCAATGTAGGAGGTACCAAGGGACTTCTTGAAGGAGTCCTTATAATGCTTCCTTGGTGCCCCCCTCTCACCGTGGCCAGTGGAGAGTATATCATACAGGGCTATCTTGGGTAGGCGATGGTACCCCATTCTGGGGACATGCCCTGCCCAGCTTAGCATTTCAGCAACATGGCTTCAATGCTGGTGATTTGAGGACATGAAGGTGACGTATTCCATCCAGTGAACGTTGAGGGTGGCACGGAGACAGTGCTGATGGAAGTGCTGAAGGAGTTGTAAGTGGTGGCAGTCTTCAAACTTTTTCATTGCACCAGAGTGTTCTTTTATCTTCAACATCAAAATCATTATTTTTGAAGCATCTAAACAAATATCTGCATTTTATTTCCGACAGAGCATGGTCACCATAAGTCTCAAGAAGAATTCTGTGTGCTTCAGCTGCAGATTTCTTTTGAATAAAGTCGTGCAGTAAAATTCCCAAAAGTACACTTTCTTTGGCACAAAATCCAACATGTTTAAAGCTAAGAAAAACAAAGTTGTTAACACTTCGACGAAAGATACATATATTACAAATAGAAGATATTTTTTATGTAAATATAGAATATATATATATATATGTGTATGTGTGTGTGTGTGTGTGTGTGTGTGTGTTATTTCTCTTTTTTTTCAAAAGTGGTCGTAATTTTCGAAATTCGAGGAAATCATTTTTGTAATGGTTTTATATTGTTTATCTTTGACTATTGGTTCATTATCGCTGATTTCTTCATCTATTATTATTTATATTCAAAGATTGTTTTAATAACATTTATGAATTTTATTCCTTCATATTTTCTTATTTTTTAATTGTAAAGTAACATACTTTCAATTTTGTTGAAAAAGTGTCCCCAGTTATTTTATTTTGTTTCATTTATTACTAGTCAATTTGTTTTATTATTTATCATTAAACTATTTTAAAAACAACATCAGCAACAACAACGATAATAATAATAATAAATATTCTCATGTATTTGATAATAATTTTATACTTTTTATTATTATTATTTTAAAAATATAGTAACATATTGGCACATTCGATGGACTGTTTACTCTGACATTCAGTGTAAAATATATATATATTTTATGCATGTAGGGGACAGTGGTTAGAAGTAGTAACTTTGTTACTCAGCTGCTGCAACTTATCAAGGTGGATGGGCAACACTGGTCACCCATCCCCTAAATCTCCACGCAAAACACCCTGTAAACCTCTTCAACAGATGGACTAAATCACATGAAATTACCATCAAAAGACTCTACACTCTCCTTTGCACTGGTAGTACCAGAGAGGTATAACTCTGTGATAATAAAACCTGAAGAGAGTTGTTCATTTTCTTTGTGACAAATATTTGCACCAAATCCTTGTTATCATCACTTCCAATAAGTGTAGCTGGTTCTGCACAAGCCTTCACCACTCAAGTTTTCTAGCTATCCAATTGCAATAATTGATTTAGTAGAAATAAAACTAGTAAATGTGTTAACCTTGAGTCTTGGAATGTAAGAAACTTCCAAGACAATTCATCTCCAGAGCATAAAACAGCTGATGCATTAAGCAATATCAATATTCCTGCTCTCAGTGAGACTTTTTTGCAGGCACCTCTCAATTTGAGGAATTTAGTGCAGGATTGGCAAGAGTGAAGAATATCCTTGCCTATCAGGTATAGGCTTTGCCATAAGATCAGACATTGCTGAATCTCTGTCATTTCTTCCAAAAGGAATAAATGATCGCATTATGACTCTAGTCTTAGAACTTGACAAAAATTATTCTGCCACACATGTGAGCTGTTATGCCCCAACCATTAACACTCCTGTGTCAGAAATTGATGACTTTTATGACCAGCTATGTTCAGTCATTTTCAAAGTTCCACATAGAGACTAACTTGTCCTTATGGGAGACTTTAATGCATGAGCTGGTCCTGACCATCAGACATGGCTTGGTGTTCTTGGCACTCCTGGGGTTGGGAGTAAGAATTCTAATGGGCTATGACTTCTTTCTCTCTGACAATTCGACCTCACCATCACCAACACACGTTATCGGCAATCCAATCATCACAAATCCATCATTGCAGATCCAAAAATTGGCATATGATTGATTACATTATCACCAAGAAATGTGACATGAAAGACTCCACGATCACCCACTCTTTCCACAACACTTGCTATCTTTCAGACCATACTCTACTATGCAGCAAAGCATCCTTTTGACTCTTATGCAAGAAACCTCTCGTTAGCACTATGGTTTCTAAACGAATCCACATCTCACTCCTGAATTCTGATATTAAGAAGAAAGAACTCTCTGACACACTGGATTCAAGGCTCGATTCAGTTGTGAGCTCAGAATACATTGAATCCTCCTGGAAATCTCTCAGAGATTCCATTTCTTCCAGCTCCCTTGAAGTTCTAGGAATTCCTATAAGGAAGTATCAGGACTGGTTCAGTGTAAATGATGCTCACGTTCAACGTTTCATCAAGATGCCCGATTTGCACAAAATATTCATAAACAATTCAGAAGTTTTGTGAAGAATTGATCATTAATTAGTCATAGCTAAGGATTGGAAGCTCATGAAAGATTGAAATAAATTTTTATATATATATATTATTCCAGGATCATTTTCCAACTTATTCAAGATGATCTCTGCACTCTCTAAACTTCTAACTTTCTGTCCTGGAGTAACAAGGTGCCTAACAGTTTTCACATATGATTTTATTGTCAAGTCTTTTTTCATTGCTCTATGGACCATCATAGCTGAAACTCTCACATGCCAGACGCCTTATGGATTGAATTGGATCTTTTCTAATTGATCTCTTTAGCTCTAAGTTGAAATGATGATTCCACTTCCTGTTGTGAACTCCTGATCCACATTTCCTCTCTATTGCTCCTTCTTTTTTAAACTTATTCACCATTTTCTTGATGGTTCATTAAGAGACTTTGAAGATAGAAGCTAGAGTATGAATGTTGGTACCATTATTGATGGGCTGAATGATCCTTTTCCTCTCACTGTCGCTCAGTTGGGAAAACAGTGGGGCCGAAAAATTTTTTATTTTAACCAGTTCTCTTTCTAGCTGAATAACTCAAAGGATTTTTCAGTGATTCTTACAACAATAAATAGATATTCAACATTTTTGTGGGATGGAAAATTATGCTGTTACATGATTTGGACAATTTTGCTGTTACAACCGGTATATAGAATATATATATATATATATATATATATATATATATATATATATATGTGTGTGTGTGTGTGTGTGTGTGTGTGTGAAATATGTATATATATAGAGAATATATATATATATATATATATATATATATATATATATATATATATATATGCAATTTATTATATATATTATTTATATATTATATATGCGCGGTACTTATTGGAAAGTGCTCAATATCAGTGATAGAGCTAACATATTTAGTTAGATTGATGTGAGTTTGTGATCCAGGGTTTCACGCTTTTGCAATCGTCAGACAAACTGATTAATTTTTAAATTTTTGGATTTATATAGGGTTGCGTATATCGTGTTTTTATGGAAGTGGGAGGAAAACTTGTTGTCGAGACGCCACTCATACTTATGCAAACATACACACATGCCCGTACACTCAGTGACGTACGCAGACATACACATACGCACGCTCACCCAACGGTGCCCACACAAACATAAACATATGTGAACAGTATGGGACTTGGTATATATACGTATATATGTGTCGTTGTGTATATATGTACGCATTTGGTTGCTGTATTCAATGTTGGATTGTGTAACAAATATTTTTTTGATTGTTGTGCTGTCAACCCACAGACCGTTTTTCTATTTTTGTTCACTTAATAATATTTTCTCGCACGAACGTATGTACGTATGATGGGGTCTGTGTGAGACTATGATAGGTAAAAATTGCTATTATTTTTAATTTGTTAAGGCTGTTTTGTTATTATTTTAAAGCCGGTTATTTGCTCGTTTTTGGCGAGATGTGCATATGTAAATGGTAGAGATTCCGATTTGTAATACTTATTAGTATTTATACGGTGGTATTAATTTTGCTGGAGGAGAGAGAAGTAATTATAATTGTGGGCTGATAATGGTAATTGCGGACTAATACAGCAATAATAATTGTGATGTGGTAGTAATGGTGGTGGTTTGGGGGCGGGTGATTGTAGTAGCAAAAAAAGATTAATAAATTATTTCTTTTTAATTCAAGTAAAAAACGCATTTTTCATTTAAAATATACTGCCTTGTCTGGTGCCCGGAAAAATCGGTAACGGAAGATTCAACGGAAAGATATTATTTTAATAAAAATTTTCAACTTGACTTTTAACTTTATTTCATAGTTAGTAAATTTTCCTACCTTATCGAAGTTACCAAATTTTCCGTTAACGAATCTTCCGTTATCGAATTTTCCGTTACCGATTTTTTCTAATATCAATTTTCCTTAAAAAATTCTAATTTAAAATTTAGGGTATAAAAAACTGCAGTGAAAATTAGAAAGTTAGAAATAGAAATACAGAATACAGGAAAAAAGTTTATCGTCAGAATATTTACTTTTATGTATATAATAATAATTTCAAAGACAAGCATATTAAATTCACTTTAAGGGGAAAAACTTTTAAGTGTCAAGAAGAGCAAGATTCCTTCTTAAATTACATTTTTTGTGAATTTCGCACAAAAAGTTTGTTCTTATAATAAACATAAAATAATATAGGAAGTCTGAAGTAAAAATAAAATAAATTATATACTGACTTCAATTAAATAAGCTAAAGTTATTCCAAGTGAAAAAGCAAAAAAAAAAAAAAAATTCTTTGAATTTCTTAAACCGTCTATGGCTTTGAACCAACTACTGCAAAGCCAAAACGAAACTAAATTGAGTTGCTGATGACTTTCAGTTCTGACCGTTCGTTGCCCTACGATGTCCATGTTTCTTGCATAATTTCTTTTCTATATCCCGTCTCCCTTCCGGACCTTCGTAATCATGTCTCTCTACAATTTCCTGACCTTTGTAGCGTTTAATAAATTTTGTCTTTTTGTTATCTCTCCAAAATCTTATTCCATTTACTCAAACTCGCTAAGTAGGCTCTGAAGTCTGAATTTTACTTGAATGTACAATTATTTCTTCTTCTTCTTCTTTTATGTGCTGTGTCCCATCGGGACGGAGGCGATCATCGCTCTCCACATCAGCCTATCTTTTGTAGTTTTCAATATGTTTTGTCCTTTTGCTACTTCTCACAGATCCTGTTCTACCATTCACTTGCTCAAGCTTGCTAAGTATGTCATGAATTACTTTCCCTTGTCTCTCTTTCCCTCTATCCACCCTGTGAGTATCAGATTCTTCAGGCCTTTCATTCTCATTGTGTATATCTGCTGAACTCATTTTTTTATCTGTATGCAGTTTGTTTGCTGCCAGTATAGGTTGTATAGTTGGAACTGCTCAGCAACCTTGATATATTTTTGAAAGTTATTCGAATAATCTTCAAATATCTTTACCAAATATATCAAGGTTGCTGAGTGGTTCCAACAGATCTTTGTTGAATACCTTTGTTGTAATCTATAAAGCATATGTGCATGTCCTTCTGCATTTGTATTGCTCTTTCTGATAACATTCTGAGCATTTTGCATTTCTCTTTTCTGATCTTGTATTGCTCTTTTCTGATAACATTCTGAGCCTGATTATTGCATTTCTTATTACAAGAAACTAGAGAGATATCACCAAAACCAAAACTGATACGTTTTTTCCAAAATGAAAGGAAAAAATCGGTATTTCCTATTTTAATATATTTGCTAAAAATCAGGAAATTATCTGATTGAAACAGACTTTTCAGTACTTATTTATTAATGAATGAATTGTATACAAAATATTTTTCATTAGAAAACTTAGTAGAAATATTTTTTTTGATATCTCATATGTAATTGGGAATGAGATTGATGAAATTTTTTACAGTTAAATAAAGAAAATCCCTGAAGATGTTATTTCAGTAACAAAAAAAAAAAAATTATACAATATCAAGTGTGAACATATGGAAAATTCATACCTGATCTTACCAAAAATAACTCAAGAAATAATTTATTGGTACTTGCATAATTTAATAAAACATGTTATTTTATTTCAGATTGGACAGGAAAAAAAGTACACATAATATTTATTTTTTAAAAATTATAATTTTTCTCAGTAGAGTGGCGTAGCTAGAGTAAACGTCACCCGGGACGGTCCGCTCAAATGTCACCCCAATGACCATGATTCACCCTATGTTGAATGGTCAGCTAAATTTTCATACATGCTCTACCTCTACTTTACTCTACTGACCGGTACGTTACTGTTTACATGTATGATCCAAGACAAAATCCAGTGCCACAAAATAATCAGTTCAAATCAAAAGATTTTTAAAATGCAACTGTTCACTTTCAGAATAACTAAATTAAATACAAAACACGGCAATACACAAAAGGATGACATTCGATACTATGGTCTTAGAATAAATGTTTTCTTGTTTTCATTGTGGCAAACTGGTCAATGACATCGTCAAAATCTGTTTGTCTTGTAAGCTCGTTTTCAATGGACAGCACAGCCAGATCCGACAGTCTCGACTGGCTCATGGTTGACGTAATTTTCTGTTGCTAATTTTCAGGAGTCCAATTTTCCGTTGCATCATTTTCTGGGTACCATTTAATTATCAATGATGTTTGAAAGTATTTTTCTTGACAAAAATGTTCTATTTAATTTTTAAGCATTCTTCGGAACATTGTATGTAAATCAACTGCATTCTTTTAAAGGTTACCTAGAGAATTTATGCAAAGTTTATTTTTTTTTGTTTTTCTTTATACAAGTAGTAAAATAAATTTACATCGTATTTTGATGTAATTATGATTTTAGTTTTAATGATAATTTAAAAACAATAAATATTTATCATTAGTACCAATAATGAAAAATTAAGTTAAAAAAAGAATCGTTTTTGGAATCGGAAAATAGACATAAATTTTTCCGATTCCGATATACCCCAAAAAGTTCCGATTTTTCCAATTCTTGATTCCGATTAATCGTCCCAACACTAGTAGATATATTCAAAAGTATATCGCTCACTCAATGGAAAATTGTATCTCAGCGAATTGATACACAGGCAAGACTGAAATTGTTCCACTTTTTTGGCTTCGTATTTCGCTTTGTTGTTATTAATGATGCAGAGTTTTAAAACACAATATCATCCGATAATAAAATGTTACAACAAACAATGTCTCTTGTTAGTAACCAAGATTGTAGCAACTGAAACACATGAAAGCTGAAAACATTGCTATTTTTCCTACTCACAAATTTCCCGAGAATTTATTAGAAAATTTCTGACGGTGGGGGGGACAAAACTGGGGGCTCATATGCCCGCCTGCGAAACCCTGTGTCACCACCACTGTTTTCAGACTATTTTTGGCACCTTAGCCTGGTCGAAAAATTTTGTTGGGGGTGACATTGTGTCACCCCTTCTGTGCTGGCACCCGGAGCAGTCTGACCCTCTCGCCCCGTCGCCCCCCGTTAGCTACGCCACTGTCTCAGTATGGTTTTGAATTCATCCCATCAGTTCGTAAGAAGAAATTTTGTTGTTTTTATTAAAGACATGTTTGAAGAATTAAAGTTTAATGTTATTTTTGAAAGAATGTTAATTTCTTTTTATTTTATCAACAGTTATATTATTTTTGTATAGATGCTCAAAAAGGAAATAATTTTGAAATACCCCCTTTGAGTATTTTTCCCTATCAAAAGAGTAATATATGATAATTAAATACCTCTTAAATTCAGAATAATTGGAAAAATCATATTGGGGGCAATTAGACATTTTATGACATGAAACAGGTACATAAAAATTAAGTAAAAAAAAATTTGCAATGAACAATGTCAACTCAAACAAAAACATTTTAATATACAAGTGGTCCGAAAGTCCTGTCACCCCCTATTAAAAAGTAGCAAGAACAATAGAACAACAAATAATACAGTAATACAAATCACATGTACTGGATTCAATCTGTTCACCTTCACTGACACTGTCACACATTGAGATGGTCTGTATGAACACCATCATTTTCGTGACACAAAATGATGTGGCACCATGTCCTGTGTAATATTTTACAAAGCTGTGTTTTGTTGATTGTTACAAAAGCTCTCTGAATGGTATCCTTCAAATGATGGATATTCTTCTGGTTCATGTGAAATTCTCTCCTTGATGATAATACCCCAAAGCGTTGTCAAAGAAAAACACCTTTCCATGTTTTGGGATTGTCAGAAATAAATCAAGTAACTGTTCACATGCCACATGTCTTTTGCCAATGTTGTTATCACTTAGTTCATTGATGAATGATGGCTTAAATTATTTTAAATCAAGATCCTTTGTTATGTATGTTAACATTGTGGTTTTGGGGTAGTGACTTCTTGGATGCTTATAGCACAGATGTCTCCACCTCTGCACATATATTCCTTTGTGTTAAGGGTCATATTGTCCTCGGTTTGTGCTTAGATGATCCTGTCAGAAACAGTTTGTGTTCCTATTGCAGTATCATCCTCTTTCTAAGGAGCTGGTTTGCCAAATCTTGCAGAGAAGTTATGTTGCACATCCTTGCCAGAATGCACATGATCATGTGTCCATATACTTGCAAGCAGCCTCTCTTCCCATCTGTAGGAACTTGTGTCAGCCATCTGAAATAGAAAATTATATTATGTAGGGGTGACACGACTTTCAGACCATCCTGTAGTATAAAAATAAAATTATTCATTCTACTAAGTTTCAGAAAAAAAATCATATAGAATAAAAACTGATATTCATAAAATGTTATTAAATAATGTTAAAGATAATTTCATTTTAAACAGAAATACCAATTTATTGATTATTGCACTGTTGGTATTCCATATTTCTTATATTTTTAAGAGAGATTGAAAGTAAAGAGATATTTATAGTAAATAAGAGATATTTATGTGTAAATAAACGTTATTTTCATTTTGTTTTAATGAAAGAAATAAGCATTACATTTATAAAATCCAGTTAAATAATCCTTAAAATTTACTGACTATAAAATATGTCTAGGTCCTGGGACAAATATTGAATTTTTAAGAGATTTGTTGTTTATATTTTTCATCTATGAGCAGTTCAATGAGTCAATGAGTGATGAGTGAATGTGCCAATGTTTTAAAAATGCCTGATTTTTTTTTATTTATGGAAAGAGTTTACAGAGAAAAGCAGTGTATAGCCTACCTAATGAACGTGTGTAATTGATTGGAAGAACAGAGATTGAGGAGATTCAGTAAGAAGACAAACCTTACTAAGAGCCACAAAGGACAGGAAGTTGTGGAGAGCCATGATCGCTCATATCCTGAAGAGACACAGAACATAGATGATTTACTTTTACCCTCAATCTGAAATAGTTTCTGAAATCATTATTTTTGAAAATGAAGACATTTCAATTAATCTTAATATCAAAGACTTAGAAGTCAAGAATCCATTTATTGCTGATAGCATCATACCACAAAAATTAATTTTATAATCTTTGTACATTTTATAGGTATGGGGGAAAAAGAGTTAACATTCTGAAATAGTAAAGATAAATATATCTCTCACTTTTCTGTGGCTATATTCTAATTTTTAGGATCGCTTTATATTAGAAGTGTTTCAAATATATATTGACTTATATATTGAATATATATATATATATATATATATATATATATATATATATATATATATATATATATACACACACACATACATATATATTGACTTGAAAGCACTGTTTCTTTTCTTCTATATCTTTCATGTTAGAATATTTGAAAAACTATAAATCACAGCTGCCTCACCCTTGTGCTTTAAACATATGGCAATAATAAAGCCTTTATTAAATTTACTGCCAACCAAAAATGAACAGTGGAGGCAAGCATGGGTTGCTCACCCATTAGGAACAATAATGTTTATGGTTCATAAAATCTTCACTTGAGCAAGGAATAGAATTTCCTGTTTTCTCTGGTGATCACAGATATTTAGCTAATTGCTCAAAGTTGTTACCTTTTGTTAGGGGAGGGGGTCATTATTGTTATACTTTGGGTGGAGCCAGTTTATAAATGATTGCAAGCTCAGAAACTTCTGTGAAATATATTGTTTCTTTTTTGTTTTTTCATTTTGATGACTGAATTCCAAGCAGAAAGATGGGATTTAGAGAAGATATTTTAGAAAATAATTTGCCACTTGTATTGTATTTCTGCTATTTAAGTCTTTAAGTAATGGCTTGCAATTTCATTAACGGATAAACCAACAAGTTACTAGTTCATCTTATGAAAACCTACAGAAGTACAATAACTTTCTTTAAATTTTTGTGTCCACTTTAAAAGTTTTTAATCTTTTTGCTTAACTTTTGCCAAAAAGCTCCAATCATTATGAGCTAAAAAAGAACCATCTACAAGGAATTCATTCAAGATATCAAATAAAAAATAAATTCATTTTTTGTTACTGTGAAATTATTGATAGTAGTTAAGAAAACAGGCCATTTTAAAAGGATTTTAAAATGATAAAAATCAATTAGCTTATTATTTCTAGGTTAAAAAAAGTTTTAAAATTTTTTCTTGTTCATTTTCTTCCTTTTCATTTTTTTGTGCTGTGTCCTTTCAGAACGTGGGCAATCATAACTCTCTACAATTTCCTGTCCTTTGTAGTTCTTAGTATATTTTGTTTTTTTGCTAACTCTCCTAATCCTTGTTTGGCCATCCATTTATACAAACTTGTTATGTAGGTTATGCACTGATTTTCTCTGTTGCTTTTATCTTCAATATGTCCTGTCAGTGTAAAATTTTCTAAACCCCCTTTACTCATTATGTGCCCTTGAAATTTCAATTATCTTTCTGAATGTTAACTATAAGTATCATTTTGGTTTTTATTTTCTCTAACTTTTCTCATTGCTCAAATGTTCAGTCCATGGTATTCTCAGCATCCTTCTGTAGAACTACTGTTCTGTTGCCTCAAGTCTATACTTCATCTGAAGAGTTTGTTCAGCATTCACTCCCATATAAGAGGACATATTACATAAAAATTCAGTACTCTTTTCTTTGCTTCTAATGATTTTCGACTTACTTAATATTTTGCTTAGCTTTTGAAAGACGTCTTTCACTATCCCAATATACATTTAGATTTCAGTATCATATTTTCTGTACTCTGTTAAAACACTTTCTAGATATTTAAATTTTTGTACTTGCTTGATTTTTGTATCTCCAATTTATAATTCCCATGTTGGGCTCTTCTTTGAGGGGATTGGCACTGATCATTTAAGCATTCCATACCATATTCCAAATGAATCTACTAATAGAAAACAACATTCCTGCTTCCCACCCCCCAAAGCCACTGTACTGATGATGAGTGGTGCTATGTCAATGAAATAGTTAGCTTGGATAAAAATTATCCTGAACAGAAAATCAGCAACCTCTACCAGGTGTTCCAAAAAATAGGACATGCTTGTTGTGGGAGTGCTGTTCAAGTGTTTAGGTTGAAAACACTTGTCTCCTGGTGTATATTTCCCACAATAAAATGGCAGACTCTGTATGTGAGTCTCGGTAATAAATGAGAAAAGCAACAACAAAACTACATATATGTAAACAAACAATAATGTATGTATTAACAAAACAATAGAATAGAGAATAGAATATTATTGCATGTTACAAAACACATGAACATGAATGAAGAAAACATTTAAACTAGTGAATTGTTTGTGAGTGTAATTTGGTGTAGGAGAAAGTCCCAGAGAAAATGAAGTGAAAGGTGCATGCGTGCATTCCTCAATGGGAAAGCATTTTCCTCATTTGACCTACATCTTACTGTCTCTGAGTGAAAAATCATAAAGAGGATGACAGAGAATGTTACTACCTATTTATAGGCTTAAGGGACATCTCCTAGCAGCAGTTTTTCTTAGGAAAGTAATTGGGGTAACTCCACAGTACTCCCCTCCAGGTAGGAAGAATTTTATTCTTCCCATATGTTTATAAAGTTTATGTATGTTTGTTTTGTCCCTCCTAGTTATCTCGGTCTATTATTAAATTGTATTTGCAGATTTCTTAGTTTTGGTCATGTTAATGTCTTGAAGAGTAAAAAAGGCCTGTGAGATCTGTGGAATTATTTTGACCATTATCTGTTGAGCCTAGGAGAAAGAGTGCTGTTTAAAGTTGACTTCCAGGATGTTTGAAAGGTATTTTCTCAATAAAATGAGCTGTGTTTTGCTTGCTTCAAACTTGTAAGATGAAAGTCGTATTTTTAATTTTAGCAAAATTTTTTTTGTAATGCCTGTGGTGGAAGAAGAAGTCAGGCATAATGGCCTGAGAGAGAGAAAGGGTCAAGCAAAAAGCAGTAGAGATGAGATGCTAGTTATTTACTTGCTGACTGCACAATTGTAGTATTAATTACAATGGCAATTAGGGATTTGGCTTTGAGGGTCTCACATGTGGCAAAAAAAATTTTTTTGAATTGGGGAACATCTTGTCCAGATGGTTATACATTTTAGAGATTTTAAATTTGCAATTTTGCTCATTACATTACATCAAATTTTTTAACTATAAGTTATTTTTGTTGGAAGATTTTCTGCCTGCTGTGCATGATAGGGTAAGTAAAGAAAGTTTTTCTTTACTGGCTCTTGGTTTGAAAAGTATCTAAATAATGCATGAGTTTGTTTATATAGTTTTGTGTGTTTCTTGTATCCAGGAAAAAAATATCATGTGGTAACCAATATGCTGATCATGATTTAAGTCAGAAAACATGTGTCTCCTGGTATATATTTGCCACAACAAAAATGGTGAACTTTGTATTGGAGCCTGGGTAATAAATGAATAAAGCAATGGCAAAACTACATATATGTAAACAAACGATAATGTATGTATGAACAAAACAAGGGTATACATAGACGATAGAATATTATTCCATGTTACAAAATAATGAAGATGAATGAAGAACATATTTAAACTAGTGAATATGTGTGTGCATAGTTTGGTGTAGGAGAAAGTCCTAGAGAAAATGAAGTGAAAGGTACATGTGTATGTTCCCAGTGGGAAAGCGATTGCCTTGTTTGACCTACATCTTACTGTTCCTGAGTAAAAAAGGAAAAAGAGGATGACAGAGAATGTTACTCCCTATCTATAGGCTGAAGGAGTGTCCCCTAAAGAGCGTTTTTTTAGGAAAGTAAGTGGGATAACTCCACAAGATAAACCTTTCCAAAACAAAAACAGTGATCTGTAATTGGAATAAAAGCAGTGATGGCATGTATTCTGAATACATCATATGCTATGCTATGCATAGTGCCAAACTCTTTTGAAAGTATCTAAACTGTCAGTTGTATACAACTGCATACTTGAATCAATGATTAAAAATGGTTTCAAGCAAATGAAGCCTGTAAGCCATTCCTTCTTTGAACCTCATTGACTGGAAAAACAGAATCACAAACAAACAAGTGTACCAAATAACAGAAATCAGATGATAATTATGGAGAAATTCATTCTAATCATTTCATGGAACTTTAGGAAAAGCATGCATCAATCATTCCCTGTGTTTTTCTCTCTTAGCAGTCATCTTGAACATGGTCTTATTACTGGTATCCTATGATAGTAGATATTCAGAAAAGAGAGTAATTGCACATATTATACTCCTATTGTTGGAGACAAAATATCATACTTGATGTTTGAAGGCCATTTTAATGTATGTAAAAATATATCTTTCTCTCTTTTTTGCTCTCTCTCTCTCACACATGCACACACAAACACACACACACACACACACACACACATATATATATATATATATATATATATATATATATATATGAAAAATGTGAATGTAAGTCCCTGTGTCACACTTTTTCAACTTTACTCCTAGAGGCCATAGCCCAACATATCATGCTATTTTGGAATCAGGCTGACTCCATCAGCAAATTAAAAACATTATGGGCTGAATCTGGACTCAAAATCCTGAAATTTTGATTGACAAGTTTTCATTACTGCGATTGTTTTCAGATTCTGCCATCTTTGCTTCTACTGATAAAGAACAATTAAAGAGATACAGCTCTCTAACTTTCAATAGCTCATGTTCAAATGAAAAAATTACTGTTCTAAAATTACAGTGTTTCAAAGTAAAATTGTCCATGTTTTCAACTTTACTCCTAGAGGCTGTAGTAAAAACATATACCATTTTTTAATCAGGCTGACACTGTGTGCAAAAAAACATTCTGGTCCTGGATCTGGACTCACAATCCTGAAATTTTGGATTTTCAAGCTCTCATTATTGTGATTGTTTTCAGTGATTTTTTTTATGTGATTTTTTGTGACAAAGTTTTTTGTAGAATAAAAAACAATTTTTATAACTTGGAAAAAAATTGGGAATAATCAAAATTAACTGTGAAATCCAGTGTAAGTCACCCTGGAAATAAAAATAATTGCTTGTACATTAAGTAAGGACCTATGTATATCAAATTGTGTGGCAGCAGTAGAATTATCATTTAACTTTTAAAAGGTAACCTTAAATATTAATGCAATTCTTAAATGCAGTGCTTCTGTACTTTATTGTTGCCTATAGCATCTACTCTTCCCTACCCTATTATGATGAAGTCTCAGTCAAATACCCTCTGGAGGAGTTATCTTAAATGTTGCCCAATAGGGCAGATTTATGCTAGTATATATATATATATATATATATATATATATATATATATATATATATGGCAATATTAAATTTATAGATAAAGAATAATCAATATCAGAGATAAAGTATTTATTGATGGTATAGACAATGCTTTTTATAGGAATCAACACTGGATTGTGACTGTCAATTCCACACTTCAATATAATCTTCAGTCCAAGTGCTACTACTCCTTTAGTGGGCTGTATAATATAGGTGTGTATGTAGGCCATTAGGAGATTGAGGAATAAAGAAATTTGTTCTTCCCAGTTTCTTTTATTTAGGGTTACTACTGGTTGTTATTTATGGTTGTGACCTTTAAACTGCTTATATATGTATATTATTTATTTGTTTTATATTATGTTATTTATTTTAAAGTATTTGTTTTGTATTTCTTTCTTTCTTTCTTTCTATATTTTGGTACTTGGATTAAAAATTTATTAGAATTAGGTTATGGAAGCTTTTTAGTTATGGTGTGCCTGTAGGTAGAGCATTTGGATTTGGAAATGAGCTCTGATATTTTGTTTTGAAGTTTATTTTCTTCTGAGAAGCTAACTATATATATATATATTTATCATTTTAGTGGATTCTCATCCAATTTTATATATATATATATATATATATATATATATATATATATATATATATATATATATATATATATATATATATATGTGTGTGTATTTAGGCAGCAATCCTTCTTTCATGCACATTTCATTGAAAATGACAGAAAAGGTGCTTTTATTTAGTTTTTTATACAATTTCTCATGAGATCTAATAATTTTTTTCTTTTTGGATGATACATTATACAAAAACTATCCAAATGTTCTTTTTATCTGAGCGCTTTTGGCTATACATTTAGCCATTTTCAAGGATTGTATTTTAACTGTTAAAATATATATATATTATGAAATGGACGAACTCTGACAATTATTTTAATATATTTTCTGTTTGTACGTTATTTTTATAGATACAAATATTTAAGTAAATGTTCTGTTTATAATAAATAATTCAGGCTGGTAAATGTAGTTAATTCTGTTTATTATAAACAGAGCATTTAATTAAATATTTGTATCTATAAAAATAATGTATAAACAGAAAATATATTAATATATATATATATATATATATATATATATATATATATATATATATATATATATATATATATATATATATATATATATATATGTGTTAATGCACAAGCTGCTGCTGCAAAAACAACAGTTATGTAGCTGGCAAATTCTTCATCAAATAATGATCCTGGGATCAGGTATAGTTTTGAAGCTAAAACTTCATTACCACTGACCAAGTTTACCCCAGAGGATTTTATGATACAACCAGATTTTTTTCACTTTCTGTCACAGCGTAGGGATGCCATATGAAAATACACCCACTTTATACATTCCTGTCTTTACAACTTTCTAGTTTATGCTTTTCAATGATGAGAAATATTAAAGAACTATTGCAATGAGCAGATGCTGAGTGATATATATATATACAAAGTTCAGACTTTTTTTCATTTTAATCATTTCACCCACCAAGCAAGGTGGGAGTACTATTTGTATACAGAGAGTGAAAGTGAGGGAAAATACTGGGTATAGGTGGTATTCAGGAAAGGATAAAATATGAGCAGGGTTCAAGAAAACAGAAAATGGTGATTGACATTGCATTTAAATTTTTGAGGTTTGTAGTTGTCAAGGAAGCAAGTAAATGGAAGGGAGTTCCATAAATGAGAAGTGCAAGAAAAGAAACAGAATAGAACTGATGGTTGCATCTAGCTAGTACAACAGTAAAACAGTGAGACCTAATTGCCAATCTAGTATCATGCTTAAACTCATGCAGTCAAGGAGCTCATCAGAACAAATACCATGAAAATATTTGTAGAAAAGACAAAGAGAAACCACACATGGGAAAGTGACTGAAGTCAAGATACCTGATCAGGATTCATTATATTACAGACACTTTGAATTTTGTCAAGAATCTTGAGATATATAGTAGGAGCACTGAACCAGACATGGCAGCAATATTCAATGCAAAGACAAATGGTAGATTTATAAACATGCAAGAGGGATTCTGATGTGATGAACTGTCTAACACAACATTGAACTGTCAGGAAGTGTGAGAAAAGAAACTATTGGAGTAGAAGTAGCAGTTGCATTTAACTATTACAGTAGTAAAAGGATGAGACCTAGATGTCAATCTAGTAACATACTTAAATTCATGTAGCTAGGGCACCAGGGAAAAAAAAGCTTGTCAGAAATGTTGTTCTAAAAATATTTATAGAAAAGACAGAGGAAAGTTATATCACATCTGTGAGAAGGTGACTGAAGTTGAGATGTGAAGTCAGGATCGATTACATTGCAGATCCACCTTTGGATTTTGTCAAGAGCCTCTAGCTAAACAGTAGGGGCACCAGATCAGATATGGCACCAGTACACAATGCATGGATGAATGGTAGTTTTGTAAATGTACAAGATGGACTCTCATGAGAAAAACCTTCTTCTGGCATGACACAATGAACCAACTTTCCTTGCAATAGATTGATTCAATATAGTTGTTCTACTACAAGTCAGTTGAAAACATGAGGTCAAGAAGACATAGTGACACACTCTCCTGATGGGGAGAAGGAAAGTTTCTCTATGGTCGTTAAATGAGTGCAGGTTAGTTTTGGAGGCATTAAGATTCACCAGCCATTTCTCACCCCAGATTGAAGGTCCTTTTCAAGAGCAGGGGCCAGGTTAATTTTGTCAGCTCTGACAGATTTGCTATTGAGACAGTGGTAAATGGTTGTATCATCTGCATAAATGCCTACTTGGGAACTGATGACATCAGGAAGATCATTGATGAAGATCAGAAACAGTCTAGGACCCAGGTAGAGCCTTGGGGGAGACCCATGTTTGTGTGAAAAGATCTGGAATCAAGCCTGTTTAGAACCACCTTCATTTCACAATTTGACAGGAATGATTAATTGTCATGTAATATAATTAGATTAAATCAAACAATCACCTTGAAGCTTACATAGAAGACCAACATGCCAAACCCCTGCCACTGGGATATCTAAAGCCACTGCTCAAACTTTGCTGTTATTATCAAGAGCTTGATATACATATTCATTGATAGTTGTAAGCACATTAGTGGCAGATTGGGCAAAATGGAATCCATATTATTTGTCAGAGAGTAGATCATGAGAGGTAAGATGCTTAACCACTTCAGCATTGATTAAAGCCTCAAATACTTTGCTGAAAAGCAGTAGGAGACTAATAGGGTGATAGTTGGGTGGGTCAGAAAGTTCTCCAGAGTTCTTAAAAGCAAGCACTACAGAGGAGGATTTCCAATAAGCTGGAAAGCAGGAAGCAGCAAAGCAATAGTTGTAAAGTTTGAAGAGAATTGGAGCCAGCTTTGGAGCATATTTCTTTAGGATGACAGCTGGTATCCCACCACCTCCACTTGCTTTATGGGAGTTTAATTTAGAAATGATGCTCGAGATCAGTGATGGGATTATGTGCATATCACTCAGTAAAGCCTCAGTTCTTGGGGGAAATCAGGTGTGGGTACTCCAGATGAGTTGAATGTTGAGTTGGAAGAGAATTTTCAAGCAAAGCATTCAACATTATCTGCTGTAGATGTTAGGACTTTGAATTGATTGAATAGAGGAGGGATTGTGGATTTGCCATTGTTCAGCACACTCTTGCAGAGTCATCAATAATCTCCAGAATTGAACTTGCAAGGTGCTATACATTGTTTCATTCTATCAACAGTAAATTTGCTTCTTTGAGGAGATGCTTACATTCATTATGAGCAAAGACAAAGAGATGTGTCTGTTGCAATCAGACGTGTTGCTTTGGTACAGTCAGAAAAAGTGATTTCTGTGGGATATAGCAGCCAAGCATGCAGGTGAGAATCAAGAAAATGAGTGCTGTTTAACTTGCTATTTCCTTGCTGGAATGAGACCTGCATCGATGCCAGCTTTCATGTAGGAGGAGACCACAGATGTGCATTTTGGGACAGAATGATTAAATATTTCATTCCAAGGGACATCACAAAAGTAATCTTATTCCAAGAGATGTCATGAAGGAAATCAGATAAAAAGTTGTGACAAAATTCTCCATTATCTAAACTGAAACAACTGCTCTTCTTCCTTTTCTCTTTGTTGCCTCATGCTGACAAACAATTGAATTATTAGTGCTGTAGTATTTTCTTTGATACTAATTCCCTTCACTAGATTTATATTCTCATCCAACATTTACATCACTGTTAGAATGTCGTTTTTTGACGTTAAAAATACGTCAAAAAACGACATTATTACGTCATTATTTTTGCACCAACCTAATAACACAAGCAACCCATTTCAGTAAGCTGGCTTTGCAATCTTTTCTGATGAGATGATGTTATTCTACCTTAATGTTTGGGACATTTGGAAGCATATTTTATTCTGTGGCACGCTTGTGTGGTTTTGTGTGTGTGTGTGTGTGTGGTTAATTGATGATCTTAACCAAAATCTCTTACTGTTATTAATAGCAATCAATATATTCAAAATGGGTGTTTAAACTTTTCATAAATGATTCTAGGTGTAATTCACTAAAGCATGATAGTGATAAAACATTTTATTTTTTACATATTTTCCTAAACATAAGCAAATTCTTATATAGAGAATATATGCAGGTCTTAGCCGTGAAGGTTAGAACTGGTGGAACTACAGAATGTAGTTTGTTCGAATACTTTCCATGGAAATAGAAATAGAGCAGTTAGAGGCTTTCAATGTTAATTTTCATTTACTTAAAAAGGGTAGATACTATAAAAGTTTCAAAGGTAGTGTTGGATTGGTAAATAAATGTATCTATTTGCATAGGTTAACTAGAAAAGATATAATAAGACAAGTGGAAGTTGACTACTGATTACATGTCATAAAACAACAAAATATAACAGATAGAAACAATACTTCACTTCAAAAAAACCTTCCTATATCACTGTTGTATTTAGATAAAGGGTTTCTTTGGCCTTTATATTCAGTAGCTGAATGCAGCTGTGAATTTGTTGACTCTGGAATCACTGGTAATAGTTCAAGTTTGAATCTAGAGTGTTCATTCTTCTCACAGGGTCAGGAATTTAAACTGGAATCAACACTGTCTCCTGAAGGCAGAATTTTTTTTTACTCCATCTAGTAAATGTTTAATTGCTTAAGTAGGTATCAAGAGTGCTTATGATAACACCTTTAAAGAAAGTGATTGGCTGATAGTGATTTCATACTTGACCAGGGTATTTCAGAAGAGCTGGGTGTTGATTGCCCAAATGAATTGTGATGTCATTAACCCTCAGGACACCAGGATGATATGTCACTGAAAATATCAAAGTTTGAGAAAATCATGACATCAGCAAAATTTCTTCAATAGAAGCTATGTGTCATGTTTTTATAACCCAAAATTTCTACCAATGTAATACAATTTGAAGTTAATAAAAATACCTTTTTTTAATAATGGTATTAGCCATTTCCTTATAAGAAACATTTGACATTCACTGACTGAGTAACCAGTGCTACTTTTGGTTTAAATTTATAAAATCTTTCTATTGAAATAATTTTTCAGGTTTCTCAAGTCCAATAACTCATTGTTTCATCAAGTGCTGATGGGGGCTTCTTTCTTAACTGTTTGCTTGGAATATCAGTATCTTAATTATATCATTATTCTCTCTTTGAGTTACAACTGATATCCATGGATTTAATAAAAGTAGTACTGATATTAGTAGGCCCTTGAAAATTATGTTCTTTTTTAATTAGGGTAGCATTTTTAAAATAAATGTTATAGCCTGTGTATTACAAGAGAGTTTGAATGATTGTCAAAACATAAATCTATTTTATGTTCATAGATACAGGCTTTTAGATTTTTTGAACATAGACTAACTAGAATTATTATACCCTTACATACATAAAGCAATATTTACTGTTTTTCAATTAAGGTTGGAATCTGATAATTTTTTTAAACTTTCAATGGATGTGTTTTTTCTTCTTGAATCAAAGAACACAAAAGTAAAAATATAAAAATGTATTTCTTCTTTTTCCTTATATCTCATTCTCTGAGGAAAGTGAAACATATTAGATTGATAAATGTTTCTTATTTGTTCTTTATTTTATCATATATATATATATATATATATATATATATATATATATATATATATATATATATTTATGTGTGTGTATTTGTGTGTGTGTGTATATGTAAAATAGGATATAGAATCTCAAAAGATTTTTGAAGAAATATGACAAATGGAAAACTGTTTCATTAAAAGAAATATATTTGAAAATAAATCAAAATAAATCAAAATAACTCAAGTATTGAACAATGAGTAAGATGTCGAATATAAGACAATTTGCTGGATAAACAAAGCTATTTCATCACTAAAACATGATTTCCTGTATGCTGACAATTGCAATCTTGCTTCTTACTCTCAGTGTGACATACAGCATCTTATGGATCCCTTCTTGTTGACATGCAATGCAGTGTGACTAACAATTAGCTTGTAAAATACTGCTGTAAAGTACTAAATTGTTCCAGATAAAGCCTACTCTGTACCAAGCATTTATGTATATGGCTAGAAACTGCAGTAGCCTGGATGGTGAAATTTCCCAGTAATCATTTCAGACAAACTAGATAGATGTTTATGGAATTTCAATTGAGATAAAGTTGAAAGTTTACAATATTTGTATTTTGTATTCATTGCTGTATGCATGTGAAACCTGGGTCATTTAATGGAGACACAGGGAAAGGCTGAAGCAATTTCATCAATAGTGTCTCCATTGTATATTGGGTATCTGGCAATTGTACATGAGTAACAGTGATATTCTAAAATGCAGTCAGTCTACCAGTACAATGGCCGAAGAAAAATTTTTAGTCAGGAAAAATAAACTACATCCAATTTCAAAATTTAATTACATAATCCAAACTCAACATAAATAAAGAGTATTTGGAACTAGTATGGAGTAGGTCCTCCATTTGCTAGTTTCAGTGCTTGTATTCGATTTTTCATGGATTTGATCAAGTTATTCACAATTGTCTGAACCATATTTTGCCACTCCTTTAACAATGCTTCTTTAAGGGTTGCCACTAACGTGATTTTGGTTGCATGCTCTCAAAGTTTTCGGTCAGGGTGCTCATAAACATGCTCTATTGGATTCATGTCAGGACTTTGGGCGACCCGTGGCAGTGACTGGATTCCTTGTGATTCCTTCCAGGCCTTTGTTACTTTGCTTGTATGATATGGCGCTCCATCTTCTTGAAAAAGGTAGACATTCTTGTCAATTTGATTGGTTTCAAATAATGGGAGTAGTCCTTTCTCTAATATTTGACACTATTTTGGACTATTAAACCACTCATCAACAAGAATCAGCACAGATTTTCCTCCAAACCAGACAGAGCTTTACACCATTACTCTAATCCCTCCATGTTTCATGGTTGCCTGCAGACATTCAGTGTTTCAAGTCTCATTCTGATTTCTCCAAATATCAACCTGTCTTGAATTTGAACATTGGCAGAATTTGCTTTCATCTGACCAAATTACAGACTGCCAAAATTCATAATCTTTGCTCTCAAATTCTCTCACCCAGTCCATACACCTGTTCCTGTTAACCTCTGAAATTAAGGGCTTCTTTCTTGCAACTCTTTTTTGATAGCCTAGTTCTTCCAGAGTCTTTCTGGCTGCATATCATGACATTTCCATGCTGTTGGCAACATCTTTAACACTGATGATGATTTCTGATGACTTCTCTCTTCAGTGCCATTTCATTTGCTTAGACACGATGCTTGGTCATCCTGAACATTATTCCACATGACACTGGCCTTACAATATATTATTAACCGTTTGATGATTAACCTGGAAAAACCTGGCAATTTCTCTATTTGATTTGCCACACTGATGCCATCCTATTATTTTCCCTCATTGAAATTCATCAATTTCCTTACTTCCACTAAACGTTCATTGCAAAATATAAGTCAACTATCATTCATAGATAAGAGTAGCTTGATACTAACATGGTATAGTCTGAAGAAAAAAAGAAGAATTGTTATTACACAAGCCAAAATTGTTGTAATCAAGGGTATCTAAAAACTTATCATAGCCCACTGTATAGAGACTCTGATACTTCAGCACTTGTTGCAATGGAATAGTCATGTGGTGAGGGTGAATTATGAGAAGATCCCTAAACATTTTCTATAGAGTGAATCGGCTGAAGCGAAAAGACCACTGAATAAGCTGAAATTGAGATATAAAGATTGGCTCAAGAGCACACTGATAAAGGTCAACATCATACAAAATGAGTGAGAAAAAAACCAGCTTTAGATTGTTCATTTTGGAGGAAAACAGTACACAATGGTATGAGAGACTTCAAAGAAAATTGTGTTGTATATGAAAAACTCAAGAGAGATATTTGCAATGATCTCATTGTTAATTTCCTTAAAAAAGTTACTACAAAATTTGATCTAATATGTGATGAATGTGGCTGCATCTGTCTAAGTAGGTTAGGCCTAAAAAATAATCAAAGATACCACATGCAGTGAGAAATTAGTCATTACATGGGAAAAGGTGTTTATGTCAAAACTGCTGCAAAAGATGCTCCATGTTACCACAGCTACAGAAGACAATGTAAGGCCCTAGAAGAATTAAAAAGTCATATTTTCTGTCTATATTTGAGAATGGATCAAGCAATGGCAATGCTCAAAATCAAGTCATAGGCATCAGGTATGCATATAAATTTCTACATAGTGATATGGACATCAATAAATTGGTATGTCCTGGGTATGACGATAAACTACATCCGCGTCCTGGGTATGATGGTAAACTACATCCGTGTCCTGGGTATGGCGATAAACTATATCCAACAGCAAGGCCTCAGATAATGTTTCCGGAAAAGTAATGTTGCCAGCTATACGTTTTTGAAACAATAATGTTGCCAGCTATCCGTTTTTGGAACCATAATGTTGCCAGCTATGCTTTTTTGAAACAATAATGTTGCCAGCTGTACGTTTTTGAAACAATAATGTTGTCAGCTGTGTTTTTGAAACCATAATGTTGCCAGCTATACGCTTTTTGTAAAAAATAATGTTTCCAGCTGTACGTTTTTGAAACCATAATGTCGCCAGCTATGCGTTTTTGACTTTTAAAGTCACTCAAAATCATTTTCGGCATAAAGTGACCACTAAGGTTGAGATGCTGTTAAACAAAACAATCAACAATCAAATGGAAATTCTTGACTTAAACAAAAAATATCTAGGATTATTTTGCAGTGTGCAAGCAAATAAGCTCTAGCTTGCTAAAAATGTTCCATACAAAATAGGCATTTAAAATTTATATATTTGGCATATATATATAAACTGGATTTGGCATTAAATAACACACTGGTTGATATGCCATAAAACCCAAACAAACAAACAAACAAACAAACAAACAATAAATTGGTTTATTTATATTCAAACGTGTGTTGTCATCAGTGAATCAATTTCTTTGTGGTGTGACTCATAGCTCATCATTGGAAGAAGCAATGGAAAAGTCATCTCAGAATTAAAATCTGCTGTAGTTTTACCCATATTTAATTGTAGAAAAGGGACTAAATTATTGTTTGCCAATCATCTGTTTATTTTGACCCTGTCAGTTTGGGTCTATATTTAGTCAAGTTATTAAGGAAATGCCAATATTGGATGTGAACAAGTGAATGAGAAGACAAGGTGGAGATTCAGTTATTTAATTAATACATTTGATCTCTAAATTGAAAAAAAAAAAGAGACTATAACTGAAGTGAGATATTAACAGATTTGTAATGAGTGAAAGATAAATAAAGAAGCCTGTAATAAAATGAAACAAAAACAAAATCAGTTAAGAGAGAGAGAGAGAGAGAGAGAGAGAGATGAGATAAAAAATGATTTATGATAAAGAAATATTTGAATAGAAAAAGTGAATCTAGAGTTAAACAATTTGGAAAGAAAAAGAAAAATTAATCAAATTAAGAGAAGATAAATTAACAGCGACAATAAGAAAAAAATGAATAATGTTTAAAGAGAAAAGATCAAATAAGAGAATGATTTTATACATTATTGATAATCAGAAAATAATGTAGACTTGAAAATAATAATAGCAATATGTCTAAGATAAAGTTGAATATTATTGAAAAAAATCAGGGATTATTAAATATAAAAGAGAGATTAGAAGAAATGATTGACAGGAATGAGAATGAGAGAGAAAGAGAGAGAAAAATAAAAGTGAGGAAGATGGAAGAAAATCTTTGGATAAAAATACCATATGAAAGACAGAAAAAGAGAGCTAGAAACTGTAAATAAGAGAGAAAGATAGGAAAAAGAATCAAAGAAAAGAAAAAATGAGAGAGAGAAAGAGAGTGAAAGTAAATAAAAATGTAAGAGAGACAGAATTTTTGTGAGTGACAAAATGAAATAAACAGAGGGTGATGAATAAAACTACAAAATGTTGGTCATGGTTGTGGTGATTATGACAAAGTACTAAATAAAAGAATGGATGAAAGTGATTTGGTTGTCTAAGCTGTGTTATTTTTCAGGTCTCTAAAGGGATATTATTATATCTAATATCCATTCAAATGTAAATTTGTGTTATGCTTTTGAAAAAGAAGACAATAAACAGTTTTTGGCATGTCGACAGTAATCTTTCTTTGAATATTAAAAGGGAATTATATTGATGTAAGGAAAAACTAGCCAAATATCGTATTATTTTTTTCAAACAAAAGATAATAGTAAAATCCTTTTTCTTTATCTTCATAGAATCAAGAAATGTTATTATATTCTATATTGCTTGCATGAAATGATGTAATATTTTTTCAACCTTCAAAATGAGAGACATATCTGCCATGTCTTACTGCAGTTACCTAAGAAAGAATATTAAAAATAGAAACTGAAAAAAATTTACCTCACACAGATTTTTTCCCCAAAGGCAAAATTTATATCTTAAATAATCCTAACCAACATGATATCATTTCTCTTCTTCCTCAATTTTATTAGAAATAAAAATAATGATCAGAAACTTGAATAAAATTCTTTCAAATAATTACATTTTTTGTCTGTTTAAAATATGAATAGAATTTTGATGAAAATTAGAATCATATGAAGACAACTTGCAAGAAATGTAACAAGAATTTCTTATCTACAATAATTACTTTCTGTAAGTCTTTAATTTTTAAGCTAGACAAATTATTCATATTTTTAAATCAAAAAGAGTTTTCCTATGATTTCGTTCTCATAAAATCTATCTTACCAAAGTGAAAAAAATCACTATTGTTACATTCTTCCTAAAACTAGATCCTCTTCTGATTCATGTTACACTAATTTTCACCACTGGCCAGATGTGAATGTTCTAACGCCAAAACTAAGCTAAAATTCTGTCAACTGCACAAAGCTCCACATATACCTTCCACTTTTGCTCACACATTCAAAGAAAAAGTAAGCAATACAATCCGGAATTTCCACCCAATAGCACCTACTCCTGCCTAAAGAAACAAAATAAAAACTGGAGCAGATTTGAGCCTAAGAAAGGACATAAAAACCCATCAAAGGGGCATTTTCAGCAGTTGGAGGGCATCTTGGCCCTGGTTCACAAATTTTGTCTGAAAGCAACTTCCCATCTCCAAGAGAAGGCTCACCTCAGCTTCTGCCCCTCACTCCCGACCATCCCTCTCCTCTCATACTTCTTAGTAGATGTCCTTTTACAACTCCACTTATCTCTTTTTCAATGAGAGACAACTACACTGATTTATCATTTGATGTATTTGATGTTAATACAATTGTTTATTTCTTTAATCCTTTGTTATTTCTTCTTTGTTCTGCCTCTATATGCTTATCATAACACTATGAACAGAATCAACAGTAAGAAAAAAAATAATCTTTTCAAATTAATAAATTAATCCTTCTTTTAAAAATTAATAAAGGTTAAGTTTACTTTCCCAAAATTTTCAAGTTACACCAAATTAAATAAATATTTTGTTTATTTGGTGATCACTTAAAATTAAAACATTTTATGGATGGAAAAATTAGTTTAAGAATCACCAGAAAGCCTCTCAGTGTATTTATCATATTTCTCAAGAACATAATTCTCTTCACAGAAAACAAATTGTAGTTTAACAGATCTTTGTAAATGCTTGAATAAACAGTATTTACATATCCACTTGATGCAATACAACAGGACATAATAAGAAGATTAATGTTTCTGAGCAGAAGTAATTAAAAATAAACTGGTAAGTATAAATAAATAGATTTAAGATAAGAGGATCACTTAATGATTGTCAACTGTTTGACCAAAGCCAAATCAGTTCCTGTGAAAAAAGCCACTTGAGAAGAGAAAGTAAAATCAGTAAAAAGCAAGAGGGACAAAAAGAGAGAAAAGGCAATAAAGAGAGGAGGCTTATTATAGCTCAACCATAAGACTTATTTGTAAAACATCAAACACCTACATCTGACAATGGTTCATTTGTCAGTTAGAATTATGCAATGGAGCATTGGACCTTCTATTTGGAAGATTACAAATGGAGACTGTAACCTGATTAAGCTTGTTATCAGTACAAGTTTGCATTTATATTTGGATAAGTAAAACTAAAACAGACACCATTCTCTCTTTTTATACAATTTTGAAGACAATTTGTTTCTCTGGTAAAATAAATGAGCAGATCATGAGACAATGAAGCTAACTGCTTACTGAACCTGCTATTAAAGTTGTTATTTGTCATTTCTTTTTTCACTCTTCCCTTATCTTTTTTTTAGGCAGGCTAAAATGATGCTTCTTTTTGTTTTTCTCAGAAGACGAATAACTAATTATGGATTTGACTCTTTAACTTGATAACAGAATAGTAATAAGTATTTTTTGATCAAATTATTAATTTCTATGGTGTTTCACTTTGATACTTTGGATAGTTCATGCTTAGTATAGTATACTTGTAAAATCTGTATAAACTAAAAATTGTAAGATTATCTAGAAAATAGAGTTCATTCACAAAATAATGAACTCTGTATATATGTTAGTATATATCTGTTTCCCTATGTGAAAAGGATTGTTATAGATAGTCCTTATCAAGACAAGGGTTGTGGTATACAGCTACCGTGATGGAAATACTTTCAAGGTATTAACAAATATCAGAAAATTTGCTTGTTTTCAATTTTAAGTGCAATGAAAATATGCTCTTAAGAAAATTGTTTTACAAGTTTTAAATGTGTCTTTAATGCTCACTGAATTTTTGTCAAAACCTGACTTTATACCAGACTTGATTTGGTGTGTGTGAAATGTTATGTACTTTTTAAATATTTATTCACAAAATATTAATGAATAGAACTGTAGTGATATATAAATAACTGTTTAATTAGCATAGCTAAGGCATATACCATGTATATGAATATCCAAAGAGGGTAGAGAAGCTCTTGGTATGCAAGATAAATGACTACATTTAAGGTAGAAAATGGAGGAAAGCACTCTTCATCACAAGAACATTCCTGATAATTCATTTTTAATGTTGTAATATTTAAGAAATTGCACTTTTCAACATCAGTGCCTAATATTTTTAGCTCTTTTACTTTCCATTTACCTTAGAATAAATAGATTAGATGAGATGATTATTGTTTTTCAAAGAAAAATCCACCTAGGAAATACTTATTCCAACCAACCCTTTTATTAAACATTCAGGAAATTTCTTCCTATCCCTTAATTTAGACTGTAAACATTCTAAGACAAAATGTTCATTACTGAAAATTATTAAAAATTTAGTAAAACATTTTAAGCACCCCTTTTATTTCAACAGTCAGAACTGTAAGTAATGAAAGTCCAAATCATCATATAAACATTTGGAGAAGCAGTTATTAAAAAAGCACTCTCTTCTGTAAAATATTAACTCAGTTGGAGTAGCATATTCAATAATACATTGAATATTGCTGCCACATCTGATCTGGCGCTTCTGCTATGTATTTAGAGATTCTTGATAAAATAAAAAGAAGAATCTGCAATGTTATTTATCCTGACCTGGCATCTTAGTTTCAGTCACTTTCTCACAACTGTGATGTAACTTCCCTGTACCTTTTCTGTAAATATTTTCATGGTAATTGTTTTTATGAGCTTTCCCCTTTGCTACCTAGACTTTATGAATGTAAGCACAGTACTAGATTGGTAGCAAGATATCATTATTTTACAGTCAAGATGGTTAGATGTAACCATAAGTCTTATACAAACAGAACTTCTTACTTTCAAGTCAACTTCAACATTGCATTTAACTTTTTGAAGATTAATTTTTATCTTCAGTCTTTTTTTGTTGTTCTAGTATTGTTCCTTCTTAATAATTTTCTTTTTATTATTGTCTCACTCACTAACCCTTTGCACCTTAGTGGCTTCATTGCCTTGCTTGGGGTGAAATGATTAAAAGAAAAAATAATGCATTATTATTTATTTGAACATATTTATGATTATGATGAGGAGGAATGGAAAAAAATGTAAAATTGAAGAAAAAGAATTTGTCAATATTAATATAAGTGAACTGGTATAATGATTATTTTTTTTTATTTCAGCAACCAATCAAATCTGTGATTATTTGAGAAAATGGATGCAATGTATAAATCATAAATGCATAAATTTTTAGTTAAGATTATTCTTGATATTGCACAGAAATATTTGTTGGCTGAAAGGCCAGTAAAATAACTTTTTCAAGATGGTAGATAACCCAGTGGAACAATTCAGATTACAGACAAACATATGTAATTTGTTTTACATATGCAATCATACATATCATGATCTTTTATACAATATTATATATACCTGATATACCACAGAAATACGGTTCGAACTGATTTGCTCATTTGTAATTTTGGCATTCATATATCTGGATATGCAATGAAACAGTGGTTGCACTTAGTTTATATAAACTTTCTATCATGTGCAAGCTTACTTATTGCTGACCACTCAACTTGCATAACTTCTTATGCACTTCTATTGATTTTTAAATGCGCTCAAAACCCAAAGGATAAGATTAAGATATCTTTCCAGCATCTGAGCATAAATTGATTATGACATATATGAGGTTCAAATTTCATTTCAGCATCTGATATATTCCAACAGAAGTTGATTTCTTTCAGACTGCTTGGAAATAAGACAGATGCAGTAGTCACTTATTCCTTTACCAGAGAGAAAACTAAATCCAGATAGGTGTGCACATACACACTTACTCATACTTAAATTTAGCATGCACGCACACACACACACATATATATATATATATATGTATACATATACACTTGCATATATATATGAACAAATACTTTTAATATTATATATATATATATCAAAATAAAAAGAAAGAACAATCAGATGAATAATCCACAGTTCTTTAGTAATTATTTTTAAAAAAAGTGCTTGATACAAAGTAGAGCATAATATTATAATATTATTTTAAAATATATTTTCATTGTGACACAGAAATTACTGTGTTTCATAACTAAAAATTAAAATTAAAATTTTTGTTCCATTTTCAAGCAATGTTGAATAACTTCAGACAAAAAATTATTTACTTTTTTAAGCAAAGTAGTATTATATTTAAGAATTTAAACTGGAGGGCGAATGAAATTTCAAAATTATAAATGGGTGTTGTCTATTTTGATGAATCAGGGAACAGGTCAAGTAGTTATTTGTATCAAACCATGGGTTAATTTTGGCATTTTTATTTATTTTTTTTATTTTTTCAATTACATTGGGGCTGTCTTAAAAAAGGCTTCAAATATGATTAAATTATATTTTATATATTTATTTTTTTAATTTTCAAGATTTAAAATGCTATATTTATTATATATAATGGTACATTAGATATGGCATTGTTAAAATTAAAATTTAAAATTTAGGAATTAAGTACATATTTTTTTAATTGTAATCAAATGCTAGATATATAATTATGAAAGTTTTTTATTTATTATATTTTAAAGTGAACATAATGCAATGCCTACAAAAGACAGTTATTTCTGTTCATTGATTTAATAAATCTTTATTTTTAAGGAACTTAATAATATATAACTTTTCATGTAGGCAAAAAGGACATGGGTCATTTAAAGACCTACAAGTTCTTGTGTTTTTAATAATTTCCATTTTACTGTTTTTTTGTTTCTTTTTATGCTAAAAATATTTAGATAGGGATGTTTGGTTATGATATTCATTGTTTTTGAAGGAAGACAAGTGCTGGTACCATCTTAATTTAAAATCATTTTTAGTGCTACTGATAATAAAATTTTTTAATATCTGGATTTTCAATAGATGAAAAGTACACTGGTAAACTATAGTTTCTGTAAGACACTTGTTATTCAATGGACAATTTATGAGATTCCTACAGTTAGATAATTTTTCATAACTATTATTTATTCTCATTTCTGAACCACTATTTTTTTTTATTCTGGTTTAAGTATTTATTTAACATTTTATTATTGTATTTTTTATAATTTTTCTACATTTGAAGTACAACTATAACCTAAAAAGAGTATTTTTATTAAAAATCTTGCTTTTCAATCAAAGCAAGAAATTTTTGTCCTAACTTACTACTAACCATTTGGTTTTTAAAAGGGTCGGGGGCGTACCAAATGATTTTTCTATTTCTATTTCTTCTCTTGTTATTTTTATTATCATTTTTAGATTTAATGTTGGGGCATTTATAGCCATTATTCTTTAAAGCTTTATTATAAAAATTACATTGTTTATAGAATATCTCTTTATTAGTAGAATTTATACTAATTTGTTTCTTTATGGATGAAGGTACATGTTTTATTATAGATATGGGGGTGATTCAACTTAGGGTGGATATATAAAAGATTGGTATTTGGCTTCTTATATGCATATATGTGTGTGTGTGTGTATAATTTTATTTTCAATTCATTTTGTTTAAACCTTATTTTTATGGATACTCATATTTGAGTAGATGCTCAGTTTTTTAATTAAACAATATATATATATATATATATATATATATATATATATATATATATATATATATATATATATATATATGCAACTCTTCCCACATTAAATTCTTTGGATTGCAGTAATAAATATTCCAAAAAGGTAAAGATGACTGATATATTAGGTTGGTGCAAAAATAATGACGTAATAATGTCGTTTTTTGACGTATTTTTTAACGTCAAAAAACGACATTATTACGTCATTATTTTTGCACCAACCTAATATTATACTCCATGCTTGTACCAACTAATCAATATTCACACAGACAAAAATAAAAATAATATTACTTTTTCCATTAATAATTTCCACCTAAAAATTTTAAAAAATGATTGTAAACTGAAGAAGCTAGAACTTAAATTGATGAAAATGTGCTTGCATGTGTGTGTGTGTGTATGTGTGTGTATGTGTGCGTGTGTTCTTGCGTGTGTGTGTGAACAAGCTTTAGTACTTAAAAATGTGCTAGAGTTAAACATTTTCATTAGATATGTTCACCAAATAATATGTGAGTGATAATGCCTCTAAATTCACATTGCCTTGCACCACATCTCTCTATGTATGTCCAAATCATTTTGCTATGAAAAGTACAAATGGCAGCTAATCCTATTTAGAGTCAGGAAAATCAGAAGACAAATCCTCTAAAACTAAAAAAGACTAATAATCTCATATTGGTTTTTGCTTAATAGAATATATAATTAAATCAATGGTGGTAAACGTTTTTGCACATTGTCAATAATCATAAAGAATAAAAACTACTGTACAAAATCCTGAATAATTTCAATGAATTCACAATGGAATGCATTTTGTTTTAAGTTTAATAAATATTCCTGTTCATTGTTCCAATCATTCATTTTACAACAATCATGGTGATTTTAGCTAGTATTTGAAAACTTTTGACTATCACTATACATTTTATTATCTATATATGGGTGAGGGTGCTTATTGTTCTTTATTTTTCTTTCTTTCAATGTCACCATGATATTTTTGTGGGGAGGGTGGTGGTGGTAATAAACTGAAATTCCCAAAACATTAAAGAAAATGTTTTTATTAAGCTCCACTCATAAGCTTACTAATGGCAACACAAAGATACTGGAGTTTTATGCAGGACATCTTGCTACATGGCTGGTTCAAGGGTCTTGTGGGCCAACATCAAATCTATGATAAGAGGCCCCCCACTCTACTACATTTCAATTTTCATAAGGTAGTATTAATATAAAATACAAATTTTATTGTAACCTAATTATGTACAATAATGGATCATATGCAATATAGATGAATAATTCAATTAGAAAAAATGAAAATAAATACAGTGTATCTCAAAACAAATTAGAGACATTTCACAATAGATCACTCCATCCTAAATAAATCAACAATATTTTATGGCAAAATTTGACATCAACCCAAGATTAAAAAGTCAAATAATTTAACACATACAACATTATGAATTATAAAAATAGTGAATTTTATACAGTGTTTTTTGAGAGTTAACATAAGCAAAACAAATTCATGGATTTGAACAAAAAAAGTTCCCAGAATGATGTCAAAATTTGCAAAAAGTTTTCATTCTTTAATAGTTATGCTTAGTTTAATTTGTAACATATATATATGTGTAAGTAGAAAAAAATCAAATGTTGAAAAAATAGCAAGGGTGACAAAGCACTGCCTAGGTCTCCCAATCAGGTTTGCCATCCCTGGGTTGGGGTTTTGTTGGGTAGTATGCACTGGACATGTCTAGCCAGGATCTGTCTATATTTCTGAGATGAGGTATAATGTACATTACATTATTTGGACTATTGTCCTCATTGTTGTCGCCATATTTATTACAACGTTTCGGCCATTGTACGCTCCGGCCTTCTTCAGGTGATTGGAATGTTGAATGAACCCTTTATTTCACTCACTGGAGTAAACTGTTCTAGTTCTACGTGCTATGTTTAATGGATGTCAGTTATCAGTTATCTCCTGTTAATTTCCTCTGAAAGTTCTCCAATGCCTTAACCGGGTATTGAACTCACACTCTTTGGGTCCTGTCACTGGATCTAACTAACACCTTTATCCACTATGCCATGTGTCCTCAAGGATACATGGCACTGTGGATAAAGGTGTTAGTTAGATCCTTCCAACCATCTCTGTCAGATATCGCTGTTGGCAGGTCCTCCAGATTGCATTCAGAGTCATCTCATCTACATGTTGGTCAATGTAGGTGTGATGAAGTTTTCCAACTGATCTTTAGCTGCACAATGGGTGTCACTGACAAGTTCTGACTTACTTCTCTAGAAATGATCAGCTGGCTGAAGCCTTCTCTCTCTTAGCAAAACTAAGATAGCAGGAAAGTATCCATCCAGGTGTTTCGTTGCTGGGTGTTTCTTCTATCTGATGTTCAATGCAACGTGTAACATCCTTGTCTATGTACTGTGATGCTTCTTGTTTCATGTGTCCATGTTGTTGAGCTGTAGAGCAAGACAGATTCTACTGTGACCTTAAAGAAGTCTCTCTTTAGATTGCTAGAGAGGGAGGACTTCCAGAAGGTGCTTAGACCATTAAGAACATCCCAGGCCTTGCCTTTGCAGATTTTGATGTCTTTTTGATGTTGCTGCCAAGGTAAAAAAAAAAATTTTGATGGATTTAATGGTGTTGCTATTTTTCAACTTAATTTCTCCTTCTTGGTTGTAGCTGATAAATTCCATTTTGCCTGTATTAATGCAGAGACCAATCTCACTGGCTGCTTTGATGAGATGGAGAAGTTTGGTAGCTTTATCAATCATGTCTGACATCAAGGCAAGGTCATCTGCATAATCTACGTCTGTTATTGTTTTTGCTGAGTGACATGAACTTCTTGCTTTTTCAAGGGTGAACCCCAGATCTGTGTTTAGATTAGTAGGGCATAATATAGGCACAGAATGAAAAGGAAAGGGGCAAGTGTATTTCCCTGCAAGACACCCAGACAGACCATTGCATGAAGGTTCTTATACATCATCATGATGGCTGATACTGTCTCTTGTGGGATCCCCTACTCTAACATATGGACAGTGGTATCATTTTCATAAATGTGACATATCTTTCTTCTGTTTGTAGAAAGTTTCTTCTTAAAAATGAAGATCATCAAATGAGAAAAATTCATTTCATTTAAAATTCACAATCCACAAGTGAATTCTATAAGAAAATTCATTGAACTGTCACCTTTTGGGATATGTGATTCAAATTCCACCTATTAAAAAACACTACAAACTTTTGTTCCAGCCCAATTGAATTGTTTTTTGAACTAGCATTATTATCTATGATTTTATTGCAAAATTTATATTGGTTTTTACTCTGGTCTTCCTCAAGAATCTAAGTGAATTTAGTTTGGTATCAGGTCAAAATTTCAGAGCATTCAGTAAAGACTGAACTTACTACAATAAGGGTCTGTCATATTAACTTGTTAGCCACTAATTCATGGTGTGGTGATATGTAAATCAGGTACTTCATAAAAGGCAGTATTGTCATACCTATGGGAGAGTTCTCTTCTCTTCACAAGACTGCATTTGTCAGAGAGAATACCTATCATAACAATATGGTGCTGCCAATCAGTTACTTAGCCACGATAGAGGATCCTGAATATTAGAAAAAGTTATCCAGGGTTAGCAATTGGGATTCATCCATTGTAGCAATAAGCAATTCAAATAGAAATTTAAGAATTTGTGATTATAAGGTGGCAGTGAATCATGAAATCTGTTTAGATACATTCCTGTTGTGAAGCATTGAAACAGCATGCCATGAGTTTGCTGGTATGAAATACTTTGCTAAAGTTGGCCTTAAGTTAGCATATAATAAGATAAAAATCAATAGCAAGTTTCAAGAAGTCACCACAATGAACAACCCTATTGGATTACTAAGATGGACTCATCTTCCATTTGGAGTAAAAAAGGTCAAATCATATTTTCCAAAAAGCCATTGAAAAAGTTTTAGAGGGGATTAAAAATATAATTGTATATCAGGATGACATTGGCATTAATGTATGCAGTAAAGTAGAGCTCAAAATGAAATAGTGCTTGTATGACAATTAATCACAATAATTTTGTACCTAGGATATGAAATATCCAAAGACAGTATATTGCTAGATGATAAACTCATTAATAAGATATCAGAAATAGCTGCACACAGAAATAAAAAAGATTTAGATTCCTTTTTATGATTAACCAAATTCTATAACAGATATCTACTGTGATATAGTGACCTTGTGGAGCCACTTAGTGAAATAAGGAAGAAGATTACCAAGTTTCAATGAACAAAAAACAGGAAATCACTTCAAGAAATTTAAAAAGGCACTCATAAACAAACCAGTTGTTTAAATTTTCAACTCAGCAAAAGAATTGATGTTAACTACAGATACCAGTAACAGTGCTATAGCTGCAATATTGTCACAGAAGGATCACCCTGTAAAGTACTTATCTAGAAAACTAATGTGGCGGAATTCCAAATGAACATTAGAGTTATCAATGAGATGTAGTGTGTCTAGGCCTCTCACCACATTTATTTAATTTTTGTTTAGGAACCCAAACTGATATAAGAACAAGGAACAAGGCAAATGTATCAATATATATATATATAAATTGTATTCAACAAAGCATAGAATAAAGAATATATACGAAAAAGAAGCATGCAAGCGAGTCAGATGAGAGTAGTCTCTCTTTGACTATAAATGTTTATCAATGTTCTCTGAAAAGGAAATGAAAGAGTTATTATTAGTCTGTTATAAATGTTTTAGACAGTTCTGCTGTGCAAGAGGAAAATATGTAAGAGTGATAGAATATGTAATTTGAGAGTGAGTGAGAAGATGGATGCATGTCTTCAACTGACGTGGATTCCAGTAGCAGTCAAAGTGTTGGTCCTCTTTTGTTCTGTTTATATAGGTAGTCATCGAATTAGGAATCTGCGTGGGAAAAATCATTCTCCACATACAGAGAATCTGATTGGTTGATACTGACCAATCAGTGCCTGAGTTTTGGGGAGACTTCTGGGAGCCAATTCTCCCAAAAGTGTCCATAAATTTACTATATGAAAATATAGTGATTTTAAAATTGTTTCTTCAGATAGCAGCATTGCTTTCTGTCCAATGAATGAATGCTGTTAAAGATTCGAATTTGTAAGGGTGTATGTGTGCGTGTGCGATGATGATGATTGCTATACTAACATCAGTGAAGGTAAATTATTTGAATATTGAGTAGGAGGTATTGCCGATCGTGTGGAGCATGCAAAGAGCGAGAAATTTTTTGATGGGAAGGAAATTTCTATTAAAACTTGATCATAAGCCTTTGGAATTTATATTCAACCCCAGAAGAGAGTTGCCAAAGGTTACATATGCCAGGATGGGTGATTAAGCTGATGGCATTCAACTTTGACATTGTATATATATTAAAGGAAATACTATTCCATGTGTGGGTGCATTATCTTGGTTAAATTTTGAGAATAAAAATGTTGTAGCAAGTGAAAATTGTGAGGATAGGATTTTGCACTGAATAGAAACAAATGTGCAATGAATGAAAGTATGTGGTACAAAAAGGACAAGGATTCAAGTCCTGGAAAGGTGAATTTTGTGGTGCAAAAGGGATTTACCACAATTGTGTTAACAAAGAAGGGACAGGGCATACTGGCTCACAAAGATCAATTTAAAACCACAAGAGAGCATAGAGTTATGGAAAAGGAAGAGGAAGCAGAAGAACAGATGATGCAAGAAAGGATGAATGAATCCAGTATTGAGAGTAATCAGGAAGACCACCAGAGATATGAAAGTGAAGAACAGGAGAGGGAGGAGAGAATGTGTGTATCCAGTAGTATCCAATAATAGTAACAATCAATCTCGGGATGTGAGTGACCGGAGATATCATGATGATCCAAATGAGGAGAATCAGTTAAGACCTAGATCTCTTATAAAAAGAAATAAAGAGACTTACTCTAAGAGACAGATTATGCCTTCCAGGGTTGTTCATAGAAGTCAAAGATCAACTAAAGGTATAAAGCCTCTTAGGTTCAGGGAGGTGTAAATTAGGTAGTGTATAATAGACAGTATTGCTATACCATCAGGAGAGTTATCGAGACTACAACTGTCAGAGAGAATACCTATCATAACACATAGTAAGGTATTTAAGTATCTTTGTGTGTATGTATGCATAAAATGTTTTCAAAGTGAGATATTGTTGATACAGGAAATTTGTAAGTAATGATATTTTGATATCTAACTGCACTGGCATGTCCAATCCCAATATAGAAAAAATATTTTATATACACATTTCTTTTTCAACATAATCTCATTCCTTGTTAGTGCTCTTATTTCAGTCGTGAATATTGACATGAATTAAAACTTATAGGGTAACATATTTAGGTCAAAATTCAGCTAAATTTTTGGACTTATTGCTCCTCCTACATATTATCTTTATTCATAAAAGATAGATAGATTCTTTATACTGGTTATTGTTTATTCCTACTTCAGTTACCACCAATAAATTTACTAAAATTATACAAAATAATGTGGGTTCTAATACTTTTACATCTTCAGACTACCTAAGATCTCCCAGTGATTAGGATTGTCAGTTTTATACACAGAAATACACATCAAGAAATTCAAATATTTATACCACTGCAATACTTTGTGTTGGTTTTGATTTCAATGTGCTGTCATTTTTATACATTTGCAGTTATTGCTGTTTAGTATCCTATAGTATTTTTATGGTTACAACAGATTATTATTGTCCTACTACTATATTCTACCATTTTGAAATGACTGCTTTGATTTCATGATTTGATCCTTCTTCTTTTTATAGTTTTTTTCTCCAGTAATAATTACCCAATATAGAATAAAAGAAAAAAGAAAATAAGACTAATAAAGAGTTTTACTTTGATATAGCAAAAACTTTATTTAACCTGATTTTTGCTAATGGAAAAATATTCAAGGAACAATTGTTCAAGTCAATGAAATGCAGTCTTTTCATCACATTTTGTCCTCTATGATGATTAAAAGAGAATCTTTGAAGATATATATATATATATATATATATATATGCTTGTGTGCATGTGCATGCATGTGTGTGTGTATGCATCTACAGTAAAAATGTATTTAAACCTACTGATATATAGAAATGCATCATATAGTATATGTGTATATGTCTGTGAGTGTATTACATAAAGAACAAATAAAGAAAGAGAGAAACTGGCTAAACCCTTCACACTAATTACATATTCCAAGAGAATCAAGGCTCATATCATTAAGAAAAGATCAATCAGCCTGGCTTCCAAAGAAGTGGCAAAATGAACCTCAATTTAACATTTTTTTATTTCGGTATTTTTATTTTTTTCACCTGATTTTTTTACTCATATTTTTGCCTGTGCAATTATAAAGAACTATTTAAATTTATTATGAGCAATATCATAACTGAAAGCATGGTTCTCAAGAAAATTCAACAATAAACCAGAGGCTGGCAACATGCATATTACTTAACTTTTCATTTTTGAATCATGGAAAAGAGTTGCCATTAATAGAAACTGAATTCATCTTTAGATCAAATGCAGCTTTAATAATTCTGCTTTTGAAAAAATCATCAAAATATATGCATACAATATTATATTCCCATATATATATATATATATATATATATATATATATATATATATATGTAATAGATCTGTCCATAATTTTGACAAGTGGAAAATTATTTTATTTTCCAAGAGAAAGTAAGTTAAGGTGAAAATGTATTGAAAGTTCACTAATTTCAGAATCTTTTATGTTAAATTTACATCCATGATCATACAACATATATATATATATATATATATATATATACATATATATATATATATATATATATATATATATATATATATATATATATATATATGTATGTATATGTATGTATATATATATATTATATATATATATATATATATATATATATATATATATATATATATATATATATATATATATATATATATCTGTATATATACTTTTCTCACAAAAGGACTGTTGTTTCAATGTAGGATAATTAAAAGCAATTACAATAAAAATAAAAGTGATAAAAAGTTGGCTAGGTCAAATATCTAAAATACACCAGATGTCAAAATTTAACTTTAAAACTGAGAGTCTCTGTATCATTACTTTTTTATACAAACAATATATGTAACCCAGTGGTTGAAGTAATCCAGTATATATAAGTTCCATCCAGAAATAATTCAGTCATTTAATATTAAGAAAAAAGTAGCCTACAAAGGATGAAAATGCCTTAGTTTGCTTCACCAGAATTCCTTCCACTTTTCAAAACAGTCTGTAAACTTCTATTTAGGGATCACCAACATCTGTATTTTCATGCTCTCCTTAATTTCAGTCATGGTCTGAAATCTCCATCTTTAAATCTTTGGAAAAAGACAGAAGTTATAGGCAGCTTAATCTGACCTGTAGAGGTAAAGTCAGGTGTGAATGATGATGTATTTCACAAAAGAATTCTGCACGGGCCATGAAGAATAAGCAATTGAGATAATAAAAATGGCTTATTTTTGGACATAGGGAATCCTCAGATCTTTCATAGTCACCAATTCCCCTTGATTGTTGACCACATATTCAAAGTTTTCTTATTAAATCAGCAGAACACCAGAATGTGCATCACTTTCAACAAGTTCATATATATATATATATATATATATATATATATATATATATATATTCATGTCTTGGTCATGAGTCCCATAACTCTTTAGGGTTATAGGGTCATCACATCTATTGCAGATATAGCAGAAGTGGTTTGCCTAGTGTAAGATAGCCTGAAGGAGCCCATGTCTCTTATTCTAGCTGGTTTTAAATTCAATCTTTTCTTTCTACTAGACTGGTTACCACCTAAGAGCACAGACTTCCTTGCTATTAACTCCTAGCTGGGGGAAGAAGAGATTCATATCTTTCTAAGGGTATTTTTGCAAAAACAAATACAATACCCTTGGTTGGTATTTGTACTCAATACACCAATCCCACTTTCCACACCAATAACCACTAAGCTATACACACATCCACAATATATTGTGCATAACTAATAGCTACTCAACTAATTATTTATGTGTATTTATTCATACAGATCAGTTAATATGTATACATGTGTGTGTGGCTACATATGTACATGTGTGTGTGTTTGTATATCTTTGTATAAATGTGAATATATAAAAATATGAATGCACAGCGTGAATACTCAAAGTTTTGACAATGTTAAGCTTACATGGATATAGTTTTGTAAACATTTGTGTATGTGCAAATATATAGATTCTTGTTTATGTGAAGAAACACATGAATGTAAGGCCATATCACATTGAAACATTAGTTCCGATATCATGATCAAAATTAAGCAATGTTGAGCCTGGTCATTACCTAGATGTGTGACCATGTGGGAATATCAGGTGCTACAAGCTTTGATGTGTGGGTGGCATAATGGATAATACCTCAGAATTGTTAATCAGAGACCAGAGTTCCAATTCCTATTAGGCTCATTAAGGTATGAATCTACCTCTTCTCCCCCCAGCTGTGGATTAATTAGTAAGACTTTTATTGTTAAATCATTATTATTTCAATAAAAAATTCTTACAATCTAAAAATATTTTCTGGCTTTAAATAACCTACAAAAAGTTGATAAGTCATATAAAATCAATCAACAAGAAAATATATGACAAGTCAGCCTATTAATATAAAAATGTATAAGTAATTAAAAATTCATCTTTATCCTTTTGCATACTTATAGAAATATATATATATATATATATATATATATATATATAGCTAATTAAATTAATTAGTATTAATGATATGATGTTTTTCTATGGAAGGAAAAAGGAAAATAGTTACTCATATTATTTAAAATGACCTCTTTATATAACCAAATATGCATGCACACATACAGACATCATAGAAATACTTTCTGGCATGCTTATATAAAGTTGAAAGGAAATAGTTACTTCCCATCCTTTTCCATAGGCAAGCTTTTTTGGTGCACTTAAGGCTTTCTACTTATGTTAGATCTAACTGATCTGTTGTACTGCCCATTTATAGACTGATATGCAGATTTTAATATATCTGTAATTCACACACACCCATACATAAATATATCAACATATATATGTAAATTTTTTATCTATTTTCACACACATGTATGTGCATATAATTATTGGGTGTCAGCTAAAGATGTTGAAATTATTATTTTGCATGAAAACAAATAAGAAAAAGAAATTACCACATAGGAGCTTGTATATGCATTTTGATTCATTTAAGCTTCCCCTGAAAAAATGCATTTAAAAGATTTTTTAAAATGTGTGTGCATTGTAATTAATTTGCCTATAAGAGCATAAATGTAGTTAGAAAGAGAAGTTGTAGATGGGGGTGATGAAACAAAAGAGAATATGTAAATTGAGAGAGAGAGAGAGAGAGAGAGAGAGAGAGAGAGAGAGAGGGAGTTGAAATAGGGTGCTAAAACTGCGCAGATAAAGTGAAAGAGGAAGGAATTAGAAAAGAAAGAGAGTGGTTAAGATCAGAGAATAATAAATGGAAGAAGACTTGAAGACTAAAAAGAAAAGAAGCAAGAGAACTAACAACAGTAGAGAAAAGAGAGAGAGAGAGAAAGATATGAGTTAGAAAATGAAGGTAAGAGATTGGTAAGAAATAAAAGAGGGAGAAAGAAAGAAGAGAAAAGAGAAGAAAGTGCATAGTAAATAGGTGATAAGAAAAGTGTAAAATGAAAAAGAATCAAAAAGAAAGAAAAAGTAAAAGGAAAGAGAGATAGAGAGAGAGAGAGAGAGAGACAGACAGACAGAGACAGAGAGAGAGAGAGAGAGACAGACAGACAGACAGAGACAGAGAGAGAGAGAGAGACAGAGACAGAGAGAGAGAGACAGAGAGAGAGAGACAGAGAGAGAGACAGACAGACAGAGACAGAGAGAGAGACAGAGAGACAGAGACAGAGACAGACAGACAGAGACAGAGAGAGAGAGAGAGAGAGAGACAGACAGACAGACAGAGACAGAGAGAGAGACAGACAGAGACAGAGAGACAGAGAGAGAGAGAGAGAGAGAGAGATAAAATAATGTTTGAATGACCCACCAAAGATAAAGAAATAAAAAGAGATAGGATAATATGAAAAGAAAAGAATAAAAAGAATTAAAATTGAAAGTGGAAGTAAAATAGAGAAAAAGTGAAAAAAAAGATTATTTTTCTTTATGAAACCACTCATCAGTTCATCTGCTGTTTGTTTAAATCATCTCATGATCAATGTTTGGCTTTAAATAACCTCAAGAAAAACAAATTCATTTTCAGTTGTTTTTATCATTCATTTCTTTTCCAAGTTACAGATTTTCCATTTTGAAATTACAAGGAGGAGTATAAATAGGGACTCTTCCAAGTGATAGTGAAGGAAAAGAAACATTGGAAATAAACAATCAATGCATTCTTCAAAAATATCAATGAAATAAAATAAATAAAAAACTATATCTAAAAATTTGATTAAAACTTTCAGAGAGATTTTTACCATTACTTTCTAACATGTATTGAGGTTTCTATTTATTAACATATTTTCATAAATTTCTAATTCAATACAAGAATAATAACATATTTTTCTTCCTATTTATTTTTTTACAGGGTTCATTAAATTTTCTTTGCTATTTTTTATTCTAAATATTTTTGTTACTTAAATTAGATAATATGAGTTTTTAAAATATATTTTTTACCCTCTTCATTATTGTGGTTGAAGATGTTTATGCCAATACATAAAAAACAAAGCAGAATTAAATGAATTTTCAATATCTTACATATTTTTGCTACACTTTACTGGCTTTGATTACATTAAATATTTTATACTTGCAAATATTTTTGTGCTTAAAGTTTAAATTGTTTTGGTAAGTTTGTCCAAATTAAGATTTGGAAAGAGAAATTCTTGTTTTAATAAAGAAAATTGTATAAAAATGTGCTGGAATAATGTTCCTTGTTTGACCCACTTCCCCAAATCTGCATTTCAAACATCAGAATTTACAACAGTTAAAGAAACTTGAGAAATGATGTGGCAAGTGTATTGAACTCTAGGATGAATATGCAAAATAAAATGACTTCAGGTCATTCTTTGTGGTTAGGCCATTGACTTTTCAGCAATCACTCAGAAGAATCAAAAGAAAAACAGCATAAAACCAAAAATCAAATATAAAGTAAATTTACATGGAAAAAAATTATAATGAATTTTCATAGAAATTTTTTCTTCAGAAAACAAAAAAAAAGAGGTTTTTTGCAATTTTTGTTAAAATTTTTTTAAAGTCCCTTTTTATTTTAATTCAGATAAATATACATATAATGTTAGATTTCAATTATGAAAAATTTTTACAAAATTGGTATTAACCAACCAATACTGGAAAAATTCTAAGGATACACTTACATTTATATAATAAATATTCTATGGGAAATTCAGCTTATAGTATCTGCTTTTATTAAAAATATTAATAGTAACTTACTTGGTGGTTTAAGATTTTATTATACAATTCAAATTTTATTCAGATTACTGAAAATAATACAGATTGTCCATAAAGTTTCTTTAAAATTAAAAAAAAATTATTACAAAAGCAAATGAACAGACACATATGTAGAAATTGTTACAAAATGAGGAGTAGATATTGAAGCTTTCTTAACTAATTTAATACACCTCTATGTAGTGGCAATGGCATCAGGGATCTTTTGCTTTAGATCGTTGATATCCTGTATCTTTGTTCAATACATGATATCTAATATAAGTGCATAGATGAAGTCCAGGGGAGTGAACAAATATTATTATGCATTTTGCTGAAAAAGATATCAAATACATCAAATTAATGAACAGGAATCCAACTTCTCCAGATAATCATCCAAAAGAAAATTTAATCATTAAAATAGATGCATATGAAACTAGAAAACAATTCAAACAAAAATCTCTGGAAAGCAATAAAAACTGCTGCAATATTAAACAGTAAAATGTTAACAAAATCAATGTATGAAAGACAAATAAATGTTATAGAATATTGAAGTTCTGCATTAACTTGTAAAATAATAACATAATTTATTCCGGTATATGGGATATTGCATAATTTAAATAGGATTTTGCATATATTTTTTACATTTATTTATAAATAAATATTTGTTGCTCTTAGATCATTCACATAATGAACTCTGACTTCTTCAAAACAAGTTATTATCAGTATTTTTAAAAAGGACAGGTATTAATTATTAGTTGAAACTTAACTGATATATTGCCATTTTAACTTAGAGATATCCTGAAAATTTGACCAACTTTGGTTGGTTAATACCAATTTTACTGTGAAAACATTAGCTTGTATAGTAATGTCTGACATAGTGTATATGGAAACCTGCATAGAATGTACTGGATATTTTCTTAGAATTTATTCATTCATTAAATGTGGAGTGGTGTAATTGTTATTAGTATTTAGTAACTGCAATCACAAAAGTAAGTTTCAATTTCCAGTTGAGTCTGATTGAGTTCCTTTTCCCTAATACTTATTAAAAAGGTATGAATCAATCTCCCTGAAGCCTGTCTCATTGTCAGGTATCCTGATAGTGAACAAGGATAACAGATGATTACTTGGCAAACCACTTTTCTATAATTATTTTTTATATGCACATAGTGGAATTATTATGTTAAATACTGCTATTATTTATTTATAATGAATTTTAGATGATGATAAAGTCATTTTTTCTATTGGTTAAAATCCTACCATTTAAATTTATTATGAAATAAATTTAATGTATTTCAGGTATACCATTAGTTACAGTTAATATCTATGCTTATGCCAATAGAAAGTTCAAAGGTGAAAATTTATCTTTGCCTTGATTGAGTTGATTATTGAACAAGATAATTAAAGAGGGAGCAGAAAGAAAGTTGTTGATCATAAAATACATGGAGAACAATATTCTGGCCATTCAGGGGGACATTTATTAATCACAGTATTTCATAACACCAGATTCTGCACATGTATAATTTGAAATTAAGTTAGAAAGGAAGCATGCACAAAAGCAAACAGGTTTATAGACATACAAACAGAAAAGATTGATCTCTATTATTATATATTAGCTTCTGGAATAATAATGAATATAAGTTCTGTTATTATTGGCAGATTGAATAATGAAGAGTTTAATGAAAGTAAAGATAGCATGGGAAATAATAATTGCAGGATGACTAGAAACATGACTTGTATCATGTGCCATAATATGACATAATAATAATATGGCTTCAGTAAATTAATACATTTCCTTTTAAATCTTTACTATGGTATATTCTAAGTACTTCTCAAGAAGAAATATAATGACACATTATATCTGAGACTCTAAATAGGAATCTATTGAGTTTTATGAGTTTAAAACAAGAAACACGATGTGTAGGTTAATATCAGATGAATAACAAATTTGTAGGTACTTATTTTCTGTGCTACATCACTAATCAGATACAAGGGAGTACTGAAAAGTACTTGTCCTGTTTAAGAAGGAATTTAAAAAAAATGGTATTTGATCACTTGGACATATTTAAGAAACTGAATGAGCTTAAGTACTTTTCAGCACACCTTCATAGTTTCAACAGAAAGAAATGTGATGAGGATGATTATGATGATCCTGATCATGATCATCAACAACAATAATAATAATGAATGTGAAAATCAAAACAAGATTAAATGAACTTTCAATTTTGTTCATCTGAATTTCTATTTTACTCATTTGCATGATGGCTAAGGAACTTTGAGAACAAAGAAATTTCCTCTTTGAATTAAAAAAAAGCTGAAAAAAATTGAGGTCTATCTATTCTATTGATACTGCTGGAAAAACTTTGTGGCTGGAATGTTTCAGTTTAATAAATTATTTCTGTTTATTGGACTAAAGAGACTAGAACAAAGTAGAATATTGCAGATTGGATTTGGTTAACACTTCTTTTAACTGGACAATTATGATCACTAAGGACCTAAATCACTTAAACAGATTTCATTTGTGGAAGTAGACAATTACAAATCCATTGAGAGAGAGAGAGAGAGAGAATGAGGAAAAATAGCAAAAGAAAGATAAGATATAGCATCTGAACTTAAACTAAATTAAAACTGAATATAGACTTACTACCTCCTTGAACACTCATGTTAATGACCCCTCCCAGTCTTAAAATGTTATACTTTGTCTGTTACTCCCTCAACTAAGTTAAATCATTTGCATTCTATCTTAGTTTGCCCTGGATTGAATATGTGAGTAACAAATATGGTATCATGTCTCAATAAATAGTGCTAGCATATCCAATGCTTCAGACCTAACTCTTACCTTAACTAAGCAACTAAATTATATTAACAGAACTTTATATCATTTCTGCATATAATAATCACATCCTACAAAGCTACATTCTTATATTTTATGTTGCCAAGATAGGAACCTCTGGGTGTTGATGTTTAGGGTTGATGAAATTTTAAGGCTACTCTGATTACAAAATGTTGGAGCCAATACATCAGGCTGGGTTTACTGCAACCTCAAAACTATAACTATTCATGGAAAACAGAAATTATATGACCAATAAGCATGGGGCACAAATTCATGACATCAGGTATTTCTTTGATTTCCTGAGAATCATCTTGCCACTATTCCAGCTTTGTGCTCTTTGATGATGTGTAGGAGAGACACAGTCATTAACAAGAGAAAATAAAAACAAGGTAGCAAATGAGTGATCTGTTGCTACCTCTAAAGTAAACCATCTGCCAGAAGTTATAAAAAATCTGTGTTTATTGCTTCAAGATACTTTGGTAGAAGCTTCAAGCCAATGCCTTGCCGACTGAGCAAATCAAATTTTGAAAAAAAAAATAATGAAACAAGATATCAGAATTAGAGCTGAAGGAAATCTATTAGAGAATTGTGAAGAATATAACTGGCCAATTCAGACAAAGACTACAATTAAAAAAAACACTTTCAACAATGATATAATGTAGAAAAAACACCTAGCCTGACAAGGAAAAAAGAAATGTCTTCATATATGATGAGGCAAAGATAGTGATCAAAATATTTATCATACAAAAATCAATCATCAAGAAGAAGAATCAAGTCTAGAAAAGAAGAATAGAAAGAGCGAACTTCAAGCTAAAATGGGACATAAGGCTACTGAAAGACATGCTTAGAAATAGCTGACCATGAGCCAAACTATGGGATATATGCAAAAAGGAATATCCCCAGTAGTAGAAGAAATATACAGTCTTTCTGAAGTTATTATGCAAATCACATAAACTCCAATTGTTTGAATTTACTTTGAACAATTTTTGTCAAATTTTATTAATTTAGATATTAAGATAAAGCTTGAGTTGATTTTTAGCTAGTCTCAACATGTTTTCCTAAAGTTATTGGATTTATTATAAAAACTGCTGCCTTAAGTTATTATGCAAAAACAGAAAATCACCTTTTACTTCAATAACAAGATAATAAAATCATCAACAATTGATCAAAACCTACAATAAAATGAATAACAAGCATATATGATAAGTCTTTGAAGCATTTACATCTTAATATAGTGACCCTTCTTCTCAATAACAGCCATCAATCCATTGATTTTGTTAATTTTTTTACTTCAGCAAGTTCAATTTATGACATGGTAGTTTTGACATAGGTCTGCTTTGCTAAAAAAATTCATGATTAACCTTAGATACATGAGAAGGAGCATTTTCATGCATAAATACACACTTCACTTTGAAACTGTGAAATCTCAGTATGTAGCACAGTTAAGTTTAACTCTTTCATGAAATTTGAATAGTTCATTACTGGTTTGGTTGACAATTCTAGCCCATGTCATCACACTGCTACCTCCTTTTAGCCACAAGCATATCTGCATTAGATAAAATCCACACATTGGTCCATCCATTCATCAGATCCATCGAGTGTCATCCAAGACACCCAAGAATTGTCTGTGCAAATTACTTTAGAAAAGTCAATTTTATGTATTTCAAAACAAAATTTTGATGCTTTAAAATATTTGCTTTACTGAGAGGAGTTTGCATTTGAGATTTATTGACAGATCCTAATTTAGGAAGTATTCTGCACATTTGTCCTTCTTGACTCCCTTAATTCCATCATAGCACTGGTCAAAAGTGGTTGTTTCATTATAACTTGCTTTAGTTTACATTCCTTTCAATGAGACAAGTTCTTAAAGCCTTTTCTCTTGCTTCTAGTTGTTAACTTAGTTATATTTTCAACAGCCCTCTTTATCATTTGATGACATCTGCAAAGCTCCTTTGATATTTCCAATGTGGACATTTCCTCCCACAATAGCTTTCTGTTTTTCAATATTTGTTAGATCCTTTCCATTATCATTGTTTCAACATATATTATGGAAAAAAGAAAAAAATAGTTTTTATTAGATTTCAGAGGCCTTAAATTAATATTAGTTTAATCTGCATAATAACATCAAAAAACAGTTCTTTATAATAAATCCAATAACTTTAATTAAACATGTAGAAACTACCTAAAGATTTAATTCAAGCTTTGTTTTGATGTTTAAATTGATTGTTTAAAATTTAACAAAAATTTTTCAAAGCAAATTGATTTATTGAGGTTTTATGTGATTCATAAATCTTCAGAAGGAGTGTATTTAAAAAAAAAATGACTGGTTAAAGAAGCAAAACTAAAAAATAACAAATAAAAATGCATACAGAAGAATACTTTCAACACTTTTATCAAGACATTAATAGTGAAAGAAGAGAAAATATAAAAGTAGATGTCCCAGACATGAATAATATCTGGAATGAAATGAATAGGTGTGGAAAAGAAGCATTGTTAAACATCAGAATGCTTAATGAAAGTGATGAAAAATCTTTGAGGAATGAAAGAAATAGAGAGTGGTGAAATAAATACATGCACTCTAAAAACAGCACATTCTGAAAAATAGCCAACTGGAATACACCAAAACTTTATTGAATTCATTGATATTGGCTCAAGAAGTTTATTAAGTTATATGATAGTTTTGCCTGGTAGATGTGAAACTATCTATAGAAAACTGAAATGATGACCAAAAGACACCATAAAAAGAACCATTGAAAATAAATACAGACCAATCACATGCTAACCCTAGATGTGGTAAATCCTAATTAGTAAAATATCAGAAAAAATATATGAATCCATAGAATACAAAGTAGAAAGAAGAATAGGAAGGAATCAGGAGAGAACCAAAGAAGAAAATAACCTTCTCTGTACTGAGCAGATGATCATGGATGAAGTAAGATTAAGAAAAAGAAAAACTTGCAGTAGGATGAACTGACCATACAAAAGTAAAGAACATATTTCTTTATAGCTGGATACTTGAAATTAACCTGAATTTTAAAGATTGATGAATCAGAAATGACATGTGTAGTCAACACCATGAAAAATTGCAAAGTGCACCTAAGTGCTGAAGGAGAATCTTTAGCAAATATAAGTGCCAAAAGAGGATTTTTTTTCAAGAAGACTATTTCCACTTCTTATTGTCATAGGTATGATACCACTTAATCATAAGAAACTGAATATAAGTTTTTATACACAAAGGAAAAGTCAACTACTTCATGTACACAGATGGCATGATATTCTTTGCAAATAATAATAAAGAACTCAAAATGCTGATTAGCAAATTTAAAAAATTGCAAGATGATATCAGAATGGAAATACACAAGGGAAAACCTGTGACAATAAAAGAAAGTGATATATCTTATAACTAAATTATGTGGGCACCAGTCACATGGGATCACTGTCAATATATAGAATATGACTTGATAATGCAAGAGGAAATGAAAGGAAAAATAAGGAATTAATACTTTAGGAAAATAAGAAAAATGCTTGAAACTGAATAGCAGAAAATTAATAAAAGCAGTGAACACCTTGGCAGTATTATTAGTGAGACACACAGGACCATTTCTCAGCTGAACTAAAGAAGAGCTTGTATCAATTGATTAGTGAACTAAGAAACTAATGATCAGGTACAAAACTAGAATACTGGTTCAAATAATTGTGCATAAAGAAAAACAAAGAAACTGACAGACTGAAGATATGTATGTGCAATAGAGTGAATATAAATGAGAAAAATACAGGGATCTTGTTGGGAAACTATGGAATATGAAAAGTAGGGTCAGACATGTAAGTAGGCAAACTTGGAACTGTGTCAAAAACCATGGAATTGAGATAAGTACAAGTGTGTGTTAATGCCCATGTAGTATACACTGAATAGTGATAGGGGTTTGAGTACTGTTGATATACTCCTAACTTTGGTATATATGTGTATTAATCTGTGTATATGTGATAAATTATATTACCTCTGTATTTAATCTTAGGAAGCAGCCAGTATATTGACAAAAGTGATGGGATATTAAGGAAAATTAGCATCAACTGGTCTTTGGTGAAACAATAATATTACTAAAATTTGCTTAATATTAAGAAGTGTGCTAAGGTACTGAGAAGACATGCTAGCACTTCATCGCCATTGAAAACTAAAAGATATTACTTATGTGAACACTTGGTGATAATAATAATAACAACAACAACAATAGCAATCATTTTTTGTTTGTTCTATTTCTGCTGTGATTACAGTTTCAATCAGTCTCAGACTCAATTGACATATTTATTTTAACTCGAAGAATGTCTTTAGAAGAGTTGACTGTTGAAATGTCATGATTTTCCCAAGGGGTAAGTGTTTTATCACTTAAAAAAATCATTTGGCACTTATTGTGGCTGCCATTTTTTCTTTTTCAATTTCATGACCATTGCAGCTTATTCAGAAGAAGTGTGTGTGTGCTGGTTTGTATAAGAATGTGAGCATAGCTATAAACACATGACGCCATTACCACTGTTTTAGTGTGCAGTGCTCAGACAAGGTTTTTATGCTTTTCCTCTCTCCCCTGTTTGAGTTATTTAATTATGATACAGTTCTTTTTAGTAAATAATTAAAAGAGATAATGAAAGAGATAAAATAGCTAAATAAAACAGAAGAGTTAACAATTGGTATTATTAATTGTGCACATGCATAGAAATATGTACTATAGTATTTCTATGACAATTCTGTCTTTAATATACCACCTAGTATGGTAATTGGCAAAGACCAGTAAAGGAACATTTACTGGAATATCGCCTTAGCAGAGTTCAAATGGACTTGGAAAGTACAACACACTTTTCTCATTATGCTTCTGTCTGTTAAATGATCCTATTTCATGTATACAAATCAGGATCAATAAGTTCATAGCCTGACACACCTGAACCTTTCTTTATTTAATGTTTATTCCATATTATTAATATTCACCACTGAATTATTGATGGACTTGTTTTTAATGTGAATACGTTTAATGATTCTATTCTTGGTACAAAAATTGAAAGTTGTATATATTTTATTGATATTCATTTTTATTTTGATGAGGACAACCAATTTCCTATTGTTTTTGTATGTATCCACTTAATGGTTTATATGTGTTAATCAAACACTCTTAATACTGAATTGTAATAGAATATATAGCAAAAGTAATTTAAAAAAACCTTTGAGAAAAAGACAAGCAAAGCCTACTTGAGGGATGAGCGAGTTAGAACCAGAAAGGAATACCCAATTTGTATGTCATATTCATTTTATGTTATATCATCAGAACCAATAAAATATATAAAACTAAAATTAATAATATTCAGATATCCACAGTGTTGTATTTATTTTCTTATTGGATGCTAAGATTAAAATACTATTTAAAATAAATTTTGTATAGTAATGAAATCATAAGTGAAAGAAAGCCAATTAAAAAAATAAGTCTAGATGGCGTAGGTGAAAGACACCCATATTAGGAAAAAAATAATCAGATATAGAACAGTAAAAATGTAAGAATGTGATGAAGGGTCAAAGAAGAAAGGAAAAGTATAAATAATAATGATAATTCTATTAGAAATATAATTTAACAGTGATGATAGTAAGCATGAGAATGCTCTTGTTTTTATGACGATGATGGTGGTGGTTGTCAGCATTGTCATTGTCATTGGTGTCATCATCATCATCATCATCATCATCATCATCAACAACACCAACACTACCACCACAGTCACAGTGCTTCATTAATCTGTGCAACCTTAAAGAAGTTTATTAGCTTCAACGAGGAAAGTCATTCAGTAAAATATGGTGATCATGTTAGTTATTTAATGTCAGGCTGATACAGATGAAGGCTAAATTGAATTTTTAGGCCTGCTTTGTATTTTGTCTGGAAATCATTGAATGGGCCAACACTATAGGGTAACTTAAAATGGAGGAGAGAGAATAGGGGAGGCTGAAAAAGGAAAAAGGTTTCTATTTATTGATTTGTCTGAGAATCTAGTTGAATAAAAAAGCAAAACTTGAGGCAGAACACTGAACCTCTGAGAATTTTGATTCAGGTGAACATAGAAAATTCTGTTAATTTCTTTGCTAAAAATATCCCAGTTTTAGTGAATGTGTATCATATAAAATAAGTCATCTTTTTTTTCTGCTTCATTCTGTTTTTAACTCTGAAAAGTCTAGTGGAGTCTTATTGTAAGGAAAAAGTACTAAATATAACAAAAATAGTGAAAATGAATTAGTAATGATTGAGTGATGCTGTAACAATGAAAATGAATCACTAATATTGCAACTACTATGGCAATAATGATGTCTGAGGCGATAACTCAGTAGATAGAATATTGAATTGAAAACCAGAAGGTCTCTACTTGATGCTGCTGACTATTTCACAGAGCTTATAAACTGGTCCATTTCCCTTTATTATCTTTTTCAGTTTGAAGCAAAAGTTTTTTTCATAACTTTGTATCTTCACCAAAATAAGTTAGGCCATAAATGAAAAGTATGAAAAAATAAAAAGTTTTTTTTAAATGCTTGCAAAATAAATATAGTACTTGTAAAATTTCTTCTGGAATATAGTTTGAAACATCTTCTTTTAAAGTAAAGTAGATTTAAGTTTAAAATATGCTGGTCATTGGAAATAGTAAACATGCATCAATAATATTGTACTACACTATTGTTGCTACATCAAGTCTAGTGCTTGTGTTTTATATTTAGATATTCTTGACAAAATCCAGAGTAAAATCTGCAACATTATCTGTCCTGACTTGCCATTCTTTGCTTCAGTCACTTTCTCATTAACATAATGTAGCTTCTCTTTGCCTCTTCTATAAATATTTTCATGGTAATTGTTCTGTTGAACAAATCTTGTTGTACCTTGATTTTACAAAGTGCAATACTAGATTGGTAGCTAGGTCTCATAATTTCATTGTTGAAATCAGTAGTTTTAACCATAAGTTCTATGCTAATATATTTTCTCAGTTGTGGTACTCTATTCTGGCTTCAACTCTGATCTTTAAAAATTTAAATGCATCATCATCTGTCTCTTTAGTATCGTATTATAAAATACAATCATAGCGAATATGCATCCTTTACATAGTTTACGTTTATAAGGTGTTTAGCTGTTTTGCGTTCAGTTGTTTATGGCTGTATGCATTTTTGTAATGGGTATAGCATTACTAACAATACTTTTATCATTCTCTTTTACTTTTTTAACATATTTAACTAGCAGATGGGATGAAGAGATAGAGGAAAAGAGGTTAGTGTATTGTAATTTGGTATCTCAAAAAAGGAACTTGCACGATGCATGAGAAATATGATAAAAATCATTTTTATAAGTGAAAATGGGCGTGACACAATACCTGAGATCACACATTACATGAGTATATATGGTATTCAAAACTTATCAGTATTTGAATTATTTTCTTTGAAATGCTGCCATTGTTTGCAAAAACTTTCAGGAAGTACTTCATTTATCTGAATCTCTGAGGAATTAATCTGCCTGTTTATGTGTATGACTTATGGTTGGGAAACAGAATTGAACTTGATAATCATTGCTTACCCAATACTGCGTCTTTTTACACCTCCTACACACATATTTACAAGTTTGGTTAACAGCCTACAAAAGTACTTTCTTTAGTATTTTTTACTTATTATTTCTGTATTTTGGAGCATTTTCCTGGTTTTTAGTGCATATTTGAATATAACTTGTCCAGTGACTGAGTGCTTTTGGCCATCATAAGCTATTATCAAAAGAACACAATAACACAAACTGTCACATGAAGACACAATGTTTGAAAATAGCATAAAAAACAAAAACTCTTTGATAATGGCTTATGAAAGCCAAAGGTACTTTGAGTACCACTAAGATGCAAGGGCTTATTGAGTGTGAGAGTATAAGGAGAGAGAGAACAATAAAAGGACAGGAATTAAGAAGTCAGAAAATAATGATTGATATTGCATTTAAATTTTTGAAGATCAAAGTTAACTGGAAAGCAAAATCTGAAAGGGAAATGAGAGAGAAGAAGAATCTGTTAGTAAAGAAATTATGGTTACATCCAGCTATTTTGACTGTAAAATGATGGAACTTAGCTGCCACTCTAGTAGTGTGCTTAAATTTATAAAGTCTATGTATGATAGAGGAAAGTTCATCAAAATAATTACCATGAAAATATTTAGAGAAAAGTTACAGGGAAGCTAAGTGATGGGAAAGTGACTGAAACCAAAATGTAAGGTCAGGACCAATAACATTGTAGCTTCTTCTTTGGATTTTATCAAGGATTTCTAAATGCATGGTAGAAGCACCAGACCAAATGTGGCAGCAGACCAAGAAACTGATTCAATATAATCTTTCCAATTCATGTTAGTGTAAAATGTATCCTGAGAAAGCACAAAGATACCTGATTACAAAAGTACCAATCCGTCATATTAACATTGATTCTATTACAGTAAAGTTTGATTACTATTTGTCATCAGAATTGTTACAAGTATATTTGGTACAATATTAGTCTATACATGTAAACAAAAATAAATTAAGTTTTACTAATGGTAGGTGTATCAACATTTTCATTGTATCAGGCTTAGCAAGCTCACATTTTTCACTCATATATTTGTATACATATATGTCAAATCAGATTTAATGGTCCCTTAGTCAATTTATTTTAGAATAACATTATCTGTAATCATTAATTAGAAAAGAGTAATTCAGTTAAACAAAATATGTATAGTAGAAAACTGCACTTAAGCTTTTGATGAGATACTGACATTGTTGAGCTCTTAAAACATTTCAACTACATCAATTTTTGTTATCAATGGAAATCACATTATAATAGAAAAGATGGTAATGGCTTCATGAAATTAAGTGATGATGATGATGATGATGATGATGATGATGATGATAGATAAAAGGATGAAGATCTAGGAAGTAAATACTGTCCAGAAATAATAATAATAATAATAATAGTAATAATAATAATAATAATGATGATAATAATAATAATAATATATGTATTCATATTCTCAGAGGTCTATTCCAAGGATAATCACTCAGAAATCTGTAACCATGATTGATCTATTCAGTTATATGCTACCTTTGAAAAGGAAATTAAAATCAACTATCCTGATGGCAGGATCAGTGGTAAAAGGAAAAGGCACTACATTATTAGAAATTCTGTGTGCAAAGCTGATAAAGTCTTTCTAATGACCACTGAGAAAATGTCCCAGTATAAAAGCCAACATATTTGAGGAAAGAAAATTTGGAACATGGACACAGTAATTATTATCATTGAGGGTTCAATGTTACAGCTAGAACATGGAAAATATCAGGATGTGAGATTCTGTTGGCAAGGCACTTAGGAATGGCTTGTAGATTGTGAAAGATGCTGATAATGAACAATGACTTTGGATTATAGAAATGCACTAACAACAGACAATTGCTGATATAGCTTACACATTCAAGCACATGATTGAAAGCTGGAACAAACTTACTGTTCTTCATTGTTATGTTAATGTTACAAAGGCTTTGTAGAAGAAATTGGGAAACATTTTTAACAATAGCAAAATTACTTCTCTAGCATTAAATTTAATGCATGTAAAGTCAACAAGTTTAAGTAGAAATAATGATTTCACTTTAAAAGTAATAGTGCATGTGATTCATTTAGTCATACTAATGAAAAACATAGTCTTATCTTCTATTATTGCAATGAGTCATTTTTCAGTGAAAACTATTATGTATTAATTTATTTTGTCAGGCATAAATATAATTAGATTGTCCTTTTATAGTCTTTGTAGATTGCAGTTGTCACTTTGATGATAATTAGACAGTGATTTGGGTGAGTAGCAGAGTTCTTCCAAATTGATTTCTCCATTCATTTAAAAGGAAAGCTCATCGTTTCTCCAATGTTTGTAGTTATTACTGTGAAATATATTAGGTTGGTGCAAAAATAATGATGTAATAATGTCGTTTTTTGACGTATTTTTTAACGTCAAAAAACGACATTATTACGTCATTATTTTTGCACCAACCTAATAGATATATTCTGCAAAACCCATATAAAAATGCCAATGTTCTTAGTGTTTAGAACAAAGAATATTTCCACTAAGAATATGTATATAATTTTGAAAAACATTTTTATGGTTCCTTCTGTGATTTATTGCGAATATTTTGTTTTATCTGTGAATGTCACATTAGATAATGGAAGCTAATGATTGCTTTATCTAAAAGTTTCAATTAGGCATTTGAACAATAGCTATGTGAAATTAAATTAGATTCATTTGTATAATATATAATTTATTTTATTCAAAACCAAACATGTTCATGGTGAATTTCAAAATATGATAACAGCCCTTCACGTGATAACAAAATAAACTGTATAGATAATACTAGACTGTCATGCATCTGACTAGCAAGAAATTATCTACTGTCTCTTTCAACTTTCTCACTCTCCAGTGGTGCTCCCTGTCAGTTACCTGAACCTCATCCCAAAGTGGATAATGTGTACACTTCTCTCAACAAATATGGTCTGCCATAATAAATTTTTCCATTTCCACTCTCGTTATGGCTTTTTCATGATTCTTTAAAAGGACAGACATTTTACACACATCTACCTTTCCAAATTTGCATGGGATATTATAGTAGGAATCTTTTGTAAAAAACCTTCTGTAAGGAAGCAACTTTGGTAAGTAGGCTGCAAAGGGTGTTTTTGTACTTAAAATCACTCTGATGTGGCAATAATGATAAACCTTTTGCATCTGATCTACTACACCTTTTATGTATGAAATATACTTGTAACAAAAGACATGACTTACCTTGGAATTTGAAATGAGCGCAAAAGTGTCTTGCCTGCAAAGTGATGACAAAAAAGAAATATGGCCGCTATTGAAGACACAATTTATGCGTGCATATCTTGTCCAAGACGAAACAATATTTCCACTCATGCAAATTTTGGCTGTCTTGGAATAGCATAAAAAGCAGGGTGCCAGCAGCATAGGGGTAGGAGTCATTCAGCGGACTGTGTGTGTTAGAGTTGGACGTACAGATTGACAGACAGTCAAAGAGGAAGTTGAAGTAGTTGCGGCTGAGGTGGTGTCTGTTTTACAACTGCCCAGTGTAACGGTCAAGAAAGGGAGCCACACAATCCATTTCCTTGAGGCAACCGAAGAAGAAGAAAAAGAGCTGGCCTACCGGTGAGCGTTGAATTTTTAGACACCCCTCATCATCATTTATTTTTCTCTACAAGCTATTTTGGTGGTTATGGTGAAGGTTTGCAAATAGACTACTCACATGCACATACATGAACGCTACACAAGATAGCAAGTGTGTGTATGTGTATATATATATATATATATATATATATATATATGTGGGGGGTGTATCTGGGTGTATGTATGTATATATGTGTGTGGGGGGGTGTATATGTATATACATGTGTATACAAATTCCTAACAATAAAACAGTATATATGCACGGGGAGGGAATATACATACACATACTAGCAAAGACACACACAATATACAAAAATGGAAACAGTTCTAAGAACATACAGAGGGGTCATTAAAAGATATGAATACAGATAACTTTCCACACCCTTTCTCAGACCAGTCCTAATTGTTTTGATTAAAGACTAATTGACATAAAAAGTTATTTCTTGATTCTTTGTATCAAAAAAGGACTTTGTCATGGTTGTCAAATAGAAATGTAACTAAAGAATACCTGAAATACTGAAAACTTGTTAGTCTGACCAAGACGAGATGAAGAAAAATGATGTTTGGTGTTTTGGTTAAATGGTGGGAGGTGAGCCAGGTTGAGAACTTAATAGCACCTCCTCTTACATCTTAGTTCTAAATCCACAGTGAACCCTTTTTTCTTTGCTCATCCAATTTTCCTTTTGATTAAAAATGCATGAAAGTATTAACAAATTAAAGTACCATCTAATTCAGATAGTATCTATATTACCAAATTTAAATGGACAAGATGCAAAACATTTAATGTAGTTTTTTTACAGAAAATCAATAGATGCATTTAGCTTTGGAGGTGTTTTATTAAAATTGTTTAAAATTCCATGAAAGAAATAAAAATTAGAAACTTTTATGTTATCATAAATTAAAATTAATTTTAGTCATTAGACATTAAAACAATATTGATGTACATCATTTTTCATCAAGAATTCATTATTTATAATGATTATTCAAGCCTTTGTTATTATGCAAATTGAAATAAATTTTTAACTGGGACAAATCAGAAATGTTTTAACTCTTATTTCTAGTAAAGGGGAGCTAGGAAGAGAGGATATTTCTAGTTTTTATTTTCTCATTATAGGCATTATTATATCAATGATATGCTAACACCTTAATACCATGGATAGAACAGAATAACTGAAAGAATGAAATGATAAACATGCATTTGTTCTCAAGCAGATTGCAGGTGTGTGAAAGAATTACTACTAGCTAATCATGATTTTGGATAGGAGTACTTACACAAACAGTTATAATATTCACTCTTTGCCGCCATTACTCTCTCTCTCCTTCCACCTCCTCCTCCCACTACCAGTACAAGTATTAGGTTGGTGCAAAAATAATATGTTACTATGTGAAAAAACGACATTATTTTTGCACCAACCTAATAAAATTATGGCCAGGTTTTGAGACGAAGCAATGACTTGTTGCCTAACGATGCTATCTAGAAAGAAACTGTGATTGCAAGAAGACCAGTCTTTCTGATATTTTACATATATGTATATATATATATATTCATACATGTTTCATTAAATAATATAGACAAGTGTTGTCTATTTATTTTAATTAAATTCTTTTCATAACGTCTGATAAGCTTAATAACATTATCATTAAACAAAGAAAGAAAATCACAATATTGATCCATATTTTTTAATCCAATCTAAGCTTTCGGCTTACATAAGCCATTATCAAAGATGACAATTACTGTACAATATATTAAGCAATACACGGACTAGAATGTGATGATAGTCTGTTTCTGTTTACATGGATGATTTCCAAGCAATGATAAACATGTGCATATAAGAGGTTGAAAGCGAAAATCGCACTGCAGCTCATGATGTCACACATGACCACATGAGAATGAATTTGAGAATTATTAGGTATGGGAAACTGTTGGTATAAACCAGTGACTTCTGTTACCAATTATAGACATTTAAGAATATTTGTGGAGATTTCAAAGTTTATTTTGTTTAGGTTAGGTTCCAACTGTTTTATGTATATAGCTTCAAGAATTTTTAGTTTTTGTTTATTGTTTTCATGTTTAAGTATAATTGTGTTTTTGAAAAGGTTTTTACGGAATTGTGTGTGCAGCCAGGCATGTTGTTTTAAATACCTAAAAATGTTAGAGTTTTCATTCAAATGTAGTGTCAAGCATCGTGAAAGTGAGTTTGTTGTGTGACCAACATAAATATTATTTAATTCGTTGGAGATACAATCTCCCAAAGGGCACTTGAATATATATATATATATATATATATATATATATATATATATATATATATATATATATATATATGTATATTTAAATAAGTTTTTATGGTACAAAATTTAACAATAGCTATATATATATATATATATATATATATATATATACCTGTCACTATTTGCCTGTCCAACACGAAGTTATAACATATGAATACAAGAGGCAGTGTGATGAAAAGTGAAAGGATTTTACTTGTAATATTTCCCAAAGGCAAAATGTGCAGGCCAGTGGTATTCTCTATGTACCTGGGGGAACTATGTGGTTTCCTTTGTTCTCTTAATTGTTATGGGGAGAGAGGTCTTGGTTCTCCATGGACTATATAGCAACTAAGTTTTGTCACTCCATGAACTGACATCACTCACCAGCCATCACGTGGACCTCATAAATTCATCTTTACCAAAGGGAAATAATCGTCCTTCTCATCCTTACAGTAGTTTAAAACAAATTGAATAAATAATCAAATTTCTTTCACTGTAGTATTTTTAAGTGTATAGTTTATGCTTCTTTTATGCAAAATGTCAAAAATTAATGAGGGCGTTATTATATCATCAGAGGTTTGAATTTTTCTTTAAAGCTAATTCATTTTGTTCAATAAAATTTCAGACAAAATTCAGTTCACCTGTGTGAATGTCTCTTTTCAAAGTTAGGTTGTTGCCATTATAGTATTAAATTTCAGTTTTGATGGTAGATATAAAATATAAAAATGAAATATATTTTATAATTAAAAGCAAGTGTTACAATATAAAGATATATATTGTGTTATGTATTGATAAATATACATACATTTTTTCGATGATCACACATATATATATCTATATATCACACACACACACACACACACACACATATATATATATATATATATATATATATATATATATAAATCACACACACACATATATACATTGTAGTATCTATATTTTGCTTGTGAGCATGAACAAAATTTAATCAATTATGCTATGAATTGCATGTCTGTTTTGTTTTTAAATGTGATCAAATTTCAAAGAAAATATTAAATTTAGTTTGAAATAAGTTTATCACATCAGTATTATTTGAAAAAATAAACATAAAAACAAAGAAATATAACTAATTCAAATAATTAAAAATATTTTTAGTATTTCAAAGTTTCACCATATCTTCAAGCAGTAGAATACTGATCTAATGAATCATTTGCTTGCTTTTCATTAGGTTGGTGATTTGGATACTCTTGGAATTTCCATAGTTTCAGTTACTTTAATTTAATTTTCAAACTTCATAGATTTAGATGACACCCAACATTCAGAAAAATTGACCATTAAAAACTGTTTTGCTCAATGTAACAAATAGTTTCCACCGTTTCCTTTAAAGTTGTCTCCTTGCTCAGTGTTTTTCAATATAAGTTTGACGTGTGGTTGTGTCAAGCACTTACTGGGATTATGTCTGCCTATCTTCAGTCTTGTCAAAATAAATGTCTTTCAACTAGAATTTCACCTTGAGGAAAAGTAAAAAGTCACAAGAGGTTAAAACAGACAAATAAGGGAGATAGGGAATAGCTGTCATCATTTTAGAAGCCATGAACTGTTGAAAAATACTTGATGTGTGGGTGGATCTGTTGTGTTCCACTTGTGATTGTACCAAATGTTCTTCATTAACCCCTTCAAAATTTCACAGGAACAATTACTTTTTACAGTTTGATCAGTGGGGATGGATTCATTGGGAAAATACTTTAGATTACAAAATCATTTGGATCATTTCTAGTTTAATCTTTAAATTCCATGCTGACAGCAACACAGTGATTATAGTCATTATTCAACAGCCTTATGACAAAATTTGCAGCAGTGTTGCTCATTTTCATAACATCTACAAAAATGCAATGAAAAGTCTATGATCACATACACATCATGGATGGTTTACCTACACATAATCTCATGTATTTTGCAATGTTTTCCAGTGGTCTTTCAAATGCAGTTATTGACAGACATTTGTCTTCCAGTGAAGTTTTTGTACCACAAAATGATTTTGCCCTGATAAAATTAGTATTTGGTAGGATTCTTCAGCATTTTTTAAAGCAAAATTTGATTTATTTTCTCTGCTCCTTGAAATCTAACATTTCAGATGAAGATGAAAATCCATGAACAAGTAAAACAACAAGCTGTGATCACCTCTGAAATTTAGCTTATAATTTTCAGTTATAACCATATCCCTTTTGTTCTTTCTAACAGAGCATTATGGTTTCCAGCACCAGTAAAGTGAAAAGCAAATCTAGATAAAATTTAAAAATAAAATGTTATCATTTTCAGAGATTTTGTGAGAATTTGAGAGATTTATTAAATTTCACAAGATTATCCAGAGGAAAATCTATTTCTAGTGAAAATATTAAATACATTCTAAATGAAAATAAATTATCTCTTTAAAGTTGCTTTATAGAGAATTTATTCCCTGACTAATGATAATTTTTATTGAGAAAATCGAAGAAAAAATAAGATTGGCCAAAACCTTTTGAGTTTTGTAAAAATGCAAATGGCAATTTCCCTTTTTTATTTCTATAAAAGCATGTTATAGAGTTTTTAAGATAAATTATTTTATGTTATAGAGTTCTTCAAGATAGATTATTATGCCTAATATACATTAAATATTTTAACATAGTCACATTAACAATGCAAATTTATATAAACAATCTGCCTGAATCTGATTGCAAGCTCTCCCTGTATCCAAAGATTTGAACTTATAAGATATCTATTTGCTGTTAATAACAGAAACATCAATGGTTTTGTTGGTTGTTTTGGTATCTTTAATGTATTTTCAAATCCCAAGTTTTTAAGTTGGTATTTGTTTTTATCATAAAATGTTATCTATGAAGCATGGAAGTGTGCAGCATAAAGTTAACCATGAAAATTGATTAGCAATGGGATAATTGCATTAATTAGTACAGATTATAAAAGAGCATAATAATATAGTTTTAATGTTGGGATTTGCAGTTGAATTTAGGCAAATGAATTAAGTAATTGCATAGTGATAACTTTTCAAGTGAAAAATATTATTATTTCTTAGTGTCCTTTCTTTTTAAAGTGTAAACCATAACAAAATATAACAATAACATTGGAACATCATGTGTTGATAATTAAAATCAACAAAAAGATAGATACTGTATGTTTGTGTGTATTTTAGGTGCATGCATATTTATATATATTAAACAAAGAACAAAAGCATACAAAAACATAGGTTTCTACTGTCGGTTGTTTATTCTTTTTATGGTGACTGCAGTGAAACAAAGTTCTTAATGTCTCTTGTGTATATTCTTGTACATTTTCTTTTTGTTTCAGAAGTTAGTATAGCTAAGTATAAGCATCATAAAGGACAGGAAATTGTGGTGAGACATGATCACCTATGTTCTGAGGTGGCACATAAAAAAGAGGAAGATTAATGGCCCAGTTCAAGTCAGCCTTGTGCAGAGATGGAGCAACAAAGAAAAGTTTGTACTTATTTTATCACTGGAAGATTTACACATGGTTATGGTATGTCCATTTTCTTTTTCTTGGTCCAAGAGATAAGAGATAAGACATCATATTAATGATCAAGCTCAAGTCTTGCACTGAGTTGAAACAACTGAAGAAAAATCTTCTCTGACTTCATAGGTGTAAGTTTTGGAAGTGATGTGCAAATGGCATACATTGGAAAGTGGAAAGAGAGGGTCAGTCATGAAAAGTTTGGGAAAACTGACGGGCTCCAGTGAGACAGTACTGCTACATCTTGGAGTAAAGAGAAAGAGACTGAGGCAGGAAAATTTGTTTTATAATAGATTTCAATAATGGCATCTAACAGTGTTTTTACAAAATCAGGTGGGGTGATGGTATTTCCAATTCCATTACTCTTAACACCATGAGAAAATGTATTTCTTTTTTTATCATACATTATTACTAGTTTATTTTATTTATCAGATCTATTTTATTTTCCCACACTTGCAGGGAAATATTTAAAAATACACATACATGTGCTTCTGTGTATATGTATGCAGAGTAACATAAACACACATAAACATGTACAGAGGTACATTTATATGCAAACATACAAAAGTGGCTTATCATTCAATCATTTATATATATATATATATATATATATATATATATATATATATATATAACTATATATATATATATATATATATATGATTAAATAAAGAATAAGTAAGAAAATCTTCATAAATTTAGTAGTGTCCATTTCTTAATTTAGCATCATTGGAAATTTTGATGAAGCTAAATTAAATAGCAAAATGTAAAATTTATGAAAATGTTTATATTTCTAGCTTGTTTTAATCATTACATTTGATTAACAAAAAAAAATTATATAGAAAAACCTCACTTTTTTTAATCAAACTTATTTGGATGAATACTTACTGTCTGCGTATACCTTATATATATATATATATATATATATATATATATATATATATATATATATATATATATATATAAACACAAACATATATATATATATATATAAATACAAACATATATCTCATATATATTTATATATATATATATATATATATATATATATATATATATATATATATACATATGTATGTATGCATATATATATATCATAATAACAATAATAAGTAAAGAAAATCCTTATAAAACATCAATTTCATGATTATATTTAAATATTCATTTCTTTAGACCAAAGGATTTTAGAAATTAAATCAATTTGGACAGATAAAATGAAAATGAAGAGTAAAAAAGAAATTTATTATGATAATTATATATATATATATATATATATATATATATATATATATATATATATATATATATATATGTATTATAGTAAAAAAATAAAGAACAGTAAGATATATAATCTGGTGTTCTTATTGATATTTTTATTTTTACAAAACAATGCTCAGTGTAAATTTACAGAGCATAAATATTATAAATTAACTGATTAAAAAATATGGTTCCATCACTACACAGGAATTACTATGTATCAAAAAGAGAAACTAAACACTTTAAATTCAATTGTATAATTAAATTAAAAGCATTAGTTCTGTTTCATCTTCAAGCGAATTTTGGAATAAATAACTTATTTTGAAATTTACTGAGTTTTAAAAGCACATACATTCAAAATTTTTGTTTCCAAGGATACAGATAAATCCAATCATTTCGACAGGGGTGTTAGTGTGTTCTTTTTTATTAACTATTATTGTATCAATTATGAGTAATGTTCGAAAAGAGGTTAAGTCTATATAGAGGAAGGATGCCTTTTTCAAGGAATTATGACATCTATTCAATGCATGTTGTCTGTTTTTTTTTTATCAATGGCAAAATGTTTTTCCGCATTTCTTTCCGTTAAATTCATATTTGTATACAAAACCTTTTTTTTTTATTTTAAATGGGGTGTTTGGATTAGAGTACATTGTATTGAACTATAATTTTAAAATATTATTTTTACTTATAATTACTAATAAATTATATTTATTTTTAAAACAAATAAAAGTAATAGAAGTAATATTATTTAAGGAAAATTTTTGACAATGTCAGCAAAGAATAGCTATTTCATTTCTTTGATTCAGTAAATTTTTATTTATAAATCTAGTAATATATAGTTTCTCATGTATGCACAATGGACATGTAATGACCTACATACTCTAGCTTTCTTTATTAATTTTCATTTTACTGTAGGTGTTTTATTGGTTTCTTTTAAGTGCCAGAAATATTTCAATAGAGATGTCTGATTTCAGTATTTATTTATCCTAAATGAACTTTGATACTGATTGAATCTTTTCTTGAACTCATGCCTTGTGCAACCTATATAGACTATAATGTTGTAAGGATTTTCAATAGATGAGATATTGCATTGGTATATTAATGATTCCATGTGACATTTATTTTGTAGAGGACAGTTATGAGGATTTCTGCAGTTACATAATTTTTATTTATCTCCATCTCTTTTTATTTTTATACTGTTTAAATTTCTTTGGTTTTGGTCTAAGTGTTTATTCAAAATATTAAATAAAATATATAATATTTATATATATATTTTCTTAAGATGAAACAAATAATGCTTTTAATTTAATTATATAATTGAATTTGAAATGTTTAGTTTCTGTTTTTGAAACACGGTAATTCCTGTGTAGTGATGGAACCATATTTTTAAATCAGTTAATTTATTATATATATATATATATATATATATATATATATATGACAGTAATATTTTCTATTTTATTATATGGGTTTACAATGTCAGAAACCATTGTTGCTGGTATGTCAGTAATGGTTGAACATACCACTAATATGCAATATTTTTTAGTCTTGCTATATATAACAGTTGAGTATGAGTCTGGGAAAATGGCATCAGACATGAAATTGAATACAAAGCCAAGCTGTGTCATGGAATTCTTCCATACAGAAAAAATTGCACCCATTGTCTTTCATCAATACTTGCTGAGTATTTACAGAGACCAAACAGAGGATGTGTGTACAGTGAAGTGGTGGGTAAAATGGGACATCAGTGGTGACAGTGATGCATGTGTAACATGCCATATTTGGGCTAATGAAAAATGGATTATATAGAAAAGCATTTTTCTAACAATACTGCTACCATGAAAAAGGGAAAAATAGTATTTTGCAGCTGAAAACTTGCTCTATCCAACAGTGTGCTCACTATCTGTTTTGTAATTTCTGTGGAAATAAATAGAAGCATTACATTCAGAACATAAGTTGTATATAAAATATGCACTATAGATATACGTACATATTTTATATAAATGAAGAAGATCGAAAATGTAACCTGTCTCAGATAATTCAGGCTGACTGAAGTATTATACTCTTTATCAAAGTTCAGACTACTTGGGAAGATAATTCTTACAGTATTTAACATCAAGTAGAGTACACACAATGGCACAATCATAGTTGAAGAAGCATATATGGGAGGAAAATCTTTACAAAGGAAGCTAATCAGTTGGAAATATTTTTCCAAAAGACTTAATTAGAGAAGTAAGGTCACCTGGTGTTTATTAAGATTGATCATTTAACTTGCTATTGTTCTGTTTATCATTGCTTGAAGTTCACTCATTGGATATTGTGATTGTCTTTTAATAAACTGAATGTTAGTGCAACATTTCTTCACACTATGGTTTTGCATTGTGTAATACATTTATAGTCATTACAGTTTCTTTATCTGGCAAGTTTTTTTTTTATATCTTTGCTCGTTTTTATTTGTTATTTTAATAAGAGTTGAAAGTGGTTGATGGCTTTGTTACTGCTACTTTATAGGTTGCTGGTAAGTTTTATATTGATATAGATAACTTTTAAAATACAAGTGTATTTCATAATACAAATGTTATTTTAGCCAGACATATTTTATTTTTATCATTGATTTAATTTTTATTATGTCCCCATTCATCTTTTACTTAGTTTTATGAATCAATGTCATTTTTTTCTCAGAAAATACAGTCAAATGTTTAATAACAAATAATCAAAATTTTTAAAATTGATAATAAAAATGTAAACTCCAGTGGAAGAGAGATAATACAAAACTCTGGCTGACAAGAAACAAAGATATTGACTAACTAATATAAACCAATCACAACACATCAAAAATATTTCTCAACACTCTGCTAGATTCATGCTAACTTCAAGAATTCCTTCTCACTCTTAATCAGACATCACCAAATAAAGATGTTGAAATGATGTTATGTCAACAAACTTTGAATAACACCTGAAATTCTAGATGAACTTCATTCTATCCCCTGAGAACAAAGGATAGCCTAGCTTTACAAATACAGCATATCCTGTCTCACATACAGACATTAATTCCCAAAGAATAAACAACGATTCATGCTTTACTGTTGTGCATTAAATGAAGAAATAATAAAATTAAGTTTCTGTTGTTCTTATTCCATGAATTGTTTAGAAAACAGTATGTGCAAATTTGTCTCATCTTAGCAACAACATAATTGAACTTATCAGAATTTAAACAATTAGTTGACATCATCCGAAACACTCAATTACATCTTCATGACTCATGGAACTTATATAATTTCAATAGTGATTCATAAAAATTTAAATGCAAAAAATAAATCCTATTTCCACAATAAAATATTAGCATGTCTTCTATTATGAAATCAAGATGGATTTTTTGTCCATGTACCTGGTATAATTTAGAGTAATTATAAATTATTTATTTATAAATTAACAAGTTCTTAAGTTTTAAGATGTCTCTAGATATTATTAGCAGTAAAGAGTCTAAAATAGCAACACTAGTGAGTGTAGGAAAAGTAGCTTCTGCAGTGCAGTGATTTGTGATGTAGCATTTTAAATCCTATGTGAAAAAATTCAAAATTTATCCATTTTCATGACATATAGCATAGGTATTGTTGGCTAAATTTTCTTCTTTGTGTTATACTCTACTTCAAATGAGATCTCTTTCTGATTTATTCCACATCAAGATCTCTTGTGAACACTATGGAAGCAAAATAAAAAATAAGAATGTCATTCTCTGTGCAATGTGTCTGAGCATCACCAAAATATATAAAACACAATTTAAATGTTAGAGCCAATCATAAAACTCACTAAAGCAAAAGCATGACAAAAATGCAGACTCATGTCTATGATAGAAATTGAAAACTGTCACTGTTTGAGGCTTAGAAATTTTAAAGAACTTGAAAAGCAAAAAGAACAGCAATTATACACCTATTTACCTAGAACTTTTTCACATATGTAAAAAAGAAAATAAATAATTTTCAAACTGGGTCTACAGTGAAATTCTTGGATTGCTGAGTTTTGTGTATCAGATACTAAACAATGAACCCCCTTCCCTGTCTAAGACATTTGCATAGGTAGTCATCTGGTTTCCTGGTGGGACTGTAGAGTTTAATAAATATGAACTTATTTCCATAGTTGATTAATGGTTTTTACTTTGTTTCCAAAATAACCTTTGATGCCACTAAAGTAAATTTTGTAACAAATTTTGACTTCTTTGTATGTTTAATTCTATGCCCAGAAAAATTGTCTTTTTTTGCATTTACCAATTCCTTTCAAATTTTCTTTTATGGAAGAGTCAACTGAAATATTAAAATATATTTGTTTCATTTTTTCAATAAACATTGAGTGACTCAGCTGCACTGGGTCAACTTTGTGATGGGCGCTTGTAGTAATTATTCAATACATTCTGTTATTAGTACTATAATTAAAAGTTTTTTTCCGACTTGAATTTATTTTAATCATTATCTAACAGGAGAGAGCCACATCAGAAAGATTTATTCTCCCATTATTTTGCCCATTATAGACATTATTATTATATCCGTGATGTAATGACACCACAATTCATGGATGGAATGGAATGGATGAATGGAAAAGAAATGAAAAGATTTTTATATCACTAAGACATACATGAGAAACTCTATATACATATATACACATGTCCCAAGTGAAGAATAATATATATTTACACAGCAAAGCAGGAGAAAAAAAAGCTGGGTCTATGGATATATTCCTGTGCCTGGAGAAGTCATTTTTAGGATCCCAAATTCATCTAGGTCCAAGGTGAGGACATATTACACGAACAGGAAACAGCGAGTCTAGGCTATTCCCAAATTGAGGACTGTCAGCTGGAGTGTCATTTCATATCTTGAAAAGATATATTCCCAAAGGGAAATGGTACCATGTACTTATAAGCTCCTGGGGAGGCAGATTTATCCTTAGTCCAGTCCATGGGGGACCCAGGTTAAAGAAGGCAATCTTATGGTTTGCTACTGTAAAACAAACTGAAATTTGACTGCCACTATCATCACTAAGCAGTTGTCATGTGACCCACATGTCTTATCTCCACCAAAAGGAGATAACCATCTTCTGTATACTTACAGTTATATGAAAATAATGCATGGAAAAAGCAAGTATCCAAAATGTGCAATTGATTTCGATGAAAGCTTGACTCACGAAAGAAAGAAATCTAAGCCCAGTGTAAACTATGAACATGATCATCCAGTAAGAATATTTATAGGAATTAATTTCCATTGCAATTGTTTTTATTACGTTCCTATTTGAAAATTGAACTGACAAATTCAAATTGGACTGATGTGAGTTTCAAGAAAGAGAACAACTCAAACAACCTTTAGTATCAGCAATAATATTTTGATGCAAAATATAAAGAAGACAGAAGATAACAAAAAAAAACTGAAAGAAAAAGGTTGAGAAAATGATATTTTGCAGGATACAGTAGTAGAGTCTGGATAACAAGAGTCAACAGTTCTTGGTTAAAATGTTTGGTTTGCCTGGAACAATAGTATTTTTATTGTTAGTTCTAGAAAGTAATGTTCTTAATTCAGTGGTTGGTGTTCATTGATGGTTGTTTCTTTGAGTATTTGATTTGTTACAGGTGGTCATCTTTGTGTGCATAACAGCAGATAGTTTTGGAGAATCTCTTACTTCATGTGGTCTTGCAATTGATGTCAGAGAAAAGAAGCAGGAAAAGTTTCTGAAATTGGTGCAAATATTGCTTTTGGTTATATATCTTAGAGGATCCATCATTACTTGAGCTTGGTCAATCAATAATTTTTATGTTTGTCTTTTGTAAATACTCAAGGTAAGAAAATTATAAATTTGTAAATTACCTTCTTTCATATAAGTTTTAATGAACTAATTGTAAAATTCCAATGCAGAAATGAAAACAAAGATTTTCACTTTTTGCGAAATTGAAGTCGACTACTGATTGGGTGATGCAATAAAGACAGATAAATATAGGAATAGCAAGATAATTAACAGTCATTCAAAATAAATGACTTTTGTCATTAATCGTTTGCTTATAATGTATGCTTATGGTTGGGAGGTTATAAGTTATGGATGAGCTGTTTATCTCCTGACAACATCCATTCTCACCATATATCAGTATAATTGATTTGGGGTATATTGGCCTTGTAAAATGATTAAAATAAAATGCACAGAGTGTTCATAAATACAAAATAAATCATTATATACACAATATAATAATACATAAGGATAGGGTGAAAGTTAAAAGAGATATACAGAGAGAAATAGCCTGGGAGGAAGTAAAAATATATATGTATGTATGTATGTATGTACGCATGTATCCAAATGTAGCATGTGCTTAATGATATGGAGGAGGAAGGCATGTTTGTTTTAAATGTAGCAAGAATAGGTTAGACACCTAAGATCATCTGCTAGTTGTGCAAATGATGTACTTCATCTTTGTGTATGTTATGATAACTGCCGCATTGGAGAATGGACAAAATCAATTGACTCATGTTTTAGTTGATTTTCCATGTATAGATCAGCTTTGAAAAAGCCGCTCTGCTTCTCATTGGCTTGCAGCTTATATCCTGGTTGTGAAAGATTTCTGATTGGTTGGTTGAACTATTTTTAGAAATGGTTAATTTTTTGTCCCCTTGTTATTTTTTTAAATTTTTTTTCTTACACCATAATTGTAAAAGCTTTCTGATTAATCAATCAGTCAAACTATGATTTTGTTTGTCTGGCAATTTTTATTATCTGCTTATTTTTAGAGATGGTGTAATTTTGGTCTTCTTGTTATTATTTTTATTTATTTATTTATTTCTCTATCATCATATTCTTTTATTGCAGAGCATAATTTACCAATAGCAACCTTATATAATCTCTCTGATTTCATTGTAATACTATTTTTAGAAGTTTGTTTTAATTTAATATTAGTAGCAGTTATATTATAAATAATATTCATTGTTAAACTGATCAAAATAAAATTTACTTGCATAAAATAACCATGAGTATAGTTACTAAGCTTCTCACTAAATGAAAAGAGAGTCTAAAGGTGTGGAGTGCTGAGGGTTATAAGTTTATTTCGTATTTCAAACTTTAATTATTTCAAACAAATTACATATGAGAAGCATCTATTCATCAAAATTTATCTCATCATATTCTATTGTTTGTTTCCATCATTGTGCCAATTCAACACTTATACCATTTGGCTGGTTTAGAAGCAAAAAAAAAAAAAAAAAATTACCTGCACTCACTTTCAACCTCACCCACATTGTTGGACAAGAAATGAGACATAGCTTGAAAAAGGTGGTAATCTGATGGTGCAGTATCTGAACTCTAAGCAGGTTGAAGCAGCACTTCCAACCTTTCAAGTTTGTACTAGGCACAATGGTAGTGTGTGCTGGGGCATTGTCAGGCTGTAGGAGTGCACATATTCAATAGAGCAATACTGGGTAGTGGGATTTTAAAGCACCACTTGCTGCATTTGTTGTGCATAAAGGTCAGTATTCACAGAAGACCATCTGGGACAAGCCATTCGAAATTACACCAAACACAATCTGACCTTCTGTTCAATCCGCCCTTGTTTGACAACAGGTTTGGAAGCCTAGCCAGTGTGAAGATACTTATTTTTCTTATTTCTCTTATTAGGGTTACAAAATTAGATGCATTTTTCTTCCTCAGTTACAATTTGACACCACAAATGGGCATCTTGAAGATTTGTCAGTAGTTGTTTGCAAATGTTCACATGTCATTGAACCTGGTCATTGGTCAATTCATGAGAATCTTCTTGATAGTGTTTGTTTACAAGGACAAGCCTATGGTGTTGTTGATTTATGGTGCTTTGTGAAGGACCACATTCTATGGACAATGTACAAGTGCTTGTGCTTGGTTTATGCTCAACCATTTCAAGCAATGACTCATCTACCACAACTGAAGGGCTCCCTGACCTTGGTTTATGTTCAAGGCTGGTGTCACCTATTTTGAAATGCCTGAACCAGTTTTTTGTCACATATACATTGATAGTGCCTGAGCCTTCCACATCATTAATTTCTTTTGCTGCTGCTGCCCTTGCACTGAGTCATTTTTTACAGCTTGTGAAAATGATTCAAGTTGCAATTTTTTCACCACTCATTATCAAAGCTGTAAAATAAAGGATAAACAATTCATGTTTATATGCTATATATGAAACTAAAGAATAAACACTTTAGCAATGATTGGACATCAAGTTGTATTAAAGAGATACAAGTTACCAAAAATCATAGTGAAAATCCAAGGACAAGGCAAGGGATAGTATTTAAACACAACTCTGTTAATGTTAACCTAGAAATAAACATAGACATTGTTGCAGGCAAGTGTATACATTGAGAGATAAACATGTGTGTCTCCTGAAATGCCTAAAACAAACATGGCAGAGTCAAGATGTGAGTCCACATCAATATATGATAAAGAAACAACAAGAACCAATATATATGTACAAATAAATGATAATGTATTAACAAAACAAGTGTATACATAAATAATAGAATATTGTTGCGTCTTACTGAACAATGAACACAAATGAAGAAAACATTTAAACTAGTGAATTGTTTGTGTGTGAATGTAGTTTGGTGTAGGAGAAAGTCCTAGAGAAAATGAAGCAAAAGTACATGTGTACATGTGTACATGTGTGTGTGTGTGTGTGTTCCCAAAAAGGAATACATTCTCTGCAAGAGATTTACATGTTGATGAGTAAGCAGAAAAAGTAAGAAGAGAATGATAAAATTTTATTGCAGAGTATTTATAGTTCTGAGAGTGTCCCCCTAGTAGTGGTTTTGTAAATTAGGAGGAGGTAACCCAACAACATCATGAGGAATAATTATTATTATGACTGCAACTAAATAGAATTACATATTTAAAAGAGATTATGTTAACATTTACTAAAGTAGTATTCTTAAAGAAGCAATGTATTAAAGAGTAATATACAATAGAAGAGCATGGGATAAAAATATAATCAAGCAAAAAATGCAGTCTTTTTGTTTTTTGTTGAATTAAAATATTTTGAATCACATGTGTATGTGCAATAAATATACTAAATAAAATCATACAGAGAGCTTTTTCATGTATGGAAGAAAGGAAATACATGATAATGTACAGAAAATATTTTGTCATTCTCATCACCTGAATCATAGCTAGTAAACACAGAAACACATAATGTTTCTTATTGTTGTGACCTTGTCAGGGCCAGAATAAAGACACAAGAGTGGATTTGAATTAACAAATATATTAATGAAAATCAGTAATACAATAATATGAAAACAAGCAAGAATGTTAAGTCCAAACTGTCAGAGCTGACTGTTGGGAAAAAAACTCTGACAAAAGCAGTACATGCTTTTATTTGTAACTGGGAAGAATCCATCTGTGTATGGGTAATTTACCATAACACTTATGAAGCAATGGATCAGCATTATTACAAAGTGAATTGGTTTCCAAGGTAAAAAAAATATATATATTTGAAGCATTCGAAGTACCCTCCAACAAGCATGTACAGCAGGTGTATGACCATATTGTAAAAGAATGCATGCTTTACAGTTTCCTCTGAATCACAGAAACAGATGCATTCTGCTGAAATAACTAGTCCTGTTGTGACAGGCTTCTTGCCAACCCATGCGCGCATAGGATCACCAGCCAAATGAATGATGCTTTGTCATTATTGAAGCATAAAGCCTGTAGGCAGAAGGCTTTTGAAAGGTGTCTACTCCGCATCAAACAAATTCCTTGATCAGATTGTTTTTCACATCCCATCCACTGCCTGCTAGACTGAATATCAGAGAGGTCAGTCTTCACTCAAAAGAAGACTGTGAGGATGTTCGTATTTGCGATAGAACAGGCCCTCATTTTGAGTCAGAAGGCATTGTAGGAAGGACCTGCTTGAAGAATATTGATAAAGTTTCCTCAAAATAACTGCATTTTTCAATGAAAACATTCTTCTATCTATATCAATACTTTAAATCAAATGTTTCAGTGATTTCTATCGGATGAAATTAATTGATAACTTGAAATTACTTCAGCTTTTGAAACCAAAATTGTTACTCAACAAATACTATGGTATGTTATACAACTTGCAATACGATTTATGAACAGCATTATTACCAGGTCAGTAAAAATGGAAAGAGCTAACTTGACAAAAAATATCACTGGTGTTAAGAAATATGTTTTTACTTTTGATAGGACATTTCCTTTGAAAAGTGTGAGGATGAATTTTGTTATCTTCAACTATCCAATTTGATGATTAATTGACTCATTACTTCACTCATAATAAAAGAATATTTTCTATTCTAAATAATAATCATATTTTTGTAAAAATCACTCTTCACTGAAAATCTATCATTAATACACTTCTGTACACAAAAGGATGACCTTCAGAGACTACAAAGTGGAACCTATCTTAAAAACAACAAAATAAGATGAAAGGAAAATCTCATTCAAATGAAAATGCAGATGAAAAATGAAATAACATTTTTTAAGTATTTGAGACAAGTTTGATTAATTTCTTTTAACACATTAGTATTTAACATGTCTTTCTTTATTTGGTACTTTTTATATGATTTTGTACATTTGGTATATTTTAAAGACTTTTTTAAAAGACTTTTTGCAGAAAAGCTACATGTGATTACTTCTGAATATCTGATTAATAAAGACTTGAGTACATCTGTTGGAATACATTGCTTACCCATCTCTCTAAACGTCTCTGTTTTTATAAACATAAGTGATGATATATCTTTGGTAAAGATTCAACTAACATGTGTAAGGAACTGCTGTTTATAATATATATACAAACATATCATGTAGCTCCACACACTAAATATTATTGAATATTGAACCCTGATATCACTTAGGTTTGTTGGTTTGTTGTATTATATGTGCAAGTTTTGTTGCTGTCTTTTTAAGGTCTTTTAGAAATAACAGCGTTTGTTTCTGTGTTATTTCTAAAAGACTGCATTTTCGAAAATAGCAATCAACAATCATTTGTAAACAGTGTCAAGTTAATTTTCTTCAAATTCTGGATTTATGTCAACTAGCCAAATAAGATACCCAGTTAAAAAATGCTTAGAAATGGAGTTAAAATTTTTACTTTTGATTACGTTGCTGATGTTGGGAGTTTTGATGTGTGTTTCATACTGAATTGGATGTGAGTGATTACACTTGCTTGCACCCTAGAGATAACAAAACAAAGACACGACCATCTCAGTCAACACTCAACAATATCAGAAAATGTTATTACAGTTTATAGCACAATGTGAACAAGTGTTTTTCATATTGTTGATGATAGTAGTTAAAAACTGACCATGACCTAGTGAAACAAAAATACCAATTAAGAATGGTTTTAGTTCTGATTCACTCTATATGGTGGCTGTATGTGTGAGTGCTAAGAAAACAAAATTCAGAATAAAAAAAACAGTTGTCTTCTGCCCAGGGGCTCTCTTAAACCTAACTGCTTTCCTTACCAATGGCAACTAAAGAACCACATACCAGCAATTTTGACAACTTTTCACACAACTATGTATACATTCTGAAAATTGGCCAATACACATTGTCGAAATTTTAATTCTCATTTGTTCTTTCCTTTGTAACTATACACTGATTATAACAACTATAAGATTTTATTAGGGAAAAAGTGTTTGAAAAAATTAAAATTATATCCAAAAGATCTTTATTAAGTAGATCATTTAAAAGCTTTCTTTGTTCTGTATTCTTTAGGTGTTCAATCTTTTGAGTAAGTAAAAAAATTAAGCTAAGTAGAGAAAATATTCATAAGAAAGTAAAGACTTTAGCAAAAGTAGTAGCAGAATTTATAAAAATCCTTGGAAAAGAGAGAAAAGTGTTAAGAAAATTCAAAAGTGCTAAGACATTCCTTTGAAAAGAAACTGTATAGCTGTTCTTTGTTGATAGGTTGACTGGACTGTCCATTTGTTGAATAGGAGTTGCTGAATGATTGCCAATTGTTGAAAATTTTCAGAAGTTGGTACTACCTTGTAGGATTATAATTAAAGGGATTGAGTTGACTTTGTATTATAAAGGGAAACTTGGCCTGGTTGTGTGTTTGTTTCAGACAAACATGTACAATATTATGTTTTTAAGATTTTGTGGGTTATGAGTATTTCAGAAACCAAAGTATAAAAATTTTATTCCTTACCAAATCCAAGTCATTGTATTGAATACAAAAACTTAGTTTAGTAAGAATAGCAAGTTATAACAGGTGCAAAATTACAAATAAGACAGAAATACTGCACAAAATTTTAAAAGGAAAACACATTTATTATGCAATTATGAAAAAGTACAAATACAAAGTTTGCACAAAAATTTCCTTTTGTGTGTCTATCAAGGCAGAATAACAATTTTTGTTAAAAAGATTACCATTGAAAAATGGTAAAATATGCAGTATAGGAAAAGACAAGGATTATGAAAAAGCCAAAAAGGAAAACAGTTCAAGAAGATAGAAAAAACAAAGCTATAACTACCTTTGGGAAAATACGTAAACACCTACAATTGTCCCACAAGCATCTCTGGGACATATAATCATTTTTGAAAAGTCTTTTTTAAAATCACACTGTTCATGTTTGGGAAATTTCTTTAAATTCTTTTTCATTCTTGGCTGTTCAACCACAAGAGAATTTTCACTTTAACTTCAAAATTCTTTAGTCTCTCTGCAGCTGTTTGGTAACTGTAGCCTTCTTGATGCTCTTTGATCTTCTTGCTCCTTGATGTTGATTTGCCTTCTTGCCTTTTTGGTGTCAAAAGGATTTCTGCTTCACAGACCTGCTGAGATCTTATTTATTCAGAAATGCAGAAGGCTCCACCCAAGTTTTCCCAAGGACATGAAACCACGTCTCTCACTGGCCACAAAAAAACAATTTTGGTGGTTTTCAACCAATGAGCCAAAAAAAGGGAAAACATGTGTAACAATTTTTTACACAAACTGCCTAGCCTTTATAAAAATACACTTCTCTCAAAAGAAGTTGTATTAAAAAAACAACCAAGACAATTAAATATTTTTATTCAATATAAAATAGTAAAAATAAAATTTTTATAAGAGACTTCTTTACCCAACTCACTGCTAAGGTTATTTGCTGGCATATATCTTTCCCTGACTACTCCCTCATGAACAGAATTGCAGTGAAGAGTAATTAAACTAGCTGATACATTTCCTTTTAATTGTTCTAACTGGATCAGTAAAGTACTTTTCAAAATTGTCTGAGATTCAAAATTCCATCTTTCTGATTGATTGAAAATAATCTTCAGAAGGAATTCTCTTCTCAAGCCTTTTTTATAGTACATTTCATTTTCATTAATTTCTACTAGATATTGTGCCACCACAACCAGGCTCAGAAGCAAGGTTTATCATGAAGGCTTTATTCAAATATCTCATTGGTTGGAAATGTTTCCCCTCTAGATAGTAGAAAGAGGTAGAGGGTCATTGTCATGCAAAAAATTTCTTAATATTTTCTCCAAATTTTCACATTTTGCACAAATCTTTTCAAATGGTATTGTGCATGATGACAGCACATAAAATTATATTCTAAGAACATTCCACAAGGGATCAACACAGTACATATGTTGTAAAAGTGACAATTCACTTTTAGCAGAATATAGAACAAGTAGAGCCTTTAAATGCTTTATTTTAATATGGATCTTTTGTATAAAATTAAGAAAGTTATTTTTGTAACTAGATGTATTGAGAAGGACAAAACTGCTAATGCAGAATATTAGCCTAACTTGTTTTGCTGACTAAAGGAGCCAATGAAAGAAAAACAGTGAGTATAGATGCTGAAAGGCATTCCCTTTTTACAAGAAAATGCACTTACAGGGCTAGAAAGATGATGGATATTTTAAATAATGTGTGTCAGATTTTGTTCCATGAGACTACTTTCTGTTTCTAAACCTTAAATTGAGTTTGAAAAAGAGGAAATGATTTGAATGATTTTGGAGGTGATAGCAGAAACAGTTTTTGTTGGGTTGGGTGAGGGTTGAAGAAGCTTTAGAAATAATGTGTGTTGAACTGTGGGATGAATATATGCATTTCATGGTGTAGGTCAGTGGTTCCCAAACAGTGTGGTGTGCCTCAGATGCTGCAGAAGAGGATAGCATGTAAGATGGAACGATTGAATGACAACCAAGATTTAGAAACCAAAAATAAATATGAATTCAAAATTTAAAATATTATTATGGATTATTTGTAATTATATGCATGAGTCCCAGTATAAATAGTTATAAATAATTATTGACTGATTTTATCATTGTGATATTTTTGCATTATTATATTTTCTGCATTAAGAATATAGTAACTAGGTTTCGCAAATTGGAGGAGAGCGTTAGCAATGATAATATTCTGATTTCGAATCTGCAGTTATCTCCCTTTAATCCTCCTTTTGTTTTTTATCTTTAAATGTACTTTTTATCACATAAAATTTGGTGATTAGCAAGCAAATTTTAATTCTGAAAATGTGGCCCTGATAAAAACGTTTGGGAACTACTGGTGTTGGTGATTCCATTTTTGGTCAGTTTGAAAACATTTCAACACCAATCATATTCAGTGGTAAATGTGAGAATAAAATTGAATGTAAATTTTCTTTTTCAATTACAAAATTATATAGTCATTGGTGGCAGTTTAGTATTGCTAAATTAACTGATTTCTGCAGATATCTCGGTGAATATGCTTTTAAAATAATTCTGCATACTTCACAACTGATGAAGCAAATTATGTTGTTCCTTTTCAATTGTTCAAGGATAAATATTTTAATGATTATATTGTAAACAATTACATCATGTCAGATTTTGTTTTGTTTTGTTTTCACAATAAAATTGATATTAACTAAATGATGAAGTAAATTGTTTCAGGATATACTGATATGAATAATATATCATGTGAATTTCAGTTTATAATATTTAGACTTATTTAAAATATTAATTATATTTTGGAGTGCCAAACTATATGATGTGAAATGTAATATTCATTTTTATTTTTACTAAATCTAAAAGGTATAGATCATAGAAACATATATTTGATCAATGCAATATCCCATATACCTGTGTAAGTGATTTCATTATTTTACAGGTTAATATAGGTTCCTTGTCATTTTGTAATCTTTGACAAGCTTTTAAATTTGTAAATGTTTTACTGTTTCAACTTTAACATTACTTGTAACAGTTTTATTGCTTCTGAGAAATCTTTGCTTTAACAGTTTTTCTTTTTTCTTATTATAATATGCATCACTTTTAATAATGAACTACAAATACTGGCCCACATATTTATTCCACATCCCAATGTTGTCTTTTAAGTAGTGTTGGTTGACTGTTACCATGAAAGACCTTTAGCCCAGTGAGCTTGTTCATCTAAAATACATCATAATTTATCACTATAATTAACTGTTGATATATATATATATATATATATATATATATATATATATATATTTCATATACTTCTAGTCCAACATACAAGTTTTTTTTAAAGTTGTCTTCGGTCAATTTTCTTAATATTCTGCATATTTTCCCTAAAAATCATCTTCAAATATTTTCTTGCTGGTCAATCCACTTTTCTTACTTATTATCTTTTAATACTTGTCAGATCTTTTTTTATGCCATTTTTTTTTGTTTTCATTGCTGATATTTTCAATTTCTTTTTTTTTGATTAAATTGTTCTCTGATCTTTTTTCAACATTTTTGCAATTTACAATTTTGTTTTCACATTGCACAATAATTTTACAATATATTAATTCTTTTTTTTTAGGTCATATCTTTCTTTCTTGTGAGAGTAGCATCACTGATTTTGACAGTAAAGTGCCCAGATATCATACCTCTAGATTTGTCTGTGTTGGACTTGAAATACCTTCAAGATTTATAGAAATCTATTGAAGAAAAATTGACAATGATATCTTATCTTTTGAGAAATTCTCATGTTAGTCTCTGAATATAACCAAAACTATTTTGTATGAAAGAAAATACAGCTGTTTTTAAATTAGTCATATTTGAGAAATTTCTTGACACAATCAAGTAAATATAAAGTCAATGTACATTTTAATTCTGTAAAACAAGGATTTGAAAATTATAATGATTTGTCCAAGACATTGGCCAGAACAAGTTATAAGAAAGAACATGAGAGTAAAAAGCTGAACAATTCCAATTATGCTAAATGATTTATTTGGAACTCTAAGAGGCAAAATATAAATGATGATCAAAATAAATATAATATTTTGAAAAATTTTATAGGACAGAAAATAGAATAGGAAATAGGAACATGCAAATTTCATTGTAAGTTCTGTGATGTTCATAACCATTCAATATTATATTGTACCAAGTATAACTCTCATGAAACAAGGAAAAATAAAAGTTAGGATGTTAAATTGTCATATTTAAGTTGTAATATAATCAATATTTATTCATGCATTCACAATATATGATTCCATATTCTAATCTGTAGTAAATAGAATCAAAATGTTAATAAAAAAAGAAAGGTTTTTCTTTCTTTCTCATGTATGCTTATAAAGAAAGAATAGTTTATTTTTTGTCTATTACAGCATTTCTGTATTCAGAAGCAAATATAAATTTAAAAAAAATTTAAATTAAAGAAATTTAAATTTGATTTGTAGTCAGAGATTTATCAAAATTTTTAATTCAAAAATCAAATTGTGATATGTCAGTGTTTAATCTGTTGAATATAATAGAATATTTAGGATTCTCAAATCAAAAACTTTAAATGAAATCACATTAGATATTGAGTTTACTCCTGCTAATTCACTATCATTACCTGCGTTAGAAGATAATGATTTTGATATTCGTTTTAAAATTGCTAATTTTAAACATGTTATATCTCATCTTAAAGCTTTAACTGCAAGTTAGCATTTGATTTTGATGAAAATTTTAACCATGTCTCTTACAGGTAGAAATAGTATCCAGTTTATTAAATTAATGAAATTCATTGATTGTATGATGGGGTTTTGCTTGACAACTTTCATTAGGAAGAATCCCCTTTGGAAATTGGTTAGCTTATTTTGTAATATTGTAAATTCTTACTTTCCAGCATTGATAGATTTCAAAATCATTTGTGCAGTTTTGTTGGGAAGACTGATTTTTTTCTCTGCAGCCTCTTTCCGACAGATACAGTATTGCTAGACTACTGCTACTCTATCACAATATTTATGGCAAATGTTCAAATCAGCTCCACTCTAGAGTTCCACCAGTTCAGACCTTTACATCTAAGATATTTTATACTACTTCCATGGAGCTGAAATGCACTTATTCCCTCCATACTTCAAAAGTAAAAAGAAAGTACCAGTCAGATAGCTTTTTCCCAAGAACAGCCACTTTGGCGAACAGACTCCTGTGTAGGTATTTCCTTGAACACTACAATCATAACCATTTCAAATCAAGGGACAATTGTTATCTGTCCTCCTTATCTACATAATTTTCATTTCCTACCACCACTACTTTCATTCATATTACACACCTCATTCAACATTACCATTTTAATAGTGACTTTCAAGCCTTGTATTGGGTGAATTCTAGTATTAAAAAACAAGAAACAAAATAAACAAATAACTTTAGTTGAGGCACATAAAGAGAATGTCAAAAATAACTTTTAGCTTGATCATCAACTTATGTTAGTTTTTTCATGAAATCCAAGCAGTCTTATATTGACATTTTGTTAGAAATATTCAGTGAAATATTTGTAAAATGGATTAAATATAAGATGTTTAGTTGTGAGCTTTTGAATTGAAGAACTAGAATTAGTGATTATGATTGAGATAAAGTTAAAGAATTTTAACTTACCATTAAATGTAAAACTAATTCTTATTAAGTTAAGTTTCCTTGGCATGAACATAAGATCAAGTTTGTGTCTTGTAATCATCAAACAGTTATTCCTATTTTAAACAGTTATCAATAAATTTGAACAATAAATTTATTCAAGGATGAGACAGAAATATTCAAACAATCTCTATGAAAGTGTTGCAGGTAGTATATTGGTCTGAAAACAGGTATTTAATAATGGAAGACAACTAACAAAACAAAGACTTGAGAAAAGTACATATTGCCAAGTTTATTTTTTAAAAGAAAAAGGCATAAAAAACAATGCTACAGTACATTAGGCAAAAAATAACTCTCCAAGTTCATATAGAAGGAGAGAATTGTGTTGTCTTGAGAAGGACAGTTTTGGTAGTCACTGGAGAGTATTGTCCTAAAAAGGACAGTTTTGTGGTCACTGGAGAACATTGTCCTGAAAAGGACAGTTTATTGCATATCGTTGGCAAGGATGGCTGGAGTAGCAGGAGCTGGAGGCCTACTGGAGATGACTGGAGCAACAGTGATTGGCAAGCTAGAGATGATGATGGCTGGAGCTGTGGGCTGGCTTGCTGCTGCTGGAATAGATATCACACTTTGATCCCAATCATCTGGTCTGTGGAATGCTTGGGTATTTACCCATGCCTCCCAAATGAGATGGGATGTGATAAAAGATCAGACTTAACCTGGGGAACTCAAGTACATACACTTAGGCCAAGTACGCATATTTAAATATCTGGGAAGTGTTCTAACAGAGGATGGAAAGTGTGACACTGAGATTCGAAGAGGTATTGGGATTTCCAAAGATGCATTTCAAAAGCTAAGCAGAGTATTAAGAGACAGAAAAATTTTGTTAGAAACAAAGAAAAAGCATTGAACTGATATCTGTCCTCCTGTATGGCAGCAAATGCTAGACAATCTTCTCAACGATGAAGAAGGGACTCGAGGCAACAGAGTTGTGGTTCTAGAAGAGGCAGCTGAAATTTCTGAGACATGTAACGAAAAAGGAAGGCTTGGAAAATCTGATACTTACAAGGTGGATAGAGGGAAAGAGCGACAAGAGAAATCAATGCATGACATACTTAATGGGCTTATGCAAGTGGATGGCAGAACAGGATCTGGGAGAACTAACAAAAAAAAAAGACAAAACTTATTAAGAGCTACAAGGAAAAGGAATGTGTGGAGAGGCATGATCACCTACGTCCTGAAGGGACATGGCACATAAAAGAAGAAGAATTAAGGAAATAGAAGTGATGACTGACATTGCATTTACATTTTTGAAGATCAATTTAATTCTCTTTTAAACAAAGTAAATCTTTCAGCGTTTGGGATACCTAAAACAAACAATTAGTCAAAAGAAATATTGTGTGTTTGATAAAGAATCATCAAGGTTTTATTAAGATTATGTAAGTTGTTTATGTAGTTCTCTCAGTATTAGAATTAGTCAAAGATATGAACACTTATTTATTTTGGCTTTACTAATAACATGGAATGCCTTCTATATATTTACAATGATAATACCAAATCATTTAGACATGAATGTAACTTTGGAAAAGAAAGTTTTGCTTCAATGAATTCAGTGAATAATTTCAATCAAACATATCAAGGTATCCTTATATGCAACATGGATTGGCAGTACATGTGCATATTTGGTTGTGTTTGTACAAAATGATTGGATGTTTTTCATCATTTAGATCTGTTATCACAGACATTCATAATTCCATAATTTCTCAGCCTATTTTTTTTTACAGATTCCAATCTTGAGATAATAACACCTAATTATTTTCTTCCTCCTAATGTTAATGCAGAACCTGTGCTGAAAATGAAAGATCAAGATATATAGAAATAATCTGATCCTTCTTCAAGATCAAATGTTGTCAAATCAATTGAAACTTGCGATGTTATGCTAGCTAATTAAGAGTGCAATCTAAAGATTTGCACAAGGTTAACTTTTTCAGTAAAATCAAGGTCAATGATGATCCTACTAAACTATCATTCTTTTCTCGAAAAGTTTTATAGCTAATCGGTAGCTCATTTCATGAATGTCAAAAGAGGAGATAGTTTGATTTAAATTCATTTTCTCAAACTTTTATAGTCACTTGAATTGTAAATAACTTTTTCTCATCAACCTTACATCATTTCTGATTTTGAAGGACTTGAGGATATGAAAATTAATATTTTAAATCAAGTCTCAAATACAAATGATATCTCAAAACAGGTTCATAATGTCCTAAGAGAATGACAGCATTAAGAAGCAGAACACTGGGTCCATCAAGGAAATAGTCAACCAACTTGAGAAGGCTACAATAGGTCTGGGGTTAAGTGCAGTAATGTATTGAAATATTATTGTAGGTATGAAAATTATAAGTCTCTTCAAAGTTGATGATAAGTGCAGAGAATTATTGTAAGTTTTCACAAAAAGATGTTTTTGAGTGATATAGGTCATACTCAGGGAGCTTTAAGCCAAAGAGTGGATGCATTCTACCTAATGTAAACTCATATTCTTCAAATCTAACTAGTGACAACCTTGTCAGAAGAAGTTTAAAAGATGTCATATTAATTGAATGGCTCCCAGCCTCTATAGATATTAAATCAACAGAAATCTTCAGTCCATCATTAAAAGAGATGTATGTAAGAATGGGAATTAATTTTCAATGAAAGAACTTATAAAATAATAACAATTTATTCAGAAGTACAAGAAATTGTGTTTCTATATCTTTTGGAACTCTATTTATATCTTTTGGACTTATAAATTGTTATGCTCAATATTGTTTCTGCTCAACAGGACTTGACAATCTAGAAAAGGAAAGCGAACGGGGAAAAACTGTAACCAACACTAAACTTTCTGAGAATTCGTATCTCTCGGAGGAAAAAAAAAACGAAAAGCACTCGTGATTTTCTGAGTAATAAACATATTTCGTTTTTTCTCACTTCTGTTAAATTCTATTTCAGTTTAATCCTAGAAGCGACAGAGTCAAACATGGACGAGTTCAAAACCACCATAATCGAATTTCTTAAATGTCAACTTGAAATTGAAAAGCGAACTGAAAGGGAACAGCTTGAAATTGAAAAGCGAAGTGAAAGGGAACAGATTGAAATTCAAAAGTGAATTGAAGAAATACTCGCATCACAAAAACAAACAGAAATCAGACAAAAAAAAAACTTAAAGAAATTCTACTTCAAACTCAACAAGAGCGAAGAAAATTGCTTGAACTGACAAACAGGGGATAAACTAGTAAAAACGAGAATATGTTCTGTGACAAAACACAATCTGGAAGCGCAATAGACAATTTTGAATATGCTCCGGATGAGGACATAACGTTTGCTTCATATTTTAGAAGGTACAAGGATTTATACGCCACAGATTGTTCGAATTGGGCAGGCTCTAAAAAGGTTCGCCTACTGCTTTGAAAACTAGGCACCTTGGAGCACACCAAATTTGTGAACTATATTTTACTCCGTAAAACAAGGGAATTGACATTTACCAAAGTGGTTAAACTTCTTACAGATCTTTTTAGTCTTAAAACTTCACTGATGGAAGTGTATGAATTTAACCAGTAAGGATAGTGAAGATTACACTACATTCACGTCGGTCGTAGACAAGCATTGCGACGAATTTAAACTGTCAGAATAGAGTTCGAATAATTTCAAGTGTTTGATACTTGTTCAGGGACTCCTTTCATCTAAAGACGCTGAAATTAGACGTAGAGTTCTGAACAAATTGGAAAACGAGCCAAACCTTACTCTCCAACAAATAGCGGAAGACTGTCAGAGATTCGTAAACGTACGCCAGTGTTATAAAATTAATTAAGACATATCTCGGCTGATTTACAGGCAAATACTCAAGAGCGAGAGCCGGATGTGAACGGAACAAAGCCCCGTCACAAAATGACCATTATCTTCGTTTACAAATGTTCCTGACACTCGAGTTCCGGTCGAAAAATAAAATAATATTTAAAGTGTTCTATTTTTCGTCCAATAAAAATGCTTCCCTCCTAATTATACTCGCTTTGTTTTTCGAGCCTGTTAAGCCATAAAAAAACGCTATAAAAGGGGTCACACGGAAGTTCAACAGGCAGTCACAAGTGGCCAGGGAACAGACCTGTTACGGTCAGCAGCTGTCAGCAGGGGAGCATCAACCACCGTCAACATGTGTGAACTACTATGAGAGATCGACTTAGACCCGAAACCGGCTTATGAACTTTACCACAAGGTAGCTGTCCCAAACCCTCACATTCCTGCTGAAATAAACCACGTAAATCTATTTCTGCTGTTGTCGTATTTCTTTCTTGCAACCATACGCTTGTCTATAACACCAGGATTCGAAAAATATTGAGGAATCTGGCATAGCACACATAAGAAAGTTACGCCGGAAGACAAAACAATATAATTCTCGCTCTAAAAATCAAATCAGTCCAAAAAGAAACAAAACAACTTGCCTCTTAACCCATGTTCCGGTTGTGGATCACTACATTGGTATAAGGTTTGCCCTTACCTAGGTATAATTAAAATGCCATGACTTTAAAAAAGCAAAACATTTATAAGTGCCATCATTTGTGAATAGTTTGTGAGAGTTTCATTAAAATCCAACAATTATTTTTATTTTTGCAAGATTTTACAAATTAATGTCTGTCATACAGAAAAAAAAAACGCGCTGAAATTTTGTTATTTAAGTAGTTCCGCTGATACAAAGAGAAACAAGGTTTTTTTAATCAAAAGTTAGCATGTTCTAAAAAGGAAAAAAAATTAAAAATAATTAAAAAATTTCCTTTCCTCTTAATAATAACATAAATATTTAGATGATAAAATTCCGTTTTCGTCAACTTTGACGTCTTTTAGATCATGCTATGCTGATATTTTTAGCGATTTCACGGAGGTACCTACTCTTACCGGAATAAAAAGTGCCTAAATTGTAGCCATATCGGGGACAAGAGCTATAAAAGGCCATAAAAAAGGTTAATAGCTGCGTAAAAAAACACAAAATCGGATGGAAATACATGCAAGTACAAATCCTAAATAAAAACATTATTACAGTTAGATTCTGAGTTAGATTTGACAATCATAAATCTACACACTTGGAGAAAGTTTGGAAAACCAACCATGCTAAGATCTAATAAAATAGCCAGGTCCAGAAAATCAAGTTTGAGGGAGAACTTATCACAAATGTAACTTTGCATGGAAAGACGTTAAAACTAAATGTATGTATTAAAGAATACAGAAAATTTATTTGACACCGATGGATGGAAAAAATTCGGTTGTGGGACATGTCAATTAATTAATTTTGCCCAAAACTCGAAAACCTGACCACCAAGGCAAAAATATCTGGTGACCTTGATCAGTGTAATAAGATGGCGGCAAAATTCCAGTTAAAAGATAATATCCAGCTAGTGTTTAAGAAAAGAAATGTATCTTTCGCCACTTTATCACAAATAAATGGCGAACTTGACAGACTGGAAAGAACCGGCGTCTTGTCGAAAATTAAATACAGTCAAAAGAGATTCGGGTTTGCGCCGATTTCTCGATGAGGCTTAATTCTGTACCCAAAGACTATCACTATCCTTTACCAAACCCGGAAGAAATTTTCGCGAAACTAAATGGGGGAAATATTTTTCAAATATCGACTTCAGTGACACTTATCTTCAAATACTGATAGAGGAAGAATGTTTTAAGTTGCTCTGTGTCAATATCCATTGTTGTTTGTACAAGTTCTAACATCTACCTTTCAGGATCAAGGTCGCGCCGGCAATCTTCCAACAAGTAATGGACACTATGCTGAGCAGTCTTGACTTCACTGTTGCATATTTGGACGACATACTAATAAACAGCCGAGAGAACAACACAAAGAACATGTTCATGAAGTCTTCTCAAGAATTCAGGAATACGGGTTCAAATTGAAATAATCAAAATGCGACTTTTTTATGGAAAAGATTAAATACTTGGGGCACATTATCGGCAACTAAGATGGGAGAACAATTCTTGTAAATTATAATTTCAAGAGAGTACCTACCATCTAAAAAAAAAATCTGTCCTGCCGACGGACTACCAGATTAATCTCAAAACACAGGGAAACTCTTGAAGATACTGTGGTTGATTCTCTTTGAATAGAAGGAGAAATTAAAACCACATTATAAAACACAATAAGGGAACTCTTGACCAAATCAAGAAGCTCTAAATGATGAGTTTATCAACCAAACCAAAATCAAAAATACTTCAGATATTTTTTCTCTATGCGACGAAGTACTGCTATATAGTGAGCAAGTTGTCATTCCCACAATGCTACAAAGAAGGATTTTGAAAGAGTTCCATGACGGCCATCCAGGGATTTCAAGGATGAAAAGCCTTATGCGCAGTTGTGTACTGAACAAAAATATCAGAAACATGGTAAAATCCCGTAAAGGCTGTGCCTTGGCAGCAAAGGCACCCCCGATCAAATATAATCCTTGGCCTAAAATGAACTGACCATGGCCACGAACACATGTGGACTTTGCGGACCTGCTAGACGGATTCTATTATCTCATAGTAGTAGATAGTTTTTCAAAATGACCTGAAGTTCTTAGATGTAGAAAACCCAATACAGAAGTTACAATCAATTTCTTCCATGAACTGTTCACCAGATTTGGGGTAGTTGATTGTCTAGTGTCCAACAATGGAACAAAATTTACGTTTGGCGATTTTAAGGATTTTTGTGAGACGTTCCAGATCAATCATATTACGATCACGCAAGGTCCAAAAGACAAGCTGAGTGTTTCGTTGATACACTGAAAAGACCCCTGAAGCAAGCTAGGGACACACCCACAGAAAAATCCCTACAACAGTTTCTTCAGGTCTATAGAATTATGCCCAATGACAACACACCATCATCATTATCTCCAGCCGTAAAATCAGGTCTGTGTTCGACAAGCTACTCCCCAAACAAACAAACAAGCAAAACTTGGATGAACACTGTACCAAATAAACACTACCAACCCGGACAGAAAGTTTTTTTCTGGATGTTTCAGGATAATAAATATTTCTGGGAAATGGGTATAATTGAAAAAGATTAGGAAAGATGGTTTACATAATAAAAGGTCCACAGTTTACGCACAAGAGAGATTTAAGCCAAATCAGGGACCACCTGTCAGACGATGCTGACAGCAGTCCTCCTGAAGGCCAAGAAGGAATGGATGCCATTTATGACATTTTTGACGTACAAATACCTCAAGCGGCCCCGGCGCAATGCCGTTTAAAGAGACAAAGGAAAATGATGGATTTTATCATCAATAATCCTAAGAGGAAGAGATATTAACACTCCTGCAGAGTTAAGACATAGGAGGAGAGTGTTATCATAAATTACCCATACATGGATGGACTCTTCCAAGTTACAAATAAAGGCAGGTACTGCTTCTTGTCAGAGGTAGTTTTTTCCTAATGGTCAGCTTTGACATTTCGGACTTAACATTCTTTCTCGTTTGTATATTATTGTATTACCGATTTTCGTTAATATATTTGTTAACTCAAATCCACTCTTGTGTCTTTATTCTGGCCCCAGCAAAGCTCACAACATAAATAAAAGTTTTTTGCAGTTGTTTGTTTACATAATAAAATCTGATATGCTCAAAACAAGTTATTATCAATATTTTTTATAAGGATAGCACATATTATATATTGTTCATATAAATATATCTGGAACATTTTGCAAACATTGATTGCTTAATACCAATTTTATTGTAAAAAGTTTATCTTGCATAATAAAAATCTGACATTGTGTAGTTTCATATTTAGAGTTTAAAATACAACAAAATCAAATATGAAATAAAAAAGTCAATTTAGGTCATAATGCGTAATAAATACTGAATTTTCAGAGGAAAATCTAAAAAATATTCCAGTATATATTGTTGGAAATAAACAATTTACTATGTGTGTATAGTAATTAAATTCTGTATATATTTTTCAACTAATAAAATCCCATCAGAAGGTTTGTTTGATAAACGGTAATTACTAAGGCAAATAATGCCAAAATACTTGTTGACATAGTTGTAAACCTACTACATGTTATTTTTTAACCATTTAGAAAATAACAATAATAACTCCTTTCATAACTCTTGAAAATTCAAGAAAAATATTTTCTAACTAATGAAAACCTTGTATTCAAAAAATTCACACCTCTATCTGAAATTAGATTTCAGATTCCCTTACAGATATAAAAATTGCATACTGTTTCTCAGGGGCTCAAAACAATTTTGGAGGCCAGTTACATTGACATGTGCATACACACTCACACACCAACATGCACACACTTAATGGAAGAGATGACAGCCAGCAGCCACCAACTAAGGCCTTGTTCATACACACACAATAGAAGGAAATAACCACCAGCTGCCAACTAAGACCATATCTACAAACTCACAAACACATTAAACTGTCATGAAGTAAGTTTGTTCATACATTTTGCACCACACTACAAACACTTCATTACTTTATAAAACAAACTTCACAGCAAGGAAAATTGAACATTTCATTGCTATTGTATATTTCTGAAAAGAATATATAAATGTTATTTCAACTGGCATTCTGCTTCTACTTTTCCTCCAGAAAATAACCTTAGAAGTTTTATTTAAAAGATGTTGTTTTTGTTAAATATTTGAGTTCCTGACACTCAGATACCAGCAAAAACCTGGGTAGATGGATCTCAACATGTGTTATTCAAATTATTAATGTAAATGTTAAAAATGTGTTATTTAATTTGGCAATTCTTATTCCATTTCATTCAGTCATTAAATGAATATCTTTAATTTAATAATAAATTGTTATGATATAGCCTTCTTAACTTTTGAAATAATGTGCAATTGTTTTCTTTGCTGCCGCCAAAGTGTACTGATGCAATGACTTCATCCACTGTTCTTTAATGTGCAACACAGATCATTTAATAACATGGTTTTGTAGAATTATCAAACATTGGTACATGATCAATTTGAGATCATTTCTAACATGATTATTCATTGAGGAAATGACTAAAATATGCCAATCAAGGAAAAGGTTGGAAAGCTGATATTTTGAGCTTTTGACCTTCAACTGATCTCATGCCAAAATATAGAATTAACAAAGAAAAAAATTGAAAAGATTTTGTGAGATGAACAATCAACACCATTCAAGTGCCCCTATATTTATGGTTCCATGCTAAACTAAGCTATGACATTATACCCTGTGTATCATTCTGTTGTAACCTCAGAGTTAAAAATCTGTCAGAGTAGTAGATGATATTATATATCTTGTTTTGCATTGTCTGCTAATCAAAATGGTGATAAGGACACTATCCATAACCACATTTTCTACTGATTGTTTCAGTTTCAAGGATGATCTGATGGCCTTCGAAGTTCACTACTCTGGATTACTCCAAGATATGTTATTCTTGGTTTCCTTTTTTCTTCAATGTATACAGCATTATCTTGATCTTTAGAGAGGTTTTCCAGTGAGAAGCTGAAACATCAGTGATTCCAAGCTTGTTTGATATTGCACAATTAGCATTAACACAAGTAACTATTTTTTCTTCTTTTGGAGTAGTTTTTGGATTTAAAACTTTTTCTTCAAAATGTTTTTCTTAAGAAAAGAATTTCATTAAAATCAGCATAATTTTGTGTGGTTAGTTTCAGGAAACAATTTTCAGTTAGAAACTGGAACCTGTTTCAGGTAGTGGGTAGATTCTGGAGTTTGCCAGTCAGTCTTCTTAAATTTCTTCAAGTTAAATTCAGGTTCATTTTCCTAACAATTTCTAATATAACTTTATTTATTACATATGGTGTTGATGGGGAAAAAAGGAAAAGAAAAAATCAGATAAAGTGTTAATCCAATGTTTTTATAATCAAGAAATTAATGAAGTGTTTTGCAAAAATTCTTTCTTTTTCTTGTTTTTTAGTCCAGTTTCTTCTTATGAAGAAAGTTTTCATATAGCAGGAATTAGACTAGACACAGGAAGATTTCTTAACTCCTCTTACTATTTTGACTTGGACTGTTACATCTTTCTGTTACTTGTACTATAATGTGGACGGATTACTTGGTACATTGTACTTTTATTAATAACTGAAACATGGATGTAGTGGTAGGCACATGTAAATCCATGTATAGTTAAGAGAAAAACATTTGGCTCAATTTCAAAAACGTTTCAATGTTTAAAACATCTTTGAGAGTATACATAGATACAATGGACAAGTTCAGCTAATTTGACTATGGAAAAAGTTAAACAGGTTAAGAATTTAACTGGTATAGGTAGATAAAGAATGCCATTCCCATTCATTCTAACAACAATGGTTATCAGTATAAATATATGACTTCTCACTATTCTGCTGTCAAGAGAACAGAGAAAACTACAATGTAACATATTTTTTTCAGTTTCATGTTTTGGGAATTACAAAGGCAAATACAAGTACTGAAGATAAACTTCACTTAATAACAACAGCAAAAGATATATAAAATGTTAAAATTCAGTGGTCATCAATTTACAACTTTTGACCATCAATGTTTGTGTCTGCAAAAATAACACTGTCAAAAGGATGATTATTCCATTGATACCACTATTACTGTATACACTTTTGACTCCCTCAGTAATGTTTATTTACATGATTATAAAAATATGTGGACCAAATACAATGCAATATTTATTATTTAACCTTTACAAAGGTTTATTTTATAAAAAAAAATAAATTTGAAAAGTCATTTCATTGAAAATTTCATAAAAAATTACAAAATTATCAAAATATGTAAACCAACCAGAATGCAATATTTATTATTTACATTTTTATAAATAACTATGAAAACAAGCTTTTTTTATTCAATTTAATAAATAAATAGTGTTTAGTATCTTTGTTGTCAATTCTCAAGAATAAAAAAAAATACTTAAAACTATTTTCATATGTCTGGTTTTTATTAAAATTCTAAGCATCACTTTTTAAAAACAATAAACATTGCTAAGAGAGTCAAAAGTGTATACAGTAATAGCCGTGTCAAGGAAATAACCATACTTTTGACACACTGTTTTTTATGGGCACAAATGTTAAAAATTGCCCTTTGTCCATCATTGTCATATCACAAGTAACAATTACAATATGTTAACTAAAACCTGCATATGTTTCTTTGATTCTATATAAAAAGATGTTTTTCTACTGAGATATCATGAAAGAAGAGCTGATTCTCTGTCCTTCACATGCAGATCATGTGACTTTACTTGTGTGTATATAATGTTTATGTCTGCATGAATTTAGGTTAAATTTAAAATGAAATTAATGGCTGCAAAAAGTGAATTCAGGTAAAAATGGAACAAGTGAGAGGAAAATAGTGGTATGAATAATTTTTTGGTGAAAAGTGTTTTTCATCTTTTTAAAGCCTAAAAAATCAGATAATTTTATAAGATTTGAACGTTTTGGGAATTATTTCGTAACAAATGAAATTATTTAAAAAAATGTTTAATTTCATAGAAATATTTTTAGGTCTGTCATTGAATTAAAATATACACACTATTTGAATAAAACTGAAATGGGCATCTTTATCCAGAGGGCTAACCCTTGAGCAACAAGAAAAGTGTATAAGATCAAAATGTGAGGCCCTTTGAAGTCATTTTTAGGATGCATTCTGTATTTTAAAACTGGTTTCTGCCAAGAGAAGGGTGTTGAAAATAATATTAGCTCAAACTCTCAAGGGTCATCTCACCAAGGCTGTACCATTCCTTTAGGAACAGCTGGGGTCATTATACTGTGCCTGACATGTCCCTCAACAGGGGAAGTGCCGAGAGGGCAATTTTTCCATGGTATTGCTAGTAATCCCATGTTAAACCTCGACCTTGTGTCACATTTGATAGTGATGTGGGCATACTGAAAAATACTCTCTGTATTTAAATCTAATATATTTTTAAATAAATGTTTAGATTTGAAATTTGTTCATTTTTCCATTATTGAAGCAACAGGAACAAAACTAGTAAATATTAAATTAAACATCTTCTTTGCTGAAGAGAGAATATCATTTATGATTAAATGTTTAACTCAGACAACTCAGTCTAATTTATAAAGTTTTTAAGGACACAACTTACTAAAAATGACTTTAGTAATCATTACTGTATAAAGCTTCATCTTTCTTTGCTATGTTTTGACTACAGGTTTACCCTTCTCTATAAATTAATGAGTGTCATTGATTCAAGAACAAACATATAGTCACTTTTTATTGTCCCAACCCTAACTCTAGACTTCTAATTAGTTTTATGTCTAACCATTGGACCATGTTCTCATATGTATAAACTGTAACCATAATTCTAAACAAAGAGGAGTTTTTCATTAATATACAAAATGTATTGATTCTATAAGAATATATGTAATTCTTCAGCAGTGAAATTTATCACTTAGAATCATGTTTTACATTGATGACATGATGTACATATTTAGAAAACAAGGGTGACTGGAATTTACTAACATTGGTAATAATCTATATTCTCTTCTTTCATACAAACCCACACTTCATAACATTTTCTCTGCTATATTTTCAGATGTTTAACTGATACAAGTATTAATCAAGTATTGATACAAGTATACAGTGCATATGGTGGTAAGTGGAGCAGCCATGGGACTGACATCAAAGCTCAATAAATCACAGTTTGAACCCTAACTACTCCTTTCACAGCTAGGTGCATCTCTGCATGGCATGTTCTTGTGATTGATATCCAAGTGAGATTGTAAACATGACTTTTGATCAGCTCTTAGCAACAAAAATTGGATAACTTGGTCACATTAACAACTACAGATGAGTACAAAGATCAAGTCAAAATTCACACTAAAGAATTTATCACTTCACACATATATTAATCTTGAGATTTTTTTCTGTTTGGTCATTTATTTATTAATAGAACTGCAAATATGATTTTGCCTTATATTTTTCTCATCATTACACAAAGTTAACTTTTCCTCCCCAAAACACAGTAACTGGAAATTCATATACAAACACATATCATAGAGTAGATTTACTGCTGCCCTTATAAATTTTAGCATCTACCAATTCTATGTTTGTATCTCTACTTGCTTTTATACCCCATGTCTACAATCTCATTCTTTGTAGTTATTATGTTTTTTTGGTGAGCAGATGTAGTTTCATAACCTAAGATGAATACTTGTTGTATATCTCTATGTCCTGTAGAGGATACTTATCAAGAATTGCTTATAACAATAGAACACCTCACCAAAGAAAAATATTTATTTCTTATATTAGATTTGTTTAAAAATGCATGCATAATTTTTCTTTTTTCTTTCCGTACTTAAACAAAAAGTTATGACGGAAACTCCCACCAGTAATAGAAAGAGCCATAACAGTTAGTGGACTTGAGAAATATATTTAAACTGAAAAGTTACTTTAAAGAAAGATTTTACAGATTTCAACTGAGAATAATGTTAACTAAATACTGAATGTTTTCTATATGGAAATGGCTGATCTCACCATCACTATAACCATTACAATTCATGGTTTCTTCTTGTATAAAATCTGGCATGTTAATGGCTGATATCTGAGCATGCCTGTCTGTATAGAGCAGCTAACCAATCTCTCTTGCAAACACTTGCTCAGGAACATTTGTGTTTGTTCAACATCAACAGATCTCACCAGTGGTTTATACTGCAACTATGCTGAGCAAAATTTAATTACAGTTTCTGAGAGTGAGTGCATAATCTGGCATTCTTAACAGTCTGAACAAGGCCAGTATACTCAAACTCTTGGTTATGATGGCTTTTGACTTCATGTTAGCATAATCATTAATGGCTCCCAAATAGTTCCATCTATACAATTTCACTAACCAGGCTTGATATAGTTTTCAGTCACTTTCCAAAGGTGCTACATACTTAGATCACCTTCCCGGGCTGATAACATTAAGAAGTCACCTTCTTGACAAATTGACCATGGGATGATTCAAATGTGGGTCCCATGGTTGAAAAGCAAGCCACTCAACCATGAGCCAATAAAATATGCCATCTAAGTAAAACGTAAATTTAAAAAAAAGTGTAATTTTTTTCTGTATAGATGTATTTTTTAAATGTGAAGTAAACAAAGATAAAAGTGTGTTTTTCATTGGAAAATACTTTTGAAATTGCCCAACTAATTTTTGAAAGTGAAGAATAACATGTTACTTCAAATATACAACCAAACATTTAGCATTTCAGAACATAATTAATATATAACTATTCTTAATTCCTGTAAATATCTGAGTTATTTCTATTTTAATCAGGGCCTAAAATGCAGAGATTATTAGGGGATGCTGAAAAGTTCTTGGCTTAGTGAGGAAAGGAATGACCTAGAAATATGAACTGTACATGCTACTATACATTTCTCAGTAATTCCAAACTTCTGGTGTTTAGTCACTGAAATCTACTGCTGCAGTCAACTCCAAATTATTTGAAATGTCCTCCATTTTCAAAGTTCTTTTAAAGTTTGGAAACAGCATGGAGAAAAATTTGATGAGTAGGATAGATGTTCTATGCACTCAAACATTCTTATTTTTTTAAAATATCCATTATCTTGCCAGGCCATGTGAATGGTCATATTGTTGTGGAAAAATAGAACACATTTCCACAGATTCTTTCACCATTTTTACTTTGGTGTCTTCTTTAATTTGCACAACAATTTAGAGTAGTATTCTGCCTGAACAGTTGGCCCTTCAGAAAGAAGTCATCAAAATATCTTCCTTACAATAAAAAAAAGAATGTTGCCATAACCTTTCCTGTTGAATTTGAATTTTTGAATTTCTCAGGACCTGAGAGCAACCAGTGCATGGACTTTTCTTTTCTCTCCAGATCTTAGAGATGGAAATATGTTTCATCAACTGTGACAACTCATTACAAAACAGTATTATTCAATTGCTGAAAATGATACAAAATAAACTCAATTTTATTTTTGGTTGGCATTCAATCATTTTGAAACCCACCTAATTGACATACTCAGCATAATCAACTGCTTGTGAATTATAGAGCTTACTCACTCATTAGATATGTCTTTTGTTTCAGTAATCTTCACAATCAACAATCTCAGTAGTTGACATTGTTGAAGGCCTTCCCAGTCATGCTGAATTTTGGGTTTCAGAATCTTCAAACAGGATATTGGCATAAAACTTCTTTACAATTGAGTATGACAGTCACTTGCTACTCAATGTCTGCATCAACATTCATATATTTTCTTGAGTTTTCTTTTGCAGGAGAGAACAATTATCAACATTTGAAAATTCCACACTTTACAGATTCATGGGCAGTGAAAAATTCGAAACAAAAAATAAATGCAAATATTTTTCAAGTTGGCAATTTTCAATATAAAATTCTTTCCAGGTACAGAGCTTAGGTATTGGGAAGAGGGTTGGACATAGATCTTTTCAATAAAATTTATACTTTTTTGAGAAGTTTTTTTTTCATGGAGATTAGAACAAAAATTTGTACTATTTTCAAGTGAATTTCAAAAAACAATATTTAGATATTTGTATAGAACTTTATTTGACCACATATATACTGTTTTGCTCTACTACCTGTTGCTATCTTTGTGGCAGCTTCATGCTTCCATCCTCTCAGAACTTGGCATCTTTCTGGATGCTGAACTGGTCCAGGTGGTTTTTACAAGATTCCAAAGAATTGAAGTTTCCATTTACAGAATTTTGCAGGTATCAAAATAAGTGGTAATTCAAAAGTGTAAGGCCTTGATCAGTATCCTGTATGTAGTAGGGAATCATAAGCAATCTGTACCAATTTCTACTGGGTTTGCAAAGAGATGTGAGGTTTGGTGGTGTCCTGATTGAAGATGACACCCTTCCAATTGGCCAATTCTGCATGCTTTTAATCAACTGCTGTCTTTAATTGGTCAATTGGGGAACAGTAATTGTCTAAATTCAATGTCTGATTTTGCAGAAGGAATACACAACATAATACACAATTCCCTTCTAATCCCACCAGATACACAGCATTAACTTCTTTAGAAGCAGACCAGTTTTTCATTTTCTCTAGGAATTCTTTTGTTTTACATTGTAAACATTCTTCATCACCTGTGATCATTCTTTTAAAAAATTGTTGTTTTTGAGTAGAGAATTGCAGATAGAAATGTGCTCCATTAAATAGCAATTCATTTATCCAACACTATTTACATTATTCATACTACTGTCGTCATCTTTGTTGCCATATTTATTACAACATTTTGGCTGTTGTACGCTCTGGTCTTCTTGAAGTGGTTGGAATGTCGAACTGAACCCTTTATTTTGCTCACTGGGGTAGACTGTTCTAGTTCCACATGCCATATTTTAATGGATGTCAGTTATCAGTTATCTCCTGTTAATTCCCCTCTGCAAGTTCTCCACTGCCTTAACCAGGTATTGAACTCACAACTCTTTGGTTCCTGTCACTGGATCTAACTAATGACTTTATCCACTGTGCCATATGTCCTTGAGGACAATATCTGGTTAAGGCAGTGGAGAACTTCCCCTTTCTGGACAGAGAAGAGCATCAATTGATGAAAATGCATCTCATTTTCCTCAATAAAATGCCCAATTAAAAGTTATTAAAAGAAAAATATCAACTACAATACTGAAAATCTTTCTATGTACAATATGAAATAAATACAAAACCATAAAGCATATATCAAGCTACTTTGAAGAGAAAACTGTAAACTTTCTTGTTAGTAGAGTAATATTAATCTAGGAAATAGAAAAGTAGCACTTATTTAAATTTTTAATGATAGCAAATAACAAGCATTAGGCAGTGGCACTGTAATTTGTTAATATACAGAATAATAACATGTTCTGAAAAAACAAAAAACAAAAAAAAACTATATAATAGTTAATATGCCAGGTCCTAAAGTATTTTAGGTATATAAAATGCATTGGTAACATAGTCAACAAAAAAAAATAATCTACTATATTAAAATGTTTATATTTTCATTAAAGGTAGTCATAATAATTCAGCAAATTAACTAATAGTTATAGTAACTTTTATACATTTTTTACACCCGAACAGTAGTGCAATAAAAGTAATGGAGGATAGAAACCTGGTCAAGATTTCAGAAATACTTGTCATTAATGTTTACTCATCTAATAAAAAATGGTCTGAAAATCTAATGCCAATTTCAGGATCTGAATTTACTATGAGCAGAGTTTTCTTTGGAAAGAACAGCTGGTTCTATTTCTCTGGGTTTTTCAACTGCTGAATTAAACATACAGGAAAAATCTTGCTACATAAAGTAATTACACTTTAATAGTAATTAAAAACAACAGGATAAAGCAGTTTGATGAAAATTGTGTTATTTTTTTGCATCTATATATGTACTAGCATACAAACATTTATATGCATACAAAAATGTGAGCTAAGTAAAATTGTCATTAAAATCTTGGGATTAAGCATTATAGCTCTTATTTTTCTTGTCATTTTAAAACATGAGCAATTTTAAAAAGTGCAGCAGTCCATTAACTTTCAAGTTGAATTCCTAAATATATCTTGCATGTGGATATCTGTCTTGATTGAAATGTTTAGAGAACAAGAATTGTTTCTGCCAAAACTGTACATCTTAAATCAACTCTGTAATTTCAGCTTTGTTATATTATTTTGTAGTGAAAATTATTTTTTTGTCTGCCAGGACTTTAACTTGTGTCACCAGGAAATTTTATTATGTGCATTACTTAATACTGATTTACATAATATAATATTTCAGTTTAAGTGAAGGACTTTAAAAAAAATATGTCAAATAAATACTTGACAAATTTCAGTTTGTCACTAACTAGACATCTGAATAATAGAAATGGCTCTGCAATCATAATGTATTTTTGTTTTTCTTGTTCAGTTTTGTTTTATTGATCAATACATATTTTGAATAATAGTTTTGTCTGTTCTTTTTCAGTGACATAGTAAGGAAAACAAAATATTTAAATCCCTTGATTTGTTAATGCATTGAGAGCAAAGCAAAGTTAAAGATGTGATATATTTTTGCAGAATTTGCTGCTAAAAATATGAATTTATCAATTAATAATATTTTAAAATTAAAACAGTACTTGATAATTTCTGTAAATAATAATTTTTCATTATATAAAGCATTAGATTTCATGGCTCAAAACATGATTGCTCTTGGATTTTTTGAGACATGTTTATCTATCACAGGAGTTATTATTACCAGCTGATTTTCTCCTAAATTTCTCTGGTATCTCTGGTTCATGTCTTTCTGTCTTTTTATATACATTTTTTAGTCTATTTTTTTCTGATTTTACTTTTCTTGCCTTGCATTCCATTCATTTTAATCTAATGTGTTTTCTTTATTTTTTTATAACATTTTATATTTTTCTTTCATTTCTAATTCTCATTTTCTAATTTAATTCTTTCTCTCTTGTCTTTTGTTCTTATGCTTCTCATATTGTCTTCTTTTTCTTCCGGCCTTTCATTCATCCTTCTTTCATCTTCCATTCTTCTCTGGTCTTCTTTTTAACTATTTTAATCTATTTTTCTTTTTTTTTCCATTCTTGTTTTTCATTTGTTTTCTATTTTATTTCCTCTTTGGTTTATTTTAATTCCATTCCATCTTACCTTTATTCTTTTTTTCTTCCCCTTGAAAACCAATCCTAACAAGTGATGCAATATATTTTATTGCAATATTTAAGCATGTCTCTGCCAGCTGCACAAGAACAATACCATTGCTTAAACTTGATGAATTTTTTCTGTCTTTTATTCTCATTTCATAAAAAAAAATAAAAATAAAAATCTTTAAGTTTTTTTCTTCTTCCTACATTAGATTAAACCTCCAGCATATTTGAATTCTGCTCCATAACCTTTTCTTAAAACACAAGTTACCACAGACACAGACTGCGAATTTGATATTTATAGGAACTTTAAAAAAATTAATCATTGTATCAGAGTAAAAGTGTATATATCAAAAATATTTGATATTGAGAAGGAATAGAGAATATAAGTAAAAGAAACCCAAGGGAAGAAGAAGAAAGACAGGGAATATTGGCATATTGATAAAACAATGAAAGAAAAACAAAAGAAGAGGGTTTCCAAGTTCAGATAATGGAGAAAGTATGCACTATAAGACATGAATGAGTATAGAAATCTAGAAGAGAGAGAGAAAGATTGTAAGAGAGTGAGATAGTAGACATGTGTAGTGAAATAAAAAAAACAAATTCAGATAAAATTATAGAATCTGCTAAAGTGCATGGTAGAGAAAGATATAGAAAATTGAGAGACCATCATGGATTTTACAACTATTTCTATATATTTGCCCCATGTTGGACAGGGTAGACTGGGGTTTGCCATTCTGTCTATAGCATTTCATTGAGTAAAGTAAAAGTTGTTTCCAAGTATCATGCAAGCGATTAAAATTATACTACAGAGAATCAATAACAGAAAAGTATTTCTAACTTAAATGCTTACAAGAATTTGTCAGGTAAAAAAAATATTCAAATAATTTTTATTTGGCATGAAAGACCATTTACTTTTAACTAACAGCATCTTGGATTTGGGATTGTTTCTTTTTTAATATTAATTGGACAGACTATCATTTAACTTTGTCATGAGTAGAGGAAATAGAGGAGATTTTTTCAATACATATTTATTTTGTTATTATTTCAGCAAAATTAAAAGTTGTGATGATATATTAGGTTGGTGCAAAAATAAAGTCGTTTTCTCACATAGTAACATATGTGAGAAAACGGCATTATTTTTGCACCAAACCTAATAGCATTGGTCAACTGGATGTCACGGTCAAGGTTAGACATTTGCTTTGAGTGTTTTTGAATAGTTCTCACAGGATCCATTTTCAAGATTCTTGACTGTATTTTATATTCTGTTTAAAGACATATTATTTGATGATAGGCTGCTATTTTGTCTTGGATTTCATCTAAATGTTTTTTTCTTCTCAGTGTATACTCATATATGAAGAAGTATATATATTCTATTTATTATTCACATAGGTTTAACTGTTTTTATATAAATATATATTTTTAGATACAGGTATTTTTGTGAATTTGACCATAGGAGGATGAAACTAATTTCTTCCTTTTTTTTTTCCAGCATTATTACTTATAAATTCAAGCATTAAAAGAGAGAAAAACTGATTAAATGGATTATAAGTGAGGACCAAAAATTCTTGAATTTTTATGTGGTTTTATAAAAATGATACAAATATGCAAGTGTAGAACATTAACAAGACTCAGGCAAAACTGTACATGCCTGTTCATAGTTTAAACCAATCAATCTTATACAAACATGACTAATTAATGAACAAATATCAGATAAAGTGTAATTTTGTCCAGAGGAGAGATAGAGAATGAAGAAATAAGAAGGGCATGTGTTTTTAAGAAAGGGGCGAGATAGGAGATAGGGAGAAATAGCAATTAAGAGAGAATGTAAAGGGGTGTGGATCTCAGAGACAAGACAGAAAAAAGAATAAGGAGACATGTTGAGAAAGAGAAGCAGAATTAAAAGAAAACGAGAGAGAGAGAGAGAGAGAGAGCAATTAGGAGTGAATGTAAAGAGGTGTGAATCCCATAGAGAATAAAGGAAAAAGCATAAGGGGAAATATTGAGAAAGAGAATGAGAATTAAAAGAAAATGAGATAGAATATAATGGAGTGTGAATCCAGGATAGAATAAAGAAAAAAAAGTAAGGTGATGCATTTTTGTATTGACTGGAAATGTAAAAG
>OZ010585.1:70591474-70674235 GCA_963932145.1 Acanthosepion lycidas | reverse complement strand
GAATGAGTGTACTGCATATATGAGCTCACAATAGAAAACGAAATATTTTAAAATAATGATCATGAGAAAATGGCATATAGTTACAACTATAGAGATGGAATCACAGCTGCCATAATGGTGCCAGTATTTGTCCCAATAATTAGAGAAAAACTTACTATTTATTGATCTATCTGAAATTGACAACAGATAATGATTATATGTAATGATAATTAAAAATTAGCATTTATATGGATATTCTCATATTCATAATAAAACTTTTAATATTTGAGAAAATTAAGATAAATATCTTGCTACTCATGTTGATTTATCTACTTAATTTTATAATCAAGCAGCGCCCATCTCCTCTTCAGGTCTATTTTAACATAATTGTTATTTTGCAGGTACATTTGACTTGAACATTTAAGTATGGTACATAAAATTCATTTTTCCCACCGGCATTATAGGAGATTGATGGTTAGATAGTACATATTCTAATCACCAAATTCTTTTTACCAAGAGCATTATAGAAGAGGTTCATGGTTAGAAGGTTTGAACCTGTATATTCTAATTACCAAATTCATTTTCAAATTTTAAGTCATAATTTAAGAGTGAGAAAATTGTAACTTCAAGTGAAAGTCAAAAGAATTTTCCCTTTGCAGTCAGTATTGTAAAATGTGTGAGAAAATATTTCCTGCTTAATATCCAAAGCAAATTTGACAAAAGCAATATAAAAATAATAAGGAACCATAGGTTTAAATATTTTTATCTAATTTATTTAGAGCCTGGAACAGAAACGTCTTCAGTCTTGTTTGAAATCCTTTATCTAAGTATGACTGAATTTTAACTGAGACAAAATATTCTTTTTAATTATGGTTATTGAGTATAGATTAAAGTCCATAACATAAAGGATAAAATTATTAATTGTAATAGAATAGTGACTTGTTTTGTGTAATGTAATATACTTGTATTGATAGCTGGCTTGGAAAGAAAATTACAGAACCTCCTGGACACGGTTGTAGAAAAAAATGAGAAAAAAGGAGTAACCATTAACTGCAAGAAGACAGAAAGTATGGTCATCAGCAAGAGAAAATGTCCAAGATGCAACTTACAAATTGGAAAATGTTTTGACAGAAGATGGAAGTTGCAACACTGAGATCCGAATGTGCACTGGACTAGTGTAAATGACATTCTAAAAGCTAAGCAAAGTTCTGAGAAATCGAAAAATTTCATTAGAAAAAAATAAGCAGGCTTGATTACCATCCTTTTATATGGCAGGGAATGTTGGACAATCTCCCCACAGTTGAGGAAAAACTAGAGGCAGCATAAATGTGGTTCTACAGAAGGATACTGAAAATTCCATGGAGGTAATGAGTAAGCAATGAGAAAGTCTTAAAGAAAATGGCAACAAACGGAACACTTATTGTCAAAAACAGGAATAGACAATGCAGACACCTTGGATAATTAATGAGGACAGAGGGTTTGGAAAACTTTACCATCACAGGGTATATTGAGAGCAAGAGAGATAGGGGAAGGTAGTGAGCCACTTAACTGATGAGCTTATATGAATGGATGGTAGAACAGGGAGAAAAACTGCTAAGAACAACATGAGATAGAAAGTTGTGGAAAGCCATGATAACCTATGCCCTGAAATGACACAACACATAGAAGAAGAAGAATATAAAAAAATTATACAGTTCAAATAAGTCTCATTTATAAAAAGAATGTTCCTGTATTTACACTTTGGTTGCTAATAACTATCTTTATTTTCCTAAATATAGTTTATTGATTTTATAATTAAAATTGACTATTATAATAAAGATTTGATATTCAATTATTGAATGTTGTACATTTAAAATATATTTACATAGTGCATACATATTTGGTTCCCAATACACACACACACACACACACACACACTCACATACACTAATTCAGTATTTTTAAAATCTTTTTCAAGGTTTATATGTCTTTGACATTTGAAAATCTTTCACACATGCATTGATGTTTTAGCCAAAAATTAAATTTAAATAATTCAAAATTCATAAATTTGTTATTAAAAAGTGTAAAATGTTATCAAAATGAAATTAAGTTTGTATCAAGATATTGCTATTAATGACTGAATGCACTTGTCTGATGTTTGTTCTCAAGTAAGTTTGAAATGTGTGACATTTAGTGCTGAGAGTGATCTGAATATCATGTTGAAGACTTAGTTAATTTCTGAATGTTATCTTTATATGAAGTAGGCATAAAAATCTTTGAAAAGATATTTTATTTTATTTTAATTTATTGTATATTGTCAAGTTCAGATCAAAACTAAAATAATACAAGATACTGGCACATGATAAATGCTTGTTATAAGTTCAGTCAGTTTACTATTGAGTTAGACATGACATTGTAAAATTTCTCTTAGTATTTTTACCTTTTTCTGCTATTTTTCTTTTTCTGCTTTTTCTGCTATTTTTATTTTTCTCTTTCAAAAGACCGTTTTTTAGTCTAAATAAAAAGTAATAAAATGAAACCTATATTTACAGTTGACTTTGATATTTTGAGCCCCCAACCCTTTTACAAATGAATTGGACATTTAGTGATATCTGAAGGATTTATTAGTTGGAATGTGAAAACAACAAAATGAGAATAACAGTAAAACAACCAGTGGATTAAATAATTATAGCTTTATATATATATATATATATATATATATATATATATATATATATATATATATATATATATATATATATATGCATACACACATACATACATACATATATATATATATACAGTGTAACCTGGATATAAGAGAATTGTCGGGATCGGAGAAGAATTCCCTTATATCCGGGTTTCTCTTATATACGGGTATGGTCTAATTTATATACATTAACACAGGCTCTAATTTGGGACCAGAGAAAAATATCTCTTATATCCTGATTTTTCTTATATCCGGGTCTCTTATATCCGGGTTACACTGTAAAATATATATATATATATATATATACATACATATATATATATTCAACCACCTTTTAATATATATATATATATATATATATATATATATATATATATATATATATATATATATATATATATATATATATATATATATATATATAAATTAAAAGGTAGTTGAATCTAAAATTAATGACTAAAAACTAAAGAATACATTCAAAGTGTAAACCAAAGTCATGAATTTCATTTTTTTAATAACCAAAGGAAAATTTTCACAATTTTAAGCATTTATTTATGGGAGCCTATAAGATTTATTTTTAAATAATGAAACAAGTTTGTGGGTAAATTTCCTTTACCTGGGGTGATACTTATATTCTGTGTGGAAAACAAGTTGATCTATGTATCTGTTATTCAATGTGTGTTTAGAACTTTCCTGGTTAATCAGTTTTACCATGTGCCCTGTTGGTTGTCTTTAAGACTTCATAATAGGGACTGCCAGATAAAAGCCAATAGCTCAGAAGTCATTTAACAATCCAAACTTGACTAATTTCTCTCTGTTTTGCTCTCTCACCTTCTTTGTCTCTCTCTCTTTCCGAAATACACATGTGCACATGCACACACACACACACACACATACGCACACAAATACACACACATGTACATGTGTAATGCTAACTAGTATTTATTTTATAACCAGCTCATTAACAAAATACATAATTTTCTTCATTTTCTATCAAAACTTGGAATACAAATGAATTTATTACAGCAAATTTTCTATATTGATTATATAGTGTACTGATTGAGTTGTAATAAACAATTCAGTCCTTTTATCATCTTTTGCTAATATAAGAATAAAATTAAAGGAAGTAGTAATTTTGCTATGTCGGTGGAAAAAGATAAAGAAATTAATAAAGTTGAAACAGCTTTTAATAAGTGCAAAATATTAATTTTAGAATCTTGACTGATATGATAAAAGTAAAAAGAATTGTTGCTAAAATGACAGAAGTGTGTTAAAATCCTTTGGACAGCTAGAGTTAGCCCATCACCCATCATAATGGAGCTCTTTTCTTTCATGTTGGACAGCATAGCACCTGTCAGAGAATTTCTCTCTGCTCATCCATCATCTTTTGTCATTGCTTCTGTTGATAGTGGTGCTAATGTTGATAAAGTGGTCATCTATTTTGGGGCTCCAGTTCTTCTGATGAACCTGAAACTCTCTTCTTTCAGACACCTTCTCTTCTCCATTCATATCTTAGTCTTTCATAGTCTGAAACCCTGCCAATATTGGGAATATTTTTCTTTGAAACTATATTGAAAGATTTTTTGGTCCTTAAATTGTCTTCATTTCTCAAATATGCAATTTTTTTCCTTGTGCTTTTTGATGGGTTTTTATGGATATGTTGCTTAAGTAAGTGAACAAATGACTGGGTATTAAAAATGTGTTTTTTTTATGCAGAAGTGTTTGTACAGATGAGAATGTGCATGTGTGTTTAGATGTGTATAAATTATGGGTTTATATCTGTATAAATTTATTGCATTAGCTACAATTTTGTTGTCTTTATTTTAGTATCTCCTTAAATGAGATGAGGTTGACTCAAGAATTCCCAACTTAATACTCATATTGAATGAAGAATGTCTAGTATTTTTTGCAACTTAAAGCCATGAGGCTATAACTAATTCTAACAGCTTTGGAAAAAGGTGGCATTGACCTTGTTAGGAGAGTGCTTACCAGAATGGCAATTATTAAGATTACATTTTAAAACAATTGTCAGAATATATTTGAAAAAATATAGAAAAATAATTGCCAAAATCTATTTGAAAACACAGTTAAATGCCTTAATTTTATTTGTAAAAATTCTTTTGCACAATACTGTTTTATCTTTTGTTATTAAAATGACTGTGATTAAATAAAAATAGGTAACAGACATCATTACTATAAATCAAAACCTTATTGATGAAAGTGCCTGATATGTGAAGATTGAACACAAATGAACTGAAAGAAGAAATTATTTAAATGCATCAATCATAATTTCAATCTATATAATTTTAAATGTTATTAAAATGCATGCATTATTTCCTGTTTTATGCCTAAATTTGAAAACTGTACCAAATTAATTCCAAAGATCCTATTTGTATACTTAAATTGTGACAAGCAAACAAGAAATGAAGTTAATCTTTTTATATCATACTTTTATTACCAAATAAATAATTCTCCTATGTTAATGTGAATAAACAATGAAATATTAACAAAATCAAATCCACTAAAAATATTACGAAGCTTAGTTTAGCATGGTGCACAATATTCAAAACCCTAGTTTCTTACCTGGCCTTGAGTATTGGCAACAGTGGGAAGTATACAACTACCTCAGTTATAAAACAAGTCAATAGACTACACTGATTTGTTAACTGATTACTTACAAGCATTTATGTCAAGAGTCATTGCCATTGTCATTTTTGATCTGTGTATAAATGTATATAAATAAATGCACTTCAGTTTTGAAGTGTGTAAAGATTTGCAATGGATTTGTGTGACAAAAACAACAAAACATTAATCGACAAAAGAATAGAGAAAATGTAGGAACAAGGTTTCCAATTCTGCAAATGAAAGTGGGAATATTTTGTGAATGAAGTTTTGCTTGCAGCAGGATTGAATATTGCTGTAATTTGGAAACAAAAAATAGAAATTCAGAATGTAATTTTTTGTAGTTAAATTATGGCAGATTATTGCCTGTCAACTGATACCAATTTCATTATAAGCCTAAGACACACATAATGGCAGAATCTGCTACAACTGTGAAAAGTGACAACTGACAAAATTGCTTCCTCAAGTGGAATCAGTGGGAAGACCCCTAGAGGGAAATCTCTAAGTGAAATTCCTCCACAGAAGAATTTGCTTAAACTCTGATTGGTTGTTCTATATATAAAGTGATGGCTCCTTTCAGACTTGTATATATATATGCTTATATATACAAGAGGGTGCTGATATATTCTAAGCCCAACCAAGAATGGATTCTAGAAATAATTCTGATCTTTGGTCATTTGGTCAGATTTTGGAACGTTGGTTAAGCCAAGACATTTTCAGCAAACCCATGGAAAAAGATGTCTTCGTTCAAAACTTTTTCTTTCACTCAGCTGTAATTTGTATGGTTGTCCTACAAAAGTGACAGCACATGTATTTCCAGACCTTTACTCTCAGTTGATATAGCACAAACATGTCAACTCATATATAAGAACTTAACATATTTACTTTTCTATGTTTTTTAATATATGTATCTATTTCACTGTCTGAACACACTGCATGTTCTGTAAATATGTAGATAAAGTGTTCTGCCTCAAGTGTACATGTATGTTATTTTCTTTTACCACCCAAAAAGAAAAGGATTACCATATCACAAGTATGTTAATGCTATATTTGGATGATAAGGTAGCCTTTATTTTCTAACAACCATTCAAATAGTTGTTTATTTAATAAGCATTTAATCTAACTAGAAGTTTATCTAATACTGGGTGACTTCCCTGATGTCTTTTATGGTATTAAGACATGTACAATGATATTTCTATGGTTTTCTATTAGCTCATCTGGCAAATTTTAATTGAAACTCTCTGGCCTGAGTTACAGTGGAGAAAATAAGTATTTCATCCCCTGCTGATTTTCTGAGTTTGCTACCTTACAAAAATGGGAATGTTCAATAATTTTCAGAGTAGGTCAATCTTGTAAGTGAGAGATAGAATATAAAAAAACATTCTAGAAAATCACATTATATTAATTTTTGAACATTTATTTCTTTTTTATTGAAAAAATACATAATTCATCCCCTAGCAACCAGCAATAATTCAGGCCCCACAGACCAGTTATATGACCAGGAGACATATAGACTAGTCCTATTACACAATTATTATACCTAATCAAGTACTCATTACCTGTATAAAAGACAATAGTCAACAGAATCCTTCAATGAATCAGAATCTAATCTCTCCACAATAGGCAAGATGAAAGAATTGTTTAAGGACATCATGGACAAAATTGTATACCTGCACAAGACTGGAATGGGCTACAAGATGATTGGCAAGCAGCTAATTGAGAAGGAGTCAACTGTTGGTGCAATAATAAGAAAATGGAAAAAACACCAATTGACTATCAGTCTCCCTCGGTCTGTAGCTACACGCAAAATCTCTCAACATGGAGTGAACATGATGATGAGAAAGGTGAGGAAACAGCCCAGAACTACACAGCAAGAGCTTGTTGATGATCTCAAGGCAGCTGGGATGACAGTCACCAAGATGACCATTAATAATACACTACATCATAGTGGATTGAAATCAGGTAGTGCTTGCAAGGTCCCCGTACTCAAGAAGGCACATGTATAGTCCCATCAGAAGTTTGTAAATATGCACCTGGATGATTCAGAGGAGGGTTGGGAGAAAGTGCTGTGGTCAGACAAGACTAAAATTGAGCTTTTTGGCATCAACTCAACTCGCTGCGTTTGGAGGAAAATAAAGCTGACTTGGACCCCAAAAACACCATCCCAACCATTAAGCATAGTGGTGGAAACATTATACCTTTGGGCTGTTTTTCTGCTAAGGTGACAGGATGACTACACTGAGCCAAGAGAAAGATGTATGGGTCCAAGTACAGGGAAATCTTGAGTGAAAACCTCCTTACCTCAGCTAGAACACTGAAGATGGGTCATGGATGGGTGTTACAGCATAACAATGAACCAAAGCATACGGCAACAAAGTAGTAGCTCAAGAAGAAGCACATTAATGAGATGGAATGGCCTAGTCAGTCTCTATGGAGGGATCTGAAGCTTTGAGTTGCCCAACAACCTACAAACCTTAAAGATTTGGAGAGGATCTGCAAATAGGTGTAGGCCATAATCCCCCACCCCTGGGATCTGTAAAAACTTGGTAACCAACTACAGGAAACATCTGGCTGCTGTGCTTGCAACAAGAGTTTCTTCACCAAATACTGAGTTATGTTTTGTTATGGGGTGAAATACTTATTTTTTCAATAAAAAAGAAATAAATGTTCAAACATTAATATAATGTGATTTTCTAGAATGTTTTTTTATATTCTATCTCTCACTTTCAAGACGGACCTACCCTGAAATTATAGACCGTTCCTATTTTTCTCAGAAAATCAGCATGCGATGATATACTTATTTTCCTCCACTGTAATTGCTGAGGTGAGTTAATAATTGGTGTTATTTTACATGTAACATATAGAACTTGTTATAAGTACCAATCTTCTCACTGTCAGCAAAGTTACTTCTTGCAAAATTCTGGTAAAGAATTTGTTTTAAATCAATTGTTGCTTGAAATGCAATATAGATGATTTCATCTTCTTGCTTTGTCTCAAATTTGACATTCGAACAGTCATCCTTACTTTCCCACTTGCATCCTACAACTATAATTCTTCTAATTCCTATTACTGCTATAACTATAATTAAACTCCACTTTATTATTTAAGTTTTGTGACAGTTATAAGTCACACAATAGTAATTCTGCTTTCTCAAGTCTGGTCTACTGATAACCTCCCTTACACCATTTATTACACATTATATTTCAGGCAACCAAAAACATTATTTAGCATAAGCCTTGAGTGTAGTAAAATAATGTCCATTAGTGAGATAGATCTGTCCTCTTGTGAGACAGATTCCATTTTGTACTTTGCATAAATTGAAGCACATTGCAAAGTTAGAAGTGTGACTTCATAGACTAAGAGAATCTCATTAGCAGTGGCTGTGTAACACAGACTCCGCTAATGAGAACTCCTTATAAAAGCTATAAAATAGCTATAGAAATAAGTGATATTATTATCTCCTCACCAATAAACAATCCCTTCACTAAACTGAAGGAAGACTTGATTGGCAGAATGTCCATATCTCATTGGAGGAAATTGTTACAGCTGTTAAATGAAGAAATGATAGAAGATAGTAAATTATAAATTTTTTGATACATGCAAAATCATGTTAGCCTCAGTTAAAGAGGACAAACCCGTGGAAAAATAGGTGGAGATTTCAGAAAACACTTCAAATTTAAAGTTGATATGAATGTCATCTATATCAGGTATCCATAAATCAGGGCCAGACACCCTGGTCAAAATATTGGAAATTCAAGAGAGGTTGAAAAAAGGAATTACTGGACAAATTATTAAAATTTGTTGTATAGGCTGGACAAATTTTACTTTGGCTGCTATTTTCACTTGTAGCCATTTCTCCTAGAGGCCAAAAAAGGGGAATATGAATCCTGTATGCTATGTACACACAAATATGGTTCATATAAGCTGCCCTACATATTTGAGAAAATCTATCAGTGATGACTTGGTGTGATAACTATGGAATCTTCTGTATGTAATTGCAATTGGTTGTAGATTTTTGTTTATTTTTTTGCAAACAGTGGTGTTCAGATGTCCTTAATTCCTGCTGTTAAAAGGGACAAAATTAAAAGGACATTTCTATTTACCTTTCATGTCATTAACAAGCCCCCTAGATAAAAAATACCTGTCTCTGAATCTTTATGTGTGGGAGTAGGTTGAATAGTTGAAGAGTTGACTCTTTCTAACTGGACAGCAGTTAGAGAGTGTGTGTGTGTGTGCATGTGCAATAGTGTCAGAGAGACAAACAAACTTGACTGATTAAACTGGTGGATATTGTTACATATATAATTGGTATATATATATAAGTGTTAGTAGGAACAAATAAGCTGTTTTTGTAGAATTTAAATAAAGTGTTTCAACAGGTCAATAAGTCAAAGAAAGGCATTTCCTTTCAAACTATAACTCATTCAGATGTGTTGGATGAATTCTTTGAAGTTTGAATTAGAAGATTTTAGTTTAAAAGCTTTTCTTATTGGCTCTAAAATAATTGTTTATTAGATTTTAATTTATGCTGAACTGTGATGGATTTTTTTCTTTTTTTTTAATTGATGTCACCACAAGCAAGGCAGTACAGCCATTAACATGCAAGGGGTTACAGGGTGTGGATGCATTTCAAACAGAAACATTTGTAATGAGTAGAAAGAGAAAAGAGAAATCAGGAGGACAGTTGATAGCAACTGACATTGCATTTAAATTTTTACTGATTAAAGTTGGCTGGAAAGCATGGAGCTGGAAGGGAGTTCCACAAATGAGTGATATGAGAAAAAAATCTGCTAGCATTGAAGTTACAGCTATATGTAGCTCTGCCAACTGTAAATTGATGAGATCTCGCTGCCAGTTTAGTATTGCGCCTAAATTCATACAGTCTAGGTACCATAGTGAAGAGCTCATCTGAACAATTACCATGAAAGTATTTATAAAAAAGGCACAGAGAAGCAACCATACAGTGGTAGGCAAGTGACTGAAGCTGAGCCACCAGACCAGGACCAATAATATTAATATTATATTTAATATTAAAATTACAAAATAGACTCGGAGAAGTCTATTATCAAAAACAAACTGTTTATTTTAAACAAGTGTCCAACATCTCTTTATATTTAGAAAATTGTATTTGCTCTTCAAGAGAGAAAACTGTAAGTCAATGTTATTTTTATTTTTATTTTTATAAAATGAGGAATTGCTAACACTATTTATATTATTCAGACTATTGTTCTCATCTTTGACACCATATCTATTACAATGTTTCGGCCGTTGTACACACCAGCCTTCTTCAGGTGGTTGGAATGTTGAACTGAATCCTTTATTTTGCTCACTGGGGTAGACTGTTCTAGTTCCACGTGCCATGTTTAATGGATGTCAGTTATCAGTTATCTCCTGTTAATTCCCCTCTCCAAGTTCTCCATTGCCTTAACAGGATATTGAACTCACACTCTTTGGGTCCTGTCACTGGATCTAACTAGCACCTTTTATCCACTGTGCCATGTGTCCTTGAGGACAATAGTCTGAATAATATAAATAGTGTACATAATACTTCATCTCAGAAATATAGACAGATACTGAGGAATTGCCAAATATTATTAAATTTGACTAGTTTTTACTGAAGCTGAGTTTCCAGATCAGAACCAATAATATTGCTGATTCTTCTTTGGATTGTATCAAGGAGATCCAGGTAAGTAACAGGGGCACTGGATCATATATGGCAGCAATATTCTAAGCATGGACAAATGGTAGACTTATAGGTATGCAAGATATATTCCAGAGAGAAAAATTGTTTCACCTGACACAGTGGACTGACTTTTTTAGCAGCTGACCTGTCAATGGATTCAATATAGTCTTTCCACTTCATGTCAGCTGAGAATGTTAGCCCGAGAAGGCATAATGAGTCTCATTCCTGGAGGATAACATCAGCCATCCTGATGGAAGGTAGAGAGAGCTCTCTCAAGTGATTAATGGAGAGAAGTTTGATTTTGGAGGTGTTAAAATTGATAAGCCATTTTTTGGCCCAATTAACAATATTCTTGAGGTCATTTTATACATCAGCTGCCATTTTGACCTTGTCAGACTGATCAGCCTTACTATCAAGGCAGGAGTCAATGTAGATGCCAAGTTGAGAGCTGATGTCATTGGGAAAGTTGTTAATGAAGATTAAAAACAGTGTAGGACAAAGGATGGAGCCCTGGTGGACAACCTTGTTAGTATGAAAGGATGTAGATGAGTGGCCATTCAGGACAACTTTCATTTCATGATTTGATAAGAATAAATGGATCAGCTCTAAAATGTTCCCTGAGATACCATAACTTTTCAGCTTGTGAAGAAGACCTGTATGTCAAACATCTGTCAAAGGTGTTTGGGATGTCCAATGCTACAGCCTGGGCTTAATTGTTTTTATTTATAGCACAATAGACTCTTTTTGCAATTATCATTAGTATATCAGCAGTTGACCTGGAAAAATGAAAGCTGTATTGCCCTGCACTGAAAGATGATGAATTAATTCTGCATTGATTAGGGCTTCTAGGAGCTTCCCAAAAAGTTGTAGGAGGCTAATAGGTTGATAGTTGGATGGGTTGGATGATTCACCAGAGTTCTTAAAACCTGGAACAACAGACAATGATTTCCATCAGGCAGGAAAGCAGGCAACAGTGAGGCATTTATTATACAGTTTAGAGAGAACGGGAGTCAGTTCAGGAGCACATTTCTTAATGACTATTACAGGGATACCATTGGATCTACATGTTTTGTGGCAATGCAGGTTAGAGATGATAGCAGAAACCATGTAAGGGGTTATATACATATAACTCCTTATATATATATATATCACTCAGCAGACAACCAGTTCTAAGTCGGAAGTTAGGCAGAGATACTCCAAATGAGTCAAGAGTAGAGTTTGAGGAGAATTTATCAGGAGAAGATGATAACACCACACATCCATTGATGAGGGGTGGTGGTGGGGGGAATTAGAGGCCTTGCACTTATTTAGTACTCTTTTACAGGGATGCTAGTAATCATGAGTACCAAAGTTTTTAGAGGCTATGCAGTGCTTCATTCTCTCAGCAAATAGGGACTTAGCTCCTTTGAGGACTCTCTTACATTTGTTATGAGCAATAACAAATAGACCCTGTTATGATGAGAGCTGTCATGCAGGTATAGCTGTAAATAGTGGTTCTTGTGTGCTATGGCAGCTGAGCATGCTGATGTGAACCATGGAGAGGATTGCAGTTTCACCTGATATTTCCAAGAAGGGATGAAAGCATCCATGCCAGCTTTGACCCAAGAAGAAATCTTAGTGGTGCAATTTTCAATTGGGTGGTTGATGATGTCAGGTGTGTCACAAAGAAAATCCTGGAATGCATCCCAATTAGCATGCTGGTAATGGAAAGAGGATAGTTAGTTCTTGTTTAATCAATGTCTGGAAGGAGATATCAATAGCTACCACAGAGTTGTCCAACTTACCAAGAGAGGAGTATTGTGGAGCCTGGTAAGAGCAAGAAGAGGAGGAAAGAAATAGACCCTAGTAGAGGAGCCTGTTGTTTGGTTTGGCTAGGGAAATGAGTAGGGAAGTCCATGTCTTGTTTCTGAGCATTTCCTAAAATTTGGAGTTTTATCAAACAAAAGAAATTTGAATTTGGTAAATCTGGTGAAATTTTTTAGGAATTCATGTTTACACTTCTTCTTCAAAGGTAACACCTATCTCTAATTTTCCTATATCTAACACCATCAGAAAATTAGGCCAGTTCTTACAGTTGATTAATTTCTCCTTAATCGATCTCAGGTGTTACAATGTTTTAACAAATGTCAAAAATATTTTTGTCTGACCCTTCTCTCACAGTTTTTTATAAAATTAATACTATTTTGTCTCCAGCAGTAAAATTATCATATATTGAGTCAGGAAAAGAGTTCTGCTTAGTGATTGATGCATCTTTCACTGATGTAGGTGTTGTTTTGCAGCAAAAGTTAATCTCTTTCTTTTCCAGGAAATTAACACCTACAGAGGCCAGATCTAGTACTTATGGATTTGAGATCAAAGCAGTTTATTCAGCAGTATGATATTTTTGCCAGTTATTGAAGTTCTCATCTTCCACACTGTAACTTATCATAAAACCATTTGACAGGAACATTCCAATTAACTTCAGACAAATACTCCCCACAGGAAATAAGATGTTTAGATTTTTGGAGCAACTTTGCCTCAGATATCTGTTTTATTAAAGGAGTGGACAACATTCCTGCAGATACTATGTTTAGAAGCATCAATGCTTTCTGTTGGACCCTGATATGGAATACCAGTCATTTGATGAGGAACATATATAAGATCAGCAACTACATTCATTTCTCTTGAATAAATTCTTCATCCTTGAAACTTATGAGATTTAGTATTGCTAATGGCAAAATGGAGATTGTGTATAACACTAGCACTGGTATACTATGATCTTTCATTTGTAGTACCTGTGAGTGAAAAACTTTAATAATCTCTATAAATTAAGATTTGGTAAAATTAATAAATTTAAATTATAGCATACACATTATTACAACATATTTTATGTTTTAATCAGTTTTAAGCAAAATAAATACCTCTTATTATTATTATTATTATTAAGATACAATTTCCTTACTGAGTGGATATCAATGTAAATAAAATCTAATTAATTTGTAATTTATAGAGAAAAATAAATATTACACAGTATTAGAAACATATAACAAATTATTAATCTGCAGAATTTCATCTTTGAAGCATATATACTTATTAAGCTATTAGAAATGTTATACTCTTCAAGTAACACACTTTCAAATAGAGTCAAGCATCTTTCTGTTTAATATCCATGCATATTTTGTATCTTCTACTATGTCCACATGCCAGGTATAATTAATTGACACTGTATCAAATAGTCAGCCTGCATGATAGTCTGAGAAGTGAGTTGGATCTAGGAATCAGTATTGAAATAGTAAGATGAGTCATTATGAAATCTTCCTGTGACTAGTTTATTCCTTGTCGTCATAAGAATATAGTAAACTAAAAGAAATAAACAATTTTTGTAAAACACCTCAAATATTTCTGGATTATAAAGTTTTGAATTTACAATTAATCTCTTTTCTTTTTTTCTGTCATTTTCTTTGTGGACAAGTTTTTACAAGGTCAAAATTCCCACTCATCCTTTCTGAGTTTTTGTGCTTTACTTTTTTTCTTCAGACTTTATAACTTGTCTCATCCTGGTGTGAATGCTTCTATCTTAGTTAATTATCAATAAATTTGTATGACTTCACATGTAACTGGACAAAGACCAGCATTCAATATCAAAAAGCTATAAAAGACTCACTCACCTGCTCTTTTTTGGTTACTTAATGAAGAGTTCACTCATATACCTTGACATTATAGGACCCCTACATCAATGTGAAGGATAAACCTATTTGCTAACATCTAGTGGTCCTCTTTCTTGCTGTTGTAAGACATTCCCTATGGCAGATATTTCAACACATATTCTGACAAAAACATTTCTTTTTTATGGGTATTCCAGTTTAGTTGTTTTTGTTGTCTTTACTACAGACTAGTTGGCAATTTGAATCTGATTTACTCTGTCAGTTAAACTTTTGGGAAAAAGTCTGCATCATAATATATTGGAAAGGTTCTACTGTAGTCTACTCTTAATCCTTTTGAAACTTAAGTATTGGCTTAATTTTAATGCCTCCAAAACAAAACTGCCCTCTTTTCATCATCATAGAATACCTTTTTCGCCTTTTATCAGTATGGCTGATGCTAACCTCCAGTCAAATGACTCATGGTGCCTTCTTGGGCTAAAGTTTTCTGTTGACATTAAATAGAAAGATTATATTATATAATATCAATTGTTAGGTCTCCTGCTAGGAAGTTGGTTCACTGTGTTGTGATAGACAATTTTTCTTGCCAGAATATATCATACACATTTATATGTAAATAATCAATCCATATATGGAATATTACTCTCACATCTGGTCTGGTCTGATCTGGTGATTTTACTATGTATTCAAAGATTTTTGATAAAAAGAAGAATCTGTGATGTTATATGTCCTGACTTGGCATCTTGACTTTAGTCACTTTTCCAACACTGTAAGATAGCTTCCCTGTGCCTTTTCTATAAATATTTTCATGACAATTTTACTGATGAGCATTCCTTTTTGGTGCAGTACTAGATTAGCAGCTAGGTTCCATCCTTTTGCAGTTGAAATGAGTATATGTAATTATAAGTTCTATACTAACAGTTTCTTCTCTCACACTTCTTGCTTACAAAAATCTCTTCCACCTTCTTACTTTCCAGTTAACTTTAATATTCAAAAATTCAAATGCAATGTCTATACTACTTTTTATGCTACCTACATCCTGTGGTTTAACTATGGTTAGCTGTCCAGTCCTCAGGGTCTTTGGATGACATTTTAACCACAGGGTTAACTTTACACTGGCTGATGCTGATGCTGGTTGTTGGTTGCTGGCCAATTGAATTCAAAGCAACTCTGCCCATGTCATATTTTTGATCTCAGAGCAGTGGAAGATTGAATCTGTAATTGAAGTGCTGGTTCAAACCAGGGCAGGTGCTATAAAGGAAGAAATATCTTCACAACAAAAAAATAAAATGATTCATTGATTAATCTTCAGTTGGTTTATATATTTCTTGGTACAACAAAAATTAACCCTTCCTACATCAATCTCTATAGTGACATTGTGCCTTGCCCAATAATTTGGATTCAAAGTTCTTTAGAAGAAGGAAATCTGGTGGCAGCTGGCATGAATTCGAGAGGTATTTGATGTGGGTTCTCAACCCAAGTCTTTGAGCTCACAAAGCTATCTGCTTATATGCAATTTGGCCCAAAACTGGCATGAGGTTGAAGAGTTCTTGGGATTTGTTGATTCTTCAATTTCCACATTAATTCTAATAAGGGTTCTTTTTTTCTTATTTCTGCTTTCTTAAACAACTTTTCAAATTTGAAAAAATATCCACTTTCTTAAGAGTAGTTGCAGGGATTGCTCCTTCTCTAACTTCAACCTGCTTCACTTCACATCTCACACCACCACTCCACACAGGTGGTAGAAAATCCTCCCTCTTCTTCCTTCCTTCTCAGTATTCCACTTCAACTAACCTCTCTAGGGCTAGCACAACATTCTTTGTGACAAATCTAATTTTAAAATCATGTGGGTGAAAGGGCATAGTTCACTCTAATAATTAATTTTAACTCTCTGGCCTCCTCAGGGTAGAGATAAAATTATCTCTCCATGCTTGGATTTATTTATGTCCAGTGAAAACACAAACTAGATCACTCTCTTGGAAATTACAAGATCTTTGACCCTAACAAAAAGGGTTTGTTCCTTGTTTGCCTTTTCTATTTCATTTTCGTGAATGAAAATATATTTGTTTGCCTAAATTTTCAAGGAATTAGTTTAGCAAAAACATAAACCAGATCATCTGCTTTTCATAACAAGATTGATCTTCATAACTTCAACCCTCACAACAGGGTTGTTCTTTGTTTTTATTTACCAATTCTTTTTTGTCAATGAAAATATCTTTGTTTGCCTAAATTCTCAAGGAAGAGATAAAATTGTTCTCCAAATCTGTTTTTGTCTGCATGCCAGACTATTGATAAATAAAAAATGTAAACTTCAGGGGACAATAAATCCAGATGGTCCCATTTACACTAAGCAAAATGTCTTTACTCTCTTTCTCTATCTATCTTCCAGCTTACATTCCATTTTGGGCTTAACCCTTTTCTGCTCAGAATCAACATTTATCTACCTCATGGCTTCAGTGTCACATGTCATTCATTATCTTCTGTCTTTTTAATTCCAGTTCATTTTTTGTTCTCAATGGTAATTCATTTTGTTAGTTGGTAGACTTGTTGTTTTGAACCAGGGTGATGTCGGGTTGGTATGCTTTTGGTAGGCCTGTTCCGTGGAACAGAGGTCATGGTGTAAACTGTGAAGGGAATACCTTGTAAACAAGTCTAGTCTGAGGTGGAGGGCCTGTTCTATGGAACAGATGCTGCTGGTATCGACTGTGAAGGAAATGCCTTGTAAAAAAGTTGAGGTAGTCCAATGTGTCAGCGGGGGTTGATAGGCCTGTTCTATGAAACTGAGGTTGCTAATCAAGGTCATAGTGGAGGGTCAATTTCTGTTGGGTGATATTTGCTGAGGTGATATCATCGTCAACAATGAAAGTGTTTAGCTGGGTGGTGTCAAGGCTGGATAGTCAGCTGCTCATTTCTGAAGTAATGAGGTTGGTGTCAATGAAGGATTATAGCTGGGTGGAGTCAAAGTTCAAGTCCAAGCTGGATACCCGAGTTTGTCGGTCAAACCTGGGAGTGGTAATATTCATTGAGAGGTGTGGTCAAAGGCAGCGATGAAGGTGGTGGTGAAGGTGGCGCTAATGATGGTGGTGGTGATAGCAGCACCCTGCATAACAGCTGGTGGCCACACTAGGCCACAACTCTGTTGTCATAGTGACAAAGCCATGGCGACAAAGTCATGGTGGTTGTAGCAGCAGCAGCAGCAGTCTGCATGAAGGCCAGCAGCTGTGCTAGGCTGCAACTGCCCTGGTCTTTCTCAGAGGCTTGCTTCTAAGTGGGTCTGGTAGTCCCCAAGTGCATCTCACTCTCTGGTGGTAGTGATCACAATTGGCCACCGCCAAAGCTCACTTCATAGACCGGATTTGATCTGTAGAGCCTAATGTGCAGAAAATGAATTTTGTTATTTCGTTTTCTGCCTTTGAGGCATTCACATCCAGCCAGCATGCAGAAGCAATCAGAAAGAGATATAATTGTGATGGAGTATAACACTCAAATACTAAAATATACATACATACCAAAACATTTGGACTCCTGTAAATATGCAATTCTGCTAAGTCATTCACTCTGTAATCACCTTTTAGACAGCCCTTCAAGATTTTTAAAAGCAACCCAAGTGAATGTTAAAATGTACACCAGAGTATCTCTTTGAATAGGTTGAAGCCTTTTTTTTTAGATGCATGGTTTGATATGGACACTCCAATGATTTTTCCCATCCCATGTAGTTCTGGATGTGCCAAAACAGACAGTGACATGGTCTGGTTATGTTAGATGACCTAAATATCTATTTTGTTACTGTCTTTCCATTTCAATTACATGTATTAGTATTAGTACTTTTATGTTATTTCTGCCTGGTTTGAAATTACCAAGAATTTTTCTTTCCCCACTACTTGTGAATTGATCAGTTTTAGCTGTTTATTTAGTTCATGCGGTGTCTCAAGTGTAAAAATCTGATACCTTTAATTTTAAATGGATAATTTTTCAAAAGTTGTTTTGACAGGGTAATTATTGTGCTAAAAATCTTAGTTGTCAGTCCCTGACTTAGCTGTAATCTGTCTGCATGTTAAGGAGTAAAAATAGGCATCATGTGACAGTCTCACAGTAGGCATAAAAGTTAAGTCATCTCAGAGTCCACCTGGCAGAAGTGAAAGCACATGCATTTTGTGACCACCATTTGCACTCACTTGATATGTCCAAGTCACTGAGGATAGACATGAGAGTTTTCAACTCACAATTTTACTTTTCTATGTCTTTTAATATGTATATGTATTTCAGTGTCTAAACAAACTATTGTTACATGTATGTTATTTAAATATAAACATATGTTCATATCTTTGTCTATTTTCACCCATGGAAAAAGAGTTACCATATGGTGGGTTTAGTAGTACTATATTCAGATGGTAAGGTAGAATTTATTATCCACCAGACATTCAAATACATTGTATAGATTAATTTTCAATATAAAAATAAACTGCTAAAGAGAAAATAATATGAACAAGTAAATGTTTCATTGTGATTTTAGGTGTTTATTTACCAGAAACTTTGGAATAAAACAAAACTGTAGCAAGAGTATAAGGTATAATCAAATATATTTTATTTGTTTTAGATGAGGTGTGAGTCCTTTGGTACTGGGTGTAGAAAAAATATAGTCAAAAATATTCATTAATAAGATGGATATTGGTAGAAGTCTGTAGAAATGTCCATTTTGATTTGGCAGTGGTAACTTTGAAAGTCAACAGTTGTAGTTATCTTAGAAATAGGTCAGTATCAATCTACTGTGTTCTTCTTGGCCTTAAACAGGGCAGAAATATGATTATTAGGTGACCTCTTAACTATATTATGCATCATCACACGTGGTTGGTTTCTCTCATGGTAGTAATTTTTTGTTCAATCTCTTACGAACACAGTCCCATTCTATCTCAGAATATATCCTTATGACCAGGATCCAAGACTCTGGGACAAACCTTGGTGTCAGTTAACATCCAAAGTCACCCTGTGTTAATGTTTTTGGTTGGCCCAAATTATTTTATTTTCTAGCATTTATTTTTTCACTTTTTTTAATAACAGAAGTTATGCATGGAGCCTTTCTGATTTTTGTTAATTTTCAGTTAGAAATTAGTAGGCTCTGGTCCTGCAAACTTCTGGTATTTTTCAGCCAGGTTTAATCTTTTCTTCTTCTTCCTGAAAACTCTTGTACCTTTGCAAGAAAACATATAATAAAGAACTTAATTGCCTTGTCAGTAATCTTTGATGAAACTTGCATAAAAAGAAAAATTGTTGCCCAAATACACAATTATATATATATATATATATATATATATATATATATATATATATATATACACCAGCCAAAATAGAAAATCATTACTAATCAAAGAATTTTACCTTAGAACCCTTAGAATATGTACCCCAGAATACCTCGATGTAGAAGAGAAATACACAGAAAAAAATTTAGACTTCTTCACTACCCACATCATTTTATCGTCAATGCTAGAGAAGAAGCATAAAAAGTCTTAAAACCTAGCAACAAAAACACAACATTCATAATTTTAAACCTCCAAAGCTTTATCAGCAAAATTTAAAAATAAATTAGTTATCTCCAACACTAGGATCTTTACCACCACCTCCAAGACAATCGGAGATATAGTTAGAACACCATATCAAATGCAGGGAGTTATGAAATATGTATGTGTGTGTGTGGCTACATTATCATTATTATACTTGCAAAATCTGGAGTCTGTAAACCTCCCATTAAAACTAGTTTAAAATTATTAATGTTTTCTTTCTTCCAGGTACAAATATCACAACTGAACCAGAGAAATTTAAACATATGATTCTATGTTCTAACTTTTCAGTTTTTCATAAACATTGAAATTTGTCTCTCTACAAGTGCACCTGTGTGTATGTCTAGCATGTTATTTATAAAATTACAACTTAAAGCTCTTAGAAATTCTTATGTGAATTCATGTTATGTAAAAGCCAAAGAAGTAACAATCCTTATTTAAAAATGATTTCTGAAAAATATGTCCAATGCTTTTATTCACTTCTTTTTTCTTATATAATTGAATTTACAAAAGTCAATTGTTTTTAAGGCTTTTAGTCTTTGAAAACTTTCTACTAGATGACTTTGTAGGTATGAAAGCAGGTTGTTGATTCTGTCTTGCACATTTTCTATTTGTTGAAATCAGATTATGTTTTGTGCAGAGAAGCCACCTGCAACAAAGGAAAGTATCCAATTTTAACAGGTAGCATGGTTAAACGTCTGATTTAAAAGTCACTCAGCAAACATTTAAAATTTGCCTCGTTTGTAATTGATTAAAACTTAAAGATTTTAGTGCTATTCTGTCCATGTATTTGGGGGCAATTTTTCTCCTGATGAAAATTATTTGTACTACTCAAGAAAATAACAAGAAAATCAAAGAAGTCAGCAAAGATCCAACAATTATCATCTGTCCAGGTCTTTTCAAAAATTGTCATTTGCTTTAATGAATTTTATCAAATAGAATTCTATTTCAATTTACATTAGAGAAAACAAAAAAATGATAATTTAATTTTAATATGAATTTAATCTGTTTATTGTCACCCCAAATGTCTTTAGGTGATCAAGGAGAGCCACAAAAGAATGGTTCTGTTATTCAGTCAGTTATGTGCCATGCATAATACACGCTTAGGTGATCATGTATCTTTTGATACATGACTCATGAGGCAGATTTTTCCTGCAGTAGGTTGCCATTTCTTTTTGTGGTAGACCAGTTGCCATCCAAGGCTATAAAACCTGGTCTGTCCTGCTATTTACCCATAGCTGTGGGGAGAAGAAGAGGATTCATACCTTTCCCAAGGGTATTTGCATGTAAGTGAACATAATGGACTGGAATTGAAACTCGGCTCTCCAATTCCTTAATCTGAGCCGTTATCCATTACTCCACCATGTCTCTCTTTGTGTTATTCGTGATATATATACATCTAGGATAAATTTAAAACTTGTTTATTTAAAAAGTATAAGCTAAATTATTGTGAAAACCACACACACACACACATATACAAGAACTGGATGTTGTTATGTATCTGTAAAATTATGTTACTCAAAGATGATTTAACACTTGGGCATTCATTTCTCAAGGTTAAGAGAAAGAATGATAAAATTTCTAGGAAATGACAATTGCCAAGGAATTCTTTTTCACAAGAAAGTTGACTTATTCATAATTGGTTGTGCTTAAAATATTTACTTACTTTTCTTTGTTTACAAAGAATAAAAATTAAAATGAAAGTAGGTTACAATATTTAAATCTTTTCATACCTGGACAAGAATTATAACCATGAATACTTTATTCAAATACTGCATTAAGCTATCACCTTTCAAAAGCTGTGTTATAACAGCGTTAGTTCCTGTTTATCTCAAAGCCATTATTTAAAATCTTGCAATCAATTAAATTTTGAAGATTCCAAAGACTGTCTGGAAAATATTCATACATTCTGAATATCTTAATTGTCCATTCTTCATATCTTGTTCAGATTCTTTTTATTTTAGTCATTTTTTAAAAATTATTTTTGCAAAACATTGCATTAGCCAGCTCTTTCAGTCTCAATATAGTCTAGACTTGGCTCCATTCAACATTAGGCTTTTACCAGAAACTCAAATCATCATTGAAAGAGAGGAGATGTCACATAGTGGAAAAGATTAAGGAGAATGTTAAGAATCAATTGACAGCAATCCCAAAAGTGAACTTTGCAGACTGCTTTGAAAAAGGGAAAGAATCCTGAGATATTGAGAGTACTTTGAAGAGGACTAAAGTGCTATTGCCCTAGGTAGACTATTTTTGTTAATATTTGATGGTGAATTCATTCCCAGACATAGTTTATAATTTCCAAGTAATGTAACTTTTACCCCTGTTATACAAAATAAAGAGCATTGTCTATTTATTTTCATTTTACAGTTTTATGATCACTAAATTTATAAGATAATGTGTTTGTATATATAAGATTTGTTTACAAAGCATTTTAAAATAAAAGGAAAATATTAGACAATTAACATTTTACTCAGGATATGTTGTAATTTGTAGGATGTGAAGCTAAAACCCTACAAGCTTTTCTTTTTTTTTGTGAGCCGAATGTCTCCAGTGTAGCTGGCAGCCAATGCTACCAATAACTGAAAACAGGTTACCATGTTTTTGAGAAAAAAATTAAAATGGATTTAGAAACAAAAACAGATTGTGTGCCAAATTTTTATAGATTTTTCAGAAAGACTTCAACCAGTTTCATTTAGCACAAAACACAAACACAACAAATAAAGAATAAAACAAAACTGTAAAATGTCTATAAATTAACTGTTTTTTAGTCAAATTTTTAGTACCATTTTGAAACTTTTAAAAAAAATTTGTTTTTTGTTTATTTTTAGAAAATAAAAAGAAATGTAATTGTTCTTTGGTTCCAAAATGGTCAGATAGTGGAAAAAGTATTTGTTTGACTCATTTGGTCTGATCACTTGGAATTAATACTAGCTGAAGCTACATTCACAATAAGAAACACTTCATTCTTTTTGATGGACTCATTCACACTGTACCACTATTTCATTCTCTTTGTATCTGTCTTTTTTTCTTTCTCTCTCTTCATTTTAATCATTACTCAGCTTTTTTCTTTCTGCCATATTAAAATCTTCATTCTTTATCAAATCACCATTTTCTTGTTTTATTTATGTCCCATTCATTTGTTACCTTCTAACAAGCAGAAGGAAGCTTTATTCTTTGGAATAAAAGGTTTGATCTAATGTATGAACAAGAGTTTTGTTTCTTAATCTTTCTCAAACAGATTTGCTTTAATATAGGAAAAATATCACCTTAACAAATTTAAACTGAGTAGTTTCACAGCACCAAGAAAAAGCAAATTAAAAATAAAGCATTGCTGATTTATTTGGTTAAGAGTAGAAACAGCAGAAACAACAAAAAATGAAAAATATTTCATTGTTTTATTGTGGCAGAACCTAAATTTCTTTTTATTTTGTACATTATTATTTATTTAAGTTTTTTTTTCCTAGTTTTCATCTGCCTTTCATGGATCATCTACAGTTCCCAATCTTTGTTATTTTATGCAACTTAATGATTTAAGTTTGTCTTTTTCATACAGATTAGCTTGGAAGACATGATCAACATGAACATGCATATTCATACTCTGTATTAACAATAGATATCATAGTATAATCTATATATATATAAAGTTGTAGTCTCTGTCTGTTTGTTTGTTATCTAACTCCACATAGTTTTTTTTTAGATAGACCTCCCATAACCATATATATTCTGAAACTACATAACCCAGGATACTTGGATAAGTATATTTTGTTTTGATCAAAGGAGGTCCCTGGGTGGCACAAATCCCACCACTGAAATTTTTTTCCCATTTGATTGAATTTAAATTTAAATTTAAATAAGGGAATGACTCCTATCCAAAATATAGAAGGAAAAAGCCAGAAGATGGAGGTCACATCAGCAAGATCATTGAGTAACTTTGAAATACATAATTTTTCTTCACACATTATAACAATGTTTTTAAATCAATCATTATTTTCTTACAAAAAAATGTGTGACATGTAGCAAGGTATGGGTAATTCAGCTAGTCTATCACAAAATGATTGTTCCAGATAGATTACTTATATAAGTAAATATATTTTTTCAAGTGATCAGCATTTTCTGTATACAGACATTTATCTATCTCTGATCAAATAAAAGTAACATAAATGATTCAAACTTGTATATACTTATAAAAATCAAAGCAAATATATGCTTATATACATATATATGAACATAAAGCTACATCAGTTGAGCATCTTGACATCATATAATGGCTAGCATGCTTGTCTCATGACAACAATTAGAACTGAGGAGTGATTCACTCCTCATTGGGTGCCCAACATTTTTGGCCTTGTGTCACATCTATGCTACACTTAAAAAATCGCCATTTACCTATATCAGTATATCAATAATTTTGCAACCTAATGATGAAAAATGCATTTATTTTAACAAATATTTTTCAACATAATCATCTCTCTTGTGAGCGCACTTAATCCCATAAATTTATATTGAAAAAGATTTAAAATAATCGAAGCCCTAATAATAAAAAAGAAAAATCCAACACTCACTTTAATGAGACTTGATATATATATATATATATATATATATATATATATATATATATTAGAAATAAATATATATATATATATTAGAAATATATATATATATATATATTAGAAATATATATATAAAATAATATATATAGAAATTACATATATATATACAAATACATGCACACATACACACATATATATATATATATATATATATATATATATATATATATATATATATATATATATATATATGTAAATTCTTTACAAATTTTCATGGGAGCTTTTTCTGTCAGAGTCCAACTGCATTTTTGATGATTATTTCCTCCTGCAATAATGAAGATTTCCTTTCTGATTATATATTTTCCTCCTTCACAACGTTTGCCATCATGTAATTTTAAATCCCTTTTCTAACAAGAATCAATCAATTGAGTCATGCATACACCTGTCAAATTGGCCAGTAATTTTTGTTGCCAGGAATAAAACTTGCTACCAAGTATTTCATTTTGTGTTGTTTTTTTTTGTTTTTAGAAATCTTGACAAGACTAAACATTTCATCTTATATCAATGACAGCAATCACATAAGACATTTTCATTGCAGAAAGAAAATGTCTGTAATGTTTCCATAGAAATTCTTCAAATAAGATCCTTTTCAATTTCTTGATCAAAGATAAAGAGATACAGTCATTATTTATTTTCGAAACAAAGTTTAGACATAGCACAGAAAGACATACAACCTATAGCATTATAGTAAGTAATTTAGCTTAACACAACACCACAATCAATAAGTATTCAACTCACTGTTCATGTTTGTCTACCATGAACTCTATTATTAGAAGCTTTGAAGTTTAAAAAGTCAGAATTATTAAATCCTTTGCTCTCAGAAAATCTACTGCCACATTAGCTTTATGCTTGTTTGCTTTCAACACCAATCAAAATGTTTCTTTTATCTCTAATGCATAGACCCTTTTTAGGTGATAAGTTAATTAAAGATTTTCAGGTTATATGATATAAAATTAGGTACCTCCACAAAAAGTACCTAAGTTTTACAATGAATTTTTAAAAATGAAAAATCTTTATTGAAGCTTTTATTTTAGTTTTAATTTCAAGTTTATATCTATAATAGATTAAAATGAAAAACAAGATTTTTAACCAAAATTTTGAATATGCTAGAAAGATTAAAAATTCAATAAAACAATCAAAAACTACTTTGGTCTTTCTTCTTAATAATAACATAAACATTTTGACAATAAAACTTTGTTTTTGTTAAGTTTGGGGACTTTTTTCATCATGGTATGCTGTTTTGTCAGCGAATTATTTGAGGTGCCTTCATAAAATACAATAATTTACATATTTTAATAATACAAAAAATCATGGCTACAGCTTCAAAAAGTAACCTACCATTTGCAAGTAGAAATTATTACCTTTATCCATAAGTTTCAAGAATCCCTTGAAGGAAAAGTATGATGCTAACAATTTTATACATGCATGACAGTAGATCATGAACAAATGAAAGTACCAGTAAGCCAACCCAGCTTTTTACATAGGTAAGAACATGACCTTACATAGGTAAGAATATGACCGTAAGTAATGATATATAGGGTTATATGTGTGAGAGGTTGACTTCAAAGATCAGTTAAGGTCAGTAGAGTGTACAATATGCCATTACTTGAAAAGAATTACTTTATAATAAATATCACAACCAGAATATTATATTCCTAGGGGTAGTAAAAGATGATGGTGTGAGTGGTGCTGACCTTCAAGATAAACATTGAATTAAAATAGCTTTGAAGTCAAGCAATAGACTAAAATACCTTTCTTCAGTTTTGTTTGTGAAACATTGAAAATGTTTTCTTACAAAATTTTAAACTTTTCAAGATTAAACTTGATATTTTCAGCTGCTTCAAAGATAAAAAAAATGCCTCCAAACTACAAAAACTTCTGGCAGTACTGTGAATAAGACATTCTTGCTCTAAAGTATGTTACAATCAAAGAAATAAATTAAAAACTGTTGCAACAGATTCCTGGGATATTCAGTTGTTCAAATCAATTGATAGTTACAGACATTTTCTGAAACTGTTCACAATCCAACTGAGAATTCCTTAATTCTCTGATGCTGACTGATATTCCTCACCACAGGGCTTCAACTTAAATTTGGGTTTCTTATCCGGATTACATGAAGTTTTGCAATGGAACTTTAAAGCAACTATACTAAATAGGGTATGTAAAATGGAAGGGGGTGTTAAATTTCCACAATTTTCATAATTCCAACAGCATTATTCACTGAATTCAAGTGATTGCATTACCTAGTGAAGCACAGTTTGATAAAATTCTTGAATGCAAGATCTTTAAACAGTTTATCTGTCACTGAAGTAGAAGGTTTCTTGGGTAGTTTTAGGGTGAATACAATATGCTTTCTCTCCACAAAATAAATAATATTTTCCCATAAATGAAAGTTTGATCTGCTTGGATAAATTGAAATGTTATATTTTTATTTGTACAAAAGTATAAGATACATATATATATATATATGCTTTGAATATTTTTATGAGGGCTTTTTTTGCTTATGAACTTCAAAATCCAAAATGTATTCCTTGCACAACCCAATAAAAAACATACAAATATATAATAGGTGTATTAACAAGAAAATTAAGATTGCAAAAAGAAAAAAATAATTCCATTAATTAACCTATTTGAAGATTTTTTTCTTTCTGCTTGATTTAGTTATTCATGCAATGAAAAATATTACTGCAGTTGAGTTCTGAATAAAAACTTATTTTATCAGACATGATGGCCCTCCTTTCATTTGTGTTCAAAAGAATCAGTAGCAATTCCATGGTTTGCAATCTGCCAAGTGATGAATTTAGTAGCAGGTGCTACTTCTGATTGCATTCTTTGCTGATCAAATGATTTTCATCTTTGGAAAATGAAAGAACCCCATTTTCTTTTGTACATATCAGCTGGTAAGAAACCAGAGAGATAATCTCAAATCCAGTACTCAAAGGAAACTCATGCATATTGTGAATTGTGCATATGTTTCTGTTTGCATCTGCATATAGGGATAGCTGCAGCAAAGCAGTTTGTTGCACATCAGTTTATAACTTGTTTTCATTATTGAAAATATTTGTGAAGAAGACCTTGGCCAATCATCTTACAAGTCTTATAGATCTTGATGTATGTGACTTGCTGATGGGATATTACAGATGACAATGATTTGCCTTCATTTAGAAGATCTGAAAAGAATTCCAAACACAACTGACAACCTGGCATAAATCTCTTGAATTTTAATGGCATATGGATTATATCTTGAATCACATAAAACATATAGCAGGTACAGATTACAAAATAAAAACTGTTATGTAAGGAATATGACATATCACTTTGATCTTAATACAGAAGCATGAATCAATGTATATGGTTAAAGATGACTATAAAGAAATAAGCAAAGACTATGCAACTTGAAAAATTACAATAATTTGTGTAAGGTTAGAATAAAGAAGTAGAATTTACAGAAAAGCTTCTTTTATGTAATTAATCTCAATAGTGTTGCGTATAATTCAGTGACTATAGAAATATCTCTCCAATCCATAAGTTGAATTTGAGTCAAAGTCATTACTTTTTTTTCATTTATTTTGTATTTTCAATTTGTATTTTTCTGATGTATTATTTTATATAGAAGCAAATCATTTTTGGTCATTACAATAGATGTGAGTAAATCTGAAATTGTTTTAAACTTTTCATGAACAAAAAATCTCATTTATCAAATTATTTCAAGGTATGAGAATCTTTGTTTTGGTAGAAGATAAAGTAAATCCTTTTTCTTCAAGATAAGATGAGGAGAATATTGTTTTAATTTAAAATTAAGTTAAATGAATCGGCATAGAATAACTTACAACAATGTTGAAGTGATAAGTGCAGTGCAACAAAGGAATGTATGAATAAGGGAAAAAAGTGTAAATACTTGTTGGGAAATGTATATATGAAGTTTGATAAAAGTTTATTCATGGGCTTTATTTATTGACTCTGAATAGTAAAGTTTTTTTCCCTTTTAGTAGAATTGTTTAACAGATATATGGGTATTCAGATAACTTATGACATACATAAATGTCTTCTGGGAATGTAAGAATACACAAGGCAATATCAACACCATAAATATTAAGGCATGAGTGAAAAAAACACACAATATTTGAATGTTTGGTTTGTTGTATGAAAATAAGGAAAAGCCAGTCATTAGACATTTCTACCAACATCTGATTAACTGGATTAATCTGAATTTTAATACAGCAAAATTTACTCACAAAATAGCTGATATTAGGCTATATCAAAAGAGTTTTTTCATTTTTTAATCAACTTTTCCCCCACTTTAAAAAAATCAACTTATATAATGCTCTACATATGGTATCTTTTGATGACCTAAACTCTTCTGATTGTTTTCAAGTGATGCTTGTCAGATTTACCTCTCTATCTTCTTTTATAAACCACAATAATCAGCAGTTGATGGTTGTTGACATTTAGGCATTATTTCAAAGTCACAACAAAGTGCAAAAGTCTTAAACCAGTTTTGGGTAGTATAGTCAGGTATAATATTTGAAATAAAAGGTACAGCTCAGTGGGAGAGTGTGTGTGTGTGCTGAACTTCTGCCTTCTTAAACATATTGTCTGTAATCAGGTGTGGTGAGACTGTATGCATGTCCCTACTCAGGTCATGGAACTGTTTCAATGGCCTGACTTGGGTGCTAGAATTTCTTTTTTCAGTGGTTTTGCTTTCTTTCCTTTTTTCTATGCTAGATTTACTGAGGAAATTGTCAACCATCAATTATTATTTCAGTCATCTTATCCACTAGTATTGCTCTCTGTCTATTCCAAACTTCATTTGATAAGTGTTGATGAACACACTTTTATTCTATATATGATCAAACATGTCAGATTTCATTGTCTTCTATAACAATATTCCTGTACTCTTAGTTTTAGTGGGTGGCTAATCTCACTTTTGTATTCCTTGCCACAACTGTAGAGGATGGAATACATACAGTTCTTGGTCCTGTTTTCTTCATAGGAGAGCTTGGTTCAGCTGAGATATCTCTGAGTGGTTGAACTAATTTTGAATACTCTCCTGATGTTGCAAAGACTGCAGAACCTTTGAATCAACAAGAAACAGGTGATCAGCATTAGAAACACCCTTCAGGATGACAACTACCCTGAAAGCCTAATATCAGCTTCTATGAGTAGGGATAAAATAGTTAAAATAGATAAGACATCAATAAAAAAAATTCCTCAGTTTGCCTACCATAGAAAAGATTATGAAAGTTGTGAGTTCAGTATCTGGGTATGGCAGCGCTGAAAAGTTCAAATGGGGAAATGAATAAAAGGTGAATAAGACTGGAGGGTATTAACTGATAAGTAAAATCCCCTAAGCATGGTTTCCTGGTAGTTGTGAGATCAATTCTTGGGTCTGGTAGTACTAAAAAAGTCACATATTCTGGTTCAGCGGAAGAAATGAATAAGCAGCACAAAGGTGAATAAAACTGGTAATTATTAACAGATATGAGTTATCTCATCTAAATATGATCAATGGAATGAGAACATTGTTCCTCCAAAGATTGACTGAAAAGTTTGGTTCAAAATTTTACAAAAGTTACCAAGTATGAAGACAAATAAAGCTGAAGGGTATAATAACCAAAAGAGGCGAAGCATAAATAATAATTCCTTATCTCAAAAATTCCAGCAAAAGACATTTGGACATGTGTGGTATGGATTATCACCCCTTATACGTATTTAAATAAGTCCAGCTCAGACACACTTGATTCTAAGTTGAATAAAGCTTCAGATAAGTTATACCTGCATTCTTATTTTCACTACACCATGTTAGTTATAACTTACATAAAATTTGTTATAAATATTTTAGACATATCTGAGATTTTGTATAGTGCCATTATGCACAACCGTTATGCAGAACCCAGGTAAAATGACTGTTGACGTAAAGTACAAATAAAAATAAACAAATAAAAATAACAATTATACTGATCCTAAAAATATTTATTCTTTTATCTTTTCTGGATATTTATAGGATGCAAAATTTGAAACATTGTTTAAAGTTACAATTTTGAGATATTCATTCATGTTTTTTTTTTATCAAATTGCTTCAACAAAGTATGAGCAAATGTCAAGTGAAATCAACATTGAAGGCATAAATAAAAAGAAAAGAGATCTCAATGATCAATGAAAGACTGGATAAGACGGATTGTAGGGTTTTTTTTTTCTTACTAATCTGAAGACCAGCTAATGCAGAGCCTGGGGTTCTGAGATTTTTCAAGGAAGGAAGATTTCTATCAACTTCTCTATCAAGTATTGACATTGTAAGGATTTATCAGTTGATACCAATATTTTCAGAAGCTTACTGCAGGCAATGTTCTCGACATTGACTGCCTGCTGTGATAGGTTGTGTCTAAAATCTTCTTCAGTAGAAAATGTTTAAGAGAAAACTGTTTTATTGACTTTGCTCTGAGAAATCATTTGTGTTCAGATTTGCAAAAGATTTTAATTGGCTTTAGCACTTATAGGAAAACACTGCTATTTCCATGGAAATAGAAAAGAAAGGTGATTCAAAATAGGTAAATTGCAACCTTTAAAAAATATGTTAAAAATAAAAACATGAAGCAGAATAGCCACTTAGACAATGTTTGGTCAACAAGTATCAAAAGTTTTGTCAAAAAAGGAATATTTATAAAATAATTGATCAGATGAACATTTCACTATGGTACCTAGGCTTTTTGTATTTAAGTGCAGTACTAGATTGGCATCTAGGTCTCATCAATTTACATCTGAGCTGGCTAGATGTTGCCATAAGTTTTATGCTAACAGTTTCTTCTCTCATGGAAGTCCCTTCCAGCTGCATGCTTTCCAGCCAACTTTAATCTCCAAAAATTTAAATGCAATGTTAATTCATATCTACTGTCTTCCTGATTACTTTTTTCTCTTCCCCTCAATACTAATGTTTCTGTTCCTAATTCTTCCACACCTTTTACCCTTTGTATTTTAGTGGCTTCACTGCCTTGCATGGCGGGGGGGGGGTGATACTGATTTAAAAAAAATGTTTTTTGAATTATTTACTTCTGATATACTTATTTCAGCCAACTGTTGTCTTCATAATATTTGCTGTGCTTCATTAAAATTAATAAATATATTAACTCATTGTTTTATAACAGGCATTGCTGTCACCAATTGCTAGTATATAATCTATAGAACTTAACAAAATTTTTCCAATGATTATTTAATTTTAATTGACAAGGTGTATTAAGTAGAAGTTATGGCACCCTCCATCTAGACAAGGTATTATTGTTGTCTCAGAGAGCAATCAATTCTAACCATATAAAACATTTTTATACCTTCACACATATACACCTATTTTGTTCATTTAATTATGAACTTTAAATATTGACTGCATATAAAAAGAACTATTATTTTCATATTAAATTATTTTATTTAAATATTGTTCTGTTCATAATTTCATATTGTTATTTAAAATTCCTTGATTCTCTTCTGCCTGTAGCAGAGTGACAGGTCAGATTGTAACAGATATCACTTTGCTACCACTTGTAATGAGTGCAAGCATGCCCTCAAATAGGCAAAGTTACTTGATAGAATAAGACACCATATAGTCTCTGGCAAGTTCAGTTCTAGAGATTATTGACTGCTTTGCAAGAGTGTACTGAACTTTAAATATTGACTGAATATGATCAGAACTATTATTTTTCATATTAAACATTTTATTGAAATGTTGTTCTGTTCACAATTTCATATTGTTATTAAAAATTCATTGATTCACTCCTGCCTGGTCAGCTTCTATAGCCCACAGGAATCACTTCTTCCAGTTATACCAGAACAACAGGTTCAATCGTAATAGATGTCACTTTGTCACCACTTGTAATGAGTGTAAGCATGCCTTCAAAGAGGCAATGTCACTATTCCCTGATTTTTCACTATTCACCATTTTCTCACAAGTTCAGTTCCAGAGATTACTAACAGCTCTGCAAGAATATGGTGAACAAGATCAAATCCTCAGTCCTTTAATCAAATTGAAGTGTTGACATGTGCTGCAGATAAAGCACAGTGCTTTGCTTGGAAATTCTCTTCCAACTCATCTCTCAGCTCATCTGGAGTATTTCTGCCTGATTTCCTCCCTAGAACAATCTCTACTAAATAATATACATATAATTCCATTTATGGTTTCTGCCATCAGTTATAAACTAAATTCCCACAAGGTTTGAGGATTTGTTGGTATGCCTGCAGTTGTCGTAAAGAAATGGGCACATGAACTGGCTCCTCTTTTTTCCAAATTTTACAATAAATGCTTTGCTACTTCTTGCTTTCCAGCTTGCTGGAAGTCCTCTTCAATAGTTCCTGTCTTTCAGAACCCCAAGGAAACTTTTAACCCTCAAATGATTACCTTATTAGTCTCTTACTTATTTTTGGCAAAGTACTTGTGGAAATCCCTTCTGATTTCTTGGTTTCCTGCCACCTACAATCTTCAAAAATTTAAATATAATGTCAATCGCCATCTTCTGTCTTCCTGAATCCTGTTCCTTTATAGTCCTTTTATTCACTTCTCCTCAATAAAGTCTTCTCATTCTCTTTCACTCCCTATAAACTCCTGCATCCTAGTGTCATTATTGCCTTACTTGAGGTTAAAAAAAATAAAAATAATCTGCATTAATTAAAAAGAAAAAAGAATTTTACTTGACATTTTTTCTTGTATACTACTTTTGCTTCTGTTGCATGTCAGAAACAGTATATCTGTTAATATATCTTATTTAAAAATTCCTACTCTTTGCTTGAATACTTGTCTTCTTTAGTTGGAATCAGAACAATGTAATTTTTCTTTGTCAAATATTAAAATTAACATTTTTCTTGGTTCTATAGTAATGAGAGGTCATGTTCTAAGATTATATTTCTTATTACCTGATTTGTCTGAAAAGTTTATTTGCTTATTAAGTAGAATATTTACATAATAAACCAAAATCAATTTTCGACCGACCCAATATTTTAAAATTAAAACAGGCTTACCTCATATATAGGTTTTCATGGTCACAATCATGATTACAAATCCCACAAACCATTAGAGCAACTACAGTAGGGAAAATAAGTATTTCATTTCCTGCTCATTTTCTGAGTTTGCCACCTTACAAAAATAGGAATGGTCTATAATTTTTAGGGTAGGTCCATCTTGAAAGTGAAAGATAGAATATAAAAAAACATTCTAGAAAATCACATCATATTAATTTTTGAACATTTATTTCTTTTTTATTGAAAAAATAAATATTTTACTCACTAACAACCAGTAATGATTCAGGCTCTACAGACCAGTTATGTGACCAGGAGGCATATAGACTAGTCCTATTACTCAATTATTACTCCTAATCAAGTACTCATTACCTGCATTCACAGAATCCTTCAATGAATCAGAATCTAATCTCTCCACAATGGGCAAGATGAAAGGACTGCCTAAGGACATCTGGGACAAAATTGTATACCTGCAAAAGACTGGAATGGGCTACAAGATGATTGGCAGGCAGCTAATTGAGAAGGAGTCAACTGTTGGTGCAATAATAAGAAAATGGAAGAAACACCAATTGACTATCAGTCTCCCTCAGTCTGTAGCTACATGCAAGATCTACCAATATGGAGTGAACCTGATGATGAGAAAGGTAAGGAAACAGCCCAGAACTATGTGGCAAGAGCTTGTTGATGATCTCAAGGCAACTGGGACCACAGTCACCAAGATGACCATTAGTAACACACTACGTTGTAAAGGACTAAAATCATGTTGTGCCCACAATCTCCCCCTACACAAGAAGGCACATGTACAGGCTTGTCAGAAGTTGCAAATGAGTACCTGGATGATTCAGAGGAAGGTTGGGAGAAAGTGCTGTAGTCAGACAAGACTAAAATTGAGCTTTTTAGCATCAACTTAACTTGCCATGTTTGGAGGAAAATAAAAACTGACTTGGTCCCCAAGAACACCATCACAACCATTAAGCATAGTTATGGAAACATGATTTGGGGCTGTTTTTCTGCTAAGGGGACAGGATGACTACACCTGGTCAAGGGAAAGATGGATGGTGCCAAGTACAGGGATATCTTGAGTGAAAACCTCTTTGCTTTAGCCAGGACATTGAAGATGGGTCGTGGATGGGTGTTCCAACATGACAATGACCCAAAGTGTATGGCTAAAGCAACAAAGGAGTGGCACAAGAAGAAGCATATTAAGGTAATGGAGTGGCCTAGTCAGTCTCTGGACCTTAATCCTTTAGAGAATCTGTGAAGGGAGCTGAAGCTTCAAGTTACCCAATAGCAACCTACAAACCTTTAGGATTTGGAGAGGATCTGCATAGAGGAGTTGGCCAAAATCTCCCCTGGGATCTGTAAAAATCTTGATAACCAAATACAGGGATTGTCTGGCTGCTGTACTTGACAACAAAGGTTTCTTCACCAAATACTGTGTTATGGTTGGTAGGGGGCAAAATATTTATTTTTTTAATAAAAAAGATATAAATGCTCAAAAATGAATATTGTGCGATTTTTTGGAATTTTTTAAATTCTGTCACTTTTAAGACAGACCTATCCTAAAAATTATAGACTGTTCCTATTTTTGTAAGTTGACAAAGTCAGAAAATCAGCAGGGGATGAAATACTTATTTTCCCTACTGTATAATGGAAATGTGTGTGTTTAGAGCAAACTAGCCCAGTGGAGCCCATATCTCTTCAGGCTGGTTATGAATTTAGAATTTTATTTCTCCTAGAGTGGCTGCCAGCCAAGGCTGAAAAATCAGATCTTCTCTGCTTAACCCATAGTGAGAGGAAGAAGTGAGGGATTCATGCCAGGTGCATTAGAGCAATGTGAAAAAAACTGACACAGTTACAATCTGAACCTGGTATGCTGATTTCCCTTTCACCACCAATAACCATTTATGCTATATGCATCTCTTGTATAATTTTGAAAAATAATCAAACACCACTTTTATTTCAATTGTCATGTATTCTTAATTGGACAAACATTAATGAGATCCTTTGTAGTAGGTGATTCACTAAAAAATGCTGCACACCTTGTTTTTAATTTTTGGTAATAATTGCATTAGTAAATGCGTTCAATGCACATCCTGGTGTCTGTTAAATACGATTATTTTCAAACTTTAAAAATATTCTTAAAATGACAATAAACATATTTTTCAAATATCATCTTATTTTTTTTTTTTTTTTTAAGCATTTCCCCCCAAGCAAGGCGGGAAGGCACTAGGATGCAAGAGGTTACAGAAAATTTAGAGCAAGATCAGATAGGAGTGATAGAAGAAAGGATGAGTGTAGTGGATAGATCAAGGCAACTGCAGATGTCGATTGACATTACACTTGAATAGCTGGAGATTATAGCTCACAGGGAAACAGGAAAAGGGAAGGCAGTTCCACAGGCGAGAGGTGCAAGACATGAAGCTATTAGAGTAGAAGAGACGGCTAGATTTAGGAGTTTTGACAGTGAAGGGGTGAGAGCTGGATGCCAGCCTCGTAAGGCGCTGGAATTCATGACGTCTGGGAACCAGCGAATGCAGCTCCTCGGAGCAATTTCCATGAAAGTATTTGTAGAACAGACAGAGGGAGGCGACGGCGCGTCTGTGAGAAAGTGACTGTAGACAAGACACCAGGGCAGGGCCAACTACATTGCATATCCGCCTCTGGAGCCTATCAAGAACCCTGAGGCAAACAGAAGGGGCACTAGACCATATATGGCAGCAATACTCCATGCAAGGGTGAATTGTTGATTTGTGGATCTGGAGGATCGACTCCGGGGAGAAAAACTTCCTGGCACGGCTCAGGGAGCCAACTTTCCTTGCAGTGGATGAAGCAATTGACTCAATGTATTTATTTCATCTCAGGTGAGCAGTCAACGTGAGACCGAGAAGCCGCAGAGAGTTGCTCTTGAGAAGTTGAGCATCAGACATTCTAATGGAGGGAAAAGGAAGGATCTCTGTGGTGATTAATAGAGAGCAGTTTTGTCTTAGAAGCATTGAAGTTGACCAGCCAATTCATGCCCCAGTTCACAATCGATTGGAGGTCCTTTTCAATACGCACGGCCAGGCGAGTTTTGTCAGTGAGACTAGATTTGTTTTTGAGGCAGGAATAAATTGTGGTGTCATCCACGTAGATGCCAACTTGGGAAGTTATTGCGTCAGGAAAGTCATTTATGTAGATAAGGAATAGAGTGGGGCCTAGGATGAAGCCTTGAGGAACACCTGCGTTCGAGGGATAGGAACTGGAGGGGAATCCATTGAGAACGACCTTCAATTTATGGTTTGACAGGAATGATCATATTAGGTTATATAATCGACCCGTAATGCCATAACCCTGGAGCTTGTGAAGAAGGCCGGCATGCCAAACCCTCTCAAATGCTTTTGCCACGGCTCGGGCTTCCCCGTTATTTTGAAGAGCTCAGTAGACTGTTTCAGTGATGGCCGTAAGCACATTGGCTGTAGATCGGGCAATGCAGAAACCATATTGCTTGTCTCATGTGAAGTGGTTAACCACCCTGGTATTGATTAGGGCTTCAAAGACTTTGCCGAAGAGGGGAAGGAGACTGATAGGCCAGTAGTTGGAAGGGTCAGAGGGGTCGCCGGAGTTCTTGAAGACAGGAACGATCGAAGAGGACTTCCAGCAGTCAGGAAAACAAGATTCCTTGAGGCAGTAGTTGTATAGTTTAGAAAGGGCAGGCGCCAGTTCAGGCACACATTTCTTCAAGACAATGGCTGGTATCCCGTCTCCACCACTAGCCTTGTTGGGTCTAAATTGGAGAAAACGCCCAGTACCAAAGATGGGGTTATGTTTAACCCACTCAATATGGCCTCAGTTCTAAGAGGGAAGTCGGGTATGGGTACACCGGAAGAGTCGAGTGTCGAGTTCAATGAAAATTTCTGAGCAAAGCATTCAGCCTTGTCGGTAGAGGAGGTCAGGAATGCGAACTGGTTGAATAAAGGAGGTATAGAGGGTTTGCAATTGTTCAATATGCTCTTGCAGAGACGCCAATAATCTTTGGAGCCAAATTTGCGAGATGCAATACATTCCTTCATCCGAACCACAAATAGTGACTTAGCATCGTTGAGGACATGCTTACATTCGTTACGGGCGGAGGCAAAGAGACGTCTATTGCAGTCAGACATGTCGCTACAGAATAGGTGGAAGTAGTGGTTCCTATGGGCGATGGCGGCTGACCAAGCAGCCGAGAACCAGGGGGAGGAGCGCGACTTGACCCTATATTTCCTTGATGGGATGAAAGCGTCGATTCCAGCTTTAACCCAGGAAGAGACCTCAGAAGCACTTTCTTAGATGGGGAGCTTAAAGACTCCATCCCAGGGGACATCGCGGAGGAAATCCTGGAACACGTCCCAGTCAACTCGTTGATAGTAGAACGAAGTTCTCATGGTAGGAGGTTGTTTATAGGGGGTGGAGTTGAAGGAGATGTTAACTGATACTACTGCATGATCAGAGTTACCAAGAGGGCAGAGTTGTGAGGCACTGCAGGATTCGGAGATGGAGGTAAAGCACAGGTCGAGAAGAGAGGCTTTACCTTCCTGGTTGAAGGCAAAACGAGTGGGGAAGTTAACTATCCGTGTGAAGGAATGGGAGATTGAAAAATTGAGTGTTTGAATGCCTGCGTGGTCAGTAGTAGCATTCTTAAGCCACAAGGTGTGATGGGCGTTAAAGTCACCAAACACAAAAATGTGAGCAAACGGGTGGAGGGAGATAGCCTTGTCTATGCTGTCAGAAATGCTATCGAGTATCCCACAGTCTTGAGAGGATGGAGAGCGGTAAAGGAAGAAGAGATAGCTTACCGCATTGAGGAGAGATAGTCAGAGACATGTATGACTGGTCTGGCGATTCGAGAGAGGACTCTCTGGCCAGAGGGAGATGTTCCTTGATGTAGACACCAAGACCGTGCATGTGGGTTAGAGAATCTTTTCTGAGGAGAGGAAGATAGCCGGGGATTGAGAGATCAGAAGAGGGGATAGACGAGACAAGGTTTGTCTCACAGAAAGCCAGTATATCCGGGCCGTTGGCAGTGAGGAAAGATTCCAGACTGCAGAAATTTGTCCTAATGCCCCGGATGTTGGAGAACGAAATGTTGAGGGATTTAGGTGGTTTTTGAGAGGCTGGTTTAGGGTTAATCTTTCGGTTTTTGTAACTCATGTTGAATTTTGTTTGTAAGATGAGAAGGCCCAAAGTAGAAGAAACAGACAGTTTCGACCGTAACGCGGGCAGAGAGGAGTTGGCAAAATCTGTATCATTATGTGGCCTCAGGATTGCCCACCGGAGATGACTGCAGGGACACCTTTCCATGCACGATATGGCACTACAAACACCCGGGGATTATACAACTGTTGATCAGAGCGGCCGCTCAAGATGCTACGCAAGAGTTAGGGCTCCTAACTACCAGTCGGAAACAGCAACTAGAGAACTGTCAACCATGTACCCTCAGAATGAAGAGGTGATGCCACAGACTGCACACATCACGGGAGAAACAGAGCTGCACTAAAACATAGGCCAGAGTGAGAAAGAGTACTGGGAACCCCTTCCTAGACAAGAAACAAGGTGTAAGCCTCTACTCATGTCCAATAGAAGGGGGTGGGAGTGTTGACCGGGCGGTAGAAGAGACTACCTACTCCTATTACAGATAACACAAAAAAGGACGACACAAACAGAGGGAAGGATTTGGGGGGGAGGTAACAGGTAAGGAGTCCTAGATCACACTTGGCTATACCCTATCACATTAAGTTTTAACTTAGTATAAGTCCCATTCTCTATTCTAAAAAGAAATTGAAAATAAGGTTACCCGGATTTATTATCGCATCTAGCCAAAGACATTTAATTTTGCATTTTTCCTGTTTTTTTTTCTTTCGAACCGGGATTTCTTACTAAACTATCAAATAAGGGAGAATCATTGGGACAAAATGTCTTTGAGTGGGGGGAGAGAAAAAATATATAAATTTAAAAACAAAGAAAAAAAAAAAAATTTACATAAATTTCAGTACATATACCTTAATCTTGAATTTGCAATAATTTTTTTATTTATATAACAAACCAAAAGTTTATATACATTTACCATATCAAATTTTATTATGCATCTTTAATTATTGATCCCAAAACATGGAGAAGGCAATAGGAAACCACTCCACTATCTTTCCCAAAATGTTATGGCAATTCCCAAATAATGAAGAAAGGAAATATTTGGAGAGCCACGAGTTTCAAAATCCTGAAAGGACATAGCATTAAAAATATGCCAGATGAAACTCAAATTCATTCAGTTTAATATAATGCAAATCAATATTTATGTTATTGAATTGTAATAAAGTATATTTCCTACAGATATAAAAGGAGAGACATTTTTCAATGCAAATTTCTGTTATCTCTGCTATTGTTATAGTATTTTCTTTTACTCTGAATAGTATTAGTGTTGGTTTCATTGCTTTCTTTCACTTTTGTTTTGAACACAAAACTCTGTTTATGTGTTCTTGACTTTTTAATGTTGTATGTACATATTTACTTCATTCAATATCTCACCAATATGAAATTATGATGCAAAAAAAAATAAAAGTTTATTTTCATATTGTCCAGTAAATAATGTTTCCTTGCTATTCCCGTGACTACTAATAAATCATAATACTAATCACCTTTTGATAGTCTTGCTTTACTTGGCTCTTCTGGTAATTTTTATTGCTAACTAAATCCACAATGATCAAATATTTCTCTCTGATATTGTATAACAGTTAAAAACAAAGCAGAACAATCACATCAAAAAACAATTGTATCTATGAGAAGAATGAGAAGATATCTATATCTCATCCTTGATATAAAAATAATATGATTACACCTATTCTTCAATAATCAGGATCTTAGCTAACAGAATAAAGTACTATTCACCTGTCACTGTATATTTAGCAATATCATAATAAATAAACATGTCAGGTGTAACATTCAATATTACACCATAATTCAGAAAAGAATGCTGCACTCTTATTCTTTATTTTGTATTTTTTTATGGTATAAGTCTACAGCTCTTGCACATTTTATAAAGCCATCTTTGGTATAAGTCTACAGCTCTTGCACATTTTATAAAGCCATCTTTGGTATAAGTCTATAGCTCTTGCACATTTTATAAAGCCATCTTTGGTATAAGTCTACAGCTCTTGCACATTTTATAAAGCCATCTTTGGTATAAGTCTACAGCTCTTGCACATTTTATATACTTGCACTAACTTCATCATTATCTGAAATGCTCATCATAATAGCATATAAAAATATTGGAGATATATTAAAAATTTGTTTTAGTTATTAGACAATGAATTTTGGTTTTCTAAAGCTTTCAAAAGGTAACTATTGCCATCAAATGCCTGAGATTATTTCTTTCCACAATATGCTATCAGTTGAACATTTACTATTATTGTTGCACCCATCTGAAAACACATCTAATAAAATATCAATAACAGTAAAATTTATACAAGTTTAACTATTTAAAACAGAGAAAATAACAGTAAGGAAAATATAATTAAATCTACACCATTAAAGAGCCAAATATGTATAGATTTCAATAAAAAGAAAGTTTTATTAAAAATATAACTAAATGTAATTTGTAAAGATTCATTTTTAATCCAATATTTTTATTACTTCAAATATTATTATAGTGGCTACTCGTATACTTTGGATATGAAACGAAGTAAATATGGACCTTCTGAGAAAAAATATCTGAATGAGGAAGTGTACTTTCCTTAAAAGGGAAAATAAAGCCTTACTGAACTATAGCTGAGTGGTAAAGCATGCCTTAAAAGGGAAAATAAAGCCTTACTGAAATGTAGCTGAGTGGTAAAGTATGCCTTAAAAGGGAAAATAAAGCCTTACTGAAATGTAGCTGAGTGGTAAAGCATGCCGGATCAAATGGTGGTTTCTCCTAAAAAATGGGACAAAGGTTAAATCCCTGTTTGAGATAACATTTTTTTTTATTAAGATTTGTCAATTGTGCAAGCAAGTTGATGTAATACATACTGTTTACAATAAAAATAAAAATTTGGCATCTATTTCAAATATAAGTATTCACTAATAATAACATTTGAAGTATAAAAATAAATAGAAAAAAATAACTAAATGTATAAATCAACTCAGTAGGATACATCATAACTCCAGTGATATTTGTACTTAAAGCTCTTATATTATAAAACTAATGCTATAAAAATTCTCTCCTACTGAGCTGTAGAAACAGAAGTCAATAAACATATGTCTATAACTGATTACAAGCTGAAAAAAATTTTTTTTAAGTGAATATTAGAAATTTTCAAAATGCTAGGCAGAAAACGAAGATTGAAGGATATAAAGACCTGAATGCAGGAAGATAAGAAAGATTCAGCTGCAGGTGTTGGCATAAAAGAAAGAGGATGAAAAGATGCACTTTGAAATGCAATGCTTTCCATGCATGAGAACACTCACTTTGATTCATAACCAATGCATGTCACTGTCTTTATGAAAGTGCCAGAAGTGTACTGATTGCACAAATGTTGAATGCACTGGGCTGATCATTTATAAGATTGGAGAGTAAAACTGCATCTGTTACTTGACTAAAGACAAGCATTGAAGCAAAAGTGAATGCAAATTAAATGGATAAAGTGTCTAATCAGAATCAAATCAAGCTATGTGCAATAACATGGCAACTCTGGAAAGCTGAAATGTAAATATTACCAAGTGAAAAGATGTCATGCTAAGTTACGGAATTCTTTACTATATCATACTATAAGATATAATGTTAAATTATTTTAAACTACACAACATGTTAGTCATACCATTTACATTATGGGTAGAAATTGGTTACTTATTGAGGTTGTTATATGGGTTTTGTGTAAAAGAAATGGAAATGTTTGAAAGAAAATTAGGAGATGGTGTAAAAACTTTCAGCATAAATAAGAAGGGATACCAAATAGTGACTAATTTTGAGAAGTATATCAGACAAAGAACTTTTCATTAGTCTCTTGTATTTAGTAAAGATTTCTATTATCAAAACTATACTAACCAAATATAATTCAACTAAAGACTAAATCTATAAAATTTAGAAGATTTGCATTTTGTAATGCACTTTAATATTCTTTTCATACATGTTAAAAGTATATTGTTAAAATTACATAAAAAGGATAAAGAACATTATAAAATGAAAACTGTTTATTAGAAAAAAGCCTAACATGCAAACAGAATGCACATGTAAATTAAATTAACAGCATAATTGATTGAATAATGATGGAGAATATTAATAAAATATCTACAAGCCATTGTTTTTAATTACTTCTGCACATCTATAGCCACAAGACTTCATTAATTTGTCACATTCTTTAGGTGTGATTTTGTCTCATTCCTTCTGCATTTTATGTCACAGTTCAGTGACAGTCATTGGTTTTCTTGAACTAACATAATGATCTTCTAAAGATTTTCAGTTGGATTGATATTTCAACTTTGGGTGGGCTATCTTGGAATCTTGATGCTTTCAGTTTTAGAGAAGGAGCATTATCGTATACAAATATAAGAAGAAACAATATGTTATTCAGTAATATTCCTGTAAATGAATTACTGGGCCAACAACAGTGTCAAAAACATCAACACATGAATAAACTATTACTTCCAAATAAATATATATCTCAGTAATTGTCAACTTGTCAAAAGACTTAGTACATTAACATTATCTCAAGAAATGACATATACATGGAATAACTTTTTATTCCATTAGAAACAAATGAAAGAGTACTGAATTATTAGATAATATCAGTCTTATATGGCAATGAATGCTGGACAATCTCATCTCATATGAAGAAGAGACTTGAAGCAACAGAAATGTGATTCTATATAAGGATGCTGAGAATATCACAGACCGAACATGCAAGCAACAACAAAGTTTTAGAGAAAATAGAAGCAAAATGGACACGAGGGCACATAATAAGAAAAAAGGGCTTGGAAAATTTGATACTCACAGTAAGTTAAGAGGAACAGAGGAAAACAACACATGACCCACAAAATGAGTTTGTGTAAATGGTTGGCAGAACAGAGATTAGGAGAGATAACAAAATGACAAAATTTATTGTGCTATAATTGTGGAGGAACCATGATCACAAATGACTGAAGATTATGAAGAACCATGGCCACCAACGTCCTGAAAGGACATGGCTTATAGAAAAAGAAGAACTTCAGGAGTGTTTCATGTCTGAACAGTGTTTCTGGTTACTCCAACATTAATCTGCCATCATGTGAGTGTTCAATATATCACAGATACTGTTCTTCCATAACCTTAATATCTTTGCATAGTCATCATTCAAATCCCCTAGGTTAGCTGGAAATATTTTGAACAGATGTTCATAATTTTCAGCTTTTGTATTTCCCAAACATTTTTCCATGACAGGCACAAAAGATTCTTGTGCTCTTATCTTCATATCAGTCATTGAGTTCATGAAATTGAATCTTTCATTAAGTTTTTGATTTTTGGTCCATCATAAACACCAGCTTTTACTTTGTCATGACTCAAGCCAGGAAATGCTGTACTGGAAACATTTGCTGTCTACATTGAAAACATTGACAGACTACTTCATTAAATGCATTTTCATATAAAGGTAGAGAAATATGATTTTTTTTTCACTCTACCAATGGTTGATTTCTGACATTCTTTTCTCCAACACTCAAGCTTGTTCTGACTGGCCAAATTTTATGTGCCCAATGCTTGTCCTTAATGCAGCTATTCTACAGGCAAAGGAAACATGCATATTTTATATATTCTCTTTGTTGACTATATAAAAAGTTAACCTATTTGCAAATTCACACAAATGTTTCAGTTGCGTTCATTGTATTTGAGTAAATCTAATGCGGTTTCATGTGTCCATATTATTCTTCGAGATTTACAGTGACCAACAAGAATTACATCAGATAAATTTCCATTATGAAGTAATACACACTTTAAGCTCTTCTTTGAATTTTCTAAAGACAGCTGCCATTAGTTTGGGTTATACAGTGTCACACCAATGTCATCCAAAACTCCTGACGTCATGACAGTAGACAAAGTTATTGTCATTTACAAAGTACTGTAACAGGTATTTTTTCCTGTCACAATAAAAGGTTACTATTTTGCAGCAAATACTTGTCTTTCAGTTTTCAAGCTAAAAGTTCTGATAACACTTTTGATCTCTTAAAAAATTATTAAATTCTGCCTGAACAAACCTTTTAGGTAATGAGATTAAAATACTGTATCATACTTAGGAATATCCCCTGGCATATCAGTATCACTTTCATCCTTGCACAAAGATAACTGTGTAAGAAAAGATATAAGAATTTCATCTGAGTGGGGCACTGGATGAATCAATGAATCCAGATTTGGGTAATGATTTTTTTGCCAAGTAGAAGATTTGATCCCCAATTCTAATTTGAAAGTAAGCCAAATAGGCTCTCTTCACAAATTCTCTAATGTTCATCCTTTGGTTGTATAGCTTCTGAAAATATAATTAAAAACAATCTGGAAAATTTAAACATTCTCTTTGGCTGATTTATATTTTTAATTTTCAGACTGATGTCCTAATATTTTAGAACATCAGTCAGAAACATAAAATTAAAAATATAATAAATATGTAGTAAGTCAATATTGTTCTTAATCCATATTAGCCTAATTCTAAACTTTTGGGTCAAATACTTATATTAATTAACTATGCAACACAATGAACATAAGTAATAGTTATTCTAAAATATACTAAAATTTTTGAGTTGAAACTGATGCTATTAAAAATTCCAAAATTCAGACATATAAGAAATTTAATATGATTTAAATTTTATACCTCATAGAACAAAAGCTGACTTAGACAAAAACAACTCTCAAACGTAAGTCACCAGAAAAAATTAAATATCATTGGCCAGTATAATTGCTTTCTAATTTTGGGTGCTACATGATCTTTTTTAATAAACGATTTTTGTTCCGTAAGTTTCTTTGTCTTTGATTTTTTATGCAAATGTACCATTATGTATAACAATTTCATAATATTTACTGCATTTTTTAACACTCTTGAATCTGTAGAATTGGACATTTTCATTTCTAGACTTTCATTCTCTGATAATGAATGCTACTGTAAATTCCTTCTTTAGTGATTAATATTGAAGTAATTTAATCTCTAGCATCATTAATCATGGTTTGAATTGAAGTGAAAATCAAGATATCAAATTATAATTATTAAAGGCAATCAGATCATTGCACTAGATATTAGGATTACAGATTATTTCTACTGTCATTGTTATACTTGCATACTTGTACATTTTTTAATACCCATATATATATATTCATCATCTGAAATGAATCTATAATTAAGTGATCTATTTTTAAAAATCCAAGAAACTTTTGTGCTAATTTATTCACTTAAGAAATATTGAATTATATTTTACATACTCCTCAGTCATTTTTTAAGAAGCCAATTTTAAGGTATCACTTTTAACATTTTTTCTTTGATCTTTTGACTTTTCAATAACTTTTGCATACCTTAATAGAACATTCTTGCTATTGTGATTTGTAGTTCCACTTCTTAAATAATAATAATACACTTTGATACATAGAGCTGTGTAAGAAAGTGAAATGGCTGTTGGTATAAAGAACAAAATTTTCAAAATTAAATTGAATGTATCTACTTTGCATTAATGAAGGTATGAATTCATTTCTTTTTTGTTCTGTCCTATCATCAAATGTCTCTTCACAATAATGAAATGAGTTGTTAGGGCAGAGATTATTTCTGGTTATTTATACCAAATAACCTGATACTATTTACAAAATGTCAATATATATAAACAGTTACTTAATGAAAAGTAATCTTACTTGTTCTAGAGATGCTATAAAAGATCCACTGAACTCTAAGAAGCTTTCATGAAAGAGCCAACCAATGATGCATAGACCCATGTTTGTTCTCTCTTTGACATACAACAAAATAATTTTTCTTTATAGTTTCATACTGAAAAATATTTGCTTACAAGAATCCTCAGTGGATATTATCCTGTATATAGAATTATTATAAACAGATTGAATCTCAAAATTTATTATATATATTCTGATTATATTGTGTTGTTTCAGGTCAGCCCTTTATGAACTCACATCTTATGTTTATATTATGATTTGTATCAAGTTTTGTGTAATTGATGATTAGTAATTATCAATTACTTCAAGTAGAACAATAGAAGATTTTTAAGGAATACACTTCAGCACTGATTTCCTTGCACATTTTGAAACTGGTCAATTGTATGATTGAGGTTAAGTAAATTTGAAGTCCGTAATACAATGCTGATCGATTATTGCTATATTATTCCACCTTGTTTCAAACTCTGACTTTTTTGTATATAATGAAATCATTCAACTAAGTTAAATCTTTACTCTGAAAATGATAGAAAAATATGAAGGTGTTCATTTCAATATCTCAAGTCAAGATTGCTATCCATAAAGAATTGCAATATGCTAATCCATTGCTTCTTTATAAAAATGCATTTGATTTACTGATTCTGCATTTTTTCTGTTACTTTGAAATAGGCACCTCCAAAGAAATGCTAAAAAAGTGGTATGCATGATGAAAAAATTCAAAACTATAAAAATAAAATTTTATACTCAAAAACTTTATGTCATTACTAAAAAGAAAGATCAAAAGATTTTCTGATGCAAATATGATATTTTTCATTCTTTATAGAACCTGGAAATTTTTGTTCTTTTGACATCAAAGCAGTTAAATTTGAATAGAAAATTTGAGTGATTTTTTGTGGTGTAAACACATTGCTTTAGAAATTCTTTCAAAAATCAAATAATTGTCAAATTTTAATCAAAATTTCAGGACTTATTTAGAAATCAAATTATTTTTTAAATGTTTCTTTTTTAGAAAATCTTTGTAAAATATTTTTTATCTATTACACTCCTGCTATTTAATTTTTATGAAATTGCAAAATGTTTACATTTTTGTAAGGACAAGTCCCCTGAGAATTTAAATCATCAAAATCTTAATAATAAATTGAAAATTTATTGGTAATTTTCTGACATTATCTCAACAAGCATCCACATAAGTAAGGCTATAAAGGTAAAGTACCTAAAATTCAATATTTTCATAATTTTTAGTTAAAAAATAACAATTATATAAAAAAGTAATCATATTGTATTCATCAAGTAATTTCTTTCAGTTCTGTCCCCCTTACTTAAATTTCTCAAACATCAAACTATTAATAAATCACTCATTACATCAGAAAAACAATTCCTCCATGTTAAAAATGCTTTTCTTCTATATCTTATTTATAATTTCTTCAAATAACATATCAGAAAACTATATTTTTGTGAAAAAAATTTTAAATAAGAAAATTATTGTTTGTTAACAAATCTGTTAATTTATAGATTTTACTGATAAGGAGAAAATCAATCTAAATTTAATTCAAAATACACTAAAGTATTTTGCTTTTTGGAAATATTAAATTTAATCTATTACTTTGGAATTAAAACTAGAATTAAAGCTTCAAGATGTTTCCGTTTATAAAATGCATTTTAATCTTTTTTATTCACATTTTTTGGATATATCTACTTCAAAAGGTTTTGAAGATGTAATAGAACAAATTTACACTTTCCTTACTCTTTTAAATGAACTAAAAAGAGAAACTAGGTGGGTTACTGTGAGTGAAAACTAGAAATTGGAGAGAGTATAAAAATTGGCTGATCCAGGAAGATTGAGTTATTATTACTATTGAAAGTTTTTGTTTGTATGTTTAAATCAGGTGATATGCTGTGCATATAATCATATCATTATTTAAAAAGAAGATTGTTTTTTACTCTTCTGCCTTAATAATTTCAAGAATGACAGTAGAGTGGTAAAAAACAGGTTATGTGAAATCTTCTTTAAATCTATGTATTAACCAATGAATTCTGTCTAAGGATTCCAAATAAACAAATCATATATTTATGTTTCTTATCTTATACATAGAAACACTATGGTTATATTTTTCAACAAGTCAACATTATTTAAGTAATGACTGGCATTTATGTGTTTCAGTTTGCTACTAATGCTTACATCTTATTTGTTAGTCAATTCAAGGATCCTATGTAAATAAAATAATATAAAAATCTTAGAAAACTCAGAGCAATATCTGTGGCTGTCATGTATGTCTGATGTTGACAGCAATTTCAATTATGTCTTTGTAATTTTGAACAGAAAGACTTGCAAGAGCATTAAGGCTTGTCAAATCAGTTTTGTAACCATTCTAAGATTTTGATCCATTTCATATAAAAATGAAAGATAATCAACAGAAAGTTCAATTTTTAATTATGATAACAGCATTAACAATTATATTCATTCAGATCTGTATTTCAGTCAGTATTGTTCTTTTCATTAAATGTTCAAGTGATGAATTTAGGCTTTTAATGTAACCTCACCCACTAGTGACACTAGAGATAGCTTCAGTAAATTTCTGGCATTGAAAGGTTAATGTATGAAGTAATAAATAGAATGTTGTGCTTGAAAATGCTAAACAATGCTAGTTATTAAGAAAAGAAAAAATTATAGGGAGAGAAGAGAATGTAAAATCTCTTATCCCAAGTATTGTGAATGGTGTAAACAAAAACACAAAATTCTTACTCTAGTGTGAAATTTGTAGGGAAACAAACATTTATTACAATGATAAAAATATTTTTTGCAATATACAAATAGCACAAATTACAATATGGGCTTTGCACAAAATTTTCCTGGTGTGCCTCAAACTATCAAGGCAGGTTAACAGTTTTCTCAAATGCAAATCAGTTTTCCCTTAAAAAACTAGTTTGTGCAAAGCAAATGGGGATTTAACAACTTTCTTTTGGAGAAATTTCTTAGCAACAAAAGAAATTTACTTATTTAAAAATGTTCACAATTCAGAATGTTACAAGTTCAGTGGCTGAAATTTGAAATTCAAAGGTGGAAGTTGAAATTCATTGGGGAGCAAGAAAAGGTTGACCTACCTTGGTGAAGCTGGTTTTCTGGAGTTCTTTTGATGAATATTCAGATTTTTGGAACAGGTATCCTCAAATTTGAGATAAACTCTCACAGTTATAAAAGTCATTTTTATTTAAAAGATTCTACTTCTACTCCTTTCTCAACAGTGACAGTGATAGTAGGCCTTTATCATTCCTGGTCACCCCATGGTCTATTTCTTTCTCAGCAGCAGCAGCAGCAGCAGCAGCAGCAGCAGCTGTCTTTACTCACCAATAGTGTCATATTATATGCCATGATAGTCATAACTTTTTGATTAAATTTTACCTGAGGAAGTTTATAGTCTCTAAAAGCTTTCAACCAAGTGGCCTAATCATTTCTCTGCAGTAGTAATAGCAACCCAAGTATGGTCTACCCCTTTGGTCTACCCCTTTGTATGGTCTACCCCTTTGCAGCTAAAACTTTCCCTCTGATATAGAAAACATGTGGATCAAAACTGACTTCTAAAACAATTCCCCTGGAGGCCTATACTAAGAATCCAATCAAAACACATCTATTTTCAATTCAAATTTGGCTGTTGTTTTTAAACATCAAAGCCAGGCTTGCTCTAAAAGTTTTTGCCATGGAAAGTTAAAACCATTTGGGCTCATTTTGGCCATTTTTATGACATCAATTTGGAGCCAATTTTCTTTTAAATTTTTTGACTAAAAATAGTTACTATAATAATTTGGACACAATTTCGTTATTTTGATTATTTTTTCTTTCTCACACATTTGTAATATCGTTTTTGTTAAAAATAATTTTTATAATGTCAAATACAATTTTGACTGAGGCTAAACTAAAATATAGCTGGTTGAATTTATTATTTTTCAAATTAATACCAAATCTCATATGAGAATTTGTGCTTAGTGTTTAAACATGTTTCTTTAGGTCAAACTTTTCTAATCTACCAGATTAACGAGATGCATCTTCACCAGTTCAACTAGGAGAAGTATTTAAATCTGTATTTTGGCCTTCTGTTTTGAATGGTCAAATATCTGAGATTAAAATCTGTTATAGCCACAGTATAAATATCAGTAAACTGCCAGAATAATTTTTGAAAGATATTTTTTAAAATCAGCATTGAGATATAAATATCTAGTTAATTAATTTTCTTTGCAAAAATTAATTGACTCAGTTATGCAAATTAAGTAAATTCAGTCTTATTTAAGTTAATTTTTGGAGTTGCTTTTCCTCTTTTTTTCTATTCATTCTTTCTCAAGTAAAAGCTGTTTGTATTATATGCTAAAATCTTAAGTACTGGCATTTCTCTGTTAGCAGTTGTTAGTGTCTACATTTAATGATATCAGAGGCCAAGAGTGTGAAAAGGAAAGTCTGAAGAGAGTATTTGGATAAATCTAAACTCAAAATCATTATATTCACCATCACTGGACTTAGTATTTTTGGATGAATCAAGTAGTCTGATTCTATATTCCTTGATAAATATTTCTCTCAGATGTATGTTTTCATTCCTTCATCTAAATCCTTAGATATATGCAGACAATCCACGCCAGAATTGAAACAGAATCAAGGAACTGAGTTTGAATTTTACCTGAGGAAGTTTATAGTCTCTAGCCCTGATGTTATTAGTAAAGGCATGAATTTTATCCCTGTCTTTGCCCCCCACCACCATTGGCAGCTATTTAAATAAAATATCTTATCATCTTTGCAAGATGGTTGAGAAAAAATAAACAGGTGAATGAGCACTTGTCAAAGCAATCTTTTGCAACTAACATATATCACAGGCAATGGGAAATGTGTAAAGCTGTTGCAGTAATTGTTGATGTTGACATGGATCAACTAATTACATAAGATATGTAAATAGGCCCAGGTAAAATTACTTATTCAACTTGCTTATTGCTATAATTTATAATAATGACATAATAATTTTATATATATTTTTGTTATATCTGAGAATGTTTTCCAAATATAACTTGCAAAATTTTGAAAAAAAAAATAGTAATTCAAAGAAAGTAGCTATTTCACCTTTAGGATGATGAGTAAATTTGCAAGATTTATATTGGAAAAAGAAAATAGCATCTTCAATATTTGGAAATATTGGAATTTAATCTGGATATTACAAATAAGAATTAATGCTACATAACAATTTCCTTATGTATAATGTGAAATAAAAAGAAACAATGACAACAATAAAATTAGCGTTTCACACTTCTTTTTCTATTAAGATACATCACTTGTTAGTTTGCTTTCAGCAATAAAAATAAAATATATTAAAAATGATATTACCAAAATAATTATACAATTTTTTCAACTGTGTTTTCAGCTCTATTAGTGTTCAAGTCTGTATTGTGTTTTAATCATTAGACATTTTTAGCACCTGTTTGCACCACTTACTTCCCATATTGTACCACTTATACTCTTGAGATTATATATATATATATATATATATATATATATATATATATATATATATATATATATATATGTATGTGTGTGTGTGTGTGATAGGTAACTGTAATAATGTGTACATGTGAACATTATTTCTGCCAACAGCTAGTGTGGAAGAAAAAATCAATACATAACTTTTTCCTCATGTAACTGGCTATTAAAAATCTTGAAGAATTCAATTTGCCAGACCATAAAAATATTCACAAAGACCCTATGCATGATAGTATTTTTTAAGGATTTCAATAATCACAGCTTTAGTCCTCTGATCATGAGAATCATTGTAGCTTTTTATAAAGCTTACATTCAATCTATACAGAAAAAAAACAGAACTTAATTATCCCTTTGCCATCACAACCAGATTTGCTTTTAAGTAATTTCATAAGAGGGTGATGAAAAATGTTTTTGACCTTACCAAGAAAAGTTCTAAAACATATTGTGATATTTTGGTAAGTGAGATTTAGTATCAAATTTTATATTAAAATAGACATGAGTATTGTTGTATACTTTTAAGATACATTTATTTTTAGATATGTTTCAGTTTTAAATCTGGTCATTGGCTGTCAGATATATTTCCTGCTAATAACACTGAGTGAGATGAAAGTTATAATTGCAAAATTGTTTTAAAATTTATTATAGCATGACAAGTTTATGAAAAAGTTGAAACACTTCCTCAGCTTAAATTTCATGCATGTCAAACATCTTTTAAAATTTGTCAACTTTTGATAAGATAATCATACAACATAACTCATTTTCCTTTTGTAGTTTTTCACTAGAGGTGTGTGATGTGTGGGAAAAGGTGATATACATGATGGTATTTGCAAAGAATTTCAATAGTAAAAAAAGAAAAAAGAACATTTTGTTATTTATTTATTAAACATTTACAACAAAGCAGAAATGTTTTTTCAAAGAACTTTAATCAGTTTTCTAGGATTTATAATATCTGTTTCAGCATATGTTTGTATCTCATTATTTTAAACTGATCAACCAATTTTATTTATTTTAGAAAATTATGACAGAAAACATGGCACTGAAGACAAAACACAATTTTTTGTAAAATCCCTTTGCAAAGGCCTTATAAAGTGGCAACAATACTTATTTTGAAAAATGTAAATAGCATATCCCTTTATGAGATTACAGTATTAAAGTGAAGATAAATTTGAAATAATTTCCATTAAATTTTAATCATGGACTAATTGGAAATATATCTCCTTGTGTGTTCCCATATTATAAAAATAAAACAGTACATTAAATCACAAGACAAACTCATGGTGTATCAAGTTAATTTTGCTTCAAATTTAACAGATGTGAAACATGATAGCAAAAATGTTGAGCACTTTTGCCAACAGAAATTTTGTTCCCTCATGAACATCAAAAGAATGGACTATGCCACCTACCTAACCTTGCAGTTTTGAGAAAGTCCAAGGCAACAACATTGAAACTACCATTATCAAACATCAGACTTCAATTCAGATGGACATGCTATGTGCACCATACAAGTGACACCAGAATTCCTGCCAGGTTTTCTACAGTGAACTGAACAATAGCAAATAAACATTTTGGATGCCCCTTGTTCCATTACAAATATTAACTTACAATATGAATAAGGCCAACATCAACTGAGACATATTAAACAACATGTTAATAATTAAAATTTCTGGTGCCAAACCTTCTTGACTGTTGAAGAACTGTTTGAACAAGAATTATGTAGGAAATAAATGACAAAGCCAAAATATTATTCAAGTTTGAATACTTGGAAACAAGGATAGCCAACAATTATGCAGTTTTGAAATTAAAGTTAAAATTTTGTTTCATTATGGAATTAATAGAAATTTTAAGATTAAGACAACTTTCTATAAGACAAACAATTCATTCTTATTTAAAAAATTTAAAACTTTTGTATAATGTTGTTGAAATTGCAGGCTTTTCACAAATTTTCTTGTAATAATTAATACTTTTTTACAATTTCATATTTCATTAATTGTTACATTAAAATTAAATCCAAAGGAGGTAAATAATAGCCTTATTCTTACCAACACCAAGTTATCTTGCTGGTAAGATTTAAACTTATATCTATCAAACTAATTTATATATCTTCTGACAGAGATTATCTAGGAAGCAGATCAATGAATAGTAGTCATCATAAAACAATTGCTTTTTAGGGCATTGTGGACATTATAAAAAGCATGTCTTTGCAGTTTACGTAATAAAACTGGAAATGGTTCTTCTAATACAATTGTCTCCTTTGATGTCTTTCTTTGGATCAAAAGAGATACAAAATGGTTGTTATTAACCAAGGAAGATAGATCTGCTTACAAAATGTTCAATAGCAATCCAGGTATGATAGCAATTGCTTTAGGTAGGTTCAATAGACCATCCGTGAGGAACAGTTGTACAAAAACCTTTAAGGAATCCATTTCTCACCAAATTCAGTTTTGAATTATTGATGAATAGAACAACTGAAGCTGTAGCTCACTGTTTCCACTGATACCAAAGAAGAAATGGATTTTGAAATGAATAATACTGCTGCTGCTGATGATGTTGACAGTATTAATTTTATGTACTTTTATATCCAGCTGTCTTTTACTGCCATGTTAATAGACTTAAAGAAAATTGTATTTCATGCAAAAACTTTTTGAACTGAATAGTTTTATCCATTCAACTGTCATTTTCACTTGGTTGGTGATATGCAGCAACTGATGCCTCTGTTTTCTCACTTTCTTGAGGATTTTAAGACTGTGAGTTGACATACAGTTTTAGAGAGGTTGTGGCTATGGCTTCATATCTCTCTTCCTGGAGTAACTTGTGGAATTACTGAAATCTCTTTATTCCAATATAAAAATGCCCCATATTGGTTAAAGGAACAAAAATTATAAAGAATAAATATTTCTTCAATAAAGCTATCCTCAGAGTACTCTCTGGATGGTTGTTAATTATACAAAATTGCTCTTTTTGTGTGATACAAAATTGTAAGTACATTTAAATATTTAGAAAAAGATATAAGCAACAATTATCAACAGCAGATATTTCCTTTTAATCAGAAAACAATCTCAGATTAATTTTTGCATAGTTAGACAATGCATTCCGCTTTTCAGTAATTATCATAGGAGTAGTAAATTACTAATTAAGCTGAAGTAAAAGACAATTTGCTACAATTTATTTGTTTGCCAACAAAAATAAATAGAGCAAGAACTTCTAACTTTATGCACATTTGTGAATGGAAACATCTATGTCTAAACTAAATTAAATGGTTATAGTAATTGCAAAATTAGCCAAATTCTAAACTGCTCAATGTTTTAATAGTTAAATTTAAGTTTTCAAACATTTAGCACCATAAATTTAAAGAACATTTTTTACACTTACAAACTACAAACTACTGTTGATCTATTTAACTTCTTGCTCATACAAGTGACATTGCCATCTAATTACACATACATCTTAGGTTTGCTTACCAGCCGCTGGTTGGACCAGCAGCTCATGGGCTGCACTTAACATTTTCATGCAGCCCACTATACCTTAAAATCTTTAGGTATATTTTCATTTACTTTAGTAATGTCTGTGAAGAAAACTATTCTAAGATTGTGCTACTAATTGTTCCCTATTGACCTAAAAGGAGAAGAGTGGGTAAAGGAATTTGCTGAGAGACATTTGGGGCAAGAGTCACAGCTAAATAAAAATTATTACAAAACTGTTATGCATGTGGGGTAGTGCATACTGTTTTGAATAATTCTTTTCATGCATGAAAACCATCAAAACTGCTGAAAGAAATCGGTTGAGTGATTCCCATTTAACTAACATTCTTAGAATAAAGACTAGTACCATAAAAGCAGATATTGACAATATTATAAAAGGAAAGCAATGTCAAAAATCACATTGAATGTATTTTAATTTATGCTTGCATAATTCCTTCTTTTTACTGTCAATAATACAATATTATTTGTAATAATATATATATTTGTTATTAAAATTTGATATTCACATTTTGAACTTTTTCAAAGCATATTTATATCAAGTATTTTGTGGCCAGATGAATATTCCTAAATATCTAATTCATTAGAAAAAAGGTTGGACAACACTTGGCTTAAGCCAGTGTTATCCAACCTTTTAATTTGGCCCATTAGTAAAAAATGTCAGACAATCCAACATTTGTAATTTGGCCCATTAGCAAAAAATTTTGGAGAATCCTGGCTTAAGCCAATAGACAATAGAAAACATTTTTAATTTGGTCCATAAGCAAAGAAAAAAAAAAAAAAAGAAAAAATTGAACAATCCTGGCTTATGTCAATAGATCATACATAATATTTCTACTTTGGTTTGGACAACCCTGGCTTAATGCAATAAACAACAGACAACATTTCTAATTTTGGCACATTAGAAAAAAAGGTTGGATAACCCTAGCTTAAGCCAGTGGACTATACATAACATTTCTAATTTGGCCCATTAGGAGAAATGTTTGGACAATCCTGGCTTAGTCAATAGACAACACACAGAATTTTTAGTTGGCCCATTAGGGAAAAAGGTTGTACAATCCTGTCTTAAGCCAATATGTGACATACAACATTCCTAATTTGGCCCATTAGGATAAAAGTTGAACAACCCTGCCTTAAGCTGATAGATGACACAACTTTTCTAATTTGGCAAATTAGGGTAAAAAGTAGTTCAACCCTGGCTTAAGCCAATAGATAAGACACAACGTTTCTAATTTGGCCTATTAGCAAAAAATGTTGGATAACCCTGGCTTAAGCCAATAAATGACTTCAGCATTTCTAATTTGGCACATTAGGAGAAAAGTTTGGATAAACCTGGCTTAAGCCAATAGATACCACACAACATTCTTAACCCTCTTTGTCTGCTGATATTTGGTTTGAAAAAAAAAAAATCACCAAAAGAATTGTTAAATACAACACTTTGTCTATAAGATTATGGTAAATGTTTTATTGGCACATTTGTGGCTCTTGAAAATACTTCTAGTTAATTTTCTTACAGGTATATCCATATGGACTTGGAAGCGTAAAAATATGACAAAATCCAATTTAAATAAAATCTATTCAGTCATTTATGTTCTATTAAGAAATGTCTTTGTTTTATCAGTCAGTCTTGGTGGTAAGTAACATCATTTGCAGTTGATAAAAATGATCATTTAGTTACTATTGTTTTTAGCTCTTCAACAAAGAATTTGTGTCATTTCTTCACTGGAAATATCAGCCAGCAAAAAATGTTATTCAATAATTTTCAGTGATTGTTAGAAAGCATATTTGCAAGAATATAATATAAATTGTATTTGATTTAATGGAAGGTAACACTTACAAAAATCAGAAAACTTTGGTTATTACTCTGTACCATCTTTTTAGGAATTTTTTTTTCTGAAAATAATTCTTTTTTTATTTCTCATTCTATTTTCATTTTGTTTTCGTTTTGTTTTCATTTTTATTAATTAAATTTTCTCATTTATCTTTCATGTTCTGAATTATTAGTGACAGATAGTCAACCTGAATCATTTTTATTTTCTGAGAACTCCCATTGGACAGTACTCATTTGGCATGTAGATCTTCTTATTGGTTTTTATTTCTTAAGCATATTCAAGCTACTTGGTACAGTTGGTCATGTTAAATATATTTAACTTGGCTTTAGAGTTTGTGTCCTTCTGTATTTTATTATTTGTTCTTATCTTTGTCAGCCAGTAAAGCCACATATTCTTAAATGCATTTTACCAAGATCAGAAAGTTTTGCAATAATCTAGCAGTAACTCTAGCCAATATTTTGTACAGATCCTTTTAAGTGACTTGAATCCTTCTGAACATTTATCCATTAACTTCACTTGCCCATCTTGGAGCAATGGACTTTGTCTTTCTTCTTTTTTTTTGCTAGTTATTAGCTTGCTTGCTTTTTAGCATTCCCAGAATTTGCTGGACACAAAAATACAAAATCTTATTCAGACTTTAAATTTTTACCAAAATAATTTTAGAATTAGAATATCATCTTAAATTGACCTCTGGACATCCACATATCATGATGGTTGCAGGCAATACAGTGACACTTACTATATATATTTTTTTAATCAGTATCACCCCAAGCAAAACAGTACAGCCACTAACATGTAAGGGGTCACAGGGTGTGAAGGAATTAGGAACAGAACCATTAGTAATGAGTAGAAAAGAGCAATCAGGAGGACAGTAGATAGTGATTGGCATTGCATTTGAACTCTTGCAGATTAAAAATTACTGGAAAGTATGGAGCTGGAAGGGAGTTCCACAAGTGAGAGGTGTGAAAAAAATGTTATCATAGAAGTTACAGCAACATCTAGCTAGCTCAACTGTAAATTGATGCGATCTCACTGCCAGTCTAGTATTGCATTCAAATTCATAGTCTAGGTGCCATAACAAAGAGCTCATTCAAACAATTACCATGAAAGTATTTATAAAAAAAAGCATGGAGAAGCAACCTTATTGTGGTGGGCAAGTGACTGAAGCTGAACCACCAGATCAGAACCAATAATATTGATGATTCTTCTCTGGATGTTATCAAGTAGCTCCAAGTAAATCATAGCGGCATCGGACCATATATGGCAGCAATATTCTAAGAATGACTTATAGATATGCAACATAGATTCAGGAAAGAAGAATTGTCTTGCTCAACATAGTGAACTGACTTTTTTAGCAGCTGACCTAGTAATGGATTTTACAGTCTTTCTGTTTCCTGTTAGCTGAGAACATCAGCTGCCATTTTGACCTTGTCAGACTGATCAGCCTTACTCTCGAGGCAGGAATAAATGGCATTGTCATTAGCGTAGATGCCAAGTTGAGAGCTGATGTCATTAATGAAGATTAAAAGCAATGTAGGACCAAAGATGGGGCCCTGGAAGACACCTGTGTTAGTTTGAAAGGATGTACACAAGTAGCCATTCAGGATAACTTTCATTTCACAATTTCATAGGAATGATTGGATTAACTCAAAAATGTGCCTGGAGATACTGTAACTTTTCAGCTTGTGGAGAAGACCTGAATGCCAGACCCAGTCAAAGGCTTTCAAGATGTCCAATGCTACAGCCTGGGCTTCACCATTTTTATCTAGAACACAACAGACTCTTTCCCCAATTATCGTTAGTATATCAGTAGTTGACCTGGAGAAATGAAAACTGTATTGCTTGTCTGAGAAAAGGCCCTGTGATGAGAAATGATAAACCAATTCAGCATTGATGAGAGTCTCTAGGAGTTTCCCAAAAAGGAGTTGAATGCTAATAGGCCAATAGATGGGATGGATGGTTCACCAGAGTTCTTAAAAATTGGAACAACAGACAATGACTTCCAGTAGGCAGGAAAGAAGGAGGCTCTTATTATACAGTTTATAGCAAACGGGGGCAATTCAGGAGCACACTCCTAAATGACTATTACAGGGATACCATTGGGTCCACATGCTTTGTGTGGATCAAGGTTAGAGATGATAGCAGAGATCATGGAAGAGGTTATATTCATATCATTCAGTAGAGAAATCAGTTCTAAGTGGGAAGATAGGTAGGGATACTCCAGATGAGTCAAGAGTAGAGTTTAAGGAGAATTTTCAGGCAAAGCATTCAGCTTTATCAGCAGAGGATGATAACACCTCAAATTGATTGAAGACGGGAGAATACGCACCTTGCACTTATTTAGTACCCTATAACAGTAATTATGGGAGCCAAAATTTTTAGAGGTTTTGCATTGCCTCATTCTCTCAGCAAACATTGACTTAGCTTCTTCAAGGACTCTCTTACATTTGTTACAAGCAGTAGAAAATAGGCACCTGTTATGACGAGCTGTCATGCTGGTATAACTGGAAATAGTGGTTCCTGTGTGCTGAGCATGTTGGTATGAACCATGGAGAGGATTGCAGGATTGTACAAAGGGATGAAAGTGCCATGCCCTCAGTGGCTCAGTTTTCAATTGGAAGGTTGAAGATATCAGTCCAAGTTGTGTCACAAAGAAAATCCAAGCATGAGTCCCAGTCAGCAATGCTGGTAATGGAAAGAGGTCTTATGAATAGGTTTTTCCTGTTTAATAGATGCTTGGAAGGAGATATCAATGGCTACCACAGAGTGGTCTGAATTACCAAGTGGGCAGTATTGCGAAGCTTGGCAAGAGTGAAAAGAGGAGGTAAGAAACAAATCCAGTAGTGAAGCCTGTTGCTTGGTTTGGTTTGGCTAGGGGAATGAATAGGGAAGTCCAGAATTTGAATGAGGGATTGGACAATGGAAAAATGTAATGTCTGTATACTGCCAACAGTACTTTTTGAATGTTTTTGCAGATGGATGGAGAGAAAGAGTTTGTCTATACTGTCAGCTATTGTATCTAATATATTGAAGTCTTTGGAAGAGGGGAAATGATAAAGGAAAAAAGGATAGCTGACAGAGTTTAGTAGCAAAAGACGGAAGTACATGGAAGAGTAGTCAGTGGTTTCAAGAGAGAGTTCTCTGGCTAGCGGAAGTTTATCCCAGATGTAAATACCAAGGCCATGCATGTGAATACTGGAATCTTTTCAGCAAAGAGGAAGATACTCTGGAACCAAGAATTCATTGGTAGCAATGGAAGAATTCAAGTTGATTTCACAAAGGGTAAACATATCTGGTGACCATTCCAGGAGCTAGGATTCTATGCTGCAGAAATTGGAACAGATACTGTGAATATTGGAGAAAGAAAGATTGAGGTGGGTAGGTGTTTTTTTTTTTTTAGCTGGTTTAGTTTTATTTCTTTTTATTATGATTTCCATGAGATATGTTTTGAGGAGAGAGACAAAAACCATCCTAATTGTCACTATCTGTTGTCAATGGCAATACAGATCAGCCGGTGCCTGACTGCGAGCAGAGCATAATGTGGCCTCAGGGTTGCCCACCAGAAATACATATAGGGACACTTACCCATGTGCAATGTGGCACTACAGATACCCCAATATTATGTGACTGTTAATCGGAGCAGCCTTTCTAAGTGCTACCAAAGAGTTTGGGTGTGTAACGTTCATTTGGAAGCAGTAGCCAGCAAACTGCCAACCCAGTACCCTCACAATGTAAAGTCACAGCCACTGGGTAGTCTGATCACCAAAAAGTAGAGACAGTAAAATCATTGTGGTCCTGGTAGATGAAAGACAGAAAATAGGTAAACCATATCCTGATCAGGTAACAAGGGATGAGCCTCTACTCCTGTTCAATAGACATGGAAGGAGTGCAGACTGGATGATAGGTGAGCCTATCTACTGCTATTAACCTGTGGAATAAAATGGATGTGAAATATGAAAGAATTCATATTAAGTTATGACTTAGTTCTGATATCTACTACCAACTAAAAAATGGGGTGGTAAGATTTAATGCATTCTTCTCGCATCAATTTTTCATCATTGATAAGCAACTTCTCTCAAAATAAAACAAATTAGTGGGGAGGGGATGAAGTAAGAAGTTTTATAATTAGTAGCAATGGAGAGAACAAAATACACACAAAAAAATCAGTGTATAGCAACAAACAACAACAAAAAATTAGCAAATAAAATAAAATTCAAAGAATGCCACAGACATTTAAACATCTACAAAAACAAGATGGCAAAAGGCAAAGTAATTTACACATGAGCTCTACAAATGCTTCCTTTCAATCTTGAATTACAGACAAACTTATCAATGGTGTCCAGAGAAAAATTATGGTTGCTATCAGATTTCCTCGGCTATCACTTTGACTTGAGATAGGATGGGTGATACTCAAACCGACACCTATATAATAATTCTATCTATCTATCTCTTTATATATATATATATATATATATATATATATATATATATATATATATTATATTATTATCATATATATATATGTATATATATATATATATATATATATATATATATATATATATATATTATATTATTATCATATATATGTGTATATATATATATATATATATATATATATATATATATGATAATTATACACACACACACACACATATATATATATATGTATATATAATATAGTATAATACAATATAAAAGAGGACAGTCTGTTTCATGCCTGAAGATTGCCTGAAGATTGCATTCAAGCAAAAAACAGACTGTCACCACCTGTTGGTGAGCTCAGTGGCTTCTTTTATATTTTACACTCTATCCCTGATATTGAGCACTTTAACCAATAAATATAGCATAGCTTAAAACTATATTTTTATCATATATATTGGGTGGCAATCCTCTTTGATACAAGTTTCGATGAAAACGAGTGACAGGACACTGTGTTTAAGTTTTTATTAACTTTTTTTATTCATACAAGTAATTTCTTTTCTGGATAGAGAGTGTGGAAAATTGTCCAAATAATCTGTAGATCTGAGTGCTTTCAACTAATCTATTAACCATTCTCAAGGAAAAGAACTCACTTGTATGAATGCAAGAAAAATTTAATAAAAGTCTTAAAAATAGTACCTTCTCAGTCGTCTTCAATGAAACTTTACATATATATATATATATATATATATATATAATTTATTAAAAACTGATAACATAAATATGTTATAAAATCACTACAAAAATAGCCATTTTGTTTCAATACTACTGGTGTCTTATATAGTGAAGAGTTCATCTGAACAATTGCCATGAAAGTATTTATAGAAAATGCACAGAGAGGCAACCTTATGATGGTGGGGAAAGTGACTGAATGTGAGCCACCAGATCAGGACCAATAATTTTGTTGATTCTTCTTGGGATTTTATAAGGAGATCAAGGTAAATAGCAGGGCCTTTTGGTTTCAGGAATTGTTAGTGTGAACAAATATTTTATATTTTATCTCTGATTTCAATTTAAAATTATAAAATAGACTGGAAGAAGTCTATTATCAAAAACAAACTGTTACTTTTAAACAAATGTCCAACATCTTTTTATATTTAAAAAATTGTATTTGATCTTCAAGAGAGAAAACTGTAAGTCAATGTTATTTTTATTTTTATTTTTATAAAATGTGGAATTGTCAAATATTATTAAATTTGACTAGATATTAATTTCAACTTAATTTTTTCATTGCTTTTTATCACAACTTTAAATAATCTATGGTAGTTGAGTAGATTAGGGCCGGATTGGAAATAAAGGATAAGTACTTGATGATATTTGATCCTGTACTGCAATTGAATGACAGCCTGATTAAAATCACAATAAAAATCAGCTTAAAATTAACATGGAAGTAAATACTTGTCAAAATTAATATAACAGTACATTATTAGACCTTCTGGAAATGTGCTTAAAAAGTTGCGTTTCCATTTCTTTTAGTGAACAAAACTTTGCTTAACAATGAAAATATTTGCTTTAGTTTTTAGTTGACTTGATGTTTTAATCTTTTTGCACATCTGGATATATCCACATTCCTAGAAAATGAATCAGTCTAAAATATAGACTGAAATCTAAACCACTAAAACACTGGAAACATATTTGTTAAATGTTGACAAATTTATAAAACCAAAGAAGTAAAAATAAACACTATATAACAATTATCATTATGTATTTTTTTTATTTTTGTTTCATGTTATACTTTGTAATTAAAAAGGACAAAATTAATAATATTTCTAAATTCCTCAAATAATATAAAGATCCAAAGGGTAAATGAGACATACTGATTGAATACATCAGAAATTTCGAGGAAGAGCAGTGAATAGCTAATGCTGTTTCTCAGTCCCAACAATGTGCTTTGGACTACATGGCATGATATTGATCCAATGAAGCTATCATGGAATACCCTGATTACAATAGAGCCATTGACAATATCATTCCTTTTTCAATCTACCTAAATATGACCAACCTGAAGCTGTAGGGGTACACTGACACTGATGTATGTGCATTATGTCAAAGTGATTGAGGCACTTTACGTCACATGCTCTCTGCATACCCATGATCACTGCAGATGTACATATGGCATTATAACAAAGTGCTGGAAGTGGTCATGCTGCCAACAAGCAGCATCTAATGAGCAGAGAACCTAAGATTTGTTTTCACAAGGAAGGTGAATGTACTGTGAAAGGCCCAAATAACTCCCAACATGGCACTACTGAGTGGAACCTGTGACTGGAGGATGTTAGTTGTTTTGAGAAAACCTCTGCAATTTCAGGTACATGTCATTCAGACAGATGCATGCCCTGATATCTTAGCATGGTCTGATTCAAAGAAGTGTGTCCTCCTCCTAGTAGAATTAACAGTTCCATAGAAGGGGAACACGAGTGAAGAAAAACTTCTATGAATCACTGCAATATGACTGTGTTAAAAAGGAATGGACATATCATGTACTGCCTATTGAGGTTGGGTACCATGGATTCCTTGGATGGTCAATTGTTTTCTTCCTTTTGAAGGTGGGTATCACTGGCCAGAACCTGAAGTCTGCTTCATATCATCTCCAGACAACAGCACAACAGGCATTGAATTGGATCTGGTCTAGATCCAAAATAAATAAAATTAAATAAAACCATGCTCACAATAAAATGCTATTTCCAATATGAAACACATCTGTTTACCTTCCATTCTACATCATTAATAATGGTTTATCGAGCGCATTGTGTATTTTAACACGTTGAAAATCTCAGTTGCAGTTTTAAAAAAATCACAAGACACTGACATCTATACAAAAACAATACCCTGTCCAGTGCCAAAAGCAGCTGTTGGTGCCAGGGGTGGCAGTACCACCTTAGCCACCGAAACTGTGTTACCTCCCCTAGTTGGCAGCTGATGATGTTAGGGTATCACATGTACTGTAACAATGTATGTAGATAACAAAAAATAAAGAAGCATACAGATCTGTATTTAAATTTTTTATGCCTTCTGTATCATATAACAAAATATATTATAAACCCTTTAATGTCTTTTGCATATCATATGTTATCATCCCTACAATGACTATTCTATCATATGTGAGTACATTAGATGAGAATCTTTATCATAGATCGTTATAAAACAACCTTCATTTTTTTATATCATGGGTACACTATATATACATATGTTTTCCTTTCACGCCTTCAGTTATTAGATTGTGCAAAATTAATAATATTCATAATTGTAGAATTTCCCTTAACATTTTAACCAAAATATTTATCAATGTTAATTTTAAATTGAGCAGCAGCAGCAGTCTTTATAGGAATATATTATACACATATACATGCTATATTTAATTTGATAAGAAAAATTTATATTTATATTTTTAGTCAGTGCTATCTATAATTTAGTGATTATGCCTGGCATTATATAAATTATTTTTGCTCAATGTGTTTTGATGTTAAAAATTTGATGTATTTAATATAACAGTGACTCAAAATGGAAATGCTGTCCCCCCAAAAAAAGAAGATTAGCAACATAACAAAGATGGTGATGACAAAGCAAAGTTGAAGCAAGATGATCATTTAGTAGCTATTTTATTCTTAAAAACATCCCTTATTATATTATTGAAGGAATTATAAACATTAATATTGTCTTATGTAATTATATAGAGTGTGATATGAAAGATATAAATAAATAGGAATGTAGTAGTAAGGGAAAAGATCAATTAAATGTTTCCTTGGCCTATTTTTTAGTTGTGAAATCTGGAGCTTCCCTTTATCAAATTTCAGTATATCATTTCAAAACTCTTTTTTCATTCCATCTCAGTATTAAAACTTTCTAACAATTGCCATCATTTTTTATGAATACATGATATTCTTTATTTATAAGTTCTTGATAAGAAGCTAAACTAAATGGTAAGTGGCATAAAAAATCCTAGTTTCAATAAACAATACATGTACCCTTAAGTACAGTTATTGGCTTTTTCGTTGCAGTATTTAAAAGAAAACTTTTAATCAGGAATTGGCCAACAAGTTTTCAATGTGCTGCTTGAAATGTTTGCCTGAAAGAGCTGTTAATGAGTACTCAATGAAGTGATAAAATCAAAAGAAAAGATAAGCCATTTTCTTTAGAAATTTTTTCTAACTGGACTTTTCACCAAAATAGTGAACCTCACTTGAGATATGGCAACACAAAATACAGTTATTTCTTTGTTTAAGAAAAAATAAAAATAAAATGCAAAATTAAATTGGAAATGCCTTTGGAAATAGGATGTAAGTTTGAATCTTCTTTGTTCAGAATTTCTATAATTTAATTGTTTGTATATAATTTACTACATCATTACTAAAGTGGAGTTGGTCCATTTCGAATGTCTGTCTCTTTTGATATAGTTTACCCTAGGATAATATGATAAATTTCAAAATGTATTAAAACAAAAACAGTAGAATTATATTTTGTTATTTTTTCTTTATTTTTGACATCATCATCATCATCATCATCATTATTTGAACATCAGTGTTAGATATTGTGAGTGTTAGATTTTATTAGTGTTAGATTTTAGGTTTTGCAGAAGACTAAATTACATTGACTTATTGTCACTCCAACACTTTCCTTAATATTTGCTACATCTTCAGATTTAATGTGGCTTGAATAATTTTAGTTTGGTTTTATATGTAATTTCTACTTATTTCAATTTTCTTGATTATTTTTTCTTACTAATGTTGAATGAAAGTTCTTGCTGTAGGTCATGTGACACTAAGTTTTCAATTTGTGATACATTCTGGAAGTTTCATGTGATTTAATTATTATTCATTACTACATCCATATTATTATTATTATTATTATTATTATTATTATTATTGTTGTTGTTGTTGTGTGTGGTATTAACTTGCTAGAGAGCAATATTTTTAGTGACAAATTACCAAGTCACCTCCATGGTTTATGTGTAAGAATGGCACTGCAGTAGAGTTATCTATGCACATTTGAGACATTTTATTTAGATGGAGTGGGATTTTGTGGATGATTTGTGCAGTTTCACACAAAGTATTCTTTTGTACCTTTGAGATGCTGATATGTCCAAGAATTTTACTCACATTATTTTTGGTACCCTTCTTTATTATATCCAATGTCCCTATCACAATAGGGGTAATCATAGCTTTAAGTTTCCATATTTTTGTAACTTTGATTTTCAGGTCCTTATAATTTGACGGTTTTTGAAATTCTTTTTTAGAAAAATTGGAATCCTGTCGGCAAGTTATATCAATTAGTTAGTGGGTTCCTATTTTGAAATCTTTTATGACTATGTCTGATATACTGGCATCAATTTTCCTATCTGTGAGGATTGGGAAATTCCATAGTATAGTAATTCCATTTGTGACATCAGTTGGGTGATGTTTGCACCATATATCCAGGACTTCAATATTATAGTTTTGAACAGGCATGTCAATGAATATATTGTCCTAGCTTGTCATATCTAATAATGTATTCTTTCTCAACAAGAACTGGGCACTCTGATACTATGTGGTCAACAGTTTCATCAAATTTATAGCATAAGTGACTGACAGGATTTGTTGATTTTAGTCTTGTAAGCATTAGTTGGAAAACATTGGCCTTGTGCTGCTATAATAAGGCTTTCTGTCTCTCCCTTAAGACCACTGCTTTTAAGTCACTGATGAGTTAAGTGAGCATTGATGTCTGTTTCAGATGCTTTGGGTATTTTCCATGCAAAGTTTTAGATCCCCATTTTTGTTCAAGAGTCTTTATATAAGTAACTTTTGCCAGTAACTTTATTTTCTTTGCTGCAGTAATGGGAGGTTCAGGATCTTTGTCATCTAAACAGTTTTGTATTTCTTGAGTGTGTTTAATGATTGAAGTATTCTTAGCACTCTTATGCTTGAGTGAAGCCTTCAGATACTTATCTGGTGTCATTTGTAAGTATTTTACTCAGCCTGTGATTGAGGCTTTAAAAGATATTTCTAACTGAATGAATCCTTGTCGACTACAGCTTTCCTAGGGAGGTATATTCATATTCTAGCAACATCAGCTTTAGTGTGGTGTATGTGATATTCAAATAGTAGTCTATATATCTTGGAATCAGTGTATACTATATCACTAAAGCTCCATTTTATAATGACAAAGCTGCAGATAACATTGGGTATTAACAGCAAATTTATTGTCTATTCTATTTTTTTCATTTTTTAGTGTTGTATGCCATTTACTTCTTGAATACCTAAGTATTTGTAAACTACCTTTTGTTGTAGGTTCCTGATGGAGGGGTTGATATCTAGAACTATATTACTAGATTCTAGATTTTCTTGCTTTAAATGTTGCCATGGCACACTTGCCAAGGCCAAATTCTATTCTGATATCATCACTGAAATATTTTACTATCTCCAGTAGGGATTTGGTACTGTTGCAAAAAGCTTGAGATCATCCATGTGGAAGAGAATGTTAATGGAATATTTGTAGATTTTGTAGTCCCTGTTTAAATCATGGAGTAATTTGGTTAGAGGGAAAAGAGCAAAACAGAAGAGGAGTGGTGAAAATGAATGCCCTTTGTATATCCCAGGATTTATGCTTATATTATTTATTTTAATAGTTTATCACCATTTGTGGAGTTAAGTATGATGGATGTCTTATATGCATGCATACTGGTCTTATTATTATTATTATTATTATCATCATTGATTATTATTCCCTCATAGTTCTCACCAATAGTAACTGATGGTTTACACTGGAAAATCAGAGCAAATCTGCTCAATATTTTTTATAATTTTTCTTGATATTCTTAGTATTCTAGTTTTCAGTAATGCTATCATCTGAATGGCCTTTCTGATTTTCAGTATCTCCAGCATTTTTCCTAAGATCTTTGGCACCGTTTCCAGCACTCTGATGATTTTCAAAACTGATTATAGTTTTCACATTTCACAATTTCTCAATCTTATTATTTTTGTATGCTTATTATTTTTCAGATTAATTTTGTGCTCTGCCAGTAATGCTACCATTTTTCCTTGTCTGCTTTCTTCAATTGGATAACCATTTCAAGATTAATATGATTAGTATTAGGTTGGTGCAAAAATAATGACGTAATAATGTCGTTTTTTGACGTTAAAAAATACGTCAAAAAACGACATTATTACGTCATTATTTTTGCACCAACCTAATATAACCAAGTACTAATTAGTGCATACTACCCACAAGCCAATGATTTGGGAAGGTCCAAACCTGATTGGGGGCCCCAGACAGCACTTTGTGAGCCTTGCTATCTTATCAATATTTGCTTTTTTATCTGCATTCATATATGTTATAAATTAAACTAAACACAACTATTAAATGATGAAAATTTCCATGGATTTTGACATCATTCTGGCATCTTTTTTTCTGCCCAAATCCATGAATTTGTTTTGCTCATGCTAATTCTTGAGAAAACACTATACAAAATTCACTATTTTTTAACCATAATGATCAATGTGTTAAATTTTTTTCAACTTTTAACAAGAAAAATCTAAAGTTGATGTTAAAATTTGCTGTAAAATATTGTTGATTTATTTAAGATGGAATGATTTATTATGTCTTTAATTTGTATTTAGATAGGATTGTGTTTATTTTCACTTATACTGCATATTGTACATAATTAGGTTACAATAAGAATTTATATTTTATATGAATACTATCTTATGAAAATTGAAATATAGTAGAGTTGAGGGCCCTGTATCATGGTATTTATCAATCCACCCACGGGAACAGAATGTGGCACAAGGCCTTTTTAATGTGGGTATCTCCGCGCCCGTAGGCTCAGCCAAAAATAAATAACCATCCAAACCCCCCGAGGGGGGCCAGTTCCGTCAACCTCCCCCAACGCAACCCTACCCTTCGGCGGAGCTTCATCAGGGTTCCTCCCTTCAAGCAGAGAGTTCGACAGACACCCGACCCGGCAGCTCACAAAGCACAGATACTACACTCTGATCCTAGCCACCGGGCCGAGCGGGTATGATTTTTTTTACAGGGCCCTGCATCATAGATTCGGGTAGAGGATGTATCATAAATTGTGGGGTGCATGTCCCCCACTTGCACTGGTCCTGGTACTAATGATATATCCAGTTAAATAAAATGGAAGCTTCTTTTTACAATTTTAACTGACTTCCTATCATGAACACTACATTAGATAATGCTGCTGTAATTTTAGTCATAATTACATTTTGCAGGGTAGTGTTGCATACTGAATTGTCAATCCCCTACACTAGTTTCTACTTCAAATTAGAGGACCCAGTTTGCCTTGCTATTTTATCCATGGCTAATGGGTGGGGTTTGAGACTAAATGGAGCTCTCCATACCCAAATGCATTACAGCTGAAATTTGAACTCTGCTGGTCGATGACATTTTCCAAGTAGTTAACCACTAGACTATCCACATCTCTCTCTATGAAAAAAACATTGGGAAAAAACAAAGAAAAAAATATAATGAAGACAATTAGTTCAGTCTAAGCGTATACAATGATTTATAGATGTCAGCTAAGAAAAATCAGACATAAGTTGTGAATTTATTGCTTTAGCATAGTGTCAGTGACATATCAGATGTGGGGGACGATTTTTTTAGCCATTCTTTGCTTTTTCAGCTAATAAAAAAGGACAACTTTGTTCAAGTTCTAATAAAATTTATGACAAAGATGTTGATATATCTTTTTTGCTGCCAAATGCAAATCTGTCTTCTATAGAATATCTTTATAAAAAGACCCACATTACTTTTATCAAACTTTTTTGTCAGTTATACACTAACTTTTTGATTATTTACTTTCTGTTTTCATGTTGAAGTAAATGTTCTCAAATTTTCACAAGATTTTGTCAATTTGTTATAGAAATGAACATGTTGAACAAACTTAATATGAACTTATACAAGGTTTTGTTCAGAATGTATTGAAACTGAATTAAGTAATATTACAAAAGTGTAGATATAATTCATACATAAGTGGACAAAAATAAGAAAAATTCATATTATAAAAAAAAGCTTTTATTTTAAAATCATGTAATCATGAAAAATCACTGTAGACAATGAGAAAATGGGCTTAGATCATAAAATAATATTGTCATCAGATATTTTAAACCCTTTGAAGGATCATGTCTGTAAAAGAGATGCAGGTTTTTAAAATGTTGACTATCATATTAACACCAGATGTGTGTGAGTGACATAGTGGTTACTGGTGCAGAAAGTAGGACTGTCACACTAAGTTCAAATTCCAGCCAAGGCTGTTGTGTTTTGCTTTCACACAAATAGCCTTGGAAAAGGTATGAAATCCATCTCTTCTTTCATCCATTGTACCAAATAGACATTTAATAAGAGGGTAGACTGGGTTCTCTGGCTTTGATTATCAGCCACTCTTGGCAACTTTAAATTCAAAATCAGTTGTTCATGGGGCTAGCAACTCCATCCAAATGAACCGCAGCAGTGACATCTAGCATGGTGAGGCTGTGTTCCGATGCTCTAAAGGAGAGTCTTGCTGCTACCACCAAATGCCACCTCCTCCTCCTCCTTATCATCATCATCTTCATCATCAGCACCATGACCACCACCACCACCACCACCACCACCACTACCCTATAGATATTTTATCACTTTTTCACAATCACCAGTATGACATTTATTTACTTTATCATTAAAATAAAGATTCTGTCAACATTCTAAAAGTATATATTAACATAAAGAAATTAGTCCAAACCAATCACATCTTGCTTTATGTATTATGCTCTTTTAGGATGTTGGTAATCATGGCTCTCTACAACTCCTTATTCTTTGTAGTGCTAAGTAGTGTTTGTCTTTTTACTATTCCTCCCATTCCATGTTGTACCATCCATTTACACGAGCTCATTAGATAGGTTACTCACTTTTTCTATCTGTCTCTCTTACCTTCAGTATGTGTCCTTTGAGTATCATATTCCCCAAGCTCTTTTTTCTCATTATGTGCCTTAAAATTTCAACTCTCTCCTTCTGATTCTAAGTATAAGTGGTCTTTCAGCTTCCATTTTCTTTAAAACTTCCTTGTTGCTTGCATGTTCCATCCATAGTATTTTCAGTATTCTTGTAAAAGGACATCTCTGTTGCCTGTTTTGCTGATTTATTCAATGTTTGTTGGTAGCCACTTTCCTAAGAATTATTAAGAATCAAAGTAAATCCTGGTAAGTATAAATATGCAGCAAATTTAGTAAATAGCATATTAATATTGCAAAAAACCAAAAAAACAGACATTTTTTTCTGAAACAATTATTACCTGTGACTCTGTAACAGGCAAATATTACTACTTGCCTGTTACAGAGACACAGGTAATAATCAAAAAAATCTAAAATGTCTACTTACGAAAATGTGTTGGCAAAGAGCTAAGTGGTAAAGAAAATTTCTAAGTGATATTATAATGTAGACATTGCTTTAGAAAGTGGAAAATGATAAATATAAAAACACTATATTATTTGTGCATTTAGGAAATATAATTTTTTAAATTGTTTCGTCATTATTTTGAGTAATGTAGCAATTAATGATTTGAAAGAAGAAACCAGGGAGTCAAGTTTGAATTCCAGCTGAGCTTATGTTCTCTTTTTCACAAATATCCATGGAAAAATGTATGATTTCTAAAGCCAGCCACCTACTCAGCTGGATTAAATAGCAAAGTAGATTGGACACACTTTCCTTGAGGTAATAATCGGTCTAGAAGAAGGAAGACTGAATTCAAAACCCACCTAAAAATGGATGGATTCTATAAGGCTATTTTGTCCTTGGCCCACCACCTTTGCTATGGCTGCAGTACATGTGGTTCCTTAATAATCCTCATGGGTTATGGGAATTATGACATGATGTGACTGATTTACTAAATGACTTCTGTTTCTACTATATTGGTTCATGCTAAATTCTTAAAGCATTCAACTATGTTAACTAATTTTGTATATCCTTATTACCGAATGTAGTTCATTAAACCGACGAAATAAGTTTTTTCTTATTTTTCAAATGCTTTTAGATACTGTGTTAAATTTGAAAATAGTAATTGCAACAACATCTCCTTTTTCCTTATCAGAATTTAAACTGCTTATCCAAGCCTCCAAATGTTCCCTGATATAATTATCCTCTATAATTGGGTAAAATAACTGTCACTAGATAATATGATTAGAGTGAATTTCAGTGAGAGTAAAAATACTGAACATGTTGATATCTTTAAAATAAGGAAATGTTATGAATATCTCTATAATCCTGAGATTTTCATAACATTTTTGTGTAATTTTCTCTTAATAGATTTCATCTTGAACATGTGAAATTAATGAATTTTTGAATAGAAAAATTTTGGTACACAGGGGTATACAGCACCTCTGGCAATTTGAACAGTGAATGCAAATGGCATGTAGTATTGGGTTGGAACAAAAGTTTGTAATATTTTTAAATAATTAAAAAAAAATATTTAGATATTTGTACACAAATTTATTCAACCACATATATACCATTTTTATCCACTACCTTTTCCTATTTTCCATGCAGCTTCATGATTCCATCCTCTCAGAATTTCTACATGATAAACTATAAGTGATTTTTATAAGCTTTCAGTGAATTGAAGTTCTTTCCATTAAGAGAATTTTGTAGGAATCAAAATAAAACCAGTGTTGCAAGGTCAGGTGAGTACACCAGGGATAATAGGATGTTCCAGTTAAGCTGTACCAATTTCTGTCAGATCTGCAGAGATGTGAAGTCTGGCATTGTCCTGATGTAATATGACATCCTTTCAATTAGCTAATTTTGGATTCTTTTCATCAATTGCTGCCTTTAGTCAGTTCAACTGGGAAAGGTACTTGTCTAAATTCAATGTCTGATTTTATAGAAAGAGCTTGAAATGCCCAATGTCCTTCCAATCCCACCAGGTACACAGCATCACTTTCTTTGGCTGCAGACTGGCTTTTGGCATCGTTAACAAGTGATGCATTTTATTTTCTGTGGTGAAGACTCACATGCTTAGTTGTAAAAAAGATACCAAATTGCATCATTTGCATGCACATATTGGCTGAGGGAAAATAAACAGAAAAGACATGCAGAAATTTGTTCTGTCAGCAGTGTTTCTATCCAGACTTTTGTCCCACATTACTCTTCAGTAGAAATGCATGCAGTCAAGCAGATGGGGGAGAAGAATTGATGTAGATGTCAGTGTTAATTACATCCCCTTTATTCCCTTTCAGTGTGTGTTCTGGATGCTAGTCATTTCATATTGGTGAAAGTGTCGCCTGCCAATTGCTCCTTGTGTATTTGTGTTAGTCTACTGTTAGTGGAAATTTCACCTATCAAGTGCTCTTATGTTTATTTGCATCGGACCTGCTATTATCATTTGAATCCGCACTTTCCCTAGAATTTTTTACTCTCCACATTAAACATAAATATTAAATCTTAACAATCTATTTTTCATTGCCTGCTATTGTTCTTTTCAAAAATGATTAATTTTTGTTGCATTTAAGCAGAGAATCACAGACAGAAATGCTGTCTATTAATGTTTTTCTATTAAATTGTGAGGTACACAAACATTGTAGTGATTCATGTATCCAAGTATTTTTGAATTTTGAATGTCTTACGATGCTCAAATCTGAGGTATATGGATTATGTCTGGGATACCGTGTGTCATGTAACCTGAATTATGTTTAATCAGAATCTTGATTTGGACATCATAAATGACTACAGATCTGCTGGATGTTCTCAGTTGTCCAAATTAAAATTTCCACTTCTGGACATAGTGAACCACTTACAAATTGAATACTCAGCTATGACACCATCTCCATAAATGACACATATCTTTTTTGCTGTTTCTACAGCATTTTTCCTTTCTAGAAATAAAAGAACATCAAATGATAAAAATGCTTCTCATTTTTCTCCATTTTCTCTTTTTATAAAAGAAAAACATGAGAAGTCCATGAAATTTTAAGTACTACAGGCTTCATTCACTCAAATTCATTTTTTTGCCATTGATCTTAGAAAGTGGCTGCATACAAATGACAGTTTTGATATTTATGAATGGGTTTGGCACCATGCATTACATCTATATTAAAGTCTTGATATGATGAGACTATTTAAGAACATGACTTGAGTTTTCAAGTTTTTTTGATTTTGTAGCAATTTGCAGTGTTGAACAATACTACCTCTAGCACAGCTTATTCTAGGTCCAGTTTCCTTATCTCCTATATTAAATTTTTTATAAATGATCCATACACTGGGATATTTGAAGTGTTTAGTATTTACTATTTCTACATCCTGAATTTTTATGATGGATTCAGGGTAAATGCTATCACTGCTTTCATTCCAATTCCAATTCACTGCTTCTGTTTTGGAAAAGTTTATTGTGTGTCCTACTACTGGGAACACTTGTTAGAGAATGTTGATATTAGGTTGGTGCAAAAATAACATATGTGAGAAAACAACATTATTTTTGCACCAACCTAATATTTTGTTCAAGATTATTCTTATCCCAACTATAAATATCTAGGCCATTACCATATCCTTCCTCATCATCAATACATTAGCCTTGGGAAGGGAAAACAGGAATGCACTTTTCTATTAGTAGATTCATTTGGGGTATGGTATGGAATGCTTAAATGATCAGTGTCCATCTCTTCACATCTGTGCTTGTGTATGTGCAGGTCTAAGAAAATATTAAATAGACTGGAGCATTCATTTCCTCCTTGTCATATTCCTGATGAGGTTTGACATGTTTTCATATTTGGTCACCAGCCATGTAGTATGATTTTATGGACCTATATAGTTCCTCTAATAGATCTATGTATTCATTGTAGTAAGAGTATAGTTTCTAATGACTGAGAAGAGGGAGTCTCTATTGATCTGGTCATGTGCTGCTCTGCAGTCAACATAACAGGTATACAATTTTCTATTGGAGAGGTATGCAATCTCCTGGAGTTGTTTAATGACACATATGCTACCATTATACTCCTTAACAGAACAGAACCAAACTGAGCTATGAAGAGTTGACATTCATGAAATGACAAGAGCCTAGTAGATACAATATTCATTAATAATGCATCCAGTTTAGATAGTTCTGTATGTGTGAGGGCCTTGGGGGCTACCTTTTATTTTCATAATGCATTAATGCCTGATAAACCCAACTTTTTTAGTATACATTTCTGATTCCAGACTAACTTCATGAGATAATAACAAGTTTCTCAGTTATTGAATTTGTTGAAAAGGTAAAATATTTTCAAAAGTTCAGCCTCAGTGTCAAGTGATGCCTTATTATTCCTTTTTTTTAATAGCTTTCTTAATTTACTCATCAGTTGGTTCATTATTGCTTATGTTTGGAGACAGACTTTGTAATTATTGGATGTATATTGGTATGTTTCTACAAGCATCTTTAATGTGGTCAGGGTTGAAATATGAATAAAAGTGTACCAGTTACTAATGAAAATAAATTTAAAAAATTTAATTAACTCAGAAAATAAACATGCTTGTTTTTTCTAAAATCTAATGAAAATTTTGTCTATTCTCAGAGATTTTAATTTCTCAGTTTTGTTTCTGTTAACCAGAAAAATAAATATTTAAAAAAAAAAAAATTGTATTCTATTTTGAGTGACAAGATCATCTGTTTCTGATACCATAAAGACACTGTTCTTACTGGGATAGATTTTATACATGTTGAACAATGTGAATAACTCTGGGGAAAAAGCAAGCAGAAAAGATCCCAATTTTGGAAGAAAGATTAACAAAGAAATGGAAACATAAGAACATAAGTAAAAAAAAAAAAAATGAAAGAAAATCTTATCTTTGTAAAAGGGAAAAAAGAACATAAAAAGAAAGAAAAAATAGCAATTGGGCTGTTGATCAGGGAAAAAGTACCTTTACTAAACCATCTGCATATGCAGCGCCAACTAGGGTTGGCCATATCAAAATTGTAGTCCTCTTTTTTATTTAAATCAAGTTCCATACATGATACCTTTTGATCCATGACTGACCAGAAAGAAGATTTTCCCACAGTAGGCTACCATTTCTTTCCAGAGTAGACCGGTTATCAGCAAAGTCTATAGGGTCCAGTATATTCTGTTATTTAACCCATAGCAGAGTGAGAAGATCTGGGTTCATAGCTTTCCCAAGGGTATATGTGTCTAAGTGAATGTAATGAAGCTGACTGGAATTCAAACTCAACTCTCTGATTTCTTTTTCCAAGCTATTCATTACACCGCACTGCACATCCCATCTTTACTTAGGAAACGCTAGAAAATCTCACTGCATTGAAATCTACACACCATTTTGAGTTATTAAAGAAGTTAGAATCTAAAGAAATGCTCCATGCAATGTTATATGTTTTTTTGGTTTATGCAAGAACTGCATGCAACATAAGATAGAAGCTAGTCAAAAAATCATTGGATAACTGGATAGCAAAGATAGATCACTAATGAATCAAGAATCCCCACACACAATCTTTGTATGCAATGTGCTGATTTACTGAACAACTTTTTCTTTTTTTACCCTTTTCTTTTGATGCATCTAGTTAATCTTTTTTGGCATATATACATGTGTTTATAAGCAAAATTGTTCCAAAATTTATACCTATTTCTTTTACATATTACTCTATTTTTATTGACCAATATTAACTCTGTTGATGATGATGATGATGATGATGACAGGAAAATAAACCACTGTCAAATCTAGCAAATAAATGAATATTAATAACAATTTTGAAGCATTGTACTACAATTTTAAAAGTTCAAGTGTCCTGATTTCAGACATAGAAAAATAGGATATTTGTATATATATATATATATATATATATATATATATATATATATATATCTATGTCCTCTCTCTCTCTTTCTCTCTATCTATCTATCTATCTATCTATCTATATATATATATATATATATATATATATATATATACAAATATAGGATTGGTGTAGACGGAATAAATTCCAATAACTAAAAATACTACTCTTAAAAGAGTGCTCAATACAGAGTAGAGCAAATATTATTTATTCAAAAATTATAATATAAACATGTTATAACATCACTACAAAAATAGTCATTTTGCTTCAACCCCTCTGGTGTCTTATCAAGTGATGTTGCTGAATGTAGAACGTACATTCCACACCATCACTGGATAAGAAACCTGAAGTGTTGAAACAAAATGGCTATTTTTGTAGAGATGTTAAAGCATGTTTATGTCATAATTTTTTAATAAATTATATATATATATATATATATATATATATATATACAAGGTTTTGCAGCATATTTTCCAACTGTGAAATGTTATATAAGAAACTATGTCAATCAATTTTGGTAGTTTTTTTTTGCTGTCTACTATCATCCAATCAAATTTGCCTATTGAAAAATTGCTGCTGCTGCCAATGCTTGGTTTGCTTTTCACTCATATCTGTAAAATCTTTGCTCTATTCTCTAACAGGTATGAATTGTCATTAAAAACAACTTATTTAAAACTAACAAAATTGTTTTGTTCAGTGACTTGATAGATTACCAAGAATCAATGTATTTGAATTGATATAGATAGGTTGTTAAGACTTTTAGACAATACTGCAATTTTATGATTGTTAAATCTTACTGACCAAAACAATACCATTTATTACAATAAATTAAGGAATCCTATATTATTCTAGAATTATTTTTCATTAATCTTTGTATTTTGAAATGATGCAATTATAATTAGAATATTTCTGAAATTTTATTTATGACAGTGGTGAGATTTTAAACTGGTATTTGAGTGTGACTTTAGATATGTCATTGGTGGAATTTATATTGTTTCCTCTTTCTTTATACATATCAGGTGATTCAATATAGATGTTAGCCAATTTCTCAAATGTCATTAGAAAATTCTGAGAAGATAATCAAAATGCAATTTTTTCAGTGTCTCCTTTTCACTTACCTTACGCCATCTTAAAAAATTACTGTTACAAAAGCAGAAAAAGCAATGCACCAATCATTCCATTATTTTAGTGAAAAGTTATATTTGAACTTCATTTAATCATACACATATAAGGAATTTTGGAAAGTAATTACATATATCACTGCTATGAATTATAAATAAACCAAGTTTGAATGGTAGGAAACTGCATCTAGAATTAATTTATTAACACTTCTATCTTACAGTGCATTGTTTATAATACATTACAGTGTTTAATTGGGAAAACTTGCAAGGAGGGTATTTGGATTTGTTATGATCATTTGTTTATAAACTGGACACAATATTCCAGCATCTGCAACAACCTTTTAATCAGGAATACTAACTTTTCATTTTTCATTACATTGTTACAAGTGATGTCAACAGAAAATGAAAAAGACAGTAGTTATCACAAAATGAGAAGTCAGGTGTCCATTCACAGATATTCCTGCTTTGTATTTGATGTGGCTATGAAATTACAAGCTACTGGATCAGGGATTGACCATCACTGCAGACATTTTATTGCCAGCAACTTTATCAAGTGAATAAAGTATTACATTGAAAGTGAGCTGCTTTATTAGGCAGAAAAGCTGGTATTCTCCAAAGCATGGTAATATGCAAACACATACAACTCTGCAAAACAAACAGAAGAGAAAATAAGATCTTTAGGATAGGAGGTTCTTCCACATCCTCCATACTCACCAGATTTAGCACCAAAAATTTTCATTTGCTTTGAGCACGAGAAGACTTCATAAGTTGCAGAACATTCAAAAATGAAAAATTTTAAAACAGTCTTTCAAATTCTAACTACAGTTATTAAAAATGAAGGTGATTACATTTCTGAAAATTATGTTTTAAATAAATTTAACTCCTCTTTCTATGTGTGTATGTGTGTGTTTGTGTGTGAAATGGATAAAACAAATGTACAGATTAATGATAAAAAACATTTATTTTACAGAACAAATATTTTCAACATAATCTCCTTCTTTGTTGATACACTTATCCCAATACTTTTGCATTAATAATATATGATGCAGCAAAAATGTCAGATCACAATAACTATTAGGCTATAGATTTATTTATCCATCCCTCTATAAATGTACTCCTTTAATGATTTAATTTGTTAATATACTTTAAAAAAGTTACAAAAGCAGGAGGGGACAGCTTCCTGAAATTACCTATTTTGAAATGTGGAAATTTACCAGTTACTTAATTTACTCATTCTTCAAACTACAAGGATTGAATTTACGGTTGGTTGCAATACATACTACAGTCAATCAGTAGCTGTATTACCAGCAGGCAAAATAGTGACCTCAGTGGAGTTTCTTGATGGAATCTATTCAGTACAGCAGCCATTAAAGAATCCTGTCCAACATGAGAGATAATAGACATGAGGGCTGCATCAACTAATCAACACTGTCTGATTGTATGAGGTGTGGACATTTAGAGACAATCATAACTACAGCTGTCAAAGGCACCTTAGGTAATATGCAGTTCAGCCTGAATTTACATAAAAATAGATGCATTGATAGCTGTCTTGCCCTGTTGATATTCTGCAGCTGCCTTGTTGTCTATCTTTCAAATTCAGTTCTCTTGAATTTCCTCTGTTAATCAAAGCCTAATTTTAACTTGCGTCCAGTTATAAAGAATGCACAAAGAATATTTGATAAAAAATATAAAAGTAACTCATTTTTTATTTGATGTTGTAATGTTTTTACAATTGAAATATATGCAGAATTGATCAATACTTAGAAAGCTTATTACTAATTTCCCAATTCAAATTTCCCAGTGTAATCACCAATTGTCCAACTACTTTGACTTTGTGTAAAACTAAGCTAAGTCTTCTTCTTCTTCTTCTTCTTCTTCTTCTTAAATTAAACTTAAAAACAAAATTTATTATTTTGTTTTCCATTCTTCTGTATTATTCTTTCTAAATTTTATTGGTTCTATGGTAAATTTTATTAATATTATTTTTTCAGTTCAGGATGTTGGCAATCATAGCACTCCATTATTTCTTGTCCTTTGTTGTTCTTAATAAATATTTTTTTTTTATCTTTCCTAAAACTTGCTCTGCCATCCTTTTACTCAAGCTTGCTGGTTAGTTTATGTTGTTTTCCACTATCTTTCTTATCTTTAATCTATCCTTTCAAGCACTCTTTCCTCATTATGTGCCCTGGAAATTACAACTATCCTTTCCTGATGTTTAAGTATAAATGTTCTTTTTGTTTCCATTTTCTCTAAAACTTCCCTGTTGCTCACATGTTCAGTCCATGTTATTCTCACCATCCTTTTGTAGAACTATGTTTCTGTTTCTTCAAATCACTCTGTCATCTGTGAGGAGAGTGTCCAATATTCACTACCATATAGGAGGACTGACATTGCATAACATTTCAGTAAACTTCTCTTTAGTTTCCCAAGTAAATATTTTCGTATGATCTTTGAGTAACATTTCTTTTAATGTTTATAATCTATATTTACTACCAGAGAAACAATTGTCAGGCAAAAAACAGTTAATAACCTACCTAGCAAAGTAAAAACACAAACATTGCTAAGTGCTACAAAGAAGTGGAAGTTGTGGAGAACAATGATCGCCCACATCCTGCTAAGACACAACATGAAAATGAAAAGAAGTTGATATGTTTCAACAGTTTAATTCTTGTTTGATTTATAGTTGTATTATAATTTATATTTGTTAGCTTTCAAAATATACAATAAAAATTGCTTATTCATAAAGATTACATTTTGGAAATGAATGACTAAAGCTGAAGTTAGTAAAACTATATTTATTTGATGTTATAGTTTTAACTAATTTTCAGAGTTTTGATTGGAGATACACAAACTTTAAGTTTCATATATTATTTATTAATATATATATATATATATATATATATATATATATATATATACAAGGTGCCTTTAAAAAGTATCCAACCATTGGGCAAAAAAAAATAATAATTTTGTACATTTCACAAATTTTATTTAATCACCTTCAATAATACTCTCGATGGGCATTCACATACTTCTCCCAAGTAGTCCGGCCACTGCTGTTAACAACCCTGGAATGCCTTCCCTGGAATGCTATGGAGTTCCACTGTCAATTTTTTCATAATTTCTTCTCACAACTCAGATTGCTTACCTTTCAGTGTGGTTTTCAAATTGGGGAAGAGCCAGAAATCACACAGTGCTAAGTCAGGAAAATATTCAGAATGTTGAACAAGTGGTATGTTGTTCTTGACCAAGAAATCTACATTAAAATAGAATACCCTGAATTTTTGCTTATTCACACTTGAGTAATTTCCTGGATTGTTACACAACAAATCTTCCCTGACTATTCACTGAACCTTCTTAATTAGCTCCTTGTTTTGATTTCGAAATGACCTGCCTGAGTGTACCTCTCTCTCCACTGAGATGCGACCATGTTTGTAGTTGTACCACAACTTGCTGAATCTTCTGGATAATTTGATCTTGAGTATTGTCCAGCTTTTGCTCAAACTTGATGCAATATCTCTGCATGATGCATTCAGTCATCTTGTGTGAAAACTAAAATTCAACAAATACACACAACACATTTGTACTCTAGCCATAACATCTAGGAACTGACATAGCCTACTGGCACAAAAATTTTCAGACATTCATGCAAAGGATTCTGTCCACACAGCATTAGTTTTGTTGGGGGCAAAAAATTAAGTCAGATACTTTTTTAACATACTTCGTAGATTTGGAGATAAGAATAAAACACTCTATTGAGGTAGTTTCCTGTTTATCTCATATTTTCTTTTGCTAAAAATGAAGCAAAAGGTAATAAATATAACATTTTGTCAGTCAAAAATCTATGTTTCAGCTAATCTATAACATCACGTAAATTTGTATTTGTATGAGATAAGAAAAA
>OZ010585.1:70546474-70586474 GCA_963932145.1 Acanthosepion lycidas | reverse complement strand
CTAGAACCATCATCCAAGCTTTGGCATTCTTATCTAAAGTTTGATAGAAAACTTCAGAGATGCCAGTTAACATGTCTCCTCCAACAAGACAGAACCCAATCTGTCCTGCTGGAGGAGGAGAAGAAGATTCATACCTTTCCCAAGTGTATTAGCATGTAAGTGAATGTAATGGATTTGACTGGAATTCAAACTCAGGTCTCCAATTCCTCAATCCAGTTGATTCAGTCAAATTTATTACATTCACTTATGTGCTAATAACCTTGGGAAAGGTATGAATCCTCTTCTTCTTCTCCCACAGCTATGGGTAAATAGCAGGACAGACTGTGTTCTATAGCCTTGGATGGCAACTGGTTTACTGCAGAAAGAAATAGGAAACTACTGTGGTAAAAAAAATCTCTTGTCATTCAAGTATCAAAAGATATATAATTGCCTACGCATGTATCACACATGGCACATAACTGACTATCAATAGACACCACTGTATAATCAAAGTTGCCAAGTTGACAGAGCTGCAATGTGTGACGGGAGTATTGGAGAAATAAAGATTGTGGTGCGTGGGTCATTTTTTGCTTACTGGTTTACTCATATTTTTAAATTGTAACTGTCATGAGAATATTATTTTAAGTTTTTATGAGAAAAAGGCCAAAATAATTATCAGTATCCATCATTTATGACAGCAGAAACCAACTAAAGTATAATGTTGCCTCGGGGTTGCCCACCAGAAGTACATATAGGGACACCTATCCATGCATAACATGGCACTAAAAATTCCCTGATATTAAGCAAATGTTGACCAATGCAGCCTCTCTAAGTGCTACCAAACATTTTTGGCTCCTTACTATTAGGATGCAGCGACTAGAAAACTGACACCCACAAAATGGAAAGTCAAAGCCACTGATAAATCAGATGACCAAAACATTAAAACAGTTAAAGCATTAAGGCCATGGAACAAAGATTTTAAGCATATTTAGTAGATCATGTATTAGTAGTTTTTCTCTGTGTTTTCTTTGTCTTTTTCCTGCTTCTTTTTTTTCTTAATCTTTTGCTCAGTGACTTTTTACAATCCAGACCTTATACACTATCTTTCAAAGAGTAGCAAACACATGTCCAAACACACAAAATATCTTTTTATGCATTAGATTATTTTTTTAGGATATTTTAATGTTCATATAAATTCACTACTTAACTTTCTGTATTCAAGTGATAAAAAAAACATATAATGATTCTGTCCAGAGGTGTTTGAAGATGAAGAAAGAATGAAAGACAGAAAGAACATACAGATAAATATGTTATATTAAAAAGAAATATTAAAGACCATACCATATGAGTGCTGGTCACACTAAAAGGACATATTTTTAACAAATACTCTATTTATATAAGAAGTGCACCATTCATATATAGAGAAATTTATGCACTATTTGAAAATAAAACTATTCCACAATTTAAGAATGAAACAATCCTGGCATTAGAATGCATTAATAAATAACAAAATATTTCACCAACATTATAACAATATTTTGTAGCACTTAAATAGCTTAATCAGTCATAGATAATCAACAAACATTGACTTCATTCTGTGTTTTTTTTTTTGTGAATGCAGAGTTGGAATTACAAGTATTTCTTTTCTGATATTTCTCAAACCATAATTACAGAAAATTAACAGCAAATTATTCAACTTATTCATTTTTTAAAATAAAATAACCTTTTTGAAAATAAAAATATAGAAACATAGCTAGAAAGATTAGGAAAAGCATTTGATAATACGAAGAAATACCCTGCAGGAAGTAGGCATTAGCAGAAAATGTCTGTAGAATCAATAAATCTCATTTTTAAATTGTTACACCAAATTCTAGACTGAAAATCATAAAAATCAAGTTTAATAGAAATTTTGGCAATTTTTATAATTAGAAACTGCTGTCTGAAAAGAGGAAAATGCCTGTGGAATGATTTCCATTTTTTGCTTTCTTAACCTACTTCCTTTAACATATGATGCTTTTTTTTTTTTGTTGCAAGCCAAATATTGGCATAATTGCTTAATATTGATGAGATGTAACATTACTAGCCTTGCAGAATTGATGAGCCGATGTATGCTTCTGGTATGTTGCATTTTTGTGTGAACACATCATTTTGATCTGAATGCTCTCTGACCATCTTTAAGCAATTTACTTGGTTTTTAATTATTAACATCTGAACATTGTTGTTTTAGTGTTTAGCACACTGGTAAACAGAACTTAAAAGATGCTTTTAATCAATATGTATATCTTTGAGATAATTCTAGAGAAATTTCCTTAAAAAGCATGAAATTTAAACTCTGATCTATAAAAATATACACTATCATTAAAAGTTATGTAATGTCCTTTAGTAATTCATCTTAGAATTGGCTAAATGGAAGAAATATCAGAAATGCATTTAAGTAATGTAATTTTTCTGTAATTACTATCCAGGTAATGTGCTACATATGTTTCCTTAAAAGTCAGATATAGAATACTGGAGAGCTATAAATTGTTCTCAAAAGAAAAATTCAAAATTTGTCAAGATTCCCATCCTTACAATGGTAAATAAAATATTTATAAGAAGAAGCCTTACCTTACTGAACATAATTTGCAGTTCACTCATTAGCAAAAGAATAAAAATGAAGTAAATAATGATTAAATATAAATAATTAGGATAAACTAAAACATCAGTCATGTTTTGGAGAATTTTTGTTTTTAATTATTTATTTATCAATTAAATAACTAAAGACAAAAAATCCCAAAATTTGCAATAGGAGATTGCATTTGTTTGCACTTAACAGTGAAAAGATTAAAATGGGGGAATATTTAATGGTTTCCTTTATTGTTACCAAAAAGGTAAATACTTAAAACAAATCACTTGTTTGTACTTATGAAAATCCACCACAAAGGTTTGATCTATACAGAATCACATCTGGTATGCATAACTGGGAATGAATAGTTTGTATGCAAATAGATAACAAGTGACTATATCAAGAGGAATGCAACAATGATGCATTTTCTAACTGGATTTATTTGTATAATGAGACAATTCTAAAAGAATTAGAGATTTACTGTAGTACTCATATGTAATTCTCCATCATATAAGTAGCAGTTGATATAGCTGGTGGCTAAAACTAATCATAACCTTGAAGACTAAACTACTAGAGAAATAGTAGTGAATACTTCTAGCTTGTAGCTTACAACATTCTCTTCACTACTATTTTTTAAGTGGTGGAGATTTGCATATGAGTACAGCACCTACCAAGGTTTATTATTAATGGACATTGTTGTATATGCATACATATATTATATTAAGCATTCATTGTTTACATAATTCACTTGAGGTAAAGAGGCAACACTTCTGGACGAGGCAGGATAAAAATAAAAGATGAAGCTAGCAGCAATATATATGAGTATTTGTTATCCATTTAACTGTATGTCTTAATGTCTTTTTCTCACAGGTTAAACGTCCCACCTAGTCTCCATTAAGGCTTTTCTCCTTCTTGTCTGTTAAACACATAACTGACATAATCTTAATAACATATATAATGGCAGTGACACTTTGTTGATATCAGATTCAGAAAGAAAACTTAAAGAACTTAGACAAAGTAGTTAAGGAAAGTAAGAAGAAAGGAGTAAGTATTAATTGTATGTTGACAGAATGGATGGTTGTAAGCAAAATACACAGTGGGGATGTCGGGTGAAGAAATTTAACTAGTCCAATGAAATATGATACTGAAATCTAAAGTCACATAGAAATAGTAGAAGAATCGGAAAATGACATTTGAGATTTCCAGGGCACGTAATGAGGAAAAAGGGCTTGGAGAAATTGACACTCACATGGCATACTGAAAGCAAGAGAGACAGAGGAAAGCAGCAAATAACCTACTTGGTGTAATTGGTTTGCTGAACAAGGATTAGAAGAGGTAGTGACAGGAAGTTGTAGGGAGCTATGATTGCCCACATTCTGAAGGGAAATGACACATAGAAGAAGATTAAAGGATTGAAGAAAAGAGTGCTGGGCTGTTAAGTCTAATCTCCTATATGACAGTGAATGTTGGACAACTAGTGTAATAACATATGACAGAAAGTGTGACACAGAAATTCACAGTTGCATTTGACACAGGACATATTGAAGTCAAGAGAAACAGAAGGAAACAGTGAGTAATATAGCTAATGATTTTGTGTAAATGGATGACAGGGGACAAACATTGCTTAATGTTAGATGGGTGTAGAAAATTATTTAGGGCTATGCTTGTCACATTTGGAAGGGACACCACTATGTATTTTCATTTCCAGTGACCATAGTATATTCAAGTGGTAACCTCAATGCTCCCACATTGGTGACCAATTCAGATACAGTACTTGATTATCTAACCCTGATTTTAGAAACATTACAAATTGTTCTTTTATGAGAGAGAAAGAGAGAGAGAGAGAGACAAAGAGAGAGAGAGTAAAATATTAAGTACAAATCAATAAGTCCTTATTTGCAATTGAGATTGTCTGTTAAAATATAAACTATTTAGCATCTTATTCTTGTTCTCCTCTGCATATATAGACCAGCTTAAGTTGTGCATTTCATATTCTGTATCTTAAGCAAAATTCATAAAAACTAATTGTTTTCATTTGTTTGTAACAAAGAAGAATATGTTAAAAAATTCTGAACTAATTGCTAACACTTTGAAATGAAATGAAAATAGATTTTTGAAAAAAATAGCATCAGCCAAAATAAAGGCTAGAAATTAGAAAATAAGAATAAAGGTGATTTCATATTTGAATAAACACTTGGAAAGTCTTATTCACAATATTGTGATCTCAAAATGGCCAGGAAATCATTCAAATGGAATACAATGAGAGAACTGAAAAGTCACAAACTTCTTAGAAATTAGTCTTTTGTATATAAACAGTAAAGCATTCTCTTTCACTGACCAATAACAGCATAGCTTACTTGCTTTAGATTACAAATACAATTGTTAAACTAATGGTTCACTGGTTTTTCCATGGAACTAAAAAAATATCCTTTCCTGCAAAGAAATTAGATTAAGGTTTCCTTGGTTTCCAGACAAAAAACAAGGAAAATGGCTGTGCAACGTAATATTTTCCTTGTTAACTGGGTTAGTCAACTTTAAATGGCTTTATTGACACTGAAAATTTATAGTTTAGCCCTAAAAAATAAAACAATATTAATCATTTTATGAGGAAATTTAGATGGTTCACTGTGTATTTTATGAGGAAATTTAGATGGTTCACTGTGTATTTTATGATTTATAATTGCACAAGATTAATATGCTGTTAAATATGATATACATTACTTACTGATATTTTACGTAATTATTTTCTGATTTGCTTTTATTTTGCTTAAAATTACAATCTGTGTGATAAAATTAATAATTTATATCAGTTTAAAAACCTTTGAAATCAGTAAGGCTAGTTCATGCTAATAGAATTGTAATCAAAAATAAATCAGATACATGCAGGTTATTTGTCTTTAACATTTGCATGTTCTTTTAAATTTATTTTCTTTACTAAAATGAAAACAGAGAAAATCAAAATGATAATGGTTCCCAAAAAGCAAACAAACAAACAATACATTTTTGTATTTACTAATGAAATAATAAGTGCTAATAAATTATCTGCTCTTGCTGTCTCTGGTGAAATCAAATAATTTCTATATTTAAAATCTTAAAAGTTAAAACTAAAAACAAATTTGTGCATATTCCAGTATTAATGTTAGAGACATTTACAATTGCAATAACTCTGAACACTGAAGATTACTACATATTTTATACATAGAATTTCTGATAATCACTCACTTTCAACCTACCGTTTCCATTTTTGTAAGGTGGCAAACTCAGAAAATCAGCAGGGAATGAAATACTTATTTTCCCCACTGTATGACCATATCGTTGTATCTATAAATACTCTTTCCCCACTATCAAATACTTTATAAATAATGTTACACAATAACTTAATAATAAAAATTACAAGAAACATAAGTTTCAAATTCAAGCATCCTTTCCCCTTCATGCACATGTACATTTACATCAATGTGAAGATCACTTTAATCTAATGAAGTCCTAAAAGACTAAATACATCACATGAAAGATATTTTCCAGTTTGCCTTAACTTTCCTAACACAATATATATATATATATATATATATATATATATGTGTGTGTGAGTGTGTCTGTATGCACACACACACACACATATATACATACACACACATATATATTTTATATATATATATATATATATATATATATATATATATATATATATATATATATATATATATATATATTTGAAGACATTTTTATGTTATACATTCTTTTTATAGATACAAATATTTAAGTAAATGCTCTGTTTATAATAAACAGTATTAAACAACATATACCGGCCTGAATGTCTGAGAAATTTTCATAGAAAATATTTGTCTTCCGACAGGATTCGAACCTGCATCTTATACAGAACCGTCATTTAGCTTGACGTGCCATTACCGATTTGGCCACAGAGTAGCATTTGGTTAGCAAGGTTGAGATTGATGTAAGATTGAAGTTTAAATACAGTAAATTTGTCTTGTTCATTTCATAATATATATATATATATATATATATATGTGTATGTATATATATATGTATATGTATATATATATATATATATATATATATATATATATATATGTATATGTATATATATATATATATATGTATATATATGTATATATATATATATGTATGCATATATATATATATATATATATATATATATATATATATATATATATATATATGGAGAGATGGAGTAAGAGAAAGAGTGAATTTAGTTTGGTTTGGTTTGATTTGGTTTGATTTGGTTGGTTGGTTGATTTTTGTTTGACAGCATATCAATCTCTATGGGTTAATTAATGCTGAAATCTAAATATTTATATATGCAATTTTATGGCTTCAGCAACAGATATTTTTACATCATTTTGCATTTACAAGGTAAAAATATATTTTTTAGATATTGTTTGTAGATGATAAAATGTATTGTTGGTATTTTTTAAAAAAATGTATTGCTGGTAATATTTTTATAAAAATATATTGCTAGTATTTTCACCATAAAAACATATTTTTATATATTCTTAGTGTTTTAATGTTAGATTGAGGGTTTGCTATTCGCCCATAGCAGAGATTCTAACAGGTGCTACCACCCAAGTCAGAGTGGACGTGAGAACAACAGCAATTAAGAGGTGGTTCAGTACTCCTCAAAACCTCCAATCTCCTGATTAGAAGCCTTGTTGCCAGATGCAGTTTATCATCATGCCCATAACATAGAAAGAAAGAAAGAAATAGAAATTATGTGAAAGAATTAAAAATTTCATGACACTTTGAAAATATAGTTTTTTCACTTATTAATTGAATTTTTAAAAATATTTCTTTATTTCAGTATACCACTTCCTGAGTATACTCAAGAATGAGAAAGCTGTCATTATATCTCTCTCTATCTCTTTTTGCACACACACACACACACACACACACACATATATATATATATATATATATATATATATATATAACAATTTCAATGCTTGGGTACTAGTTTTATCTTGACATGTTTTACTAATTATCTGGCATGTTTTTGATTATATTGGATTTTCAGTGAAACATGTCAAGGTTAAAAGATTTTTCAAAATTGTCTTTCCCATTCTATTGGATTTTCTCATCCAACTCCTCCCCTCTCTCTCACACACACATATTTATTGTATTTACATGCATTTACATTATTGTATTTATATGCATGAATATATTAAAATAGGAGAAATGTTATTATATGTTGATTGTTAATATTTCTTTTGTATTTTACCATACAATTACATTAAATAAAAACTTATATTTTAGAGTAGAAACATTTTTTAAAAAAGCTTGAATAATAATAAGTCCTGGAAAGGATATTTCAACTTTTACAATATAATCTTGTATTATAAAATATTAAGTGCTCATATGTATGAGATATGATAATAAATAATATGAGATATGATAATAAATAATATGAAAATGAATATGAATATGAAATGTTAATTCTCTGTTCTATAATGCACCTAATTGGGTTGACACTTCAAAGAAATAATAATAATAATAATAGTAATAATAATAATAATAGAGATGATAAAAATTTATAACTTTTTGGTAAATTACCTGAGCAGAGAGAATATCCATTTGTAACAATACAGTTTTATGAAAGTCTTTGTATAGCCATGAGTCTCATAATGAACATTAATGGAAATTTGAATAAACCCATTAGCATTAAAAATAGGAATGAACAAATAAGCACCTTTTATAGCCAACAGTCATTCAGACCTCAGCATGTCCTTTCTCTTTTTTTGTACTTTTGCTGCCAAAAGGAGCACTTTTAGGATTCCTCTGGCTTCCTCTCAAAACCAAAGACACTTGTTTCACAATAAATCAAAAGCTATAAAACTAGTCTTACACTATCATTGGAGCATATATTAATAGAACAATAATCAGTAATAAACTAGAACCAATATCTTTGTTATTTATATTATGTGCGAATGATTGTGAAGCAGGGTTTTAAATAATAACCACTGAAGCAGTTTCTGTCAAATAATGTTCATGATTAGTTTATGGATTAGCCTACAATAGTAGCAGAATGTACATTCTTATTGGTTGAAAATTTATGCTAAAATTCAGGTTAGAATAATTAATGAACATGAAATCATATGTGAATAAAATATGGTATTAAACTGAATAAAATATCTGCAGCTTTTTGGCTTGATTAAATTATTGGATGTAAACTTTTGCTGTTTGCTATAATAATCAGTTGAGCTAATATGTGTTGTTGTATCATACCAATTAGCTATCCTAAATTATTAATTTTTTAGTTACCATATTTAATTGAAAATTTTTTAAGCTTGGTTATAATCAACATTTAATTCAGAAATTTGTTTCTGCTTGATTTAATGAATTAGTTGAATAACGGTGTTCATTTAATTAACTGACACTTAAAATTCATATATTTTATTGGTATAATTCCAGTTTTATTCTGATGACCTACAAGATTATTGGGGTGTCATGTTGTTCATGGCATTTTTCAGGATTGCTATAATTAGTTGAATCAGATCAAAATTACTGTTTGTTTAAATATAGAAATTATTTGAATCTGATGTAACTGGAATATATTTGATATTTGCTTTTTATGTTTCCCAATGAAAAAATATTCTTTTCTTTTGAACTAGATTGACATGTATCAATACGATATTGTCTACTAAACTTGGAACCACTATTATCTACAATGTCAGTGGTAAAAATGTATTTATTTAATTGTCTTTAAAAAGGAAAAATAAAAGGCAAAATTCAAACTGATCATAAATGTTAATGACACCCCAAACACAAGAAGAACATCAAGAATAGAACATGCTGTTGAACGCTCACATGTTGCCAACAACAGGAGAATTCTTCATATATTTTGTCCTGGGTAAGACAATAAACTACATCTGACAGCAAGGCCTCTGATCAGGAAATTTTGAGAAGTGTGTAACCACCTCTTAATTGCTGCTATTCCCAGGTCCACCCTGACCTGTTAGGGTCCCAGCTATGGATAAATAGTTACCCCAACCATCAAACAAGAGTCAGGTGGAACATGGAACTGGGACACAGAAATGCTCAGGCTGGTGTTTGAAGCTTTAGCTTTAGTCAAGGCAGACATCTAGGAGAAGGAAAACTCTGAGATAAGACCTGTGGCTTTTGATGGTATCCAATGATGTTGATTTGCTTTTCTTTTTGGCAAATATCATATTTTGCTTAGAGAGTGAGACTGGCTCTGTGAATTGCCTTTGCCCACTATAAAGGCTTCATGCACAAGTATTAATACCGGGAGATCTTTTCTGCACTTGTCATCTTAATGTAGAATTATGGCTGGCCACTTGCATTTCAATGAAAGTTAATGGCAATAAAGGCTGTGGAACCAGATGTGAAAGGCAGGTGTCCCAGGGGGCCACAGCTTGGGCCCAGTCATCATCATGCTACTATGTGCAAACCACTCAATTTTGGGTGCGGGATGTGCATACTTTACTTGATATTGAAGCAAATGTACAGTGACATGAGAGAAGTTCTGCACTGATTGCTAAAGAGGTCCAAAGATATGGTATGGATGCTGTGGCCCTTTCAGAAACAAGATTTCTTGGGGAGAATCATTTCATGGAGAGTTCTGGTGGTTATATGCTTTTCTGGAGTGGAGTGGAAGAAAGTAAAGAGAGAATCTGATGTTGCTTTTGCCATTAGGACATCAGTAACTAGTCAGTTGGAAGAGGTGTCAATGATAGAATGATCACTATGAGAATTCCTCTAGTATGTGGAAGATATGCAAACTTGATTAGTGTTTATGCACCAAACATGGTTTGCACAGATGAAGCAAAGGAAGCTTTTTATAACACACTGAAATCTCTTGTTAGGAAAGTACCAGTAGCAGAAAAATTTTCATTCTTGGAGATTTTAATGCACAGGTGGGTCGCGACTTTGAGGCATGAAAAGTTCTTGCTAAACATGGGGTTGGAAAGTGCAACAGTAATGGTCTGTTGTTGTTGCAAATGTGCACAGAACTGGACGAGAAAGTCTTTTGAATCAGCTTCATTCATTGTTGCTAGATGCCTGGAGCAATAACAGTGTCCTGGATGCTATCATGGTTGTTTTGTACAAGGGCGAGGTGGACAGGGATGACTGTGGAAATTATCGTGACATATCAATGTTGTCTGTTGTTGGCAAGGTTCATTGTGGAGTTCTGCTAGATTGCTAATGAAGCTCTTCTGGAGTCATTGGCACTGTAGATATGATATTCACAGCCAGACAAGTGCAAGAAAAGTGTGTCAAGCAAAATATGGATCTCTACCAGGTATTTGTTGACTTGACAAAGTCATATAACATCATAAACAGAAAGGCTTTGTGGACTATTTTAGGGAAGCTGGGATGTCCCGAAAAGTTTCTTTCCATTCTTCACTTGTTTCATGATGATATGAAGGCATGGATTAATATTGGTGGAAAGCTCTCTGAACCTGTGACAGTTGAAAATGGAGTTAAGCAGGGTGACATTCCGGATCCAACTCTGTTTACCCTGTACTTCTCTATCATTTTTGAACAGGCCTTTAAGAACTGCAACTTTGGTATTTACATTCGGTATCATTTGAAAGGAAGGCTATTTAACATCAGGAGGTTTGATGCAAAGTCAAAGGTTCACTTGTCATTTATCAGGGATTTGCTAAAGGCTGATGACTGCGATCTTATGGTTCACTCAGAAAGAGATATGTAGCATCTTATGGATGCTTTTTCTAATGCATGCACTGCATTGGGATTGACTATTAGTTTGAAAAAGACAGTAATCATGTACCAATCAGTTCCAAGGAAGCCATATCATGAACCAAGCATCATTGTCTATGGTAAAAGGTTGAAGACTGTTTGCATATTTGTGTATCTTGGGAGCATGTTGAGTGTGTTCTGTGATCTTGATGTGAAAATTTCAAACTGCATACAAAAAGTTAGTGATGCATTTGGAAAACTGAATAAATGTCTGTGGTATCAGCACAGAATTTCAGTGAGTGCAAAGATAAAGTTCAATCATGCAGTACTCCTTTACACTTGCAAGACATGGGTGATCTCCTGCAGATAAATGAAAGGGTTTGAGAGATTCCAACAGTACTACTTCCATCGTATCCTTGGCATTACCTGTAATTGAGTAATAGGACTAGTCTGTATGCCTCCTGGTCACATAACTGGTCTGTGGGGCCTGAATCATTGCTGGTTGTTAAGGGGTGAAATATTTATTTTTTCAATAAAAAAGAAATAAATGTTCAAAAATTAATATAATGTGATTTTCTAGATTTTTTTATAAGACACACCTACCCTGAAAATTACAGATTGTTTCTATTTTTGTAAGGTGGCAAACTCAGAAAATCAGCAGAGGATGAAATACTTATTTTCCCCACTGTAAAGATGTCTCTATTGAACTTCCTGAAGACACCTGCAGGCAGCTTCATTTGACATGTATAGATTGTGGTAGTGTGTTTTTCGATGGCTGGTCTAAGGAGTAACTTGAAAGTGCAATTGACTATAAAACTGTAGACATTCAGCAACTGAAATGTGATATTTGTGGTAAGATATGTGGGTGCAGAAGTGGTTTCATGCAACATTTTAAATTGCATGATAATGTAATGTATCATCCACTGTTGAACCGCTTAAGTGCCCTGTTTGTGCCAGAGTATGTAGGTCCCTTGCTGGGTTAAATAGCTACATTTGATCAGCACATCAGTAGATATTACCAAAAATAATATATAGTAAAACCTATACTTGGACACGAGTTGGCAACCACCAATATATATATATATATATATATATATATATATATATATATATATATATATATATAGTGTGTGTGTGTGATCATGTGTGTGAGTATATGCATGTATTATCAAAATAAAAACATTTACACAATTTGGACTGTTATTAATATAAATGTCCTAATTTGTTTTGAAAATGTGATAAGCTGATAAAATGCACATATATTTTTTTGAAACCCTACTGAAAGAAACTATTGAGGAAAAGTTCCTAAAATGAATTAACAAAATCAACATGAAATCCCACCAGGATAACACGAGGGCTGCATGTTTCTTTGGTAACCAGCCAAGCTGTGATAAATTTTTATTCATCTCAGCTTAGCTGGGATGTTTTCACTCAGTAACTGTATTCACCACATATCTCATCTTTTGTTACCATTTATTCCAGACTTTGTAGAATTCTCTCAATGAAAAACTTTAATCTCCAGGAATTCTGTAAAAATCACCTACAGTAGTTCTTTGCTGAGAAAGTGAAAAAAATTCTGGTGCAATAGAATTCTGAAATTGGCTGAAAGATGATGGAGCAAAAAGTTTAAATATATTATTCATTGAAGTTAATATTAAAAATAAATCATTTCATTTTTACGTTTTATATTTATATAAACTTTTAAGTTTCCCTATACATTCATGTATGCATGTACACATATGTGTGTCTGTGGGTTTATATATATATATATATATATATATATATATATATATATGTATATATTAGGTTTTGCAAAAATAATGTCATTTTCTCACATATGTTAATATGTGAGAAAACGGCATTATTTTTGCATGAACCTAATATATTAGCAGGATTTGACTGCTCACTATCGCTTTGCAAAGTAAGATATACTCACTATTTGAAATCTTTTAAACAAAAATTTTAAAGAAACTTGTCATTCATAAATAGTTAAGGAAAGTTTTACAGATATATGCCAACTTGTTGAAGGCCAAGTAAAATGCAAATTTAAAACAGTTTTCTGCACTATATAAGACAATATTCCTAAACAGAACAGTTTTTGATATGAAAATCAAAACAATCCTTGAATAAAAGAACAGTAATGAAGGACAGTTAATTAATGAAATAAACTTTTATAAAATAAATATGCAAATTAGTTAAAGATGAAGAGTGATATTGCCTAGAAGATAATATATAATACAGCTATTGAGCAGTCACAGGTATTATACTGCAAAGTGCCCAGCCCTAAGCAACAGCTGCCTGAGGCTGTGCCCTCTCATTGCACTAGAGAGAGGGATTAGTGCTCACACCAAGGCCAGTGCAACTGTAGATTGTGGGGAATATTTACTCCTAGACCAGGTGTACATGCTTGGGTTCTCACCTTAAAAACTGACCTTGTGTTGCATCTTGTCTTAGTGGGGAGACAGAGTAAATATTGTGTATAAATGACTCACTTAAGTATTATCTCTCAGTTGCATCTTGTTGGTGGGGTTGAGTAAATACAAATTGCTATAAAGTAGAGCTGGGACTTTTTAATGTCAGAATTGTTCATATAGATTCCATAATATAGGTTTTACTTAATTAGCTATTATGTTTCTCTAACTCTTCAAATGTTGAATGTATAACTAATTCTAATTTCTATTTCCCCTTCTTTGCACTATATTAATTTTATCTTATAAATTGTCCCCTGTCCTGTCACCCATGAAATAAAAATTATTGTTTGTACAGTAAATAAGGATCTATGTACATCAAATTGCTTTTAAATTAAGTGGCAGTAGAAGAATTATCATTGAAATTTTAAAAGGTAAGCTTAAACATTAATTCACTACTTAAATGCAATGATCAATTTTGAATTCTTCTGTAGTTTATTGATGTCTATTGCATCTACTCTTCTATTGTGATGATGACCAAACCAAGAGTCTGCCATAAGAGCTATCTTAAATGCTACTTGATAGGGCAGCTTTTAAGGTAGTTTATAATAAAACATGCACTCCAATTTTGGATAGAAAAGGAAAATAAGAGTTACTCTCCTTTAAACATAAAAGTAACAATAATGGCTAGTATAATGTATTAATATATATTTTTAACCTTGCATAATCTGGCAACCCTGCATCTGAACTCAACAAAAATTGTTCCCTGCACCTAAATTTTGTAGGAATTTTGATTGAACTATGAATCATTGAAATTGGACCAGTGGGAGTGGAGGAGTTGCTTGGAGACACAAACACACACACATGCACTCTTTTATATATATATATATAAATGAAAATTAAAATACCAATTTAGAAAGCGGCATACAGTATGCATTATATGATCAACATATATAATAATAATAATAATAATAATAATATAAATAGTTAGTGAACTAATCTTACAAGAAATATGAGAATCATTAAGAACATTCTTAAATATTAATCAATGGCATCCCACCTATGATTGTATCGAATGGTTTAAGAGTTATGATAAAAATAACAAATGTTCCTTCATTAAATATGACATAGAAGAATTATACCCATTAATCACTGAAAAAAACCCTTGATGAAGCCTTACTATTAGCTAAAGAATGTATATCAATTTCTAGTGATAAAATTAATCTGATTAAATGTTGCCGTAAATCATTGTTGTTTTACAATAATGAATTATAGTTAAATAAGGTGATAAAGGCAATTTTGACAATCCCATGGGGGCATATGATGGTGCAGAGGTACGTGAGTTGATTAGATGCCTCTTACTTAACAATTTAAATAAATATATAGATCCTAGCAACCATGGTCTGTACTAGGACAATGGATTAATTATTCTAGACAAAAGTAACCCTAGGAAATGTGACGTAATCCGAAAGAAACTTCACTGGTTGTTTAAAAAATTCGGATTTAACCTGGATATAGAAATAGACTTGAAGGTTACCCATTACTCGGACATTATGCTAGACTTACGTGATGGTACAATTTCACCGTATAGAAAAGATAATCAATACCCACAATATATCGACATAGGTTCTAGTCACCCAGCACATATTTTGAAACAGATACCTAAAGGTATTAATCACAGATTGTCCACTCACTCATCGAATAATAATATCTTTAACAAAAATAAAATAATCTATGAACAAGCACTAAAAAATAGTGGACATGATATTAAATTAGAATATAATGATATGAATGATTACCCTAGAACAGAAACTAAGCATAAAACCAGAAGTAGAAAAATATTATGGTTTAACCTTCCATATAATTCAGCGGTGAAAACCAACATAGGCAAAATATTTTTTAGACTACTTAAAGAGAATTTCCCACAATTTAATAGGTTGCATAAAATCTTTAATAAAAACTATGTCAAATTAAGCTATAGTTGTATGCCCAATGTAACCAGTTTAATATGAGAAAAATTAAGGACAAACCACGTGCAACCCAAGCCCAAGTGTAATTGTAGGAATAAGAAAGCCTTCCCTCTCCAGGACAAGTGCCAACAAGAGTGCGTGGTATACAAAGTAAAAATATATAAGGATAAACCAAATAATACTGATAAAAATCCTAAGGTCTATACAGGAGCTAACCAAAATAATTTTAAAGCATGATGCTATAACCACCTTAGTAATTTTAATAACGAAACATAAAAACATAGCACCCTCTTTATCCACTTATGTATGGAAAGTCAAACAAGAGGATAATAAAGACACCATTTAGAAATGGGAAATATTAAAAAAAAATGTCAGGTATAATGCAGGTGATAAATTTTGTTCCCTATGCACAGAGAAAAAATATAATATAAACAATAATTTATTAAATCTAAAATCCTTTAATGTATGTTTTTTTTTTTGTTTTTTTTTTGTTCTGTTATTGAATAAAAATGTAAACTCCGCTGTTGTTGACTTACGGATTTACTTGGTTGATATATTTTTTTAGTCACGTGATCATGGTTGTTTTTATGTTGTAGGCTATATATTCTGTTTCACTTTTACCTTGTTGGCCAGTCGACCCTGATGATCCATATAGGTGAAGCCTAGATAGGTTTGCCTGGCTCTTTAGGTTCATATATATATATATATATATATATATATATATATATATATATATATATATGTATAAATAAATAAATATATATATATATATATATATATATATATATAAGGTGCCATTAAGCTAGTATACATATATATATATATATATATATATATATATATGAAAATGGCAGTCTCTAAGAAAAATCCATCAAAAATAAATTTGCAGAGATAGATGTATTAGAACACATGGGATAAAAAGAAGTTTCAAAGAGTCACAGCTGATTTGAAATTTAAAAGTTGGTACCTTTAAAGATCCAATAAAAAATGGGCATTTGTTAATAAAGAAAATTAGAGGTTTCTAAATATGGATAAAATCAGCAATTTATAGTCATTAAAGAAAAATCATTCCAATGAATTTAAATTTGGTTTTAAATACAGCAAAGTATTTTAATTAGTTTGGAACTAAAACTAAAAAGTTTCAAGAAAGATTTTTATTTTTAAAAATCAATTTTAAACCATCGGTATTGCTTTTCTTTAAAGTTACCTTTGATTCTGTATCTTCTGAAAAATATAAATACTTTGCAATATGTCATTGTTAGTCAGCTCAATAATACCAGTTTATGTATACAAATCTATGCTGAGAAATTCCATTTACACAAAATAAATAAGTGTCTAGAGATCAAAAGATATCAACAACTGGAACAACATGGAATCTTCTTCTAATTATAAATATTGCTTTGTACTAAAAACATACATTAATGGTAACATTTCAGACAAAAAGTGTTTTGTTTCAAGATTTAAAAGCACCCACATACTTGGATGTGATGTTTAACTTTTATATAACAACACCTGCATTTGAATATGGAACTGTTGAATTTTTTCAGTAAAATTTTCATGGTTATTTTAAAATTGATGGTGTGCATATTACAATTAAATCACAAGAATTTATAGAGACAGAAGTGGATGCATGGCTTTCTAGGCTACAGGCACAATTTCACTTAAGAGGCATTGTCACTTTAGCAACATAATTCTTCAGCAAGCAAGTTTGTGAGAATGGAAAATTCTCACAAACTTGCTTGCTGAAGTTGTTGAAAAAATTTCTTTTTCAGATGGATAGATTCTCAAAAGTATGAGGAATAATGTATTTTATCAGGTTAAAAAGACAATTCCTGAAATACTGAACAAACCGATGAAGACAACTAGAATCACAAGATGTCCATCATTTTCTGGCGGTACCAACCATTTCATAACAGAACAATTTAAATTCAAAATTAACTAGTGACAAAAGTTATTCAGATAGACCAATGACATCACTCTAAATACTGTTTAAATTTAGTGTTTGATTTTTAATCTAAAATGTAATGCAGAAATTAATTTGTTTTATCCTCTTTTTAGACTTAAATACAGATAGTGCTTATAAGTTTGTAAGTAGCAGTGAACTAGACAGATGATGTGTCATATAATTTATTAACTAATTTAAATTGATCATGCTCTATAAACCCTGGAATCCCTTTAAAACCATAAACAGCTTAAGAAAAGTAAAAAATCATTTTCTTTCTCAGCAGTCACCTAACAATATTGTGCCCAAATGTGTTTTTGAACTCTCTTACTATAAATACTGAGATACTCTGTTGTCATGACTGCTGATAGTGAAAGATATTTTTTGATGGATGTTCATTAATTGGACAAATTTTGATAGCTTCATTAATAGTAAGTCAATTTCACTATCACTCTTTACATATCAGGAAAAGAATACATTTCGTTGTTTTTCCTTTGTCATACCCTCATATGTTTGCTGAACTTTAAAGTTAACAGCTCAGTGATGGAAATGTCAAATGACAGAATTCATCTCTGAGTTGGTAGCTTCACTTCTTGTTTTTTTTCAGGTAAAATAATCATAGTCAACCAATCAGGCACATTCCAGCTTGAAACCAGTATTCTATTTTTTTATCCCCGTGGATAGTATAAAAAGAGGAGCTGAGAGAGACTATAGATGAAATGAAGGGGAGAAATGAAGGAGACATGCAACAAGTGGTGACGACTGATGTGATTTCAACCTTAACAACAGTGACCTACAAACTACTGTTACTACAAACAACAGCCCAATTACTCCACAAAGATACTACTGAAACATCCCTACACATAAATTCCTCATTAGTACTTCAACTAAAACCTTACAATTCAACTGACACAAAAAACTGTTTCTTACAACTTCAGGTTATATTCACCACTAAAGTAATCTGCTGACAGAAAATAAAATTCACCAGCATTGTACAAGCCTTGTCTCCTAATATAGTTAATGATGCCACTAACCTGTTGTAAAATGTACTTGACAATATACCTACTTGTAGCTACAATATCTTTAAAATGGTGACTATTAAAAGGATAGGGTGTTCATATGAACAAATGCTACAGGGACATTTTAACAACAGCAAATTCTCAGTCCATCCTTTTTAATCAATTTGAAGTTCTCCAGCAGAGAATTAAGGGTTGAGTATTCCTCTTCCAATCCCACTGGCAATTCATCTGGAGTATACATACCTTATTCCTTACTAGAACAGAGTCTCTACTTAATGATATCCACATAACCCAGTGAATTGTTAGAGACATCATTTCCAAACTCGACTCCCACAAGCCAAGTGGATATGATGCTATCATCCTAAAGAAATGTGCACTGAGATGGCTGAGTTAATCTCCAAACTTTACAATAATTGCCTCATTGCTTCCTGCTTTCTGGAACTCTGGAGAACCATCTGACCCAACTAAATTATCACCCTATAAGTCTGTTACCACTTTTGGCAATGTATTTGAGGCTCTAATCAATGCTGAAGTGGCTAAGCATTTACTACTCATGACCTTTATTTGGACAAACAATATGGCTTCCATTTCACCAGGTATGTGTTAAAGGCCATTACTGAATTTGTATATCAAGCTCTAGGTAAGAACCATGAATGACAAGGCGTGGCTCTAGATATCTCAAAGGCATTCAACAAGTTTTGGCATGCTGGCTCACAGGATGTATATTTGGTATAGTCCAATTATACCTATCAAATCATGAAATGAAGGTTATGTTGAACAAGCTATCTTCCAGAAACTTCCATATAAATGTGGGGGGTCCCCAAGACTCTGTCCATCAAAGTTCTCCTCGATCTCATCACTTCCCAACTAAGTATTTACATAGATGACACTACTCCTGCCTTAGTAGTAAATTCAATAGATCCAACAAAGGGATTTAACCTTTACTGGAGAAGGTGAAAGCAGTTGAAAATTTTCCTACATCCACTTCTATCTGACAGTTATGAAGATTTATGAAACTGATAAACTATTACCACCATTTCATGAAAAAACAAAAAGATGACACTACAAGACACGCTACATACATTCTGTATAGCCAAATCCACACATTCAAACTTCACTAAACTCTCATACAGAAACAATGATGAAAACACACAAATTTTTTACTCCACACATATGTCCAATACAGCAGTAGGAGTGGTAATTGAACAAGAGATAGATTGAATAAGTGATATTAAAAAATTGGATATCTATTTTTGGAGTACACAGTGTTAACACCACTGATTGCAGCACATGGTTCAGATGAGTACTCTTAGTAACTTACTGAGTACAAAACACATGAAATAAACAACCAACTATCCATGTGCTAATGGATTAGTGGAAAGATTCCACAGACAACTCAAAATATCCTTAGCAATGCAATTAATGAAGATCTTGGCTGCACACCAGCTAAACTAGTCTTTGCTACATTCCTGTCATTACCAGGAAAATTTTTTTGAACATTCTGACATATCATCACAGTTTATACAAAAACAGAAATCCAAAATATGGAAATTACAATTCTCACCTCCTCAACATTAAACAAAATACACTTACATACCAACTGACCTATATACCTTCAAGGACATTTTTGTATGAGAAAGGGTCTTTTACAGCAAATTATCAAGGCCAATTTAAAGTTTTAAACAGAGCAAACTAGGATATCACAATTAAAAAATGGAACATTTCAGACAACATCAGTATTGATAAGCTCAAGCCAGCTTTCTTAGGAAACTATCACTAAACACCCACACATTATTTTCCTGGTGCACAATATATACCACAAATGAATAATACACCAGAAATTCAAATTAGAGCAGGAAGAAAAGTTACATTTCCTAAAGATTACAAAACAAAATGTGTCTCTGTTTTAGTAACTCCATGCATTCATTTTCAGGTTTTTATCAGGTAAAATAATCATAGTCAACCAATTGAACTAGTTCCCACTTGAAACTAGTGTTCTATTTTTTTTTATCCATATGGACAGTATAAAAAGAAGAGCTAAGAGAGATGCTAGAAGAAATGAAGAGGAGAAATGAATGTGACAAGCAATAACTTTTCTTCCTCTTTTCATGAATCACTTCACACACATGCCTAAGTATTCTGCTCTGAACACTTGAATAAGAAAAAGACACTTTTCTCACTCAAATCTATGCAATGAACACCTGAACAGAATTATGCTTTTTTACAATTTTCCTTTAACTAACTTTGCATCTACAAACATTTTAATACATTTTATTCTTTGTTTTTACATGAAATGTACTTGTTATGAATTCAGCCTGGTTTCTTTTTATTTGCATTCATGTTGTTTGTTAAATATGCCAATTTTTATTCAAGAAATGTTATTGATAGCAGATCATATTGGCATCAGTGAAGAATTGATTGATTTTATTATGGCTTATCAACCCTTTATGGGTTATTTAAAGCCAAAATATATTTCAGATTGTAGGAAGTTGCTTATAGTACCTGTTGCTTCCAAGCAGTCCCCCATCTAAACACTGAGAAAGTTTGGTGCTGCTTAACTTCTTTGCAGCTTGATTTAATCATATACTGCCAGTGAAGAAATAGCACAACATAAATTCCACAAAAAGTTCTAACTGTTACTCAAATAGGTAAACTAGTAGATAAGCTAATGACTTTATTAAATAAAAATTCTACAACCTTAATTTTAAAACAAATACCATTGTACTCATAAAATTTATAAAAATACACAGCATTCACTAGAGACCCTGTTCTACATAACAATTTTTCAGAGTTCACATTTTGTATGCCAAACAGGCAAGAATGTGTAAGCCTTGAGGAAGATGGCCTAATAAGCAAGGTAACTTTCAAATGTTAATCTGTTCCTGACCTTTAACCCCTGTTTTCAATGATGTGGAAAGCTAAGAGGGCAAAATTTATTATTTCTGACATAACTGTCACTTCTGGAAGTTGTTGCATGACTAGGAAATGCTTAAATAAATTTTCTCTAGTCAGCAGTATTGTTTTGGATTCAACTCCTATATTAATCTCATCTGAAAGTAATGAGAAAAATAAACTGTCAAGGACAAGCTAATTTAGAGACTGAAATTTCTTTCTTAAAACAATCTTTCCAATGCTCTTTTGTTATCTCTAATGTCATTGAGTCATTTTACTGTGTTTCGATTTTTGAACAACTTTGGTATAACCATCAGGTTTAGGAATATGACAATAAGGAAGATTAATTTAAACTACTTCCTTGATAAATTAAATTTAATTTTGTACTGCCTGAATATAATTAAAGACCTTTTGGATTAAAAAATATGGCAAATACATTTCAACACCTTATGGTCAAAATATTTGCTAATGAGTTTTGTGCATTTGAGTTTTAAACAGCATCTTTGGATTTATTGAAAATAAAATAGCACATACAAATGATTTAAAAATAGTGCTTAGAATTTAGATGAAAACAATTTGAAGACTTCCTTTTGAAAAAGTACCTTTAATATTTCTAACCCAGAATCATTTTGTTAAAATGTGAATGTAAAATAACTTTTACTCTGTGATAAAAAAAGGTTAATGAATTGAAACATTTTCTGTTCCCAAAAGAGTTTACATAGATTTTTGAGTATGGTATATTTTTATTGTAAACCTATGCTCCATTGTGTCAAAACTGTACTACATTTGAACATATGAAATTATTTCTCAAGTGTTCTTTTAAATTATCCAATAATGAAAAATTTCCTTTAATAATGTTTTGTAACAACTTTGTAATGCCCTACCCTCACTTGCAATATGAAATCTCTATCAACTGGTCACTGACAGAAATCTTTGTTAATTGGTCATTGACAGATATATATCTATGCCTGCTGGTGTAGCATTATACAAACTGATAGATTGGATATCCATATCTATTATCTTTTCCAAAAATAATCTATTTTGCTAGCAACATATCTAAAAGTGTTTCACTTTTGTCACCTCTTTGAAGAGCATCATGTGATTTTGCTGACAGAACAAAGACTATATGACACTTTTCACAGTTTAAACCCATAAAAATCAGATCATTTCTTCTGACATCTGTCTATACTTACTGAGTACACTTCTGGTATATCACTTATTAAATGTATTCAGAATATACTAAGTGATTGCATGTTGAGATATAGTCTAAATGCTTGTAGACGTATCATGTTGAAACACAGGTTCCCATATGATCATTGAAGTTAAGCAATATTAAGCGCAGTCATTATCTAGATGGTGATCACTTGGAAATATCATGTGCAGTAAGCTTAGATGTGCAGGTGGTATAATAGATAATGGCTTAGAATTTTTAATCAGAGAGTCAAATTCCAATTCAAGTTGGATTTGTTATATTCACTTACATACAAATACCCTTGGGAAAGGTATAAATCTAACTCTCCCCCAGCTATGGGTTAGTTACTAAGACTTGTATTACTTAACCATTATTATCTTTAAAAAAATTCTGACAATCTAAAACTATTTTTTGGCTTTAAATAACCTGAAAAGGTTGATAAACTGTAGAAAACAAATCAATCATTCAAAAATCATTGTCTAATGATAAAGACATAACATCTTTTAAAAAATTACAAAACTGAGTTTTCATCAGCAGGTAATAATTTTAATATATTATGTGATAAATCCATGTCTTATCCAAAAGCTTTTATACTGAAAACTTTGAGTAAATATATTTTTGATAACCTCCATTCATTGTCTCAGCTTGGTATTGGATCATCTATAAAGCTAGTTAAATGCAGATATTATTGAGTAAGTAATCTATAAAGAGTTTTTGTAGATTTTATCTCTTGTCAACAGACAAAAATTAATAAGCATACAAGATTTTTCATTCAAAATTTTGAATTATCTCCCTGCTCCATTTTCTAACTGTTCATGTACAGGGTGGATGGAAAGAAACTTGTTATTTAAAATTGTTAATAACTTCATAAAACATGTTTTATTTCTAACAGCATAATGGTTGAAATACAGTACAGTGTTAAAATTCTACCACTTGCACATATATTTTTCTGTGGTTATCTACCACAGATGCCATACTCATCAGCTTGGAATGACAATTTCTGATCTACTAAAGATGTATGATCACTGTACCACCATATCTGTATTTGTACTACAGACCACCATACTTCATAAAAAGATGCTAGCTGAGTGTCAGTCATTGTGCCATTTTGAGTCACTCTGAATTAAAAACAGAAATTAGAAATGTAATTCAACTAGTTTAGAAATCACAATATATTTTGGTGATATTAACAAACATTATAAGTAATTTTCAATAGGGAGTTTCTTTCCCCCCACACTGTAAATATTACCGGGCCACTCTCTTCACTCTCTAATGTTTCAGATTCATATTTAATGCTTTACAAATGTTTTTTTTTTATATAGACAACTTATTAGACTTAGGATCAAACCTTAACTGAAATTATCATGCAATTATTTGCTGAAACTTCCAGAAATATATGGATTACAAGATTTGGAGTCAAAATCCATGTCATAACAGATGTCTGCAATGTAATCAATCCTGACCTGGCATCTTGACTTCAGTCACTTTCTCTCTGATGTGACATGGTTTCCTTCTACATTTTTACAAATATTTTCATGGCATCATATTTTCTGATGAGCATTTTTTCCTAGTGCTTTGACTACATGAATTTTATGGTTGAACTAGCTACATGCAATTATCAGTTCTCTTCTAACAGTTTCTTTTCTCACACTTCTCACCTTGAGAACTCCTTTCCAATTTCTTGTTTCTTTGCCATCTACAATCTTCAAAAATTTAAATGAAATGTCAATTGCCATCTTCTGTCTTTCTGAGTCCTTGTTGATTTATTTTATTTTCACTTCTCTTCAATAAAGTATTCCCACTTTCTTTCACTCCTTTTTAAACTCTTGGATCCTAGTGGCATTGTCACTTTGCTTGGGGGGTGAAACTATTAAAAAAATTGAATTTGAAAGCAAGGAGTCTTCAGAATTCTCAGAATTGCTGATTTTCATATTATGAAAAGAAACTACTTTTTATTCCTCACAGTGTGTAACGATTTGACAGTCAGAACAAGTAAAACAGCAATTATAGCACATATAGTAATAAAATTTAAAATAAGATCATAAATTTGCAGAAACAGAAAAAATGAACCATATAAGATAAAAATAATCTTCAAATCATTGTTGTTGATTTGAGCAAATTCCATAATCTTCAAGTTTGTATATCCTGAAGAAAAGATGGATACAAAACTTTGCAATATACTGCAGTCAGTCAACTAAAAATGCCAGTTCAGCTTCACAAATCTATACTAAGTGGCTCTTTACTTTAAATTTTATCATAATCATAAATTTATTTATCACACTATTTGTGACAAACAAATTATTAGCAGTGTCATAATCTAAATTAAATGTTGAAAAAATACTTTTTGCAAGCATTGCCCAATATTTGTTGCAAAAATATTTTTAAAAAAATTTAAATTTTATTTTATGATACAAAATAACTTTAAATTTAATAGTAAATGGAAAAATCATTTTACTTAATAACTTTATGGTGACAAGTGATCAAAAGACACAAGTTACCTACATATATTCAGAGATATCACAATTTTATGTTTGCTAAATTTTTAAACCTGAATTGGCCATATATAGAATCTTCACCAGGGATAGGGGGTTCCATAGCTGAAAAACTCTACAAATCTCTTTGAAACTCAGCCATATCGACAGTAAGTGAGGCCAGTGGATCAAGGGCCATATTCCTACCATTCCCTTTGGTGGTTATAGGCTTTGCCATTAGATCTAAGTAAATTGATTTTACTTTTGTACAAAATCAAAATACTGGACCACATTTCTCATGTCCAACCCACATGGTCCACTTGATGTTTATAGCTTTTTGGTGAGACTAAAAATACTTTACAGGCTATCCTTTGAGCTCCACAGCCTTCAGAAGATCTGTTGGCTTTGAGGAAACTCTCTCAAAAGTTGATAGCACACTTTTGAAGATTTTGTGTGGTAGACTCAATCTTGACTATAGTTCATAGGTTCAATGTGCTAATCAATGCTTATCTACACAATCTTGGCAGCTATGCTGGGGAGAAATACCAGAAGTATTTTATTCTTTTTTTGGTTTACCAAGACTACAAATTTAACAACAGTTTCAATGTTTGCTTCACTAGTTTAGGGCAATCTAGAATTAAATTGCTTTTAATTACTACCTCATATTAAAACACATATCAGAAAGATCTGATTAGAAAGCTTCAGATTTAAAAAAAGTCTGTATGTAAAGCATTTTGCTCCTAAATTTTAAATGGATACCAACTAAATATTAATTAACTTTCACATTTTATTTCTAGGACCAGAGAGAAATCATATGCACATGAGTATGTGGTATTTAGATAATTTGGCTGAAGGTATAAAATTTTATAACAAACTGCATCATTATAGATTTACATACATGATAAAATCAAGTTGTGAAATAATTTATTATATTTTTAGATTTTTTAACTAAATATCACTCAATACAAGGGTTAAGAGCCACTCAAGGTAGAGGTTATAGTTGAAATGTTAATGCTTAATAAGGTGTGTAATGAATGGAAGAGATGGTATAGAAAGTGCTGATTATGAGGATAAGGAGAGTAGATAATAATTGAGCCTTGATTTAAAGAAATCAGGATTACATTTTTCAGTATAATTTATTCTTGAGATTGTTAACCTTCAACATGTTACCTGTTTATTTTGAAATCAAACTATAATGCATTTCTGTAATTATATATTATTTTTCAGTTGATATTTGGCAATATCCTGAATCCTATTTGTTTATATTTCATAAAGCATCTTACTTAGCTAAATTATTAAACAAAATTCTATTACAATTAAAAATCCAATATTCAACACATACCAGCAGCAAGGGATGCTGAGAAGTTTTCAGCTCAAGTCATATCTCAAAATCATTATTTCAAAAATCAAACATCAGAATACTGATTTTGGAAGTGGTGTGTGCCAAGAATGTTTCTGGACCCCTTTGTATGTCTGAAGAAAGTTTGGTGTTTAGTCTCAGCTTTCCTTTTTCATATAGTGGAACAAAAACAAAGTGGGTTAGCAAGATTGGTGAAGGACATTTTGAAGACAGAAAATAAAACAGAAAAGTCTTCATTTGAGAACAAGTACAATTTATATAGAAATTTACACTGAATTTGCAATAGGAATTTATATACACTTACTCATTATATCTCATACTAGTTCTAATTGTATAAGTTCAGGAATAAAAAAAATATTATTATTATTATTATTAATAATAATAATAATAATAATAATAATAACAATAATAATAGTAATAATAATAATAATAAGAAGAAGAAGAAGAAGAAGATGACAACCACAAAACAGAATCTGCTTTCTTATTGACATAGCAGTCCTGCAGATTGTAATGTATCTTTGAAGATCTTCAAAAAACTATCAAAATATAAGGATCTTGAAGTGGAAATCTCAGAAATGTGGCACTTGAGGACATCAATAATTTCAGTTGTAGCTGGAGCCCACAGATTGATTGGAAAAGGTTTCAATAGACTCACTGAAGGGATTCCTGATAGCCTTAAACAAATATAAAAATTGTATTCACGAGTTCAGCTAACACCTTACAAAGAGCATTATGTATGTAAAATATGTATATTCTCAGGGTTTGTTTTTTATAAAAATGATCAGTGAAAAATGTTGGTTGGGATCCAGAAGGAAATGTATATACAACAGGAATCCAAGAAAATAATAATAATAATAATAATATAACTGAGAAAACTATGAGAATTTTACATGTGTTTTCAGGTTAGAATGTCTGCTAAAAAGCACTCAATAGATAACTAGAGCTGAAATATTCAATAAATTAATAAAAGTTCAAGTGACTAATCTGGTTAACAAAGTCACATTGGAATGCTTATCAAGTCTAAATGTTTGATAAATCTATTGAACTTATTATCAGATCCTATATTCATACTATTTCTGAGTGAATAAATGCTAAATCTAACTTTCAAATTTGAAATTCTCAACATGCTAAAGTTACATTAGACATATCACAAGGGTTAAAAGTAGAACCAATTAAATTTTTTTATATACTATATGTAATATGCTATAAATGTGCACACATTTTAATGTAAAAATATGTTTGATACTTCGGGAAAATCAAAAATATAAAAGTAAACTGAGTATAATTAACTTAAAAATAAACAAAATAATTGATAAGTTTGAATATTATGAACTATATGATACTCAGAAATTTGCTATAATGACAAAATCATATATATATATATATATATATATATATATATATATATATATATATATTAGCTGGTTCTAAATTTAAACCTTGTTTGAATGATCTCCTGGAAAAGAAAAGACTTTTTCCAAATGAGGAAGCTGACCTGTGATTTTTACTGCATGATAGCATATGTCATGAAGCTTGGCTGTTGAATTCTTCGACTTTCAATAAATTCTCTAGACCTGTCAAATTTAGGTCATCACTTGTTTTGCTTACTTGGTCAGTGATTCCAACTCATTTAATCAAAAAAATATCATTCTTTTATGCTACTTTACATACTTTAGCTGAAAGGAGACATCACATCATAGGAAACGAAAGGAAATACTGGTATGAATTCAACAAAAGGTTTTGTCAAAAAGGACTGGACACTCTTGAAGTAACATAATAATCTATAAATAATAACAATTTTGCAGCTAAACTATGATAAAATAAATTAATCACAATTCTTAATACTGTTTATATATTTTATGTCTAGAACTGGATAAAAATTTTAAAAAGTAAAAAGACTTTATAATAACATTTCACTGTCTCTTGCTCTCTCTCTCTCACTCTCTATATATTGTTGTATAAAAATAAATCATGAAAGGGAATCATTCTAATTCTAATTAAAAGTAATAATGCAAGCTCACAGAAGTTAGTAAAAATAATTTTAAACAATATCTTTGATAAAATGCCAATTCTTTATTGAAATACATCATCAACTTTTGTTGATTGTAAACCTTCAGCTCTAAGTATCTTTTCCCTTATGTGTCTATTTTTAAAGTTTTACTCTTGATTGATCAGATTTAGCGAACAAGTAAATATACCAGTGGATATACATTTGCTTGTTAGATTTTATCAGTCATGTTTTTTGAAGCCATGGTCATATTTTCAGCCAGAAAAATATCTTTTTATTTTGAACTCATATTTAATTCTTTTATTCTTTTACTAAAACTGTTTCATTAAATAAAGATGGAATAAAAAATGCCATAAAGCTTTCTAGTTCAGACCGAATCAGAAGAAGGAAACAAGTAAAACAAAGCAAAAAACAAGCACCATTATTGTTAGTTTATAGTCTTATCTTAATGAAGAAAAATATTGAGGGATTTCAATCAACCTTTGTCCACTCTTTTCTTATTTAAAAAGAATTTTTTTTCTTTTGTTATTGTAAGGAAAGACAAATTTGAAGTGTTCTTGTCAAAGAAAGGAAACATCTGTTCAGAAACAATCATTCACTTTAGTGATTCAGAATAAGAAATAAAAACAAGTTCCTCCAAAACTAATGATGCTTGAATTGAGTCAAGTCAGTAATGAAAACATTGGTAATGAAAATTTGCTTTTCAAGTCATTGTCTTGCTTCTAACTCACACTGGCCATCACACCTGTCTCAATGTAGCACATCCTGCTGACTGTAAAGATACTTGAAACACTTCAGTAAATATGCTAGATGTTTGTTGTCTTCTATGAAAGCATTCTTTAAGAAGTTTGTTGCAAAGTTTATCAGTTTTTTATAATGAATTGATGATAGATAAAAATTGAAATGTGAAATGATGTAAAATTGTAAAATAAAGATTTACATTTGACAGCAAATTGAACAAATGAAGTTGATTTTTAATTCAAGGAATGAAGTAAAACATTTCAGGAATATGTGTATTTCAATACTCTTTTAAAAGTAATGTCTATTGTAATCAAGTCAATAATCACTGAAAATGTTTCATCTAATGAAAGTCAAGATAAAATTACTAATACTAAAAAAAGAAGATGCTATTTCTATCTGCAGCATATTTCATAAACATGTGACATAAGAGTTTAAGTCATTATGCATTTTTACAAGGGGACCTATCCCCACTAGTGGTCCAGGCTACTGGAGAATGGGTGTTTTTATTAAATTACCATGTCTATTTAAACTACCAATGCTGAAGAGTATCTATCTGCCTCTGAGCCCTCAAACAGGTTTTGAAATTAAAGTTATCCTTTTTCCTAGACTGGTTGCTAACCAAGGCTAGGGAGTCTAGTCTCTTCTTCTATTTAACCCATAGGTAAGGGGAAAGAAAAGATGGATTCATAGCTTTTTGAAGGGTATCTGTATGAAAGTGAGCCTGTGTAAATACAAAACAGTAAATATCAAATATTGTGTTGCCTAGTGATTTGATGAGAAATAATAAGTAAATTTATATGGTTAAATTTGATTGTCTCAAACTAGTGAATTTAGCAGCATAAATGATAGCACCTTTGTCATAACAAATTTCCTAAAGTAAAAAGGTGTGAGTTTGAATTTGCCAATGAGCTTTTTTTTTTTTATTTCTCTATTGCATTGTTTGTATGTTTATCTAAATAATCTGAACAAAAAGAAAACTGAAATTAGAATGAAAGAAATACTAAGAAATAATTAATTTCTTGTTGTTGTATGATTACTAAAAGAAAACCAAATCATAAATACTTAAGCCAACCAGAAGACTGAAAAATCCCTGAAGAGTTAGCAAGGCAAAAGGTGTAAAATTGGATAATTATTTGATACTTTATCATAGCTAAGCCATTGCATAATTACCATTGAAGAACTGAAAAACTAAGCTAATGAATAGAGTAGCCATGTGGCAAGATGATTTTGCTTAATTTTAGCTATTTTTAATTATGATATCAACTGTAAGTTTCAGTTGCATAATGCATCTTGTCAATGATAACACTATTCAAGTGAAGCAGTTATCAATATTGCCTCACTTGTCCTATCAATCATGTTTTACGAGTTCAATAATAATTTTTTATATAACTAATAGAACATTCAATAATGTTCAGAAATTTTAATATTTTTTGTTTATTATAAATTTATTAAGATGATAAAATATTCTTTCCTTAATTGAACAAAGGCCATTTCTTATACAAATATACAGCATAAAATATGGAATGACTTGATTTGATGAAATATAAAGGAATATGTTACATTTGATGGTGTAAGTTACTGAATATGTACCCCAACTATTAAACGTAATTTTACAGTATTATGTAGTTAGGCTAGATATAAGTATTGGTAGTCCATTGTTTCTAGGTAAACACTAGCTTACAAGATACCTCAACTTTGTATATAAGACCTGGGAGATATTTATTTGCCATTCTAGGAGAAAATGTCTGTTTTATATGTCATTAAATATGGTTGTTGTCTTCATCTCAACAGCAACTTTATGAATAAAAATGGATTTTAAAAAGATACAGTTCATCTGAAGTTATTATGCAAATCACATAAACCTCACTAGCTCAAATTTACTTTGAACATATTGTCAAATTTTAAATGATTAATTTAGATATCAAAACAAAGTTTGAGTTAAATTTTTATGTAGTTTTAATATGTTTTATTATAGTTATTAAATTTATTATAAAAACTGTAGTCTAAATTTATTATGCAGATTAAACTAATATTAGTTTAAGGCCTCTAAAATCCAATAAAAACTATTTTTTCATTTTTTTACAATATATTTTGTAACATGAGTAATGGAAAGGATCTAACAACTGCTGAAAAATAGAAAATAACAAAATTATTGAATGAAGGAATGTCCACATTGGAGATATCAAAGGAACTTTGCAAAAATCATAGAATAAGGTTGTTGAAAATATAACAGTTGAGAACTAGAAAGAAGAAAAAGACTTTAAGAACTTGTCTCATTGAAGGGAATGTAAACTAAATGTAAACTATAGTGAAACAACCACTTTTAACCAGTGCTCAGATCTTTGAACAGGCTGGAATTGAGGCAGTCAAGAAGGACAAAAGGTGTAGAATACTTTGAAGATCTCCTAGGCAAATTCCTCTCAATGAAGCAAATATTTTTAAGTGCCAAAATTTTATAAAGTAAGGATGGATTTTATCCAGTGCAGATGTGCTTGTGGCTAAAATGAGGTAGCAGTGGAATGTTATGTGAATTGTCAACCAAAGCATTACTGAATCAATGAAAGTCAATGAAGGAGTTAACTGAACAGTGTTAACTATTGTGATTTCATGGACAAAACTTTCTTTAAATGATATAAGTCCCAGCCTCACATTTTCAAAGTCAAGTGTATATTTTTGTATGGCAATGCTTGTTCTCATATATTTCTCATATATCTAAGGTTACCCATGATTTTTTGAGATTAAAAGCTTTACAAGAAAGAAGATAATTGAATGGCCACCATCAAGTTTTGATCTGAATGAGATTGAAAATCTATAGTTAATTGTGGAGATGAAATTATATTAAGATCACAAACAATATGAAAGCAAAGTAGACTTATAGGAAACAATTAAACCACCATGTTGGTTGAAATTGAACATGCTTAAGTAAAAAATCAACGGATAAAAGATTGCTGGCTGTTATTGAGAAGAAAGGTCAATATATTAAAATATAAAGGATTCAAAGATTTATCAGATGTGTTTCTTATTTGTTCTGTTATAGGTGTTGATCAATTGTTGATGATTTTATTACCTTGTTATTGAAGTAAATATTTTTTTGGGGGGGTTTTAGATAATAAATTCAAATGGCAGTTTTTTTATAATAAATCCAATAACTTTAATAAAGATGTTGAAACTATGTAAAAATTTAACTCAAAGTCTTTTTTAGATCTAAATTAATTGTTTAAAATTTGACAAAAATTATTAAAAGCAAATTTGAGTTATTGAGGTTTATGTAATTTGCATAACACCTTCAGATTGACTCTATATATATATATGTGCAGAGACGTGTTTAATCTAAGATAGGGGCAGCTGAAAATTGCCTTGGTGGACCCATTAAAAATGAGGGCACTGCAACAATGACTAAGGACAAAATTTAAATTTGCAAAAGTTATGTTTTTTATTTATAAAAAGTAATATTAAGTTAAAATTTTAAAAAAATTGATAAAAATAAACGAAAAGCTTTAAAATCAAATATTCTTACTGACAAATAATATAGATTATAATGACTAGAATTATTAAGAATAATACATTGCAGTAGAACATTTTCAAAAAAGAAATCAAACATTACATTATTAGCTTAGAATATGTTGTGGAAAGAACAAGATTGTTGTATTGCTGTATAAAAATATAAAACTTTTTCAGAATAAGATCAAAATAACTATCGAAACAAAAAAATATGTACAGCAAATGTTAAAACAATCCTTTACTTTCTGACATGAATATTAATTAGTAATTTCTTATAGATAAAAATATTCTAATTTTTGTTGCCTAGTATTCAGAAGAACTTCCTCTGCTCAGGTGATTTTTGTGTGTGTGTGTGTGTGCGTGTGCATACATACATATGATGTCCATTTCATTTCGGGTAGACATAACAGTTGCAAGATTGAAATGAACTTTTAACATTTGTTGAAATTCCTTTCATCTACCTCTTTTCTTTGAAAATATATCTGCATAGGACTCTAGTCAATTTTTTCCTTGGAAAATCCCCACAATCGACTTATTAAGAAAAACGTAACAATTTTCATTCTTAATAACATTTTTTTAAGTTAAAGGCAAAAATTGCAGTGGACATGGCTTGTTTTTTAATGGAACTACAGCATTGAGTGCAGGCACCACATCCCCAGTCTAAACTTATCCCTGTATGTATGTATATATGTATATGTGGATGTGTGTGTGTGTGTGTGTAATAATAATAAGTTCACTATTTCTCATCTTAATTATTAACAAATGTGGTGCTCAAATTACAAACAAAATAATAAAAGCTTGAATAGAATTATCTTGATAGTTGATATGTAAAAATATTCTTATAAATTACTAAGTTTCCAACAAGAATATACACCTTTTAGGTTTCTGTTTTTCTTTTTTGACAATGTTTCTGGTTCACAAGCTATTAGCAGCATGAGAAAATGCATTAAGATGTGAGTAACTAAATACAATCATTCTACAATAACACCATTAGGTCTTTAGGATGCTGTCATCTATTTCAGGAGATATATGATAAAAAGATTAGCACACAAAAGCAGACAGGATATACACTGACCATTTGTAGGATTTTAACCTGCTCAGCTGACATTTTTCTCAAATGTCAATGGGTCTATTGACACTTGTTAAAATAAGAAGCTTTTGCTCTTATGAAAAAGTAGTTGATAGAACAATGGTAATGGTAATGGTAGTATTAGCCATTTTCCTACAAGAAAATATTTGGCATTCATTGACATTTGGCATTATTTTACAAAGTCAGTATTACTTTCTGTTGAAATTTATAAAATCTTTCTCTTAAAACATTTTTTTTTTCAGGAAAATAGGTTTTTCAAGTCCAGTAGATGCTATTGTTCTTTCCATTATTGATTGAAGGTTCCTTCCCAGCCCTTTATTTGAAGAATTTAATGTGGAATGTCAACATCTTGATTATGTCATTATTTTGAGTTACATATGCTATCCATTTTAGTTGTTGTAAGTCATAAAGTAATGTGGTTTGTGATGTTATTTGCAAACGTTTGTCAAAGTTATTGTCAAATAAAAAATACTTTATGCTGAACAAATCATGTTTATTCTTTATTGCTTATGGTTAAAAATTGAAATAAACATGAGCAAAGAGATAAGATTTATCTTTTATTATTTTATGATTAACAAAACAGTGTTCCAGCTTACATGATTACAGGATTGGTTATAGATTCATTTAGCCTCACTTTTACATGATAGAGACAATAATTATTATATAATATATGAAGTAAATGCTGATTGTAGTAATTGTACATATATTTCTAAAAATATGAATTAAGATTTTAAATATGAGCATAGAAGACAGAAAATTTCTCTATTAAGACTTAGTTTTGAAAATAAACAAGTTTTTTTTTACTATTAATTTAAGCACACATACTACACACGCACACAGATACACACACGCACACACACACACACACTACACTACACTACACTACACTACACCAAACTGTATACACCCTTTGGCTGTTTTCAGATTATACTTACTTTTCAGGATTTCAGTATAACTTTGACAGAAATTTTCAGAGTTCAAACCTAAGTATACAATAATACTTCCCAGGATGTTTTTGTTGGGAAGAAAAGATATAACAGAGTTGTAGCTTGTTGAAGTATTTTGAAACACCCTCTATATGCATGCATAGCTGACATTGTGTGGAAACATAGTTATTTTTAAAAACTACTTTCTTTATATGCATAAACAGAAAACTGATAATTGTGTTGAGTAATTTCATAGCCATGCCTCTCACTCATGGTGATGCCCAAATGTTGCATATTATCACTTTCTCAAATATGTTTTTCACCTCAAGCAAGGCAGGCATGTCACTAGCATACAAGTAGTTACAGAGGATTGAGAACAAAAGTAAAGAGGTGTGTTTGAGAAAAGGATACAGAGAACGATGCGGAACAAGATCAAGTTATCAGATGTTCATTGGGATTACACTTGAATTCCAGTCAAGCCCATTACATTCACTTATGTGCTAATCCTCTTCTCTCCCAGCTATGGGAAAATAGCAGGATAGACTGGGTTCTATAGCCTTGGATGGCAACTGCTCTGCTGCAGAAAGAAATGGCAACCTACTCCGTGGAAAAATCTACCTCGTCAGTCATGTATCGAAAGATATATGCTCGCCTAAATGTGTATCATGCATGGCACATAACTGACTGATAGTTATCAGGGAAGCAAGCAAGAGGAAGGGAGTTTCACAGACAGGAAGTGCTAGAGAAGAAGCTGTTTGAGTAGAAGAGACGATTACATTTAACCGTTTCAACAGTGAAAGGGAGGGACCAAGATACCAACCTAGTAGCTTGCTTAAACTCAGCAGTCTTGGAACCGGCAAAAGTAGCTCGTCGGAACGGTTGCCATGAAAATACTTGTAGAAAAGACAGAGGGAAGCCATGGCACATCTGTGAGAAAGTGACTCTAGAAAAGATGCCTGATCAGGACCTATCACATTGCATATTTGTTTCTGGATTTTGTCGAGGACCTTGGGACATACAGTGGAGACACCAGACCATATATGACAGCAACATTCCATGCAAGAATGGATGGTTGATTTAGACAATTGAAAGATGGACTCAGACGAGAAAAAATTTCTGGCACAACACAGAGAATCAACTTTCCTTGCGGTAAATGAAGATATTGATTCAATGTATTTGTTCCACCTCATGTTGGCAGACAGTGTGAGACCAAGCAGACGTAATGAGATGGTCTTGAGTTGGGCACCAGCGATTCTGATGGGAGGCAGGGAGAGTTCTCTGTGGTGGGTAAAGGAGAGCAATTTTGTTTTGGAGGCATTAAAGTTTACAAGCCATTTCCTACCACAATTTACCATAGGTTGGAGGTCCTTTTCAAAATCAGTGGCCAGGTTAGTTTTGTCGATGATACCAGATTTACTATTGAGGCAGGAGTAAATAGTAGTGTTGTCTCTGTAGATGCCTATTTGGGAACTGATAACATTGAGAAGGTCATTAATGAAGATCAGAAAGAGTGTAGGACCCAAGATAGAGCCTTGATAGATAGAGCCTAGATACCAATATTTGATATTAGTAAAAATCTGTAAGATTTAGATTTAGATTTCATTTGTCAATATTAACATAATTATATAAGACAGGTAAGTAAATGGGAATATTTGTCAAGGTACAATTTACTATGAATTTGTATTTTCAGGTGGGAAAATAAAGGTCTTTTGTAGAAACTAGATTATTGAAAACCTCTCTTTGGCTTACTGTGATTTTTCATAATGTCTCTGTGACATTTCTTGTTAAAGGCTGAATACTAAAGCAAGTAAAAGCATCATGAAAGAAAATCAAATGAAGATATGACTCTAAAAGAAAAAGCTAACAAAGAAATATGAAATTGTAATGTGGACAAATATCATCATTGATGAGAAATAATTTAAGAGAAAATATTGATGTAAACAGAACATGAGTCTGTAATTTGTAATTCATTTATGCTTTTTTGTGAAATGAGTGTGTGCACTATTGTGATTATAATTTAATGTTGAGAATTTTTGTATGTTTTATTTAAGTACTTGGAAAAGCACTATAGTAGCTTTTGTTAAATTTTTCATATAAACTACTACAAAATTTTTATCCACGTTTTGTGTCCTAAATTAATACTTATTAGATATACAAAATATTTTATTTTTAAAACAAATTGCCATTTCTTAATGTTTAATTTCTCAGGTACATTTTCTATTGAAATAGGTTTCTAAAATATGAGCTCATTTAATACTAAACTGAAATAATAACTGTAATCCTCATGACTATATTGCTTCTTTTTAAACTAAGCTTGTAATTGTCATCATTCTTTTATCTTGTAGGTGCTATTTTTAAAGATATACATATTTATTTGTTAAAATTATGGGCTTAGTTTAGTATTAAACATAATCATAGCCATTCAAAATCTTAATAAAAAACTGATTCTTCTTTTCCAGAATGCAATAGGATTAAACCATTATGAGCCTCTGATAAATAATTAAATCTTAGAATTGCACTTTTATACTTGTTGAATTATAGCTTCTCATGCACTCTGTCCTATCTGCAGATCTTCAGCTCTGAACAGTCAGTGATCAGTGGGATTTATATCTTGAGCTACAATCAAGTTGGAACATTTTTCTCTCTTCTGTTTGAAGCCAATTTTCCATTAGTACATTAATAACCATTTATCTGCCATCTTGTCTCTTGTGTCCTTGATGTTTGCCAATAGAGCAGCATATTCTGTAAAAGTTTGCAATTAATTGAAGCTGTCTGGAGTGAATATTATTTCCTGGTTACTCAGTGCAAGGACTGATATCACAACTTTAATAACTGGCTAATCTTTGTCTTGGGCTTTTTATTTCAAACTGCATCCTTGCTTGAATTTTATTTTATTTGAGAAAAATACTCCTATCAAACATAATATCATCTCAAATTATGAATGACATATACATACACATCTATACATATATTAGATGAAATACAAAGAAAAGACTGAGGAACTGGAATAGACAAGATCAATTTATTCATCTGTCAAGTTAGCCAGCATTTCACATTTCACACATCTCCTCAAAATCACTCCACCAGGAAACAAAGAACATCTTTTTCTGTCAATCTTTTCTTTCAGTGAGGAAGTTATTTTGCACTTTAACTTCCCCAAACCTCTAAGCAGCATCTTCTACATGCACACACACGCACACACACACACGTATGCACATTGGCGTATATATTTTGAAATTGACATGAAAAAAATCAGAGAAAGTTACCTAATAATATGTAAGTGCTCTCTTCACTCGACTAATGGAAGCTATTTGATGCAGCATGGAGTCTACGAGGCTCTAGAGTCATGGCATGAGGATATTTATTCAGATTTATTTTTGACATGTTTCTTGATTGTGTCAGCAGAGAACTTCGTTATGTATACAAAATTTGAGGTTTAAATCTGTTGAACATGAAGGCCAGTGGTGTACTTGGTTGTCAACAAAGTGTTCCTGGAACTAGTTTTATGTCATTTGCATATGAGAAAGTTGGTACTGTTACATGCTGGATAAAACATTGTCAATGAAAAAAACATGAAAAATATTAAAGATGCAAAAGCAAATGATCTGCAATAAGATCTCCAGTTTGAATAGTGGTCCTTGCAAACTTCAGTAGAATGCATCCCACATCATTATATAACCATCACAAGCTTGCACAATAATCATGTCTGATGGATTTTGTTTATATTGGTTAGTCTATTCATAATGTCGACCTTCAACTCATCCTTGGTATTGTTGGGTTGTTATCCCTCTAGAGAGCCTCCCAGATGTTGTAATCCAGGGGGTTTAAATCAGGGAACTATGAGATCAGCCAGACACTCCTGTGCCATATTAACCCAAAGGGAATGAGCAGAGTTTCTGCTGGAACATATAGATACCTGCTTGAGCCAAGGCTTGACCACTGTCTACTACCTCGATGTAAGTGATAATATTGAGCTTGGGCCCTATACGGAAAAGAAGAGCAGTATCATATGGGCCTTGACATCATCACAAGCTACATAGAGTGTATATCTGAATACACCTGTGGGTCCTATGCAAGGCCACTTATCATTCCTCTTGTACACCTAATCACTTTTAAGAATTTAGCTATCTTCAAGTCTTTCAAATCAAGTAATGGATGGTAGCTAGTGCCATGAACATAGCATTCTTCTTTATTTCCTCTGACAGATTGAACACTGACATATTAATCCTTTTGGCACATGTGAAAGAGAAATGAGAATACTAAAATTTGGTGCATACTCTGTAATATTACATTACATTTATAGCCTGCTAGAAATATGTATAATTTAAATAAGGTGTATTTAGGTAGCAAGAATTCATCTGAACAAGTTTTATTAAATTGAATAGACAGCCCTTGTTGGTAGAATGTAATAAAATTTGTTGTTGGGAAGGATATATATATATATATATATATATATATATATATATATATATATATATATATATATATATATATATATATAAATAACACAAGTAAAAGGGCCCTCATTTCTTGTAGAATCAATTACTACCACCAGTGGGGCAACAGGGGCTGGTTACAGTGAGAAACATACTGACATAAGACGTTCCTGACACCTTGCCTATCTAATGCAAAATACAGAAAGCAAAATTGCTGCAGTGCAAAAAAACTTACCTTCTCTGTGTGGTTGTTTTCAGCCATCGAAGACTTTGCAATATACAGACTCCAGATGATTCGTATATGAACACCATGTTGATTATAATATTGATTAGTCATTTTTATTTTAAAATATGATAGCAAAATGGGAAAAGGCCAAATTATAAATAACACATCTATTAATTTGTTTTCTAAAATCTACAAATAAAAGATTTATAATGATAAACATTATTTGATCAATAAAAGTTTGATTAAATCATATTAAAAATATAAAACTCCATAAATCTAAGAGCAGAGCTTAAAGTCAACAGGATTGAAACAATGACTCTTCAGGAATATACTTGCTTTTCTCTAGAAATAGAATTTCAGTGAGCACAAACAAAAAATAATGTGGTTTCAAATGTTCAGACCAGTTACCTAAAAATAATTATAATCTAATGAGATCTAAAATAATGTGGCAATCATTCAAAATTTGATTTATAATAAGAATTAATTAATTACAGCCTTAATTTCTATTTTAAAACACTTTTGAAATAATTTGCT
>OZ010585.1:70328974-70543974 GCA_963932145.1 Acanthosepion lycidas | reverse complement strand
AATCAATTGGATGCCAAGAACAAAATCCTTCTGTTTGCAAAGAGAAGGTTTCATAGATAAAATATATATGGCCTCCAATATTTTTAGGTGGTAATTAGAGTGGGACCTACACAAGATGGAAAATGAGTCCACACTGAAATTAGCATCACAATTGCAATTATTTATGAGGTGCTCTGCAATAGAAGGCCCATATGTGTTGGTTAGAACATCTGATGGTAAATAATTAGAGTTACAGATTTTTGTAGGTACGTGTTGCTTAATCCCAACATGTAGCCTTAGAGTTGTTCTTCTTATGTAGTGCGAACTGCAACTATATTTAAATAAAAAATAAAGGAACTATTATGATGAGATGGAAGAATGTCTTTCTGCATGGATGCAAGGATAGGTGTAGCAGAAAAGTAGCATTGTCGAACTGCTAAAGAAACCTGCTTAGCATATCTGTCACTTATACTATCTAGCCAAGGAAGACGTAAGTACACAGTACATCTCTGTACTGAAGTAGGTTTAACTTTATTAAATTCTTAAATTTTATTTTTAATTATAGAGTGAACAATGTCCACTGGATAGTCATTGTTGCAGAAAATAGTAGTAATATACCTGATCTCATCATCCAGCTTAGTTTTAGAACAGACCATTAAGATCATTTTTTTTTACATACTCTCCATTCCTTTTATTGATAATGTATATCTATTTATTAACCTTGATTTAGCTCTGTTGAGCAAGGCTTAAAACTGTTTAGAGAGCTTGTTTTTCATTTACTTTCTTTTAATTGTTATCATGTGCAGTAATATTAAAAATAAGTTTTGTCTGTTTATGGTGGTTATTAAGTTTTGTAACACCAATAAAATTTTCAAACATATATATATATATATATATATGTATATATATATATATATATATATATATATATATATATATGTATATGTTTGTATATATGTGTGTGTGTGCATTGCATTTTGTCTTTTAGGACTTCATCGGACTAAGTTTAATTAAACTTGGCTTGATAAAGTCTCAGAAAACAAAACACATCACATGAATACTTCTTCTATTTTGTCATACTTCTTTCTCCTAAAATAGTTCCTGATATATAAAAAATTTATATATCATTATCCTATATACATCTATACATAAATTTAATTACATATTGTTGCAGGACTCACCACTTTAATTGTGAGGCATAGACATTTTTTAGTAAAAAATTATGGGCTCCTGGTACCTTTGTCCTGAAAAATATTGGCAGAATCATGTGAGTCCAGGAATAATAACACAAAAAAATGGAATTTAAACAAACAACTATATATATATATATATATATATATATATATATATATATATATTAAGTGGACATATTACAAAAATGAAAATGAAAAATGAAGTTAAATTTGTGAAGACTTCAAAGAGAATGTTTCTCTGAGGTACTTATTTACAAGATGACAGAGCAAAGCAAGAAGAGATATCTTGTTGCTAGCAAAGCCAAAAGGGAAAGAGGAAGAAGTTTTCAAATCTCATGCAGCCTGTGATCTTTTATATATGTGTGTGTGCGTGTGTGTGTATGTGTATCAAAATGCAGACATGAAAACAAATACATACAGTGTTACATAAAAATCTGCAGAAAATATAATATACCTGAAACGGATTAGATAACCACCCTGCAAAATAATGGATAAGTAAACTGTATTATATAATTAATGAATAAATACAAAAAATTACACTAAGGTAATTAATAATAAATAAATAATGAGTCAAACATTAACAAGCAACCAAATATAAAAGCTATAAAACATTTCTGTTCAAGATCCATTAAATTGATTTAAAATATAACCAATGTCACCTACCCAATAACAGTTAAAATAACAAAAAAATTGGAAATAACTGACATTACTACACATAATGCCCCAATGACTATTATATATAAATAGTCAAGCTATGAGAAACAATTATTGCAGAAAAATACAGGATAAAACTTGAAAAAATGATAAAATAGACAAATAATCAGAACTGTGTGTCAGAACTGTAAAATATGAAGTTTACAGGAGGGTACAACTATTTTGTAGCAAAGACAAAGAGACTGGAAGAGTTGAAGAAACATTTTGGGAAGGATTATGACAGTGCATGCAATGCCAGCAGCATTATCAGTCTATAAGAAATGTTATCTAAATGAATTCCATTAAAGCTTAAACAGAGAGGAATCAACCAAAAAGCAATTAGGCATTGATGGCTTTGAGGACATTTAAATTGATTAATTCTTTTATATTTTCAAAAAACAAAGAAGCAAATGAATAGTTACCTCTGTGAGGAGAGATGACAAAATAATTGGAAAAGAATTAGCTCAAAAGGAATACAAAAAAAACAAGAGTGAATAATAGAAATGGTATTTCCCTGGAAATTGTGACCATAGAAAAAAATAGAATAAGTATAAATGGGAAACTTTTTGAAAGAACAGCAAAATTTTGAAATTTAAAGGGATTACATTATACAAAGGTAGATCAATACAGCTGTAATCAAATGCAGTCATTAGTTAAACTTTTGATTTGAAATTTTCACTGTACTGAAAGACCTCACAATTTTTTTTTGTTTTTTTTAATCATTTTATTCCAAACAAGGCAGGAATGCCACTAGTACACAGTGGGATTACAGAGAGTGAAAGTAACAGAGAAGTTGAGAACATGGGGGGTGGAGGGTTACATGGAGTGAAAGTGAGAGAGAAGAGTAAGTATAGGGACGATTGAGGAAAGGACAAAAGATGAATGGGATTCAAGAAGACAGAAGGTGGTAACTGATGTTGCATTTAAGTTTTTTTGAGATTGTAGTTATCATAGAAGCAAGTAAACAAAATGGAGTTCCACAGGTGGAAAGTGTGAGATAAGAAACTTTGGAGTGAAAGTGGTAGTTACATTTGGCTATTTCAGTGAGTAAATGGGTGGGACCTAGATGCCAATCTAGTAGCATGCTCTTAATTCATGTAGAGGGTCACCAGGGAAAAAAGCTTATCAGAGCAGATTATCTTGAAAATATTTTTAGAAAAGACAGAGGGAAGAAAGTGACTGAAGGTCGAGATTCTTGGTCAGGATTGATTACATTATAGATTGTTCTTTGTCTGCAGAACATGATTTTTTATCAATTCACCCCAAGCAAGGCAATATCATCACTAAGATGCAAGGAGCTACTGTAACTGAAAGAGAAAGAAAAGAATTTAGATGGAACTGGAAACCCAATCCTAAATGCAAAACAAGGAATAAAGCTCTAGTTCTGTTCAAAAGACCAGCGAGGGTATAAACTGGATGATAGGAATTGTCCAGGGCATTTAACTCAAACTGCAAAACTTTTGTGTTCAAAAAATTGAACTAAAACTATTTTGAAAAATATATAGGAAGATTAAAATAAAAGAAGCATAGAAATTATCTAAGTTTTTAATAGTAATATTATTTTAAAAATATAAAAGAATTAATCAATTTAAATGTCTTCAAAGCCATCAAAGTTTGAATTGTCATAACCATAAGAAGAAATGCTCAAATTAATAAAATAAAAAATCTTTCTACATTCAGAAACAAAATGTTTAATGTTGTTCATTTCATGTTTATAATTCATGGATCTAATATATTTGAGGGTGGATGGAATTGCATCGACTCTGTAATCAAATCAGCTTTTCCACAAAAAGAAACTTATGAAAAATTTTAAACATTATCCTTGTAAAATACAATATCAATCTTCTAGTGAAAATCTTTGGATATACTTAATATATATGTATTGTTTATTATTTACCATCCATAGTATGGGAGTTTGGAAGCTATTTGCTACAGGTAAATTAGGTCCTATTTTATAACATTTGATCTACAATCTACATTTTAATCTATAGAGAATTATTGGCATAAGTGCATTAACAAGGAAGGGAATTATTTTGAAATATAATAATTTGTTGCATATAATAAATGCCTTCCTTCATCATTAAGCCATTTTTTATCAAACCTCTGTATTGAGTCTGAGGCCCTTGCCAACAAATTCAGGAGTTCTTTTCTTATCAGAAAGATCAGAGTTAGTTTTCCAAGCTGTTGTACTTTTGTAATCACCACTAGACTCATCCAACTCTTTCTGAATTATCAGCACTGTCCTCAGATTGACTCCCAAACACACTGAAATGTTCATATTAGAGGTTCCAGCATGAATGCTAAGCAGTAATGGTTGAGTGAATTGCATCATTGTGGTATTTTGGACATGTTGTCTCAGAGGCTGAGTTTTCATTTGAATGAATCATCCAACATTTCTAAACAATTACAACAGCATACCTGTCCATATTCACAATTCAGAAAAATTACTGTTGAAAATACAACTATACTTTTACATGAAAATAATAAACATAAACTAAAAATTCTTGAATCTATCTTTATTAAAAAATTGAAATCAAGCCTTAATAAAATTAATCATGAATACTGCAATATTGAGGTTTGCAATAATAGTTTTAATACTTATTTCTTAAAAATTATCAATACACCAGACTTAGTCAGCTCCCCTGAAGTGTTAGTCAAGGCAATAACAGTACTCCATCAGCATTCTTTACTTCACAAGTAAAAATAATTTAACTTTCAAATGAACACAGCACTTTTGTCTTTGAAAATGATGAACACTACAATATCCATCGTGAAATAAACAACACCCTGATGATGACTGTGATATGTTGAAAGAGACAATAATATGTATGAACATGGCAATTTACTCTCTTCCCTTAATAATGACACCAAAAAGCTTGTCCTTGAGTATGAAAGGATCCAATTGAAAATAAGTGGATAAAACTTATCTAAATTATTCAATGAAACATGTTTCAACATATATATATATATATATATATATATATATATATATATATATATATATATTGGAAATGATTAGAGTGGTTAGAATGTTAGTGTTCTAAACATAAGAGCTAAGTTCAAATCTGGCCATGGTTGATTTTCAAGGTGATGATCTCTTGATAATATTGGTATAGAGAGAGGTTCACAGCATGAGCATCATTGATAATTGCCAGAAAACCATATCAAGTGTTAATGCAAGCATTGTGAGTGAATTTCAGTAGATGGAAGTATTTGAAATTAGTTGATGGTTGTGTTAGCAATGATATCACCAAGGATGTGACTGACAATTTGAGTGCACTAGCCTTATTCAATACTGTTGATCATGTCAGACTGTGTGCTTTCTCTCATAAAGTGTAACTAAGGTTCACTCAATATAGATACAGCATAAACCAAAAGTTGGTTCTGTGGGTGTTGTAGAAGCAAAATTGTGCCTGAGTAGGAGTCTGCAAAAGGGATTAGACAGCTATACTCAGAAATGAGCAGCCAGACATATAAAAATATTCAGATATATATGTATATATATATATATGTGTGTGTGTGTGTGTGTAGGTATGCATGTGTGTGTACATGTATACATGCATTAATAAGTATGTATGCTTATTTATTTAAATAGTATATGCATTTTTCTTTCTATATGAACTTAAGTTTTAGAAACACTTATAAAAATATGCCAAGAATGTGTCCATTTTTGTGGCCTCCATTTCAGAAGAGCTATTTTGCTTTTTGGTTGCTGTTTGTTACAAATCCAATTTTATACAAATATCAATATTAATTAAATTAGGTTTGCTATCAAAATTACTACAAATTTAATTTGAGTTAACTTTGAAAATATCTTTTTCTATTTCTTTTATTTTGCATTTTTATAGTTTTTTATATCATCATATTTAGATATTAAGGAAATTTAAATGTCAGAATAACAATTCTGTTGATTGGATGTTTAATCTTGATGTTATCACTTCTGTTGAGATTTTTAATTATTATCAAAAATACTATATTTTTTGTCATAATTAAAAACATGTTAGAATTAAGTGCAATATTAGTTAAGTTCAATGTCAGATTTTGATGAAAATGATTGTTTATACTAATTATTATTAAAGTTACAGCCCAATAATTTCAGTTCCATATTCTAATGTTATTATAGAAAATAGAAGTTTTTTTAAAGATATAATATTGTTAGTGAAAGTTACAGATTGTTGTTTTAGAATGATTGATTCTTTCACTATGTAACTCAGTTTGAAACCGTTCAAGCCTTTCATATGCCAGGTATCAGTGTTTATTGGTTTTATTAAAAAAATCTGTTTGAGAGCCAATGTTTAGGGTCAGTTGCATCTAGAAGTTAAATAGAAAGATAAATTATAAAACAAGTAACCAATTATCCCAAGTATCTTTCTTACATTAAAAGAATATATTTATCTGACTTCAGCAAATTATCTCCAGAGTACAAAAATAGTGTATTGTCAAGGAGTCCTCCAACTTACATGAGTCAGCCATATTTGCTATGTGTGCCTGACATGGTCAAAGCAAAACAAAAATGTCTCAAAGGTGAACGATATTTCTTAACAAATATTACCATATGTGTTTGCATGTATGTGCTCTTAAGAAAAACAAGCTATAATATCAAAGAATAACTAATGTCTCAGAATTCTATGTACAGGGCTTTATATATATTTATATATACACTGAGTGTAACATTAAACAAGGAAAAAAAGAAAAATCCATTTAAAAAGTCTTTAAACAAAAAAAATCTTTAATAAGAGGGTGAAGGTGAATTGCATCCATTTGTCCAAATGTTTAAAATGGCTATTCTTTAAATCTTAAACCTATTTTGCCTGATGCACTTTTTCACCAGAAGTCAGGATGTCATTCCCCAATTGTCCAAGATTGTCCAACTCAAAAGATGCATTCCAAATAATATGCATACATTATTGAAAATTTTCATTCTTTTGCCTATGCATTTACATGGAATATATTTGTAGTGGTAAACGACACAAGAGCTAATGAAAAGAAAACCAGTGTGACCTTTTAGTTGCGCAGACCAAGGCTCATTGTGAATTGTGCCATCTTGGGAAGTTTGAAAGTTAACATTTTGAGTCTACCAATTGGTGGTCCCAATTCTTCACTTGAAACCTGAAAATTCACCCTTAGGGAAATTTCTCCACTGGTTGAGAACCCTGCTTTTAAAGCAGGTAACATTCTGTTATTAGAAACACACTCTGACTGGTGATTATTATCATGTTGATCTTTGATTGGTCTAACTAAGGGTAATTTAGCCCCCACCTCCACTCCAATCCCAAAGGAATTTTTTTTTCTAGTGGCTCTCTCAGCTGAGTCCTAAGTTTTGCCTTCTGGAGTAGTGATGACCTTACCCTCAATGGCATATACACAAGCCTGAATGTTTCAAAAAGTAAAAAAAAAGAAAATTAAGTAGGAATTTGAAATTGAAACAAATTATTATTATGTTGAGAGGAGATTTTATTATTCCAGGTCTCGCCCATCACCCAGAATCTGGACTTTTCTTTTTGTAGATGATGCAAATGATCAGAAATATTTGGTTGTTGTTTCATTGATGTCACTTGAGAGTTCCTTGGTGTGAAAAATTGTTGATGATTATTATTATTCTGGTCATTTATCTATGTTGGACGGTGATTATGATGATCCTTTTATGTAGCTAGTGATCAATCTATAGGGGTGCTGATAATTCTTCTCTGTTGCTAGTGATTGCTCACAGGAGACTTTCTTTTGTCTTTACACTGACAAAGCAACTATCCTCTTGTGACATTTGTACAAATCAAAAGAGAACACACATGGATAATATAATTTTCATCAGTGGGTGAAATAAACACAGATACTTCTAATTTGATTTTAGATACCAACTTCTTCAACTCATATGATTTTTCAGTTGATTTTTAGTAATGTCCTGAATTATATTAACTATCATGGACCATAGGTAAATTAAAGAGCAAGTTGTAGATTTTATATTGGTTAAAGCATCTGACTTAGTTTAGATTCTAACTTCTTTAACAACTTCAAAACAATAGGCATCCCAGAATGAGTAACAAGAAAAATGAAATGCTGATATATATAATATATGACTTTTCACCCTGGTCCAATTAAATGGGGATTAGATATGAATGACAGAATAAATAGCTTACTTGTCAAGACTGATGTCAAGTGGATCTGAGGTATCCTCTTTTCTTCATTGTCAGTTCCATCCTTTCTTTTTGGCATAAGAACTTAGACTAACCAATTTCACATTCTTTCTTTTGTCTCAGTTTGTTCAGAATGTTAATTTGAATGTAATTTTTCCATCTTTCCATTTTCCCAAAGAAGAATAACAAATCTAAACTATTAGTAGAACACATTTGCTCTTCAATGTCAATAGATTTTATATTTTTGCATACTACAGAGTTATGATACAATATCAATCTGTGTCTACCTACAGCTCATTGGTTCATGCTTGTCTCTTAGTATGTTAGGGATATGCATTTACTTTATCATGTCAGCAGATGTCACCAGCTGCAGGACTCCAACAGAAAATGTGTCACACAACTTCCTTGGCCAAATGTTGCCCCATTCAGTATAATCTTGTTCTTATTGAGGATTGAAACATGTGATAAATTTTGTAATTCCAGCTTGAAAGATCTGTTTCTGGAAAATTCTATCATATCTTATTTTCTTTTTCTCTCAAAATTTGTTGAATGTCTAATTTGTTTATTTACAGATAGTCCTAGCAAACAACTGGCTCTTATCTATCTCCTTAATATTTTATAAGTACTCTTCAAAAAATGCACTCCCTGCAGTTATTTAATCAAAATGTGACATCAAATCAATCTTACATTTTGAGGTGTTTGTACAAAAACCCTTAAAAAAGAACTCTTCAATTATACTAGAGAAAACAATCCATCTAATGTAAAGGCTAAAGTTTTCTTTGACTTTTAACAACTTCTGGTTGATCTCTGAATGAATAAGAGAGCACCTGGTTTTTGTTAAAATTGGCGCATACATTTATTCAGCCAGTCAGTCAGTAGAAGGTGGGTAAAGGTATTATTCTATCTTACCTGATTGTTTTAGTAAAACCTGAGTGAAATCTAAGTTTGAATTTAGCTTACTGATAATTTTCTATATGGTACTAGTCTAATGTAGCATCACACACAGTAAAATTTAAGGAAAGTGAAAAGCTGGAAAATATTTGTACTTTGCAAGATAACTGAAAAGGTAAATGATAATTGCAATCATTATCATTATGTGCTTGACAACATTACTCAAATCAACAAGAATACTAAGAATATTGCAGAAGTTTAAGGAGGCTTGTTGTCACTTGATCTCAGTGAAATTTCCCAGTTACTACTGGTGAGAAAGTTCATGTACAAATAATGATAATATGATTATTGAATTAAAATTAGCTGAAGAAAATTTCTAACAACAAAGAATTGACATTAGACCACTTTAAATATGAATGATGAAAATATATGAGATTTGTGTAACACAGACATCAAGATGGTTCCTAAATTAATTATCAATTTTAACACTTTGTCAAGTATATTTATATATCTATATAATCAACTGGGAAAATAAGACTGCTAAAGCATACTTTGAAGAACTTTACAGTTCATGAAGTTTTTGATTCACTTATTTAATTGAAATGAACTTTAGATAATCTCTTCCTATGAAATCTACTTTTATGTTTTATTGCATGCACTGTCAACTTTATTTCTTTTATGAAAAACTACAGTGAACAAGTGTGGATGTGAAAAATGACATCATTGTTGATACTGAAAGATGCTTCATCTTTTATACTAATAAGAAATAAAAGCACACATAAAAGAAACAATAAGAAAAATATTAATTCATTTGAATAAATTAAGGAAGCTGAAATATTTTTTATTAAATCACTATTTCCATTCTACCAATTTCTACCAATATATGTTTCATGATATAAATAACTAAGAAATATTCAAAAGTACCAAAAAGTAAATCATGCAGTTTTGATAAAGATTTATTCTTTTTTTACAATTCTTTATTTTTATCTTTTTTCTCAGATTTTCTACAGTGGATGTTATATATGCTTTCTTTTCATTTTCATAAACATTTTCTTTATTTTTTTAAAATTCATAATTTTCTATCAACATGCTTGTATTCACAATCATATTATAAATACTTTGAAAGCATTCTCTTCCATTTTTAAGAATTCAAATACATACAAAATGTCCAATATAAGTTAGACACATACATTATATGAAAAAATGATTATGTATTTCATAATTGTAAAGTTGAATAACTAATTCAGAGAGCAATTTTTTCCTGTATTTATTACAAGCTCAAATCTATTTAACAAGTGGATAATTGAATCCAACATTTACCTGTTTTAACAAATAAAAAAAAATATCTAATCTATAAACAACATTTCAAAGTTCTTTGTATCTGTGAGATTATCCCACGTCTGTCAAAGAACTTCTGCTAACAACCACTAAAAATTACCAAAGCTGTATATAAAGAAAAGTGCACAAAAGTATCACTCTCTCTCTTTTGTCTTTTGCCAAAAAGACAGGACATGACACATGAGTCTGAAGATTTATAGAACTTTTTGTTTAGTTTTTTCATTCATTTTTCAACATTATCAGGAAGAAATATAAAAAAATATTGTAACAAGAATTTCTTAGTTCAGGCTGTCTTTAACAGAAATTCAAAGAAATTGTTTAGAATTCAATTTGCTGTTCTAAATTCAAGTCTGTGTTAAGATACAACCAACATTAATTTAAGGTCAATTTTATACATTACTCCTAATATGAACTTTCACATGAATACTAGCATTGACTTCAAAAGTCCATACTAATGTAACAAAATGAATCAACTTGCTTATGTAACTACAAAGACTAAGAATATACTGCTAATACAAACACTATGATATACACCCAAAATAAGCAGCACACAAGGAATTTTGCCCTTTTTAATTCATCATTCATAATTTCTTAAAATATAAAATATTTTGTCAGTGTGGTGATACAAAGCTTTTGTCTTGTTAATATTAGTTTTGTCTAAAAACTTATAACTTATGTACACTTATAGTATGAAGCAAAAAGTAGCCATGCACACACTACATTTTATACTGAGTCTTTCTTGTAATAGTTTATTCTGTTATGTATTTATGAATTTCTCTTAATTATTACCGAAATAGAATGAAGTCATCTATTAAAAACTAATATGAAAATATTTGTTACTTTTGTAAGATATATAAAACAAAAATGTGTAACTTTTAATTTATTAAAATTAATAATTGATTTATAAAAGATTTTAAATTTTAAAAATTAAAAATTTTACAAAATAAAATTTTATAGAATAAAAGTTTCATAAGATATTTTATTCATTGATTGATTTATTTATTTGAATTTTCTTTCATTTTTAAATCTATAATGAAACTTCAGGTTTCATACTAAAAATGCTCTTTTATATTAGAAAACACCAGACAAGTGTATTCTAATGTTATATGTATAGGAACTATTTTTCTCTTTTAGATTTTCATTTATTTTGTTTATAGAAACAAATAAGGAAATATTTTATGCATTGTTGCTTTAACCAGTAAATATGACAATTTTTGGTTAAATCTAGAATGCATTTATTCTCAAATTTTTATTTGTCTTGTTTTCAGCCGAAATTCTGAGATGAAGTTATATTTCTTGTTCTTAAAACCTGAAAACTTCAATTAAAAAAAAATTGCATTTTTACTCTTGATTTCTTATCTATGCAAGAAAAAAAAAAGACTCCCAAATTTTCTGTGTTTGCAAAATAAATATAAAATCAGCAACATCTGTTTATCTTCCTCGATGAACCTTGCCAGGCCTTAAGAAATGCATTCTAATGTGATTGTCTTATCACAAAATAGATCATTCTCAGGCTTGTAAAGAATCAATGAAAAACAAAAGAGAAAAGAATGCATATTTCACAGAATTTTCTCTTGCTTTTCATTTATATTTTACAAGAAAACGTAATTATATGTATATTAATGTGCACGTGTGTGTGTGTGTGTGTGTGTGTGTTCACTGTTGAGACAGAAACAATAGTGGCTGGAAAATGATTACCGACATGTTGTATTTATGCTTTGGGTTCTTCTGTAAAAGTTCATGTAATTGGCAACTTTGTGAATATTTTATAACTTAACAGTCTATATTCCACTGATCTAACGATGAACTCACAGAACAATGAGAGAAAGAGCACTCATAGCTAAAACAAAAACCTGTTTTATTGGAGAAAGCTATTTCAGTTTGTTAACAATCATTGTGGATATCCTAAAAAATATCACTGTACATATCTTTCTTGGCATCTATTCCAATTCCTTCACATTAATTAGTCTTCATCACTTAGAGATTTTTGTTTTGTAGCATAAGGAAAACATTATGAAAAAACCCTTTAAAATGAAAGAAACTTTTAAACAGAACAAGGATTTGTCTTTATTATGACATCAAATTAAACAGGAAGATTATTATTTTCCTGAATTTATTGCTTATAAGATTGTTGGTCAAACATTGTTGTATTTACCTTGGCTACTTGATCAGTTTTGGGATCTTTTCTGTTAATTCACCCCGAATTATGTAAAGTTACTTATTGTATTCACCCCCAAAATTATATATTTTAAATCAAAGTTTGTTTTTTTATTAAATTTTTGCCACCTTTTTGAAATTATAAATTTTAAATCAAAATTTTTTTGATTTTTTTATTAAATATTTGGCACTCTTTTGAAATGATGAATCAAAATTTGTTTAGCTTGCCTTGTAACGACTCAAACCCTCAGAATGAAGAATTACCAAAAGTCAGGGAGTTATTCATATTTCGTAATTGCAGATGATATTTGAGGAATTTATTACAATTTAAAAAAAAAGATAAAAAAAAAAATCAGAATGCGTGTGAATGTAGGCACCCCCACCCACACACACTTAGAAATAACACACCCAAGTTACCCATATTCGGGGTACTCACAAAGATCAACCCAATCAGAGTGCAATGGAAGGACCTTGCTCCGGTAGAATTTGGTGTGAATTTTAGCAAATATAAATTCTTTTTATTTTGGGTGAATTAATATTTTTGGGTGAATTAACAGAAAAGATTCCAGTTTTGAAAATGTTTTCATAAATATGTGACATTATTCAAATGATTGTGATAAAAATTAATTCTTTATGTAACTTGTTTTCCAGACTGCTGGAAGTCCTCATCGATTGTTCCTGTCTTTAAGAACTCTGGTGACCCATCTGACACTTCTAATTACTTTACCCGATCTACAGCTGATGTGCTTACGGCCATCACTGAAATTGTCTACCAAGCTCTTCAAAATAATGGAGAAGCTCATGCTGTGGCCCTAGATATCTCCAAAGCATTTGATAGGGTCTGTCATGCCGGCCTTCTTTGCAAGCTCCAGGGTTATGGTATTACAGGTCAATTGTTTGACCTAATACAATCATTCCTATCAAACTGTGAATTGAAGGTCATTCTCAATGGATTCTCTTTCAGCTCCTATCCCACAAACACAGGTGTTCCTCAAGACTCCATCCTAGGCCCCACTCTGTTCCTTATCTTCATCAACGATCTTCCTGATGCCATAGATTCCCAAGTTGGCATCTACGTGGACGACACTACAATTTATTCCTGCCTCAAAAACAAATCTAGTGTGGCTGACAAAACTAACCTGGCCATTTGTCTTGAAAAAGACCTCCAATCAATTGTGAACTGGGGCAGGAATTGGCTGGTTAACTTTAACACCTCAAAAACAAAACTGCTCTCTATTAATCACCACAGAGATCCTTCCCTGCCCCTCATTAGAATGTCTGATGCTCAACTTCTCGAGAGCACCTCTCTGCAGCTGCTCGGTCTCACGTTGACTACTTACCTGAGATGAAACAAATACATTGAGTCAATTGCTTCGTCCACTGCAAGGAAATTTGGCTCCCTGTGCCGTGCAAGGAAATTTTTCTCCCCAGAATCGATCCTTCAAATCTATAAATCAACCATTTGCCCTTGCATGGAGTATTGCTGCCATATATGGTCTGGAGCCCCTTCTGTTTGCCTCAGGGTTCTTGATAAGATCCAGAGATGGATATGCAGTGTAATTGGCCCTGATCTGGCATCTCATCTGCAGTCGCTCTCTCACAGACATGCTGTCACCTCTCTCTGTCTTTTTTACAAATATTTTCATGGTAATTGCACCAAAGAGCTGCATTCACTGGTTCCCAGACTTCATGAATTCCTACAAGGCTGGCATCCTGCTCTCGCTCTTTTCACTGTTGAAACTGTTAAATGTAGCTGTCTCTTCTACTCCAATAGCTTCATGTCTCGCACCTCTCGCCTGTGAAACTCCCTTCCCTTTTCCTGATAGCTATAATCTCCAACTATTGAAATGTAACGTCAATCGACATCTCCAGTTTCCTTGATCTATCCACTATCCTTCTCCTTATCCTTTCTTCTATCACTCCTATCTGCTCTCACTCCAAATCTTCTGTAACCCCTAGAGTACTAGTGGCTTCTCACCTTGCTTGGGGTGAATCAATTAAAAAAAAAACAAAAAAAAACTCTGAATATTTAGAACTGCTCATTAACAAATGGTTTAATTGATGAGGTTGCATTGCAAATGATATTGAAATGAATATGATAAATGTTTGTGTTCATTTTTATGGAGAGATAATTGGTAAAGGAATGTTAAAAGTTCCGGAATCAGAGCAGCATAACATATGTCTTTTGGTAGACTGTTGATCATTAAGCACAATATCCAATTTCCTTTCTCTTATCATTATCTCTTTTATCTCTTTTGGTTAATAACTATTTATAATTATTAAAAATATAATAATTAATAACTATTTTAGCATATGCATATTTAGACATATGTATTATGTCTATCTATTCATTTTAGTCCATGAATTAATTTCTTGATGTGTATAAAAAATTGATCAAGAAAAATTCCAAAATTTTCTTTCAAATAATTTTTATTTTCCCAAATACTTTCAATCTTGTTTGAGAACATCTTCAGGGGTTGTATATCTATGTATGTGTTATGCGTTATTAATTTGTAGACTTGAAAGGATTAAATCTAAAATAAATAGACGTAACACATCTAAATTATTTAAACATCAGTACAATAAAAGAATTCCTCACAGACATGTATCAGCATATCATGATCCACTGTTGTTATTCAAAGTTTATTGTCATCAAGATTAGTGGGTAGCAGTGGAACATAAATGCAATCTTTTATGTATCCCCACACGAAAAAATCACACCCGCAGATCATGCAGGTCAAAGAGCAAGGTCTTGGTAAGTGCCTGAATGAGGCATAGTCTGTAAGGTTTCAAATGCAGACATCTTCTTAGCACACGCCAGATAGTGGATTGTGAGATTGTAAGCTCATGGCTAGCTCGATTTGTGGACTTCCATGGATTCCTTCAAACACTGCACGGATTCACACCACATGTTACTCTGAAACTCATAGTCATCCTGAACTTTTTCCTTTACATAGACATTCACTTTCTTGAAACTATTTAAACCACCATTGAATGTTCTTAGGAGAGGGCAGATTAATGTCAAATTGGTTTTGAAAAGCACACTGCACCATGACAACCATATTTGTTTTCACAAACTCAAGAATGCAGAGTACTTTTTGCTGAGGACTCACAATTTGTGGGTAAGCAAACAACTGAATGTTGCTGGAGATGCAATGTGACTACAGTGCTCCTGTGGCAGCAATTTAAACAATAGAAAACTCCTTTTTTCAAATGGTCACTGACTCATTCCATCAGAAAATCTTGAAAACTGAAACAATGTGTATCATGAAATCTGTTCATTCTTTTTGAATAACCCTGTATATATGTAAGGATATAGGTGAGTACTTAAACACACACACACAGGTAGCTATCATTTAAAGAAGTAAAGTTCACATTTTTGAGTATTCAGGATGAAGAATTATTGGTAATACCTGATGCAAACAAAATGCTTTCATTTCATAATAAAGATATTTGACAATTTTTCATTGCCTTCAATTTTCTTCTTTATCTTTAAGGTGAGTACTTCTTTTTCTGTAGACATGCACATAAGCATAGTTACAAGTGTATTCATTTTTTTTTCAGGCTGTTAGCGATTATGGCTCTCCACAACTTCCTATCTTTTGTTGCTCTTCACCATCCCTCTTTGTTGCTGTTCTGTCATTCATTTGCACAAACTCATTAAGTAGGTTACTCATTTTTATTTGCTTCAATATATCCTCTGAGTGTTAAATTCTCTAGCTCTTCTTTTCTTGTTATATGTTCTAAAAATTTCAAGTGTCTCTTTATGATTGTAAATATGATTTTCGTTGTTGTTCCTATAGTAATAAGACTTCCTTGTTGTTCACATGTTTTGTTCATGGTATTATTATCATTTCTGTTGCTTCAAGTTTCTTTTTTATCTGTGAGGAAGTTATCCAACATTCACTGGCATATAGAAGATTAGATATTACATACTATTTCAGCACTCTTTCTTTTTCCTGTGTCTTAATACTTTATTTAGTTTCTGGAATACATCTTTCACTAGTCTTTGGTGCCTTTGGATTTTTTGAGTCACATTTTCTGTTATCTATTACTACACTATGTAGATATTAAATATATGTACCTGATTGATTTTGATTACAAATATATATTTAATTTTAACTTTAATCAAATTATTTATAGTATTTACTTTGTTTAAACTGTTGTCCTCATCTTTATTGTCATATTCACAACATTTTGGCTGTCATACGCACCAGCCTTCTTCAGGGGAATTTCAAACCAAACAATTTATTTTGTCCACTGGGGTGAAGTCACTGAATTACTTCAACCAATGCTTTTATCCACTGAGCCATGTGTCCCCACGGACAATGGATAAAAGAGTTGGTTGAAGTAATCCAGTGACTCGACTCAAAAGAGTTGTGAGTTCAATACCTGGCCACAGTAGAAGTGAACAAAAACTTGAGTTACTAAAGGGAAATAATTGAAACTGAGATATCCAGAAAAGGGATGGCATGTGGAACTAGGACAATCTACCCCAGTGAACAAAATAAAGGGTTCAGTTCAAAATTCCACTGTATATCACCAGAAAAAGGTTGGATCGTGCAACAGCTGAAACATTGTAAATATGACAATAAAGATGAGGACAACTGTCTGAACAATATAAATAATGTAAATAATTACAATACTTCATTTCAGAAATACATATAGATATTTAATCAAATTTGAACTAAAACTCACCTAGGGTGCTAAATATTTTGAAAGTATGTAAAATTGTTTGTACTAATATATTTAAAGTTCTATTTAGAGAAGAATTTAGTACAGATCTACAGCTACAGATATTTGTATATTTTTATTGTGTATGCATTTATTGTATTTTGTTTGTATAATATTACCTTATGTACACATTGTCTTGTATGTATATTTGTAAAATTGCTTCATTTAGAAACTTACTACATTTTATTATGTATTTATTTATTACATCATATTGCATATTGCTTTATATTTTAGAGTTGAAACTTATGTTCTTTTCTCTATTAATATGCTGCTGACTACATGCCATTCTTTAGTATGATTAATAGAGGTAAAACATTTGTTCTTACTGTTGAAGTTTACTCATAACCTGAGGATAAGACAAGAGTTTCACTGTTATTCAAATGAAATGTCTTTTATGGTCAAAGGCCAAAGAACTTTCTTTGTTTAAGAAGTTTATTAATGTATTTTCTACAACTGTAACTATTTTTTTGGTTTGGGGCAAAAATTTGAACACATATTGTCCAATTTATTATAAGTTCTTTCAACTTTTATAAGTCATTATAAAAGAAATAAAAATGCCAACTCAAGCTGATACATGCAGAATACACTATCTGAAATACACAGACACACATGCATAATCTTTGATACTGGCTTATCAAAGCCATTGGATAATTTATGTTCAAATTCTCCTCCAAAATTAGAAAAATGTTTTGAACTGTTGAAAAATTAAATAAAAAAATCTTAAAAAGAATTTTTTGTTGCCCTTCAGCCAAACTTGCATAAATCATACATATATATATATATATATATATATATATATATATATATATATATATATATACATACATACATACATCCATACATATAAATATATATATATATAAAGAAATATAGTCTTAAGGTGTGCTATATTTATGGAATAAAGTGAACAATATCAGAGATAGAGCATGTGTAAATATAAAAGTGAACATAGAAGTCAACACTTAGAGGCCACAGGCCTGACGATTGCATTTATATATATATATATACATACATACATACATATATATATATATATATATATATATATATATATATATATACATACATACATATATATATATATATATATATATATATATATATATATATATATATATATATATATAATATTTTAACATACATAAAGGACTATAAATATATTTTGTTACTGAGAAATGAAGAAATGATTTTGTTTTCTTCATGTCAAATAAGAGAATTGCAACCTGAGCTTTGAAAATTAGGTTTCAATTACATCTGGTGCTACTTTTCATGAATGCATATTACTTGCAATTTGACTCAGTTAATTCTACATGACTTCAGAATGTCACCTTCTTGTTACCTGATCACACTTTCAGGAAGACTTTTTTTAGATGCAAAAGAGGTTCAACTGAACTGCTATTTCATAGAGGTGATTGTTCAATGAACTATTGTCAGGGTTTCTTGTTGAAAAGAAAATGACTTTTATGTGTCACCATAGCTGAAAAAAAGATTAAAATTATACACAGATATTGGCTCTGAAGCAATTATTTTTACTTTGTAACAAAATTATTTTTTTAAATGGAAACTGTAAAATGTTTAAAAAGTCTAAACAAATATCATCCTAGAATTTTATTGGTTCAATTAGTTGTTATTATTGTAATTTTGTCATGAATTGTTCCTGTTCTTTGTTTTGTTTTTTTTGTTTTGTTTTTTTTTGCTAGCCGTAGTTGATTTGTATTTTTATGTTTTTGATTGTCTAGTTATCTATATTTTTTCTGGTGCAATTATGTGCATTGCAAGATCTGTTTTTAGTGACTTATATTCATAAGCCATTGGGCAATCATTCCTGCTGATTCCCAGTGTCTTAGTATGGGCTTTATTGATGTCTTATTTCTAGTTTCCTTTTTCTGACTTTATGTATGCCACTATAAGCTCATTCCAGTAATAGTGTTTTACTATGTAAGCATTGTTTATTTTTGTGATCTGTCTTTGTTGGCTGCATTGTGTTGTTAAATATCAGTTTCATTGAATTGCTTTTGGATTATATCCCTTTTTTATGTATATGTGTGATTCATTTTTTCTTAAACTATCAATGTTCTATTGATTTTTGCACTTGACTTACTAATGTGAGGAGTTCTGTATCATTTATAGCAATTTTGTGGCAGATGGAATAATAATCTCTTTTTGCTTTTCATGTGTAATTTATGATACTTCCTAGGATCATTGCTTTATAATGACCTTGAAGCACTTTGCTTTTTTGTTATATGTTTCTTTTGGATAAAGGCTTAACTTTACTGAGGTAACTGTGTGACTGATACTGCTTCTGGAAGCTGTTTTTTATATTGTATAACACACTGCTTTTTGTCTTTTTTCTGTCATATCTTTCACAGAGGTTAGTGTGGATTCTACTACATTATGTTATTATTTGTATTTATTGAATCTAATTGTTGGTTGGCAAATTTATATGTTCCTCATGAGGATTATTGGCTTCCATTCTGTTTCAAATAGGGCTTTATTGGGAATTTGGTAAACAGGTTAGCAATATTGTGTTTGAAAAACTGTATAGAACAAATTGATGTCTCTTTGGTTAGTTCTTTAAAGTGGGTTACACAAAAAAGATTAGGATATTGAAAAAAATTAAACTATCAAATACTACTACTTTTATTATTATTATTATTATTATTATTATTATTATTATTATTATTATTATTATTATAAAACATCATCATCATCACATATGTAAATATAAGATAACCACATAAGTCATTGTCTTTTTTTATGTCATGTGGGAAGAAGTGATCACTGATATACAAATGAGTGCATCAAATGCCCAGAAAGTGTTGGGAGTAGGGGCATTGCTCTTGACAAAGACTTTGGGGATAATAGTATGAGTGAACACACCAGCAGACATTGGTTCCAGAAGTTCAGATTAGAAGATCTGTCCCTTTATGATGAATCCCACAGTGGCCAGCCACTGGTCCTGGATGATGAGGCCCTAAAGGTGACCCTAGAGAAGAACAATAACCAAACCTGTGGTTAGCATGCCAAATGCTTTCAGGTTTTTGATGAAACAGTCAGAACCCACCTGCACTTGCATACAAGTTAAGCAAGTGGGTACCCACACACTGTTGGAAGCCAACAAGCAACAATGTGTGACAACCTCTCTTGTTGCTTTCTCAGCACCATCATTTGATTGAGGGTTCACCAGTGACAGAAAGTGAGTCCTGTATAACACTCCCAAGTGTACCAGACATTGGTTGTCACCACAACAAAGCCACCTCTATACACATACAAAATCATGCTCTGTATCAGGTTTACTAGTCAACAAGTAGTGCATTATGAACTGCTACCAAAGGGCCAAACCGTCACTGCAAGCCTGTTCTCACATCAGGTTGAACATGTGCAACAGGCACTGAAGCAGAAGGAGCTAACATTGGTTAATCGGAAGGGTGTACTGTTCCTCTGTGATAATGACAGGTCTCATGTTGTGAGGATGGCCAGGGGTACCAAAAGGTAACTTGACTGTGTTATCTACCTTACTCCTTGGACCTTATGCCAACAGATTACCACCTCTTCCATTACCTGGGCAACCACCTTCATGGGAAATCCTTTGCAAATGAAGCAGTATTGCAGCAGGCTCTCACAGACTTATTGTATTTTGTTTGTATAATATTACCTCATGTACACATTGTTGTGTATGTATATTTGTAAATAAACAAATATCACCAATAAACACTGTTTCTCTAAATAGTCGTAAAAATGGTTTCTTTCTTTAAACATTCAAAATCAAGCTGCCAGTATTTATTTATCATTTATGTTGAATATTTTTTCAATTTCCTTATTTTTCTATTATACTCATTGACAAATTTTTCTATAATATTCATTGTAAAATGTCATGAATTGTTATTGGTTCACCTGTTATTGATTTTAACTTCACTATATACTTCACTATATACTCTGTATTACTGCTTTCGAATTTCTGTGTATTTATGTAAGTGATTGTTTTCTTATGGAGTGTTGGTTTTTGGGCTTTGGTCAATTGGTTTTTTGCCATCTTGATATTTAAAAGCTTATGTGATGAGAGTTATTTGGTGTAAATTCACATTATTCCATTCCATATTACTTCTATTTGTTTATTAGACTTTTTTTTAAAAATAAATGGTGTAGTAGAAAAACACAATTTACACATATTTAGAGATAACGAATTAAAGACAAATTCATAAAATTATTAGAAAACATATTAATTCTAAATACACACTAATTTTTGTCACACAAACACACTGCACTCTACTGAAAACAAATTTTAAAATGAAAACAAATATACCAGAGTGCTGGCCATTATTGACATGACTATTACAAACCACAGATGGCTACAACTATGTGCATGCATTTCCCTTATATAGGCTATAAAAGAAGCTGCACTGTTACAAAGAGAGTATTACTACCATATCTATTCTGGTGCTGCCCAGTTTTGTTCAAAAGCGATTACACAGCCTTGTGGGTGATTAATTCTTTTCCACCCTGTAGCCTCTTTCCCACAGCAAAACATTGCTAGCCTCTTGCTATCACTATTTCCATGGTAAATGTTCAGATATACATGTTTTCAACTCATTCTCATTCCCTTTGTATTGATTTGGTAAGGTGGAAGCTCCAGCTTCTTCTAGAGTTGTCACTTTGTGGAACAAACTCCTGAGAGGATACTTCCCTGACCACTACAATTGTAACCTATTTGTTTAGGGTCAGCTGTTATCTATCCTATTCATCATATTAATATGCACTTCTTCCTCCTCCTTTTAGGCCCTTACAGCAATCTCATTTAGTAACCTTCTAACCTGAATGGCTCTTGAGCCTTGTATTGAATGAACAACAGTATGAAAAAGAAGCTTTACAAAGTAAAAGCCAATATTCAACACAGATATCAAAGCTATATTCTGATTATTATTCTTTACTCCTATATCTTTTTGTAATTTTCAAATTGTAAAAATATTGGAATATTTGTAATAATATTTAAGATCCAGTTAAGCACTTATTGCCGTAGTAAAAATCAAGCTTCAAAATTTAATGTTGACTAGAAACTTCTAAACTATTTTACTATAAGTACAAACACGAAATATTTCGTTTATTTTCATTTTTATCATCTAAATGACCCATTTTAGGAAGTTCTCCATGTTTAAATCTTTGCTAGAAATTGTCTGAATGAAGTCAACCCAAGTCACAGATTATGCATATGACACTGTTAAAGAATAAAAGAACTTGAGTGTAAAGACCTCTGAATAAATCTTTCTTTGAACAATTGATTTGTTGTGTAGTTTAAGCTTTTTATTTGATGTTCAAACTTTGTTACTTTTGACACTTGGTTCTTTTGTTGTCATTTGTGGGTAAATAGGTTGTTTTGTTATGTATTTCAGCAGTCACCAAAATGTTGTTGGGTTGTCACTCACATCATAGCAGCAGAAATTAGCCTTGTGTTCATGGGGATAAAAGCATACTTGACAAGAAATAAAATGCACACAAATAACAAGAAAACATAGTAAATTGTATGTTAATTTCATACAATTTATTTATATTTTTTCTCTGTATTTTTTAAGTTACAGTTGTTTTATAGTATACATGATAAAGGGAGAATTTACTCGATAGTATTACAAGCCCTATGACAGAGAGAACTTATACATGAGTTGCCTGTACCAAAGTACCATGTTGAAGAGATTGAATTTAACATTTTTGGGGGAATATCTGTATTTCTAGCAGGAACAGTTTTTGTTGCATGTTGGGAGAGTTTTGATTATTTTTATTTTTTTTTTAATTTATTTTAAACAAATATTAAATATTATTGTTTTATTTTATTTTATTTTATTTTTAATTTTGATTATTATTATCTTTTTTATTTATAATAGTAATAATATCCCTATACATTTTACATTTCAATGATGATTTGTAATGTGACTGAAAAATCTTGGATTAAAAGGTTTATTGATTCTGTATAATTTTGGGACTAGTGGAAAATTAGTAGCCATTAATATGAAGACAAAAAATAATTTAAAATTTGTTGATAATGTAAACTTGAAGATATAAGCAAATGAGATCTATAAATATTTTAAATATTAATAGCAGATTTTTTCAAATAAATTAATAATTAAAATACAACAGGTTATAAAAAAAATGCTTGTGGAAATGGCTCAAAACTGGCAACAAAATTTTGTAAAATTTGATGGAAATTTAACAAATAACAATTCCATAATTTTAATTGATAGATTGTTTAGTCAGTGATGGAGAACAATAAAGCAAATATGATATTAAGATGAAGAGAATTTTGAAGATAATATTTCAAACAGATATGTTACCTGAAACAATTTGAATGGTGATTATTGTTAATTTTTCATATGAGTTAAATATTTCTTTGATTTCATAGAAATATTCATTGTTAATTTAATTAATAACCAGTTTCATTTAAATTTTATATATTGGGAAATGTTAAACTTCTTATGCCTTGTATGCAATTTGAAATAATTATTAGTTAGATAGATTTTATTATACATTTCATTCATTAAAAATGATGCATTTATACAATAATGAAACTGAATCAGACTGAAATAATTTCAACATATCTTCATTTATATTATCATTTTAATTGTTTACTTTATAAGTTTTTTTCATCTTTTCTTGTATTCTCTTCTGTTTTAGTTATTTATATCTATTCATGGTTTGATCTAGAATACATATGATCTATTTTAACAGTAAAAAAAATTGTACCAAAAGTTGGTTAATTGCCACAATGTTTATTATATGGCATACATATTTTTAGTTTTATTCGGGAAATGGAGATTACTTTAGAATTGCTGATGTTCCTGAAAATGTAGGAGTACTAAATATATATTAGATTTTGTGAAAAGAAAATTAGTATGCAAGAAAGGTTCAGCAAGAGTACAACAGGCAAACAATGAAAACAGAATTGTTTTAAAATCACTTTAATTATTTAATTAATTTTGCACATTACCTCTGGATAAAGTTTTATCAAAGATCTGTAACTGGTTGATCAGAATAATTTTTACTGCCATACAAAATCACAAATGTAATGAATCATGATTTTTCATCATAGTTTATTGTATTTATTTAAAAATTATAACATAAGTATGTTATAACGTCATTACAAAAATAGCCATTTTGTTTCAACATTTCTGGTGTCTTGTCACCATCATCACTTGGCAAGACACCAGAAATGTTGAAACAAAATGGCTATTTTTGTAGTGATTTTATAACATATTTATGTTATAATTTTTAAATAAATATTATTCACTCTACTTTGCATTGAGCACTTTTTAAAAAATAGTGTTTTTGGTTGTTGGAATATCTACCAACCTTGTATTCGCATAGTTTATTATATTGAAAATTTTTCAGTGATTGTCCAAGATTGTAATTGTTGCTTTATAAAATGAGTCAAACTTGGTTAATAGAAAACAGTTATACCATAAGATGCATTTTAAATGATTAAAAGTTGTTTGGCTACATTACAAATGCTGTTATTGAAAACTAATTGTGACATTAGTAGTTAACATAAGGAAAAGGTAAAAAGAACTTTGGTTGATTAATAAAACCAAATAAAAATCAAATAAACAAATATTGGTTTGAATGTAAGTGCTAAAAGAAAGTACTAACTATTGGAAAACCTAAAAAGACTAAAACTCTGAGAGTTATTTAATGAAGAACAGAAAGCCTCACTGGAATAAACACAGAACACCTAGGAAACCTTTGAAACAATGTTACAGTTCCTGAAGGCAAAGTGTTATTATGATGGGGTCCACCCTTTGCTGATATAAATGGACTCGTCCTGCTGCCATAAAATAGCCACAGTCAGTCAGAGATCAGATGAGAGTAGAGGAACAGGGTGGAAAGTACATAGTCACTGTGATTGAGTTGACGTTAGAAGTCAGTTACAAGTACGCCCGACTCTAAGGAAGTTTACTTCGAGGCTGTATATAGCGATCTTTGATTAATACTAACCGGCGTTCCTGGATTTTACTAACAGCATTACCTTTTGTATTTTGTGTAAATACATTTAATGTCTTAGCTTAAATACTTGCGTTTGTCATTTATTGGAGACCGATTTTTCACGCGGAATCCACAACAACTTGGCGAACGAGGATTCGAAACTCACGCGGATAACCTACAACAACTTGACGAACGAGGATTCGAAACTCACACGGATAACCTACAACAACTTGGCGAACGAGGATTCGAAACTCACGCGGATAACCTACAACAACTTGACGAACGAGGATTCGAAACTCACACGGAAAGAAAAACTTTTTCGTACGCCTAACAACAAACAACTTGGCGAACACACGCGGAAAAACTAATCAACAGAAGAAAAATCCTTCCCTCGTCGTTCAACAGCAAATTAGCGACAAACAATTTCGACGAGTAATAATACATAAAATTGAGTTATCATGGAAGATTTTAAAAATATGTTGGTAGGACTGATAAGACACCAAAATGAGCAACAATTACAAATGCAGAAATGCCAAAATGATCAACAGTTACAGCTACAAGAAAAATGGCAAAAGCAAATATTACAAACGCAAAAAGAAAATCAAGATAGACAAACAGAGCTCCAGGAACTAATATTGAAAGTAGCGGGCAGCAAGCAATCAGATATTGAAAAAGAAGCAACATTTTCGCAAGACGCAGTGTGGAATACCATAGAGATTTTCAAATATTCTCTAGATGAGGACAAAAATTTTGGAGATTACTTTAGAAGACATGAAGACATCTTTAACATAGACTGTCAAAATTGGACAGAAGCAAAAAAGCTACGTCTATTGCTTAGAAAATTAGGAACTGAAGAATATACAAAGTTCGTGGATTATATCTTGCCAAAAAAGACGAACGAATTGAAATTTGACGAAGCAGTGACATGTTTTAAAGAACTCTTCAGCCCCAAAACATCACTCTTCCATAGGAGGTGGAAATGCCTTAACCTGGTAAAGGGCGATAATGAGGATTATTCCACGTTTGCCGCAATCGTAAATAAACATTGTGACGACTTCAAACTAGCGGAATTAACACCGGACAATTTTAAATGCCTCATCTTTGTTCAGGGGCTAGTTTCTACAAAAGATAGCGAAATGCGTAGAAGAATACTTGCAAAATTACAAAATGAACCGGGTCTAACATTACAACAATTATCAGAAGATTGCCAGAGATGTTTAAGCATAAAGAAAGACGCAATGGACCCAGCTGTTTCTCATATACGTAAGTTAAATAAGTCTACGTTCTTCACCATCCCCGGAAAGAAAACTAAAATTTTACGACAATGAAAAAAGATTCTCACCCTTCCCGGAAAGAAAAATAAAATTTTATGATAAGAGAAAATTTTACAATAAGAAAAGTACAACTTACTTACAGGACAAATTATGACGGGTATCGAAACAAATATAAGCCCCCTCCATCAGCATGTTATCGATGTGGAGGATTACATTGGAACAAGGATTGCCGCTTCAGATATAAAAACTGTCATGAATGTGGAAAAAAAGGCCACAAGGCATCCCAATGTAGAAATAGAAAATATACTAATAGAATAAGAGCTACAAGGATGAATAATGATGACAACACCAATGTAAGGAAATATGTAGAACTGGAAATTTTAAATAAAAAGATTAAATTACAACTAGATTCGGGTTTCGACCTCACGATAATCAACTTACAGACATGGAAAAAACTCAACAGACCTACCATGTTACACACTCAAAAATTACCAAGTCGGTTACAGGCAAACGAATAAAATTTGAGGGAGAAATAATAGTGAATGTTAAATTTCACGGCAAAACAAAAAAAAACTTAAGATATACGTCATGAAAGATACTGAAAATTTAGTAGGTATCGACCGGATGCAGAAATTCAACGTTTGGGACCTACCTATCAACTCGTTTTGCAAAAAGTTAGAGGTTGAACCATCAGATACCATAAAATTGAAGGAAGAATTATACAAGCAATTTCCTGAGGTATTTTCAAGTTGGTTGGGACGATGCAACAAATTTAAGGCCAAAATAGAATTAAAAGAAAACGTCCAACCAATTTTCAGAAAGAAGCGAAATGTACCGTTTGCTACTATAGAAAAAATAGACAAAGAATTGGAGAGACTTGAACAAACTGGGATTTTATCTAAAACAGAGTTTAGTGAGTGGGCTGCGCCGGTGGTTTACGTAAAAAAGAAGTCAGGAGAAATTCGCGTATGCGCAGATTTTTCGACGGGACTCAACAAGGCAGTAAAAGACCACCATTACCCACTACCGAGCCCAGAGGAGGTATTTACAAAGCTCAACAGCGGTAAGATATTTTCAAAAATAGATCTTAGTGAGGCTTATCTACAAATCCCAGTACAAGAAGAGAGTTCGAAAATCCTCTGCATTAATACGCACAAAGGGTTGTACAAGTTCAACAGACTACCATTCGGAATAAAAGTTGCACCTGCAATTTTTCAGCAAACGATGGACACAATGCTCACGGGCCAGAATTTCGTGACCGCTTATCTGGATGATATCCTAATTAAGAGCGACAATGTTGAAGAGCACACGTCACACATAAAAGAAGTTTTTAGAAGACTTCAGGGCTTCGGCTTCAAAGTAAAAGGAGAAAAGTGTGATTTTTTTTTCCTAAAGGAAATTAAATATTTAGGTCAGATAATAAATGAAAATTGCAGGAAACCGGACCCAGAGAGGGCATCGGCAATTAAAAATATGCCGGAACCAAAAAATATTGCAGAACTGCAAAGTTTCCTGGGCCTAGCTAATAACTATGGCGAATTTATTGATAATATGCATAAACTGAGGGCTCCATTAAATGAGTTACTAAAAAAGGAACATAATTGGTATTGAACAGAGGACTGTAAAAAAGCGTTCAAGGAAATAATACAGAAATTAACTTCAGAGCTAACACTGACACATTTTGATCCCGAACTCGAAATAATTATTGCAAGTGACGCGAGCTCACATGGGGTAGGTGCGTGTATTTTACACAAGATGCCGAACGGTACAAACAAACCCGTTGCACACGCATCTAGATCATTATTACCGGCGGAAAGAAACTATTCACAGATTGAAAAGGAGGCATTAGGCATAATTTTTGCAGTAACTTGTTTTCACAGATATATATATGGGAGAGAGTTCACACTTCAAACGGACCACAAACCACTCCTTACGATATTTGGTTCGAAAAAAGGCTTACCAGTCTATACAGCGAACAGACTTTTAAGATGGGGAACTGTGTTACTGAACTATAATTTTAAACTGCAATTCTTACCATCAAAGAAAATCGGACATGCTGACGGACTATCGCGATTAATACCTGCGAAAAGCGAACCGTTAGAAGAGTCGGTAATTGCCGCATTACAATCGTAAGATGAAATCAGCAAGGTACTAAGCAATACAATAAAGGAACTACCTGTAACGCTGCTAGAAATAAGACGAGAAGCAGAAAGAGACGAGTTTATCCAGGACACCAAGAAAAAAATGGAAGAGAAAGTAAAGAATTTAGCAGACAGTTTCTCAATCTGTGACAACATATTGTTGTATAACGAGAGAGTTGTAATACCAAAGTCACTACGAAGAAGGATCTTAAAAGATTTCCACTTAGGACAACCCGGAAAAAACCGGATGAAATCATTCATGAGGAGTTTTGTATACTGGCCGAACATGGACGATGATATCACGCAAATGGTGGAAAGTTGCAAAGGTTGTGCTGCTGCGGCGAAGGCACCACCCTCTGTACAAAAGCCATGGCCTAAAGTAGACAGACTGTGGTCCAGAATACACGTGGATTATGCAGGACCCATTGAAGGTTACTATTATCTAATAACAATAGATAGTTTTAGCAAATGGCCAGAGGTTGCCAGATTCAAGCACCCAACAATGGAAAACACCATAAATTGTTTAATTGAACTATTTGCTAGATTTGGTGTCGCAGATTGCGTAGTAAGTGATAATGGCACACAGTTTACATCCAGCGATTTTAAAGAATTTTGCGAGATGTACCAAGTAAAACATATTAAGATAGCACCATACCACCCGAGGTCAAATGGACAAGCCGAGAGATTTGTCGACACATTGAAAAAAGCACTAAAAAAAGCAGAGGACGTACCGATGACAAAAGCTATACAGCAATTTCTACAAGTATACAGGATAACACCCAACGCAAACACACCATCGGGTCTTTCTCCAGCAGAGTTGATGTTTGCGCGGAAAATAAGATCGGTATTCGACAAATTATTGCCAAGCAAGAGCAAAAATCAATATACACCGATGGTGCCAAAGAGATCATTCAAACCTGGAGAACGGGTTTATTTCAAAAATTTTAGAAACAATATGTCGTACTGGGAGCCGGGTACAGTAATCAATAGAATCGGGAATCTAATGTATACCATAAAAGGCGAAAAGTTCACACACAGAAGACATATCGACCAGCTACAGAAAAGACGAATTGAGGAACCAAGCTCGTCAACCACAGATAATGACGATGCTATAGATACAATCTTTGAAGCATTCGAGATACAAAGACCGCAAGAAAATAATACAGCAATGAGAAGGTTAAGAAGGAAAAGAAAATTCGTCGAACCATTAATCCTCAACCACAAGAGACAAAAAAATTAACTCCCCCTAAAAAGGGATCTAAGGAGGGGGGTATTATGGGGTCCACCCTTTGCTGATATAAATGGTCTCGTCCTGCTGCCATAAAATAGCCACAGTCAGTCAGAGATCAGATGAGAGTAGAGGAACAGATGGAGGAACAGGGTGGAGAAACAGAGTGGAAAGTACATAGACACTGTGATTGAGTTGACGTTAGAAGTCAGTTACAAGTACACCCGACTCTAAGGAAGTTTACTTCGAGACTGTATATAGCGATCTTTGATTAATACTAACCGGCGTTCCTGGATTTTACTAACAGCATTACCTTTTGTATTTTGTGTAAATACATTTAATGTCTTAGCTTAAATACTTGCGTTTATCATTTATTGGAGACCGATTTTTCACGCGGAATCCACAACAGTTATATTAGTAGATATAATTACACTATATCAGATGTTCTTATGCAAATCAATGCTTTCACAATAAAATTTGTATTAACCAAGTGATTCTGGTAAATGTTCAATATATGTTTATATGTATATTAACAATATAACATGTGGTATGAAACATTGCAATCCTCTTCCTTCTCTATTGCTATTTCTACATTCATTAGTTCCATCAATTCTTATCTTCACAGCTAAAACTCACCATGCTACGCATGATGTAGCTAAAACACTCTCATTCCTTTTGTATTCCATTGGCGAGATGTAATTTCCACTCAAGAAGCTTCTTACCATGAACTACTGCTTTGCAGAACTGACTCCCAAGAGAATTCTTCCCCAATCACTACAATCTTAATCTGTTCAAGTCTAAAGTTATCTTCTCCCACATATCTCCATAAACTGTGTCTCTTACTCTGTGACTCTCTACCTAGAGTGTCTCTTGGGTCCTGTACAGGGTGAACATTATTGTAAAAATATAATTTCAGCTTATTATATCTATACTTAAAAAAGGATATTAGCTTATTTTGTGGAGTCAGATTTTATTAAGCAAAACGACTGACATATTTTTTATTTATAAATAAATCCAGAATATATAAGCTAGAGAAACATGTATTTGATTAACACAATATCCCCCATCCCCTGGGTAAGATGATAAACTACATCCAACAGCAAGGCCTCTGATCAGAAGGTTTTGAGGAGCATGGAACCACCTCTTAATTGTTGGTGTTCGCAGGTCAACCCTGATCTGGGGTGGTAACACCTGTTAGGGTCCCAGCTGTAGGAAAATAGTTGACTCCCAAGCTGGGGTGAAAACACTGTGAAAGTGTGAAAATAGGTTTTAATACCAGTAATGCATTTTTGTAAAAATTATTACCAGCAATGAATTTTTGAAGAAAAAATTATTACCAGCAATACATTTTTGGAAACAAAATATTAGCAGCAACAAAAATCTTGTCGGCATTAAATAACCCATTGAGCTTGATATGCAGTAAACCAAACCAAACCAAACCAAACCAAACCAAACCAACACAATATCCCATATAGCTGAATAAATTATTATCAATTTACATGTTAATATTTAATACTTGTCATTCTCTAAATTCCATCAGTCTATTGATTTTATTAACTTTTTACTGCTTTACTTACTTTAACATTGTTTGCAATAGTTTCTATTGCTTCTCAAACTTCTGTTATTTGAATATTGTTTTCCAGGCTTACATGCATTTTTTTTAATGATGAAATCCACAAGTTTTCTATTGAATTAATATCTGGAGTGACTTCAAAGCATTCTATTAATTTGGTGTCTTTGAAACCATGAGCAATTTGCAGCTTTGCAAAATATGAAAGAGAATTGTCTTTTATGATTATACTCTTTAGCTTTTTGGTTGTGACCTGTACCACTCAAAGATGTTTTGCTCAAAACTTACAATAATTCTCTACCTTTATCTTGATACTATCATTGACTTTGAAGGGACATGTAATTTTACTGTCTGCAATACAAACCCTAAACATTACTCTATTTCTTCCCCACTGTTATATTCAAAATCTTATTGATTGACTGTTTTCTCAAACTCTAGCTCTGATAACAGTTTTATCCAATGTAGCTTTACATTTATTTATCAAAATTACTGTCAAGAAATCAGTTTTCTTTTCATATTTTTTCATTCAATTGACATTGTTCTCTTTGTGATGCTTACATAAAAGTGGTAGTTTAATTTAAAACTTATATTTTTAATATGCTTTCACAACACAATTTTCTTCAAATATGTTCTCAATGTTCAATACTCATTTTTTGATTGTTAACATTTTAATTTTTCTCACATCAAGAAATGGCATTCTTGAAACCAATATTTTCTTGTTCTTATCCTGCCAGTATTTAAAATTTCTTTTTTCATTGTTTTCTAATCTTTTTTTTTTCACATTTTACAATATTGCTTTATCTTTTTTTCTTTTATCATTTTTACAACACATAGCAGCAAAGGAGGGGAAAGAGAATGTCAGAAAAAAAAAAAATATATCAATAGGTATACAATTATATACACATTAGAACTGCAATCATCAGAGAAGTTATTGTAAATATTTCTAATAAAAACAGATAAACTAGAATTTACATGGTATATTTATTTATCAAATACATATGAGATATTGAAAATTTTACCAATGTCAGTTGTTTTATACCAATTTTATTGTGAAAATATTCACTTGCTTAACAAAATCTGACTTAACACATGTTAGATTTAAAGTTTTAAATAGTTTCAACTGGTAGTTGTATTAATTGAATATTTAATTAAATGATACCCAGAATATATGTGTGTGTGTAAGAAATATATGGTCTATCCAGAAAGTACCCAGCCATTTCCTATCAACTAGAGAAAACAAAAAGCCTACCAAGGGCAATGGAATCTCAATCAACATCAGACTACTTCCCTTGAGATGCATCTTCCACTTTTCAAACAAGCCACAATGACTACATTTCTGATTATGATCAGCTAACTTGTCATATTCTTAATTCTGAATCTCTCCTCTTTTAACAGAAATGTTGGCTTTGGACTGTAGAAGAGGACTGACTGCTGCAATATTTTGCAAGGCATCAATTGAAATGTGATATTTCCACACTAAACAATCTTACTGGTGTTCTCTGAATAAAGAGTTACACAGGAGGGTCTGTTCACAGCGTACTTCCTTCCAATTGGTTGCCAAGTTACATCAAGGCTGTATAACTGGTTCTTGAAATATTCAATATGACTGGTAGTTTTCTGAACAGTCTTTGTCCACATATACACACACACAGACATAAATACAAATACACACATATGTAAAGGGAGAAAGAGAGTTGGGGAGAGAGTGAGAGAGAGAGTGTGTGTATTTGGACAAAAATGTTTCATTTATACATGTTTGATGAAATATAATGAAAGTTCTTTGTTGATCATATTTTATTTATTTTTTGAATATTTCTAATTATTTTTTTTACTTCCACTTAAAATTTGTAAATACATCTTCCCGTGCCTAAAACATTTGTAGCTAGCACTAGCCATTTTCAAAGACTTTTGGTTGTTTGTGATATATTCAATTTAATTTTTAAATGTTTTTCATCATTGATTTTATCATATTTCATGTATTCATTTGTGGGTTTGTGCCTTCTGCATAATGTAATATATAAGTTCTATATAGGTAATATATATATATATCAGGGATATGCTGTCTGGGTAGGCAAGGTAGGTAGTGCCTACCCTGAATAAAAGAGATCAGCAGCTACATTTTTCTTCTGTGGCACAATATGCATGTAATCAAACAAAATTATAAAGGTTTCTCTGATTATTATGCATAGAATGCAAAATATTTTGTTTTTGTAGATTTACTAGGTAAAAGTCATATTATATATATATATATATATATATATATATATATATATATATATATAAAGTGAACATTGAAGTCAACACTCCAAATAAATAAATAAATTAAAATGTGTCCCCTTTCTAAAATAACAGAATAGACTACAGCAAGCAATCTAAACTTTGGACAAATAAATAGCTTTAATTATCTTCCCAGACCAAAACAAACTATTAAGCATATCACCCCCCCAAAATTTTTTTTACTACGTTAATAAAACATCAAAAACTCAAAAGAATAAATAATACGAAATGAAAATGAAAAACAAGTAAAATAAATTAACCCAAACAAATAAATAAATAAATAAACAAGCCGCTCCTGCAAAAATACCCACCAGAATAGATTACCCACAATGCACTACTGATCCATATATATATATAAATAGTCAAGGAAAAATCCAACATTTGCAGCCTGACAATTGTGTCTAGCATGAAACAGCCTGTTGCCTCTGAGTATTGACTTCAATGTTCACTTTTATATTTATATTTACATACACTCTATCTCTGATATTGAACACGTTATCCATAAATATATCACAACTTAAAACTATATTTCTTCATATATATATATATATATATATATATATATATAATGTATTATGTACAATTATAAAAGTGATTAAAGGAGAAAAAATATTTTACTCTGAAAAGGACATCAGGCAATTTAAGAAATTAATTTTTCTTATAAAATTTTCAAAGAAATGTGGTTAAGGAAGAAAAGATTTTCCATAGAAATTCTAATTGTATGTAGTCATGATTTATTTATCTTTTGAACTTATCAAACATATATGTACATGACACAGTCCATCCTGTAAATAAATGACCTTGGGTCATTACCTTTACTCTTCTCATTTCTTTTACTTGGTCTGATAACATAAATCCAACCAAACAGGATTTGCAACTGACAAGGCTAAAACTGCATTTCCTCTGCTTCTAAGAGAGAAATGCTCAGAAGGTAAAAACAAGAATCTGGCCTTATGAAATCCAAATATACAAAAGGTGGGTAGATGTTTGTAAATGTCAGCAGTTGGCATAATGCCAAGATAGTACTTCCTGTTGGATTTGTTTCCAATCTTAAGCCATTTACACGATATTCACTCTGTAACTATGACTTTATTTATAAGTTGCATCTTCATTTTGTATGCAAAGTTTTATGACTACTTTTGAAAGTAAAGAGAGATACAGAAAATGGAATTAATGAACAAAATCAGAAATCTTATTGCAATTGTCACTTTTTATATGAACGGTCTTGAGAATCCATGTTTTGCGTAGTATTTCTTTACCAGCTATCTTTACCATGGTCACTTAACAGCAGACAAAGTGGGGAATGACTTAATGAATAAACAATTTATGCCTCACTATATTTTATCCTGGCTGTTGCAGCAAATGTGAATACTGTATCCATCAACAATTATGAGAGGAAGGCAAATGTATTCTTATTTTCTTAATACCATAATTATAATTATGTTTCAGTTTTTAAAATCATGGTTTCCAGTCAGTAAGGTGAACAAAGCTTTCTTTCATTGATATCATTGCTGTATTAAAGTTAAAATCAATATAGTATGCTATGTTATTCTTGTTAGTATTCAGTATATAAAATATATCAAATTCTCTCTCTTCTTAATGTCATTTTTGCAACAGAATAAATATTCTATTGTTAGACTATAAACTAGCTCTCTCAACCTTTATAATTATCAGTTTCACTTATACTAAAACATTTTTAATGTCAAAAAAATGCTTTCTCATGAGAAGCTGAGAGGCACATCTGCTCTATGATTTCAAACTGGGTATGAATCAAACAGGCATTTGCAGAAGGAAATCGTTGTCCGTTATGACAGCTTTTATGAATGCTTCACTAAGTTCTATCCCTGTGAATTCATGATATTGAACAAATGGACAATCATTAGAACTGAATCAAGTCTAATTAGACTGGGTTGTAGAAATCAACCCACAGTTGACCAGATGAGAAATGAGTTTAACTACATTCACTCTCCTTCCTGAGTCATTTAGATGCAATTGACAAAGTTACTAACATTAGAAATTAAGTGTTGCCTCATCATTTGCAAGTACACATATCTTTGATTTCTCTGAAGTGAATGAATGTATATCTGGACACTATCTTCACAATTTACATGTGTGTGTCAAAGTGACATACATATGAAGTTTGACTAACAAGAATGTTATTGCTTTAGTTATGTCATATCATGAGTTTAATAAGAAAACGTAATGTTTTTCATTGTTGGTGGAATATTTAAGGGTATCGTTTACTGGGAACTGCTTAAACTGAATAATACTAAAGTGTATTGCACACAATTGCAAAGTGGAGTTATTTGTAACAGTATAAAAAATATACATATCTACACAAAATCCACTTGTTGCATGATGATATCTGACTACATATTGCACTCATGAAAAACTTGAAATTGCTTAGGTAAGTTTGGACACATTACGCCATATTCTCTCTCTCTATATATATATATATATATATATATTTTAATTATCTGCAAGATTTCTTGAATGGTTTCCAAAATGATAAAAATATCAAAACAGCATTGCAAAATAGCTTTGCTCTGAAATAAAAATTGTTTTATTTCAATGGAAGCTCTTAATTGACTACAGTTTAGAGGAAAGATAAAAAAAATATCAATAGTGATTATATTAAATAGGTTTTCTATGTTTTTCTTTTAAAATTTGTTATTGACTGAACAGAATATTAGCAAATCTTCTTAGTAAGCTTGAAATATAAACATGCATTTTGAGCCACATTATTTGTTAGGTTCTTAACTTCTTGCTCTTATGAAATGTAATGTGATGAATGATCTAATATTTTCCATTCTTGGAAACAATTTTTCAAAGTTGATTTTGAGATTATTTAACTTATATACAATCTTATCTATGACCTTTATAAAGATATATAAGAATATAAATGCGTTTGTTTATCACTAAGAAGAGCTACTTAGTCCCATTTAACAAGACACACACACATATAGTGAGAAAAGAGAGAAAAGCAAAATTATAAAAAAATAATACTTAAAATGAACAACAAAATCATTAAAGTTTCTTTCTTTCTGAGTATCACTTTAAGAGATATAAAAGCATAATTATTATGTCTAAAAATCATCTGAGATTATCTCATTTGTTCAAGAGAAAGGTCAGTTAGTGCAGAACATTGATTAGTTAATCAGCATCCTAAACTCTGAATCTCACCATGGGAATATTTTTTTCAATTTCTGCTATCTTTGTCTGAAAGCAAACTTTTCTTCAGTAGGCCATTTCCGAGAATGCCATATTTTCTGTGAACAGAGATAATTAGCTAGAATTAATAACCTATGTTTCTTTACATGCTGAATCCAGCTACATTTCTTAAGTCACAGAATTTTAAAAGGTGATTGTGCAAATAAATTATTTGGTAAAAAGTTTAGAATTCTCTAGAATGAGAAATATATGGTCTGCTTTAAATTGTTTTAATTTCATCTTTTTAGTTCAGCACTAAAAAGATGAAATTAAAACAATTTAAAGCAGACCATATATTTCTCATTTTATTCTGACATTTCTGAGCTCAATCTGGAAAGGATCTGTTTATTTAATATGGATCAAAAATAGCCTACCTTAGGCAATAGTGCCCTAGTCATCTTCAAAGTCTACTCCCTTTAGACCTCACACATCTACTCTAATCTATTTCTATTTCAGGTTCACAATCAGTTGCCTCATTACATTCTCCTTAATCTCACCTTTTTCAGTGGCAGTTTTGGAAAGGTCAGAAGTTGTGAGTTAAATATGGACTGTAGGGAAACTAACTCTTCTAAATGATGTAGTGTTTTGCCAAAAACTCTTGCACAAAACATTACTATGAATACAATGGTCACAGAGTACACAAGCTCACACAGTAATATCACAAAGACTCAGCAAACTTGGACCTTCATGCCTGTCAAAAACAGGGTGTTGAAAGGACAGTTTTTCTATTGACATGGCTATTATTTTAATTACCTTCACTCCTCGACAATGTTTATTGTTCTAAAAAGCAATGATTAGAATTGTAATAAAACCTAAACATAGGATTAAAGTGAATTTATACATTTTCTTTTCTTGAGAATTTACATCAAAAATTATAAACACTATTTATTAGATTGTTTATTTACAAAAAAATTACATTGACAATATTGAAAAGAATAATAGAATTAAAACTAATGCAAATGCAATATTTATCATTTCCCAATTATAAGAAAATAAATATGAAAAAAAATATAAATTTATACACATTTACTGAATTATTAAATTATTAAAATATATGAATAAGGAAATTCTTATTATTTACCATTTTAGAAAGTTCAAATCATTTGACAATTATCCCATATTTTGCCTGCCATTACAATAAACAATATAATGAATAGTGTTAAAGAATAAAATATATAAATTAACTTTCATATGTTTAGGCTTTATTACAATTCTAATCATTGCTTTTAAAGCAATAAACATTACCGAGGAGTAAAGGTAGTTAAAATAAATATGGTGTCAATAGGAAAAATGTCTTTTGACACATTTCTTTACATGCACAAAGGTCCAAGTTTACCAAATAATCACCTCTGAAATGTGTCTGTCCCTACATGTGTAATGATGTTCCAAATGATTGGTTAGAAAATTATATCAAGCTGCTAAACTGATTTATAAGATGTAAAAAAATAGTTGGATGCTTTCCAGACAGATAGATAGACTTACTTTTTGTTTAATAATTGCAGTGATCTTTCATATTGTAGATAATTATAGTTCATATCAATGTCTGAACTTTGTATTTCATTATGATACATAAACACATAACTAAGAGAAGATATAAAATAGATATTTTTAAACATGTTTTTCATCAGTAGCTCCAAATAATTTCTTTATTTGTATTTCTTGATGAAAGCCTCATTTCACACATTTGACAAAATTATCTTTGTTTTAGACAATTTTAAATGTCAATATTGACATTTCTGTATGTTTATGTGTGAGCAAATACAGTACACCAACAGACTCAGACATGTATATGCATGTATATAGAATGCCATGAAAAGCAATTCAGACGATCATATATCAATGTTACAGGTTTGATCTTATGTATGAAAGCCTAAGTTGCCTCCATTTTGGAGGAAACTTAGCTTGAGTCAGTGATTTTGCAGTAGATCATGTCTTGATTGACAAAGAAATATGACTGGGATGAAAAATTTTAGTTGGCTGTCATTTTTTTTCCATCTTGATTGCCAGATGTAGTTTGTTTTCATTTTTCAGATGAAGGACCAATGGCTCGTTCAGCAAGAAGCCTTCAGTGGTACGATAGTGTGTTATGTGACATGAGTCTCCCCAAGGTTGGATTCCTTATTTTGCTTAAGTGATATAGAAGGTGGGATGTGTTACTGTGGACCATGTTGAAGAACTGTATCATTAGCTTGTCTTTTCTTTGATCTGGCATGGGGGCAGTATTCTACACATTACAAGAAGCAGGTATGTTGGAGTAGAAAATTGAACCACTCATCCATCTCAGGTACATATTACTCTAAAGTTTCAAGGATGTTGTTAATATAAATCAATTTCCCATTTGAATTTCATGGCTAATATAAAAAGGTTATCATTACATTTTGTATAATTTTAGATATGTTTTATCATGAGCTAATTCAAACATGAATCACTGTTCATCATTCCAATATCTCTCATTTTAATTTATAACATTTTAATTATGATTTTTCTAATAATATTTTGTTACTCAAAATCAGTTGTCAGAATAGAATTTCAATAATTTATCTCTATGCTTTTTTTAATAGAAGAATCTGCAATGGTATCAGTCCTGACTTGGCATCTTGGCTTCAAACATTTTCCCACCACCCTAATGTAGCTTCCTTGTGCCTTTTCTATAAATAATTTCATGGTAATTGTTCTGATGAGATTTCCTCTTTGATACTTCATGAATTTAAGTGCAGTACTAGATTGGCAATTAGGCCTTATCATTTTACTGTTGAAATTGCTAGATGTAACACTAGGTTTTATACTAATAGTTTATTTCATACTTCTCACTTGTGGAACATTAACTGGCTTCCTGCTTTTCTCTTAATTATGATTTTCAAAACTTTAAATGCAATGTCAATGTCCATCTGCTGTCTGCTTGTATCCTGTTTTTTTTTTTTTTATTATTATACTCTCTCCTCAGTAACGACGTTATCTCACTTTTCTTCATTTTCAGTAACTCCTTGGATTTTATAGGCTTTATTGTATTGCTTGGGGTGAAATGATTTTAAAAAATACTGAGTGCAATCATTAACCAATACTCAAAGAAGATTGTTATCTGACAAAGAAATGCATATCAAATCTTAAATAGAGACTTTATCATTGATAACAGATAAAGCAAAAATGCTTCAAAGGTGGAATGAATATGTCAAAGAACATTTTCATGATGTGAGAGATAAACCTACATTGGAAAATATGGATGGGTCAGAAATACTAAAAGATGAAGTAAGATCAGCTCTGGAGAAGATGAAGAGAAACAAAGCAACAGGACCAAATGGGATTACAACAGAAATGCTTTCAGGCTTAGAAGATTTTGGTATCAACAAGATCACAGAAGTAATAAATAAAATATGCAACTATGGCAACATACTGGAGGACCTCACTAAATCTATCTTTGTAATATTACCTAAGAGATCAGGTGCAAATGAATATGAGCTCCATAGGACAATCAGTTTAATGAGCCACATGCTGAAAATAAGGATTTAAATCCTGACGAATACAGCTTGAAGAAGAATTAGACTGAAAATAAAAAAAAACAGTGCAGCTTTGTTAAAGATACTGGAAGAAGAAATGCAATATTCATGACTAGAATGATATCAGAGAGAGCAATACAAATGGATAAGATGTTTACTTATCCTGTATAGATTATGCAAAAACATTTGACAAGGTATGGTACACGGATCTATTTGAGCAGCTATGAAAACTAGATATATTTAGAAATGATGTTAGAATAATCCAGAAGTTATACTAGGAGAAAACTGCCTGCATATGTGGAGAAAATGAATTGAGTAGATACACAAAAATAGAAACGAGTGTAAGACAAAGATGTATCTTCTTTCCAGATTTAATCAAACTCTAGAACAATGCCATCTTAATGGATTATACCAGGATTTATTATCAGTGGGCACAATCTTAAATGCATAAGATATACAAATGAAAGTGTGTTGATGGCTGACAGAGAAAGAGACCTACAGGACCTCCCAGATAGTGTAGTAGAAGAAAGTGAGAAAAAGAGGATTAACCATCTTACAGAAACTATGGTCATCAGCAAGAGAAAAAGCCGAAGATGCAAGTTACAAATTGGAGATATCAACATCAAGCAGGTGAAATATCTGGGAAATGTTTTAACAGAGGATGGAAAATGTGACTCCAAGATCCGAACGGGCATTGGACTAGTGAAAGAAGCATTTCAAAATCTATGCAGAGAAATTAAAAGATTTCACTAGAAAAAAGACAAGAATTCTGGATTGTTATGTAATATCTATACTCTTATATAGCGGCGAATGTGAGATAATCTCTCCACAAATGAGGAGAAGACTAGAAGTACATAAATATGCTTCTACAGAAGAGAGTATGCTAAAAATTCGAGCAAGCAACAAGTAAGTCTTAAAGAAAAAGACAACAGAAAGAACACTGAAATTCCTTGGACACGTAATGAGGAAGGAGAGCTTGGAAAACTCAACCCTCACAAGGCATGCTGAGGGCAATTGAGGCACGAGATAGCAACATGCCACATCTGACGAGCTTGTGTGAATGGACGGCGGTGGGAGCCTTAGTAAAGGGAGAAATGGATGGTGGAACGGGCAGGAGACGTTCAGCTTGACAAAAGAAGAAGCACTACTAAAGGCCATAAGGGATAGAAAATTGTGGAGAGCTCTGATCGCTTATGATCTGAAGGGACATGGTACATCGAAGAAGAAGGTGAAATTTTGACAATTTAAGAGTAATATATGGTCATCTGATAAGTTTGCCTGTGCTAAAAAAGATGGCAAATTATCACTTAGCAGAATATTAAAATTGTATCTATATTATAGATTGTCATCAAATGTCACTCGTCCCCTTATTTGCAAGATTGTCATCAAATATCAGTTGTCACTTTATTTGCAAGATTGTCATCAAATGTCATACACATTTTTAGTTTCAAGATCTACAAATTGAGTGCCTAACTCAATCTGCAGGAATTACAGAGTGTGAAGATAACTTTAATTTTAGGCTTTAAGGCATATATCTGAATTTAACATTACTTAACTCATACAACATGAAAAAGATACTGAGAAAGAAAACATTCAAAAATTGAATAATTGATATCAAAGCAAAAAATAGAGACTAAAAATAATAAAGCATGAATTCTAAATTAGTTTTTTTGTGTGTGTGTGCGATCAATGAAATATCTTCCACATTCGTTTTCAACTCTTTTTTCTTCTCTCGTCTAGCTTTCTTCCAGAACACAAAGATTCGTTTTGGGAGAGTCATGTAAATATCAGCTTGCGGTTTGTTATTTTTCAAAGTACGTGATAAACACCCAACAAAACATCACGGTCAGGTTGACTTGTATTGATGAGGATGATGAGACGGTGAGCTGAATGTCATAAACGTGTTATTTACATTTCATTTCTTCAAATTAACTCTCTCCTGATTTGAGGAGAAAAATTAAGTGATTATTCTCTGAATAAAAAAAAGGAAATTCAGCAACAGATTGATAGATAGTTCTATGAGGGGGTAGAAAATGCGTAGGTGTGTGCATTTAAGAGTTATACAATAAAAATAAAATAGATTTCTTTCCTATGTACACAAATGGCTTGATATAAAGGTATCTGTATATATGAGTGCTAAAAATGCAAAGCCTTAATATCTCTGATATGAGGAGGAAGCACTGAAAGGTTTTCAAGAAGCCCTTAAAAAACTGATCTTTGGTCATTTGGCCAGGTTTTAAGAAATGGTTTAAGCTAATCAGTTTCAGCACTCACTTCATAGACACTCCCGTCGTTTTCGATAAATGAAGATACAGCAATTCATTTATTTGAGCCGAACAGTCAGACTTGTGCATACGCTGGTGAAGAATTGTGCATAAGCTGATTGTCCTATGGAACTTATATTCATTTGGACCTGCTACGAAGATGGATTTACTGAGGTATTCCGATATGTCGCCACTGACGTATATTTCGTTTATTGCAGTGTTCTTGTCAACGCCGAAAGCATCTAAGACTGGGAGCATTTCTATTACGATTCTATCTGGTCCCGCTGCTTTATTCCGCTTCATTTTGTTCAGAGCAGATCTTTTTTTCTGACTTTAATAATCCTGGCCTTTCCATATTCTTGAGAGTTGTAGATTTCTCTCTCTCTTTAAGTATGACGTATTCGCTCCATCATTGGCGCATTTCTTTCTTTTTCTATTATCAATTATCCTTCCTTTGATTTTATACAGTGTGTTCACTGGTACACCTGTTAATTATTTTATTCTGTTGTGCATACTTGCTTTATTGGGGTTACTTTCTATTTCTGCACACTTTTCGTTGAGTCATTCCTCTTTAGCATGCCTACATTTGTTTAATTTACGTGTTTTGTTTTAGGTAATATTTCCCATTGTATGTTGTCACTTTTTAATCATCTCTAGAATTTCCTCTGCCATCCCTTCATTCATTATTGTTTCGTTTTCTCTGGAATTAATTCATGCGCCGATCCCACTTGTGCTTCTCTTAACATGTCCTATTTTGAATCTTTATTCATATATATATATATATATATATATATATGTGTGTGTGTGTGTGTGTGTGTGTGTATATGTCCACAAAGTCATTGCGGTCCGAGACTTTAAAAACATAACATTCATGAAAGTATTAATATTATTAAAAGAACTTTAATTTGCAGGAAAAATTTACTTGTGTCCTTTTCTAAGATTTTCGTAATGACTTTCTGAAACTGTCTAAAGTTTTTGTGGACAACATACATATATATATGTGTGTGTGTGTATGTACTATAACATTACTAAGTAATACAAAATGATTAAAAATAACTATTAATAAAATGTGTAGATATTATAAATAAATAATTATTATAACAGTCTAATTTTGTAACGGACTCACCTAGAGGTGGGGGGCGATATGAAACCGCGACCCGAACACTCTTTCATCGCAAGGTGAAGAGGTCACAAGAGGCCCGCTAACATTTTTCGTATCAAAGACCTTAAATTTGACAAGGTGAAACAAAATGGACAACAGAACGAGGATATGATATATATGATTAATGCTAAGTTTATTATATAAAGAAGAGACAGTGGGTTATATTGGTCTGCCAATCATAGTAATGGTGGCCAGACTGGTCGTGTCGTCGGTTGGAGTCGAGGTGCAGACGTTCCGGTCGTGTCGATTGTTGGAGTCGAGGTGCAGACGTTCCGGTCGTGTCGACGGTTGGAGTCGAGGTGTACACGTTCCGGTCGTGTCGATTGTCGGAGTCGAGGTGCAGACGTTCCGGTCGTGTCGACGGTTGGAGTCTAGGTGCACACGTTCCGGTCGTGTCGATTGTCGGAGTCGAGGTGCAGACGTTCCGGTCGTGTCGAGGTGCAGACGTTCTGGTCGTGTCGATTGTTGGAGTCGAGGTGCTGACGTTCCGGTCGTGTCGACGGTTGAAGTCGAGGTGCAGACGTTCTGGTCGTGTCGATTGTTGGAGTCGAGGTGCAGACGTTCCGGTCGTGTCGACGGTTGAAGTCGAGGTGCAGACGTTCTGGACGTGTCGATTGTTGGAGTCGAGGTGCAGACGTTCCGGTCGTGTCGACGGTTGGAGTCGAGGTGCAGACGTTCTGGTCGAGGTCGGTGTCGAAACCTCCCGTAGTAATTACAGAAGATAGTATACGGGGAAGGTTGGTTGGTCGTCGCAGGTGATCGCTGGTGGTCGTCACAGATGGTCGCTGCTGGTCGGCTGGTCTGGTTTCCAACTGGACATGTTAGGAAGGAAAGAGGAGCTGGCGTTGCGATGTTGTTGGGCATATCGAATATCCGGTGCTGGCGAGTCCGATATCGAAACCTCCCGTAATAATTACAAACGTAGTCTACGGGAACCTGGGCAAGGAGCCAGAAGTAAAGAGTCGAAGTAAAGAGAGAAAGAAAGGTAGATCCAACTCGCCTCCAGTTGGCATACAAAAAAGTGGGAGCGCAAATTAATACGCAGCCCTGGTCGACGTCCTGGCCACGAAGGCGTACCGACCGTTCAGGCGCCGACCATGAATTCGGCGAGAAGTCGCTGTATTTTTGCTAAGGGAGACTAACAACAAAAACGGTCTCGCTAAAAAGCTATAAAATCTCTAAAAAAAATGAGTTGAGATTTGCTACGCAAAAACTAAGGTCTAAAAATGCTTAGAGGTATATTACGACTGGGTTCGTAATACCAATAAACTAAAAGGTAATTAGCACATCTCTAAAACGAAATTACCAGCGTGTAGGGAACACGATCGAAACGTCAAGGTTGAAATGCCCTGTTCTCTTCCGCTTTAGGTAGCGGCCAGAAAGGCCGCGACATTTTTGTCTTATACACTTATTTTTAGAAGTGAATTTAAAACAAAGAAATTTTCACATTTGGTTGTAAAAGTTTCTATTTCTTGGAATTTGCTCTGAAAGAATCGACAGAAATATTTCGGTCAAAGTGGATTGTTTCAAATTCATTTTTTAAATTAAAAAATATATATTCTTTCTATTTATTGTCCATTCAAAATCGTGACTGGCGCCCATGTAGATTTAAAGTTAAGGTTCGTCTAGAGCACCTTCAGTTGTTAAGACTAAGGGAAAGGGCGAGCGGATAATTTTCAGGTAATCAAATTTTCAAAGAATAAAAGAATAAATTTCGACCAGCATGCACAGAAACTGTATACACTCCACAGTAATAGCGGTATCAAGAGAAACACCGTCCTTTTATCTCGGTATGTTTGTTAAACTTTGCCGAATTTTTTATTAACAGATCGCTTAATATATTGTATATTTGGGCAGCAATCCCTCTTTTATACAAGTTTCATTAAAGACGACTGACAAGGTACCGCGATTAAGCTTTTTTATTTAATTTTTCTTCTCTTCGTACAAGTGTTTTCTTTTCTGGACACAAAGTGTGTAAAAAATATGTTCAAAGTTCTGCATATCGGGCGCTTTCAGCTATTCTTTTTTAGCCATTATCAAAGGCGATTTTATTTTTTATTTTTAGCTGAATGTTTGGATTCATTTTTACATGTATCTGGATTTAAGGAATGTTTCTTTTTCCAAACACGGTCAGCACATTCTGGCTTTTTGATTTTTATTATTAGTGCTTCCATTATTTTTAATCTTTTTTACGTTGATGAGGTTATTATACTTGCATTTTCTATTAGTATGTTGCGGATGGAGTTTGGTAGGTTTCCACGTCTGTTTAAATGAGTCCTAAATCAGCCATGGTCAAATGTTTTTGGTTGGACAGTTTTTATCACTTTGTGTCCAGAAAAGAAAACATTTGTACGAACAGAAGAAAAATTAAATAAAAATCTTAACCGCAGTTCCTTTTTCAGTCGTTTTTAACGAAACTTTTATATATATATATATATATATATATATATATATGTATGTGTATATATATATATATATATATATATATATATATATATGTATGTATGTGTGTGTGTGCGATGTTACATTGACAATGTAATGATGGGTAAAACATGTAAGATAATTGTACCTTTATATAATAAAGTTCACAGTCTCCTAGTTGACTTTTAAGTTTTCAAATTCATGTTAGAAGAATTCGTAGACGGAACGACTGATATTCATGGGAATATTGAGAATTGCGTGGCGTGGATATCAGTGAAGAATTAACTACTGGTTGTTGTCCGAACAAATGATAATTTATATCTTCCGAATGGATCGCACAAAGGATTCTTTTTGAATTTCTGCACGCACACTGACAGGTTGGAAATTATTAGTTGTGAATAATACGCGAGGCGCTCTCTACTACGTCCGAGCACCGATTTTTCTCGTACGCAAATATTTCGTTACTTTGACGGTTTACTTATTAAAGTAAGCTAGGTTTCATCCGCTTTTTGTACAGATTCTATTTAAATACTGACGTGTTTCATTCGAACGTGACTTAACAAATGCCAAGATGTAATATGTAATAAATTTATGCTTTCTTTGTACACAATACATAAAAAAGTGAAAATATAAAAAAAAATTCGCACGTTGCATCCAGAGACTCACCAGCCAGGAAATACCCCTCGAGCGTCCATCAAAACATGTTAAATAGAGGACGAACCTCTTAGACAGAATGTCCTCACGGTCGCGAGACAAAATATGGGTCTCCTGCCCACAACAAACATCCACCCCGTAGAGCTGAAGATCGCGATCGACCCTCACCCTACAAGACTTTGACCTCAGGCCCCGGTCATTCAAACTTGCTAACCAGAGAGCTAGAATGGAAGCCTATCAGCGTTGCTCTCTTGTATTGAACATGGCCGGGTAAATGAACCAGTTTACATCTGAGTATTGATGGGGCCATCGTGTGACAGGCTACCGACGTCCAAGCGAAAGTTAACTTAAAAGATCTATACAGGGAGGGGTGAACAAAAAGCGGGAACCTCCCTGCACAAAATTGTTTTAACTTATTAAGGGTTTCGTTGTCGAAACACGCCATGGGTGGAAACATGGAGGAAAGTTGATTTGCCTCTGCCAACATGGACCAAATCTGCTGTCCGGCCTCACCGGCACGGATCACAGAAAAGACCCTCTTCGCATTTGGGAAATTCATTGGATATTCAACATCTAAATCTCCAATATTCCTGAAATTTAGAAGAGTCTTTAGATTCTGTAATTTTTTAGAGTGAAGAAGAGCCTTGTTTTCCAACGCGTAGGAGACCCGACACACGTTGTTGTATGTTGTATATGGGTTTTGGTTTCTTTATTTGAGAATTTTCCGCAGTATCAGAAGACGGACTCCGTTATCTTTTAGATAGTTCTGATTTTGGAGGAGTGCAGGCGGGAGTTTTGACTGGGGAAGGCTTTGGGGTAATGGGAGTATTGGTAGCGGTGGGACGGTCTTTTGAAGCAGCCTTTTTTAAGGTTGTAAGTTTGGAGGGCGTGGGAGATGGGAATCTCACGACAGGAGGAGGAGCCATAATGTGTTTCTTGGAAGAAGGGAAAGACGGTGTCGAGGAGATAGGACAAGATTTTTCGGGTAACCGTTTTTCCTTTAGAGATTCCTTAAGTTTTTGTAGTTTTTCTGCCTTCACAAAAGAAGGCTCATAATGTAGTTTTTGTTAACGCAGTTTATCTGCATAGCGGGTCGGGGAGTTGCCTTTTGAGCTGGTAGAGGGATGGGACTGTATGTCTCACTAACCTTGGGGCTTCATTGGGACGAGGACCCGCTGCCTGGAGCTTCCCTCTAGCCTTAGCAACAATCTGCCATTTCCCTTTTTCCTTCTCCACAAGCGCACAAGCTGCAGGCAAAGGTTTTTCGGGGAATTGGGGCCGAGAGACGAACCCAACCGGGGCTTTTACCATACCAGTCCTAGCTGCTGGCATGCCAATTACAGGTGAGACAGAAACAACGGACTCGGCCAGAAGGGGAATTTGGGTCAGCGGGGCCAGAACTCCAGATCCCCTCTTCTCTCGGCAGGAAAAAAAGAGTTGGGGACGAAGACGAAGACCTTTTGATCTACCATTGTTTCAAAGCTCCATCCCCCGGTCAGATCATCGGAGGAAGCACTAAGTATCTGTCAGAATTGGCACAGATAAGCGGTCAAGTGTTCCCCGACAATCAGAAGAGGGACGTCGTATACTGCTCCATTTGGTCCTACGCCTGCCTCAGAATCAGATCGTTAGTGATTAGGTCACGAGTGCTGATTGCTTTGCAGTTGGCAGGCGTGAGCAACAGTGTGTCCCACATGAAAAAACCTTTACCTCTGATTACTCTCTGTGGTTTAACCCCCAGGGACGTCAATGATTTGATGATGGTATCTTTCGTGGAGCGGCAAATTTTACGTGAACGCTTGTTGATCACAAAGACTGACACAAATCGTTTCTCAACCTTCTGCAGTTCCTCGGGATTTGACAAGAGTCCATCTTTGGTAACAAGATAAGCGTAGCTCTTGGCTTTCTCCAGGAACTCCGTTATTTTGATCTTACATTTCGGAGGGAACGTCCAGCAAGAGGGCTTTTTCCCCGACTGCTGAGTTGTCATCTTTGTTGTTGCCAGTATTAGACCTGGGAGAACTTGGTCTTGTTTCCGCCACCGTATTCTCTATCATTTTTTCTTCTGTGCTTGAACTTTGGCCTTTTTCGGCTTCCATACTTTCTTCTAAGTTTTGGCCATTATTGGCCAACACATTTAAAACTTGGTAATTTCCGACCACCTTATTAGCAGGTAAATTTTGGCTGTTGCCGGCCACCATATTAGCTACGGACTCAGAATCAGTTTTGTTGGATTGCTTATCAGGGGGATCATTTTTCTTTTTTTTGTCCTAAATAAATTTTTCCGCCCCGTCTTTTTGGCATCCATTCAGTATATATATATATTTTTTTTTATATATGTAAAGTGAAGGAGAGGGGCGTTTTGGAAAGAAGAAAAAATAATATACGATAGAAAGGACGAAATAAACAGCCTAAAACAATAATCTTAAATATAAAACGAGACAACCAGACAAAAATACACAAAACAATATTACGTATAAAATAAACGAGAAAAAGTGAAAAATTAAAACTAAACAATAAAGACAAAGATAAAACAAGTAACAATCACAAAATAACTTTTAAAACGGAAAAAGAAAAGTTACACGTGCAAAACAAAAAATTAATACAATAATACAGGCGAACAAGAACGTTTAACAATAATAAAAATCGATAAGCTTAAAAAAATACGAAATAACCAATTAAGAAATTTTCAATATCGCCGCTGTTAAAAACAAGTCTGACCAGAAAACGAACGAAACAACAAAGACAGAATAAACAATTTAAACGTGAAATTTAACACAGAACGATTAACAATGAAAACAAGGAGTTAAAACTAAAACATATTTAAAAAGAAAAAAAAGAAACAAATTAACACGTAATAAATAAAGAGAAAATGAAAAAGGTAAGACAATATAAACACGTAGAAACAAAGAAAGATTTTGAGGGGGAGGGTATCGAACACGGCCGGAAGCTACTGCCGGCTACTCAAACGTCTAAAAAGCGTCACCGGAAAACAGAACGAATGCCGTTAACTTCCGGTGACTCAGCGTTTTTTAGAGCACGATACACAAAAAGCAAATCATACGAAACATAAGTCCTCCTAATGACCACTACTACTAATGACCACCACTACTAATAAAACTACTTTATATACACATGGTGTCCAAATGAAACCCATGTGTACAGTCAAAATGCAGATAGTACTTTTTAATCATCAACCAAAAGGTATTGCTAACCGGCTACGATGCTGACCGCAGCAGACATAAATACAGCCAATTTCTTCCACCAAATAACTAGGCTAACTCTCTGCTTTCGGGCGGAGAGGAACCCGGACGAGGCTCCGCTGAAGGGAAGAGTGACGTTCGGGGTGGTTGACTGCCCCTGAACCCGTTTATGCGGGTTCAAAGAGGGAATATTTTTGGCTGAGTCTACGGGCTCGGAAATCTCACGTTAAACCCTGTCTTGTGCCATATGTAACCCTCTGGGAGGGGATGGCTAAATATTACTTGGCTCACGGGGTAAGTAACAGTCTAACTCTCTGCTTTCGGGCGGAGAGGAACCCGGACGAGGCTCCGCCGAAGGGACGAGTATCGTTCGGGGTGGTTGACTGCCCCTGAACCCGTTTATGCTGGTTCAAAGAAGGAATATTTTGGCCGAGCCTACGGGCTCGGAGATCCAACGTTAAACCCGGCCTTGTAACACTCGTGGAGCGGTAGCTAAATATCACTTGGCTCAGGCTGATTTGGCTCCGTGGTAGAGCGACGTGCTCCCCCCTTTACTTTCACCTGGCCGACCCTCAGCGCTGACCGCACGAAGCAGCCAACCTCGGCAGCAGCAGCAGCAGCAGGCCGACCCAACTTCAGCAGCAGAAGCAGAAGCAGCAGCAGCGGGCCGACCCAACCTCAGCAACAGCAGCAGCCGAACATTATATGCGATAGTCCTTTTCAAGGCTAGCCTGACTATATGATATGCGAGAGTCCTTTTTAAGACTAACCTAGACACATTATATGCGAAAGTCCTCTTTTAGAACCTCCAAGCTGCGTTCTTACACGACTGTCATTCTAAGGACGAACAAGATAAACCAGCACCATCTGCGCTGATCCTCTCTCTTCTTAAACGCCGACGCGCTCTTTACAAAAGGGCAGACATCCGGGGATCGACGGGACCTCGAATACCGCTGTTCTATCTGCCTGCATCAGAGCTGCCGCCTTGAACCCTAACAACGATCCCTCAACTGGCACTCCCTGACTTCACGATCGAACTACGCCAAATATTTCCTGTACCTACATTTATCCAGATCGACAAATAAATCCGACGTTTGTTACTCTAAACCTCTGCCTTTGTTCCTAATTGTCTTAGCTGTTCACACCTTTCTTCATTAAAAACTTGCGGGGGCGACATTCCTTATCGGCACTGCAACAAGTGGTGACTTCCCGACGTGAGACAGCCAAACGATGATAGAGTCGGTCAAAAGTGATTCTTCAGACATGACGGCCGCGATCATACCGCTACCTGCATACCACCATAATACAAAGAACTGGTTCTTGCAGGTAGAATCGATCTTTTCCATGTTACGCATAAGTTCACAGCGAGCCAGATTCGCACGCGTAATGCAGAAACTCCCATCCGATATGATGGACGAGATTTCTGATGTCCTCTCCGATTTGCGCAAACATGAACCGTATGATCACTTAAAGGAAGCGATCCTCAAGCGTACTGGACGTTCTGAGGAGGACATGATTCAACAGATTCTACGGAACGTCACCAGAGGTGACAAAACGCCAATCCAGCTTCTCAGGTATAGGAGGAATCAGCTGGGAAAGCACAATGTATCAGAAAATGTTCTTCGAGGCTTGTGGCTGGAGCCTTTGCCCAAATCAGTCGCTCAGATTATCGCCCCGATGACGAGAGCCACACCTCTGGACGATTTGGCAGAATCTGCTGACCTGGTTTTTGCGCAGTTTGACCACAGCGTTAACGTAGTTCACCCTCCCGACACAGCAAAGCACGTACGCCACGAGCGGAACGAGACAGAACAGGCGTTGGCCGATCTGCAAAGACAAATTCGAGAAATCCAGATCTCCCTGCGCCTACGGACAAGGAAACCAACCCCATCTCGACAACAACGGCATCGAACCCCCAGCCGAGAACGGCGAAGCGACCAGGGCATGTGTTGGTTTCATCGCACATTTGACGATAGAGGCAAGAACTGTAGAACTCCCTGTACACACCTGTCAGCCCGGGGAAACGAGTAAACCGGAGAGTGGCGATGACTAACATCCGGTGCCAACACGCAATGTCGTCTATTCTTCGGTTGGGATCGCCGGAACAAACTGAAATTCCTAGTAGACACAGGTGTAGCCATTAGTGTGGTACCCTATCAGAACGACCACGCTGCTAAGCCCACCCTGGTCAAACTACGAGCTGCGAATGGTTCCGCGATAGACACGTACGGAGAAAGGACCCTCACTCTGAACTCTGAACAAACAGACGTACGCCAAGGGACAATTCGACAAAATGCTGAGTGACGGCATCATTCGTCCTTCCGATAGCCCTTACTCCTCGCTACTGCACTTAGTGCCTAAACCTGGTGGCAAAGAATTTTGGATATGCGTCGACTACCGAAAATTAAATGCATCGACCGTACCAGACCGCTACCCTGTCCCTCATATCCACGATTTTGCGTCCGGACTGGAGGGTGCCCGCATCTTTTCGAAAACCGACCTGACAAAGGCATACCATCAGATCCCCGTTGCTGCGGAAGACGTTCCTAAGACGGCAGTCACAACACTGTTTGACTTATATGAGTTTCTTAAAATGCCATTCGGCCTACGTAACGCTGCCCAGACCCTCCAACGGCTCATAGATGGAGTCCATCGCGGACTACCACACGTATACGCTTACATCGACGACATCTTGGTGGCCAGTAAAGACGCCGACTCTCGCAGGCAACGCCTGAGAGAAGTTTTCCAGCGACTCTCACACTATGGTCTGAAGCTGAACCTGAACCTGGACAAATGCGTTTTCGGGGCGCCCAGTGTCGATTTTCTCGGGCACCACACCGACGCTAACGGCATAGCACCTCTGCCAGACAAGATCAGCTCGATCCGGGATTTTCCTACACCAATGTCCATCAACAATTGCGACGTTTCCTCGGTATGATCAATTTCTATCGTCGATTCATCCCAAATTGTTCCACTATTCTTCAGCCACTGACGAACCTACTGCAGAGAAGGAATAAGGACATCGCGTTGTGGGGAGATGCTCTGCACGCATTCCATACGGCGAAGGACGCATTAGCCAATTTCACTAGGCTTTCGCATATTAACGACGATCCGAAGATGCGACTGTCCCTGACAACCGACGCGTCGGACGCAGGAGTGGGCGCTGTGGTTTAGCAGGAATACAATTCACAACGCGAACCTATCGCATTCTTTTCGGCCAAGCTTTCGCCAGCCCAGTGAAAATACAGCACCTTCTCACGAGAATTCCTGGCTATCTACCTGCCCATCCGTTATTTCCGACATCTCCTGGAGGGCAGACATTTCACAATCTTCACGGATCACAAAACGCTGACCAACGCAATGAATGTCAGCGCAGACAAGTACACATCCCGTGAAACACGTCACCTCGACTCACAGTTTACGAAGGAGATCAGACACGTCAAAGAAGGGAACAACACCGTCGCAGACACATTGTTTAGAATAGACGTCAATACCCTGAATAACGATATCCTGAGCCAGGAGCTGATAGCCGACAAACAAAAAGACGATACGACGATACCTGACCTTATCAAGGAGACTTCTTTGAAACTGCAGGAATTCCCGTGTTCGTTCAGCAATAAAACTCTTTTCTGCGACGCCGCGCTGGATACTCCGAGACCGTACATTCCTCCATCACTAAGAAAAAAAGTATTTCTCCATCTCCACAATCTATCCCATCCGAGCAAGCGAGCGAGGGTCAAGCTTATCGCCGATCGATTCGTGTGGCCTAACTTGAATTCAGACATCAGAAATTGGGTCTCAACCTGCATGCAATGTCAAAAATGCAAAATTCATAGGCATACAAAATCACCAGTTGGAACATTCGCCACACCCGACGCACGTTTCAGTCACATCCACGTTGACCTCGTCGGACCTCGTCGGACCTCTATCAATGTGCCAGGGGTACCAATATCTTCTAACAATCATAGACCGTTTTTCGAGATGGCCTGTCGCTGTGCCGATTAAGGACATTTCCGCTACCACAGTTTCTAAAGCCACTCTCACCAACTGGATTACGAACTTTGGCGTACCCCAAGTTCTCACTACAGATCAGGGACCACAATTACAGTCCTCGCTTTTCCGAGAATTCTCTCAACTTTTGGGTGTCAGGCACATTAAAACGACAGCTTACCACCCTTGCGCAAACGGCCTTGTGGAAAGATTTCACCGATCCTTAAAGGCGTCCTTGTCAACCAAACTCGACGTACACAAGTGGGTCGACAACCTCCCCATGACCATGCTCTCTTTGCGGAATACCCTCAAAACTGATTTAGGGTGTTTGACAGTAGAGCTCGTGTTCGGCACGCCTCTCTCCTTACCAGGACAATATTTCCACCTTCCGCAGTACTCTTGCACAACCTCACCAAGTTCTTTCGTGCAAGATCTGCGCCACAAAATGCCCAAACTTACATACACTCCCCCACAAACCACAAGCTCCTACTTACCACAGAAACTGGATACCTGCGATTTTGTCTTTGTCAGGAACGACGCCGTAAAAAAACCCTCTCACATCTAGCTACCAAGAGCCTTTCAAAGTTCTGAAGCGTTTCGAGAAATTTGTCACGAACATGCGCGGTAAAACAAAGATACGGTCTCCATCGACCGACTCAAACCAGCTTGGTTAGAGGAAACTTCTCCCGCCCCAAACTTACCAACAACGATGGAAGATGAAACAACCACACCAGTCATTCGAACAAGATCTGGCAGAAGAGTTCATTTTCCGATCAAATTAAAGACATACATTTTTTTTTCGAATTGATCATAATCAATCCTCTAGGAAGGGGGCCTATTTCTTCCACCAAATAACTTGGCTCATGGCCCCGGGGTAGAGCGACGTGCTCCTCCTTTCACCTTCACCTGGCCGACCCTCGCCGTTGACCGCACGAAGCAGCCAACCTCAGCAGCAGCAGCAGGCCGACCCAACTTCAGCAGCACAGCAGCAGCAGCAGCGGGCCGACCCAACCTCAGCAGCAGCAACAGCAGCAGCAGCAGCAGCCGCCGAACATTAAATGCGATAGTCCTTTTCAAGGCTAGGCTGACTATATGATATGCGAGAGTCCTTTTTAAGACTAACCTAGCCACATTATATGCGAAAGTCCTCTTTGAGAAGCTCCAAGCTGCGTTCTTACACGACTGTCATTCTAAGCACGAACAGGCTAAACCAGCACCGTCTGCGCCGATTCTCTCTCTTCTTAAACGGGACATCGAATACCGCTGTTCTATCTGCCTGCATCAGAGCTGCCGCCTTGAACTCTAACAACGATCCTTCAACTGGCACTCCCTGACTTCACGATCGAACTACGCCAAACAATTCCTGTACCTACATTTCAGACGTTTATTATTCTAAACTTCTGCCTTTGTTCCTCATTGTCTTAGCTGTTCACACCTTTCTTCATTAAAAACTTGCGGGGGCGACATTCCTTATCGTCCCCGCAACAAGGGTTACAGAATATTTACAAAAGAATATAAAACCAAAATAATAATAAAAGAAAAGAAAAAAATGGATAAAATAAAATGTGGGGGAGTGAAAAAAAAAATATCAAACTTTTTGCAAAAAACTATCAGTAAAATAAAACGTAAGAAATAATAAAAAAAAACAACTTATCGTAACAAAAGAGTTCAAACAAACAAAAGGACGTTCACGCAGACAGAAAATTCCACGCGCTGATAGAATTACCGGTCGTAAACGGTCGGTAAAAAATAGGACCACTACTCCAAGAGTGGACAATGATAATATTTATTGTACTAATTGTACAAATAGGGCACAAGGCCAAAAGGGAGAAAGGGGAAAAGGATAATCTTATTCTATCTTAACATTAAACTTAGCTAGCCGCAAACACTGACCCAAACATACAAACAATATTCCTTTCACCAAAACAAAACATTCTTACCTCATACACACTGATACATCAGAAACTCTATGAAGTCCTAACTAGTCCCCATATATATAATTCATTGTCTGTGGGGGAGGGGAATAAAATAACAATTAAAATATTAAAACCCCAATAAGTATTTACACATGTCTACAAAAGTATATACAAGGAACTAAACAAAATTTTTGTTAGTAATAAAGCCCCCGACAAGCCTTAACTGTGACAGTAATATCAGTTCATTGGACGAAACAATGCGGGGCTTTAAAAAATATAAAACATCCATACATCCCAAGTACTCACTCAAACACACACGGATTCAAACACAAAAACAGTTACGAAAATCACACCCGAAACGAAAGTCGACCCGCACCCACCAGAGAACTGACATCACTATCCACCTAAAGATGGAAGGGATGAGGAATTAAACCAAAAGAAAAAAATAGGGACAAAAATAAAAGGGGCCAATGAGCATACATACCCTAGCTAAGTTTACAAAAGAGAAAAAACTAAAACAAAAACGATCTACACTAAACTATTAAGGGGAGGGTTGCCAATGTTCAATGCAATATTCTCCTAACCAGCATCAAAGTGCCACTCTAAGTCAGCATCTTTCACTCGGCAGAGACGCGCAAGATTCACCCACCTTTCGCCAAATTCCAGTGGATGGAGTCGCTTCCTTTCCGCCCTGAACTTGACTTTAAGCTGATGCTTAAAGAACAGGGTCAGTTGGGAAGAGGTAAACTTATCGGCCCCATGCAATTCCTTCTGTCGCGTCGTCCATATCACAACTCGCATAATCCCCAGTAAGCAAAGGAACACACAGTGCTCAGCTTTAGTCAATGGCGGTACTATATTGCTACAGACGGAACTGGCCTCGAGGTCAAAGAACTTTCCGCGCAGCATGCGAGCCATGATGTTTTCAACAAACTTCCATAACGGAGCTACGACACTACAATGAAAAAAGGCGTAACCTAGGGTCTCCACCTCGCCACTGCAGCGAACGCAGTTTGGCGACTTTGCCAAACCCGCCGAACGAAGTGTTTTGGCGACCCAGAGAGCCCCTTGAATCATCAGCCAGGTGAGTAATGCCTCACTGTTAGTGAGACATTTCAACCAGGGTGCCCAGGGCCATATGCTGCGAGCCTCCCGCTTCGTCAAACCAAGCTCGCCTATCAAAACATCCTGAACGTTCCCCCTAAGTAACACATTACGAGATAACGGCTGGACGTCGGGGTGGTCATTATTCTCCCGTAAGAGTTGCTTGAGGGCAAGCCGACATTCGTGATAGAAGACGCCCTCGCCTCGAGGTGAACGGCCGACCTCTTCCTCACACGAGCGCACACTTCTTAAGGATGGAAAGTTTCTACGAGCACCCTCCTTCCAGAATTCTCAGTTCTCATCCAATTGCATACACATTCGGTCTAGATAAGTAATGCGAAGCTTATGTCGACGAATCTTAACGCAAGGCATCCCTAGAGAGACATCAGAAAGATGAAGGTAACAGATCTCGCGACTGACCATGGCGGCTCTGTCTCCCCACAAGAAAGAGAACAAGAGCCTTACAAACGCCAATAAAGTGTCAGACGGGAGTGGAAGCACGAAGAGTCGGTAAAGGAGAATCGGGTAGATGTGCGAGGTACATATTTCCGCCCTCCCCTTCAAGGACAGATTCCTCCGGAAACAGACGAACTACGGCCTCGGCCCTCTCCCGCACCTCTGACCAATTCATTTCCAACAGGAGTTCGGGACCAAACCAGACGCCGAGTATCTTGACCGACCCGTCCGTCCAGAGGAATGATCCGAGAAGAGAAACTCCCTTCCATGAACCCAACCGCAAGCCAACAGACTTATCGAGGTTGATCTTGGCCCCTGTCACCATCTCATCGCCTTTGATTTTTTTGCTGACTTCGTTAATTTCGGCTTTGCTCGACACAAGAGCCGAAACGTCATCAGCATAGGCGGAGTACCTGACCGAGGTTACCACCTCGGTAAGGAAATTCCGCGGAGGACCGGATTCGTCTTTAACTTATGCAGAAAAGGTTCCAACGCAAGAACGTACAGTAACGGAGACAGCGGACAACCTTGACGAATGGAGCTAGACAAAATGAAAGGTTTTGATCTTACCCCATTCACTTCTACCAGTGCATAGGGGGATGCATAGAGCAGTCGGGTCCAAGTGTGAAAGTCCGGCCCGAAACCGGCGGCCGAAAAAACAGCCTCCAGAAACCGATGGTCAATCCTATCGAAAGCCTTGGGCTGATCTAAATTGATCAGCGCGGCATCACTGTCGACTTGCTCGATGATCAAGCGTACCAAATGAAGGTTGTCTTGAATAGTCCTGCCCTCCACAGCAAACGCCTGCTCGGGACCAATCACACTAGAGATGACAGCCTGCAAACGGCCGGCTAAGACCTAGACTAAAATCGTCAACTCTGTGTTTAATATCGTCAAAGGCCGATTATTATCTACCCCATCCCCACCATCTTTGCTCTTGCGAAGCAAAATGATCATACCTCTGGTGAAGCGTTGAGGTATAGACTCCTGCTTCATCCAGTAGCTGAATATCAGTGCCAGCAAGCGGACAAAGACGAGCGACTGCCTCAAGTACATTTCGTAAGGAAGAACATCTAATCCCGGAGTTTTGTCCAGACCCACCTGTTTCAGCGCATCCCAGATCTCAAGACACTGTAATGGGACCCTCACACTCAGCCACTTCAACCGCCTCGAGATGGGGAATGTCGGCTAAATAGACATCAAACTGAGCAGGGCTCAGACCGGGCTCCCTGGTAAAAAGCTCCTGAAAGTATTCACGGAAAGCCTCACAAGTCTGCTTATCCGGCAATGTGATGGTCGCGATATGCCGACTAGATGCTCTACGAGCTTCCTCTGCATGCAATTAACATAGCCCTAACTACTAGAGCTTGATCCTTCTTGATAAGCAAGGAGGCCAGCTTCGCCTTAGCTAAGGCTACGTCTCCACTATAACGGGACTTGAATGTCCGATCTACTTTTGCCTCACGAGACTTTTGCGCTACTAACCCTGCTAGATTGAGTCGGCAACTAAAATAAGCAGTAAAAGACCTAAGTTTAGAGTTAAGAGAATCCCACCACTTATTCCCAACTACAGCCCCCGACAATTTCCGCTGTAGCATTAGTAGAAACTGGTCCCGGATATCTTGCTCGCCAAATACTGAGGAGTTCAATTTCCAGTAGCCAGCCATTTTAACCTTAGGCTTATATAAGTTTACCCGAACCCGGACAAGCCTATGATCCGAGTAAACTATAAAATGGAAACTTGGACATTCTCTACGAGCCTTACGTCGATTCTCTTAACTAGAACTCAGTCGATGTAGCTTTCGGTCACCACCGAACGAACACGAGCTGCCGTCCCTAGTCCAAGTCTGTAATACCTCCCCGGGGTGCTCATTTCGATACTTATCGACGAGATAAAACTCGTCGATAACATTCCAAAACGGCTTAACATCTGGGTTGTTAGTAAGCGATTTTTGCCTATACAATCTATATCGGGATCAAGGATGGCATTCCAATCACTCGCTAGAACTACCGAACGAGATGTTATCAAAAACGGCGCGATCTGCCGAAACAAATCAGACCGCTGCGCATTGTCATTGGATGCATAAGCCCCAATGAGTTGAAGAGCCTTATCTTTTATGGTAACATCAAGCATGCAAAGCCTGCCCGCCGGATCCGCGAAGACAAGAGCACACGTCGCATCCGGAGACTTGCTCACCAGCCAGGAAATATCCCTCGAGCGTCCATCAAAACATGCTGAATAGAGGACCAACCTCTTAGACAAAATGTCCTCACGGTCGCGAGATAAAAAATGGGTCTCCTGCCCACAACAAACATCCACCCCGAGGAGCTGAAGATCGCGATCGAGCCTCGCCCTACGAGACTTTGACCTCAGGCCTCAGGCATTCAAACTTGCTAACAAGAGATCCATAATGAAACCAATTAGTATTGCTGTCCCGCATTGAACATAGCCGAGGTGAGGACACCGATGACCTCTCTCATAGAACCTGTTCCCATCTCACTCTTGATGGTATCATTGGGAGACAGGTAACCGATGTCCAAATGAAAGGTTAACTTCAAGGCTCTATAAAGGGAGTGGGTGAACATAAATGGAATCCTCCCTGAACAATATTGCCGCAAATTTTTAACAATGTTGTTGTCAAAGCAAGCCATGGGTGGAAACATTCTAAATACTCAATTTGCTTCTGCAACCATGGCCCAAATCTGTTGATCAGCAACACCAGCGCGAACCACTGTTAACACTCTTTTTGCATTCGGAAAGTTCCGCGGGTCTTCTACATCCAAATCATTTATTTTCCTAAAATTTAAGAGTGTTTTTGATTTCCTCAGTTTTCTAGATTTCAAAAGAGCCTTATCTTCCAGATCTTTAGAAACTCGGCACCCCCCGTCTTCTCCAGTTTGATAAATGGGTTTAGACTTTTTTTGATTGGTTCAGGATCGCTGGAGTCAGATGAAGGACTTCTTTGTTTTTTTTCTAATATTCTTGTTGAGTTTATAGGGGTTTGGACAGGTGATGGAATAGGGGTATTGGCTGGGGAAGATTTTTGGCTGGCTGAGGATTTGGGGAGGAGACTCTTCTTGAGGGTGGTCATTTTGGAAGGGGTGGGGGTTAGAGATTTTACGATGGGTGGAGGAGCCATGTGCTGTTTGACAGAAGGGGAAGATGGTGTCGAGAAAGAAGAGACAGTTTTTCCAGGAACTTGATGTTATTTTGTTCTCAAGGCTTCTTTCAGGTGTTGTAATTTTTCCGCTTTTTCGAAAGAAGGTTCATATCTTAATCTTTGACTCCTCAGGTGTTCGGCATAGCTGGTCGGGGAGTCGCCCTTGGAACTGGTTGAGGGAGTGGGACTGTGTGTGTCTTTTGTCGTAAGAGCTTTAGTGGGACGAGGTCCCGCTGCCTGGAGCTTCCCTCTAGCCATGCCAACGGCCTTCCATTCCCCCACTTCCTTTTCCGCGACCGCACAAGCGGCGGGCAAAGCCTTTTCGGGGTAAGGGGGCATTGAGATGTATCCAACCGGGGGTTTTACCACACCTGTCCTGGTTGCTGGCATTCCCGTTACAGGCGAGACGGAAACAACAGACCCGACCAGAGGGGTATTTGGGTCGGCTGGGGCCAGATATCCAGAGGCATTCTTCTCTGTGCATGAAGAAGAGAGGTGATCGGTCTCTCCACACTTCCAACATGTTGGTTTACGGCCGGTCACAATGACCGGAATTTTCTGACCCTTACAGCAGTTGGGGATAGAGGTGAAGGCCTGTCGATTGATCATAATTTCGAAACTCCATCCCACAGTTAGATCGTTAGATGAAACTGCAACTAACTGTTCAAACTGGGCAAAATACGGAGCCAAGCGCTCACCAACGATCTGAGGAGGGACTTCAAATATTGAGACTTCCCTCATATTCAGTTCTTAGTTATTAAATCCCGATGGACATGGCTTCACAGTCGTCAGGCGTGGGTAACAATACGTCCCACATAAAGTATTCTTCGCCTTTAAGGACTCTTTGCGGCTTGACTCCCAGAAACGTCAACGTTTTAATTACGGTGTCTTTTGTGGAGCGACAAATTTTGTACGAACACTTGTCCACCATAAAGACCGACACAGTTCTTTTATCAATCTTCTGCAATTCAACGGGAATAGCCAATATCCCATCTTTCGTCACAAGCTGTGCGTAACTCTTGGCTCTCTCGAGGAAGTCCATCATGTTGATTTTGCATTTAGGTGGGGACTTCCAGAAAGAGGGCGTCTCCCCGACGGCTGCATTAATGTCATTGTTGGTTTTATCTTCGTTGAGTTCTTCAGCAACTTTTTCCTTTAAATTTTGGCCTTTTTCGGCCACCATACTTTTCTTTGCATCCTTAACATTGGTATCCACCGCAATATTGATATTATTTGACACCATACTGCTGTCTGTACTTTTTCCCACGTCAGTAATATTTTGACTATTCTCCGAATTTTGGTTATTCTCGGCCACCATACTTTTTGTTTGTTGATCATTAATGTCGTTATCATTAATCTTTTTACCTTTATCCGGAGGGTTTTTCTTTTTCTTTGTCCGAAAAAGGGTTTCTTTTAGCTGACTTAACTTTGTCAGACATAATGATATTCAATGAGAAAAAAACAAAAAAAACTTTTTTTCTCTTATTTTTTTTAAGTAAGCGAAGGGGTGTTTGAAAGAAAAAAGACAATTAAACTTAACAAAATAGAAACGACAAAATAGACAGCATTAAATAAAGCTTAAATAAACAAGGTTCGCCTTAAAAGCGAGACAACAAAATTAACCAGACAAAAAGAATACAGAAAACAGTAGGACGTACAAAAAATTACATAAAAGACGGCTGAGAAAAAATAAAAGATAAAGACAAAGATAAAACAAGTAACAAAATAACTTTTAAAACGGCAAAATAAAGGTTACAAGTGACAAACAAAAAATTAATATAATAATACAGGCGAAAAAAAACGTTTAACAATAATAAAAAAAAAGATAAACTTAAAAAATACGAAACAACCAATTAAGAAATTTTCAATATGGCCGCTGTTAAAACAAGTCTGACCAGAAAAAGAAAGAAACATAAACAATAACGAAGACAGGTTAAACAAAACAAACGTGTAATTTAACATAGAACGATTAACGATAACAACATGGACTTAAAAGATTTAAAAAAAAAAAATGGAAAACAAGAAACAAATTAACACGTAATAAATAAAGAGAAAAGGAAAAATATAATCACGTAGAAACAAAGAAAGAATTTAAGGTGGGGTTACATAAAATTAACAAAAGAATATAAAACCAAAATAATAAAAGAAAGGAAAAAATGAATAAAGTAAAATGAGGGGGTGGTGAAAAAAAACAAAAATATATCAAACGTTTTTTGCAAAAAACTGTCCGTAAAATAAAACGTAAGAAAAAAAAACAACCTATCGTAACAAAAGAGTTCAAACAAACAAAAGGACGGTCACGTTCACAGAAAATTACACGCGCTGAAAGAATTACCGGTCGTAAAATGTCGGTAAAAAACAGGACCACTACTCCAAGAGTGGACAATAATCGTAAAGTCATCACCCTTCTTCCTATATATTCACTTCTTTTATTATCACGTGATCTACTTAATGGAATCGCCCGTGTTACTCGATGGCGATCTAGTTTCAAACCATAGTGTCGGCAACGGCACTCACTCTTATACAACACATCCCCTTTGAAATTACTTCCCCTGGTGTCTATATACTTTTAGCTTTGGTTCGATGGTTAGAAACTCTGTTGGCCTTTTTTGCCCTTTGCCATAAACCCTTTGATGCACTATTTCTGCTGGCGTAGGAACGTTGAATGTGTTGTACAGTATTCCCATAGGTACTTCCGTTCAGGGACTTTTTAATTCCGGGAAACGACGTTTTAACAGGTTAATATGTTGTTTGTGCTCCCACTTTTGTCCTTGTATTATGTATGTCATTCTGCCAATACGTTTCTTAAAGACGCCATCTTGCCAAAATTCCCTCCCGCGCTGATATATCCTGAAAAATATTTTTCTCCAGGTTTGAAATAGGTATTTGTCTATTTACTCTTTGATGTTCTCGTCTTGACTTTTCTAGCGAACAACTATTCTGCCGGTGACATTCCCGACATTGTGTTTGGGTTTGGAGTAATACGGTAAACACTTAAAAACTGTTGAATCATAATCTCGTCCCACTCCTCTCTCTCCGATTTCCTTAAAGCCCTCTTAAAAGTGTCAACAAAACGTTCTGCTAGCCCGTTCGGTCTATGGTAATACAAGGAAGTAGTAATGTGTTCAATTGCTAGTGACTTGCAAAATAACTTGAATTCACTAGAAGTGAATTGCGTACCATCGTCAGACACGATTGAGTCAGGAACGCCAAATCTTGCAAACATTTAATGCAAGAAATTAATAGTTACTGGTGTAGTCGGTCTCCTGCATTTTAATAATTCTAGCCACTTCGCAAAGTTATCTACTACTGTCAGATAGTACATTTATTGGCCCAGCAAAGTCAATATGAATTCTAGTCTATGGTCTATCCGTTGTCGGCCAAGATTGAACATTTATAGGTGGTTACTTTGCTGCCAGAGCGCAACATCTGCATAATTTTACTACATATTCTATATCTTTATCCATATTCAGGCAGTAGGCGTAGCATCTCATTAAAGATTTCATCCTAGAAATCCCCGGATGTCAACATACGTCTTTCTGACGACACTGGTATAGCTTCTCTCTCAGCGTACATCAGTACACCATCGCACAATGAAAATGCACTAGTATTTCTTGTAGTATTTCTTTTTGTAGATTTTAATTTACCCTTCCTTTTCATTATGAAGTGTCCATTCTCTGCCTTAGTTTTTATCTCTTCCAATGTAACTGGAAATTCTCTCGCGGTATTATATAGTACGTTTCTTATTCCGCTTTTGGCCATTATTGCCGCAATTACCGTGTCTTTCAGTGGTTCACAGTATCTTGGTACTAACTGAAACAAACCGTCCGCATGACTTAGCTTCTTAGACGGTAAAAATTTGTAATTATTATTTAACACCTTTGTTTTAGATCCATATATTGATAACAACGGTCGATGGTCTGTTTGAAGAATAAATTCTCGTCCATGTAAGAACTTGTGGAATTTCTTTATGGCAAATATAATAGCCAATGCTTCTTTCTCTATTTGATTGTAGCTTCTTTCAGCCGCAATTAACAACCTTGAATCATGCGTTATTGGCTTCGTTGATCCGTCGTCATACTTATGTAATACCACTGCTCCAATCCCTGTATCATCAGATGCAATGACAATTTTCAAGTTATGGTCAAGTTATGAGTCAGTGATAGTTCTGATGTTAATACTTTCCATCCAGTTCCACTTGACATCCTTCTTCAGTAGATTATTTAATGGTGCTCTCAACTCGTGTATATTCAGTATGTATGTATGGTAATAGTCTGCAAAACCTAAGAATGCTTGTAGTTTTGTAATATTAGATGCCGCAGGCATATCTTTTATTGCGCTTGCTCTTGCAGGATCCGGTTGTCTACCGGTCTCATCAATAATCTGCCCTAGATATTTGAGTTTGGACATGGATAGCTCACACTTTTCTTCACTTATTTTGAAGCCATAATCTTTGATTCTTTCAAAGACTTTCTTTAAATCATCAGCATGTTCTTCTCGTCGAAATATGCCTGAGCACAATCCAACCCAGCCAGCATAGTATCCATTATTTGTTGGGATATACTGGTGCAACCTTTACACCAAGAAGAAGAAGGTTGAATTTATATAACCCTGTATGGGTGTTAATAGTAATTTTGAACAGTTTTCGTCCACAAGTATTTGTATGTATGCATCTGAGAGGTCTAACTTTGAGAAAAATTTACCTGCATTTAGTTTTGCAAAAATTTCTTCTGGACTAGGTAATGGGTAATTATGCTGTTTCAAACTTTCGTTTAGTCCCATCGAAAAGTTAGCACACACTCGTATTCTGTTATTCCGCTTTTAACCTAAGCTGTCTGTGCTACCCATTCGGAATAGTCTATTCTCAATATTACTCCTAATTTATCCAACCTGTCCAATTCATAATGGTACACTTCTTTTCAGTTTAAACGTAGGCGTTACATTTTCTTTCAACTGAAATTTAGCTTTTACTTTCGTGCACCTATCGAGACCTTCAGAGAACACTTCTGAAAAGTCTTTTTTCAGTTCACTTTTCAGTTTTTCATTTGCTGTATTAGAACTGGCAACAATATTTACGTTATTACAAAACGAGTTCCACAGATCAAACAATGCCATCCAATCTGTGCCAAACAGATTAGGTGTGTTTTTCAACAAAAATACTACCGTATTTTTTTATTTTCCCGACGAACGAAAATTTACAGCTGAATTTGCCTAAAAAGTTTATTCTTTTCTCTGAGACTTCATGAGCGATTTTCTCAGAAGTTAATAATCTGGGTTTACCCATTTTCTTCCAAGTCTACTCGTTATCCGATCCTGTGTCTTATTGCAACTTAATTTTCACACCATTTATTTGCACGAAAACATATTTCCTCTTTTTCGAAGTGTAATTATTTTGTTTTTTGGGTTTCTTATTATCACTGCATGTATTAATTCTGTTCACATGCGTTTTATTTCTTCTCCATGTTTTGGATCTGCAATACGCACTCTTGTGTTCTAATTTTCCACCCTCAAAGGATTTCTTGTTTCTGAAGAAACAATCCTTTTTAAAATGCTTACCACCACAGTTGTGGCAAATATTAGGTATTGAGCGGGTTTTATAGTTTTTTTTTTGCAGATTAATTTTTGTGTAAGTTCAAGGAATCCTCGCGAATACTTGCGAATCCTTGTCGCCACTTTTGTGGTTCCTTGCGAGTCCCCGTCGCCACTTTTGTGATGTTGGACGTCTTCGCTTGTCACCTTTGTTATCGCAAACAAAATCTCGTTATCACTTCCAGAAAAGCTCATTATATTCGAGAATTCGGAGACGCCGATACTGATAGTAACGCCTTCCAATAATATTCGCACTAGTAATACTGGTTCAAGTAGCAATCGCCAAATAGTATAATGATCAGTAGAGAATCTTAATCCGTATAGTAATAGAATAGAGAATGAACGTGCTCGCAATAGTGGATAGACAAGAAGAATGAACAGTGATCGTATAGTCATCACGCTACTTCCTATTTATTCACTTCCTTTATTATCACGTGATCTACTTAATAATGGAATCGCCCGTGTTACTCGCTGGCGATCTATTTTCAAACCATAGTATCGGCAACAACACTTTTATACAACATGTACGAAAGTCCTGGTAATGTTTAAAACTTTGTTGTTTTTAAATAAATGCCTTAGAAGTGTTCATAAAGTTCTGAATACTATCTCTGCTGGTACAACCTAATGGCATTCAGAATCTAAAGTAGAACGAGTGGCAAGTTATCAGACCAATTGTATTTGTGCAGCCTTGTAGCGAACGATGTTTTTAGCTGTCTGTGAAATCACTCTACTAATTCCTTAGCAAACATGGATGGAAGGCACATTACAATTGATTGAACTCTTTGAACAAGTTTAACTGGAACTGTATCCTTCTTTTTTTTTATTATAGATGTTACACCAAGATTAGCGATCTATTCTTCTAGAATATCTCTGGCCACTGATTCTGAGGAAATGTTTTTATGGGATCACATGAATCTGTCTATTGTTGTTAACAACTAAGTACATCCATTTGAATATGAAAAGGTCCTACTATATCAATATATACAGTCCAAAAAGCGAAAAATTTCTGGATGATTTTTTTTTGTGAATTTGTTCATTTAATATGCATAACATTTCAAATAAATCGGCATCCATACCCGTATATATGTGCTTATTTCATACCAGACAAAACATTAGTGTATTAATTTTGTTGTCGGGTGTTTGTTGATGTATAATAATCCGTGTAGATACTCGTAGATGTTTTATCGTAAGTTAGAAAGTATGCACGTATGTAGGTCCCTTTTTGAAGTATCACAGATAATTGCAATACCCGTGGAAGTACTAGCAGTTCTGTCAGTTGCAAGGATGTATCACTTGTAATTTTTGGTAAAGTGTCATCAATTATCTGTTCATCCGCTCTTATTTCGCAACTTAGAATTGTTGAAGCGAGTGAGTACAGTACTGAACACCAGAGAGCATCTGCTACGACGTTTTCCTTTTCAGCTTCATTTGTATCCGAGATGAATTGAGATGGAGTCTAAATGACGAATAGCTCTTGACGTGTACCTGTCAGCATGTGTGCATAACACAAACGTGAGAGGTTTGTGATCTGTAAATGCCGCGGATTCTCTGCCTTCCAGTAATTGGCGTAAATGTGGGATTGCCAGGTACATTGCCAAAAGCTCACGCGAAATGCATATTTCGTCTGATTAGCGTGCAACTTCATCGAGGAAAATAATATTGCTGTAATTACCTTTCACTGTCTGTTGGTGGATCATGGCGCCAGTAGCGTGGTCTGCGACGCCATTCTCTAAAATTGGCTTGGCGTTTAGATCATCACTGATATAATTCAATTTACTGAAGTTTGCCAAAGCGCATTTGGCTTGTTCAAATGTTGTCAATGAATTTTTCTGCAGTGTGATGATTTGGGTTTTTATTTTTAGTTCATTCACAAGGGGAAGAAGGATTAAGACGTAGTCTTCGGAAATAATTTATCAGTCCAAGGAAGTACCGAAATTAACGTGGATTGTGGGGGGACTTCTGAACTTCTTCCACTTTTCTTGGTAATTCCATCTTTATTGATCTCCTGTCCTAAAAATACATTTGTTTTGTTGGTGTCCATTTTACTTCAAAGTGAGATAATCGTTGAAAATCTTGGTATGACGCGTTCTTCCCCTCTCCTTCGAGTCATCATGTCGTCTATGTTGGAATAAATGAATAACAGATTTTATAAATCTCTAACCATGAGCCAGTGAAAAATTTGGAGGTATTTCGTAGTCTGAAGGGCATCCTAGTGTATTTATCTACACTAAAGGGTTCTTTGATACTCGTTTTTTGTGTGTAGTCTTCTGTTATCAACACCTGATGATAAGCTTTGATCAGTTCAAACCGGTGCATGTCTGGCTGTTTTGCAAACCTATGGTAAAGTCATGGATATTGAGTGTTAAGTATGGTTCGATGTATTTTGCTATGAAGTAGTGAAGACAAAGCATTCTCTGATAGGAAAAGTATCCTTTTTAACTGAAGTATGTGCTGTAGTAACTCATACTTCGCTATCGGCGAATTCAAATGTGTAGGTTTCGAGTCTATGGGCCAACCAACAGTCTTTATAATACCTGTGGTGATGTTTATATATTAACTTTCTTGATTTAATATCCATGAACAATTTAAACTTTGTGAGAAAGTTTGTGCCTCGAAAGTTTCTTATTATGTCTAACTCCAATGTTAGTGATTTTTCTACATACGTGTCAATTTTAGATTCGTTTTTGGTCTGTATTTCGTACAGTCCAGTGGCTCGTCTGTGCTTAAGTGAAGGTGGAATTACATTTATTTCAGCTCTTGCATTTAACAGTAAGTTATGACCATTGTTTCTATTGCCAACGGACGTCAATGCAGAGGTTTTCGAGCAATAGTTGTGGTCGTTATTGGTTGGAAACGCTGAAAACATTGTTTCCATGATGTTTAGTGTTGAAATAAAAAAACGTTTAGAGTACATTCTGGTATTGATGCCAAATTTATATTGGTACCATCATGTTGAGCTTATTTGTACAGACGTCTTTCTTTTCTGCTTTGTACACGGTGGTTGTTGCAGTAACGTCCGTTGCTTCTTGACAGTTGTTTTTGCGCTAATAGTTAAAGAATACACTTGCTCTTTTATTTATGCTATTATACTCTCTAGTCGACGAATATTTTCGTTTGTGGTCTGTTCGGGTAAATGCATTTATCTTTCAGTATTTAATACGATATCAGCTGGTTTAACTAGATATCGTCTATCACTTTAAAAAAGGATGTGAATAAAAAACAACCCTCTGTTTCTTCCCACAACCTAAAACGAAGACATTTCCAGCCAAGTTTCTGGGTCTGGTTGTAGTAAAATTATGTCTGGTTCAGGGTAATAAAAAAAAGAAATATACAGGAAAAAATGCTTGATAAGAGAAATCCTGTGAATTATTTTCAACCATTCAAAACAGAATTGAAAGACCTGCGACAACATTTCCTTAACAAGCGTCTTCGTAAGTTAAGGCTATAAAGCCAAAGTACCTAAAACTCAATAAAATATTAGATTGCTTAAAATATTTTAATTTTGATGATTACTAAGTAGTTAAAAATGATATAAAAAAGTCATTCACTTTATATTCAAGTAATTGCTGTAGTTATATCTCCCTTAAAAAATTCTCAAACATAAATCTGTCGAGATAGTTGCAAACGCCTCATAAAAACATCCACCACCGTGTTAAAAATGCTTTTCTATCATATTTTACTAAAAGTAATATTTGTTTGAAATCAGTGTTATAAAATAAAATAAGACATATCTCGGCTGATTTGCAGGCAAATAAACTAATATACTCAAGAGCGAGAGCCGGATGTGAACGGGACAAGACCCCGTCACAAAATGAACATTATCGTCGTTTACGCATAGCCCCGATGCACGAGTTCCGGTCGAAAAATAAAATAATATTTTAAAGTGTTTCTATTTTTCGACCAATAAAAATGCTTCCCTCCTAATTAAACTCGCGTCGTTTTTCGAGCCTGTCAAGCCATAAAAAACGCCATAAAAGGGGTCACACGGGGAAGTACTGGCAGTCAACAGGAGGTCAGTCTGAGCAGTCAGCAGGAGGAGAGTCACGCCAACCAGTGAGAACTACTATGAGAGATCAACCCATATCGGCAGCCGGCTTATGAACTATACCACAAAGTAGCTGTCCCAAAACCACACGTTCCTATTGAAATAAATCACGTAAATCTATTTCTGCTGTTGTCGTATTTCTTTCTTGCAACCATACGCTTGTCTATAACATCAGATTAATTAAACTTTAAATCAGTCAATCTCCCTCAAATAGATGTTTTAGAAAACTATATTTTATTTTTGAAAAATTTTTTTAATAAATAGAATTACATTGTGCTAACAGATATGTCAATATGGGAAATTTTAGCGTTTTTACTGACAATTTAAAAACTTATTCCACTCAATTTAAATCCAGTTTGAAATACTGCAAAGTATTTTCTTTATTAGAAATATTAAATTTTAATCTTTTAGCTTGAAATTAAACCAAATTAAAAGCGTCAAGAAAGATCATTTATTTTTTAAAATGCTTTTTAAACATTACGTGTCGTTTTTCCCCTACTCTAATGTGTGGTCGGAATGTGTTTGCATACCTTTTATATTATTTTATAATATCGATGGCCGCCAGTTATTTGTTGGGGTTACAAACGATTGCTTATAGCTAAAAAGTTGCATTATCCTCACCTACAACAGCGGTCACCATTTACGGCAGCCGAATAGCTAGTCATAAGTGTAGGTTTTAGTAGAGTATAACCAAATAAGACCTACAATGTTTCTGTTATGGTCATTTAGAGTAATGAAGCGTGGTTACTATAGTAATGCCTGGTGAGGGAAGGCATCAGTTTGCCGCTATGTCCGTGCAATAAGCGAGGGATGGAAAGAGAATTTCTGACTGAAGAAAGCAGGTGAAAATTCAATCGAGTTAAAATAAAAATAATACACAAAGAATATCAGAAATAAGGTTTTAAATCCTATTTTTTTTTTTTTTACATATGTACACGGTGTTATATAAGTTTTTTTTTTAACAATGTAATGCTAGATACACTATGTAAGTTAACAGTACACTTTTATAATAAAGGTCACATATTTGTGTTAAAGTCTTTTCTTTTAAGTCTTCAAATTCTTGAAAAGAATTTGTAAATGTAACGAAAGAATGCTGAGGAATGACTGGTGTGGATATCAGTAGAGAACTTAAACGATGGATGTTGTCCGAAATAATGGCAATTTTATATTATTGGGCTCGTCTATTAGCCCAGTCTTACCTTCTTCGAGTAATGCACTATTCCAACTTTCATTCGTAAATCTAGCCCTCTGATTCGTTCATTTCTACCAATCAGAAGTTTTGGCGCAAAATCTTTTCGGAGCCACCCCACGTGATCATGACCTCTTGAAATAAAATTAAAGGAACCAAAAGCACATGTGACCAGGGACGCAGAGGCAGACGCAGACGCAGACCTAGTCAGATCAGCAGCAGACCATTTTTCGACCGCTTACTCAAGCTTAAAAATGTGACGACTACCAATTATCGTCTCGCTAATCGAGACGACACATCCTTCCAGTTCAATATCTTCTACGAACTTCTTCGTCATTCAAGAATCTCAAACTATACATTCTCTTTGATCATTACGATAAGTCAGTCAGTCGAACGAGCACAGAGATATGCTATATAATCCACGTCGCTTGCAACTGCAATTTTGCCGCGCAAATTAACACGCATATTAACACGCAAAACTAACGCGCAACTAAATCATCACTGACTCACCCGCAAGCTTAAATCGAAGAACACTGTGAACACACGAAACTTCTATCTGAATTACTTTACTTATCAAAAGTGAATTGACATTCACTATTATTCTAAGTAAGTAACATCACCAAACGATCTTGATATTTTGTAGTCGAAGGTAGACTACTTCGTAATGACTCATTTCTAAAACACATTAACTAAATTCCAAATATTCATTACAATTTCCTAAAAGACTGTAAACGTTAATGCAAAAGACAGAAAAAGGACATAAAAGTTAAAACTACATATATCACGAGCACACCAACACATTAACAACCATAAAAATACCCTGTATATATTATCGTATTTGTATATAAATGCTTTTATTGGTGTTGATTTGAATATAATGTTTTGACTTGTTTATATTGAAATTGTTTATTTGTTTGTGGATGCAGAAAAGTTCACGCAACCGCACATAAAATTTCCTTCTGATTCATCTTAATCATTAAGACTTAATGTTAACCCAAGTTCATTAGTTTATTCTGCACATCCCCAACAATATATTCCGAGTGTATCATATTAGGGATTCAACAGACGCATAGTTTGGTTGAAGATTATTAATTAATTGTAATCATATGACGTACACTCTACTCCGCTCAAGCTCCGATTTTATGTACAAACACATTTCGTTAATTTGACGGTTTGCTTCTAGAATCCTATTATTAAGTCAATTTTAAGACAGGACCAACTTTTTGCACAGATTTTCTTTGAATGATTCCTTTTTTTAACGTATCTTCAGAGTTTCAAATAAATTCAGAGAACACCGTTAAAAGTATCATGGTTGTTGAACATGATACGCAACGAATCTGATGACATTGTCGTCTGTTCTTGTCATTTCTTTATCAATAATTTTCTTTTATTTTTTTTTCTCTAAATGAACCAGTGGCCACGAGGGACGAGAGAAAGATATAAAGAGAACTCAACTTTCTGAGCTGTCGATAACTGCTATTGGCTGGAAGTATGGGGAAGGAGTGTAATATATTCAGTAACGTAGTTTGACCAACGAGGATAATAATTGACATGATCACAGGAAACGTCTCTCATATTTAGTTACATGATGACATGATTAAATGAAGATACTATACGTCACAAATCACAGAACCAATTAAATATACGTCCTGAATCAAGTGACTAAGTACATGTAATATTATAGCCTTGATCATGGAAGCAACCAGTAAGCATTCAATAGAAAAAGAAGAAGAATTTGTCTCTGTCTTTCTAGTGGTCAGTGCTTCAAGATGCTACAGTCATAGTTTTGGAAATGATTGAACAATTTGAAATAAAAAATATCCACTTGATCTTTCTTTTCTTTTTCAAACCAACTACACAAAAACCATTGGTCAATTCATAGGTATGAAATATAGTATTAGGCATGTGCAAAAGTTTTCATAATAATCCAAAGGGTCTGTAATATTACTGGCCCTAACCTGGCATTTTGATTCCAGTCACTTTCCCACCACTGACATTTTTATAAATATTTTCATGGCAATTGTTCTAATAAGTTCTCTTCTATGGTATCAAAACCACTTGAATTTAAGTGTACTACTAGATTGGCGGTTAGGTCTCATTATTTTACTGTTAAAATAGCTAGATATAACTGTAAGTTCTATTCTAATAGTTTCTTTTTTTTTTTTTTGCATTTCTTACTTATGGAACACTCTTATGATTTTTTGCTTTTCTTCCACCTACAGACTTTCAAAGCTAAGATCTGCCATGTACACAACATCAACTCATTCTCATTCCCTTTTTATTCCTTTGATATAGAGGAAGTTCCACAAAGTCAGCTTCTTCCTCAGAACTCTCACTTTGTGGAATAAATTCCAAAGATGATGCTTCTTCAACCAATACAATGTTAACTTTTTCACATCTAATGACAATCATTATCAATTATACATATCATTATAATATGCACTTCTTGACACCTCCCTTTACATTCAGTAACCCTCTAACTTGAGTAGCTCTTAAGCCTTGTATTCGGTGAACAATAATATAAAAAAACATTGATTAATAATCAAGATATTTATCTAATGCCAATATTAAGAAAGTTTTTCAATTCCATTTTAATAAACCAACATTGGTTTGACACAATACAGTTGTTAAATAAATGTTTAACATCAATGCTGTCTTGATTTAAACAAATCTGAGAACACCAAATAAGGTGAATATGTTACATGAGGAAGAATTTACCATCCTAAATGCAAATACATTATGCATTTTGTTGTTGATAATGCATCTTAGAGATTAGTATCATTGTGAATTGATATGACTTCCAGGAATCAACATCCTGTGAATAGCAATTTTTTTCAATTGCAGCAACCAAACTTCAGATGTGATGATTAATACTTTGCAATAACAGTTCCTCCAAGCTTCAATAATCTGAAGAAAAAAAAACACTATGTCTCTCAAATTCCACTAAATACTTATCAATGAATTTTCCCCTCAAAAGCTTTCATTTACTGTTGATGCAGTACACTGCTGTGTCCCACATTTAATTCCAGTGACACTTTTCCACCATAAGGAAATTAAATGCAGGTGATATGACATTATTCAAGGCTCTCTTCTGATAAGTCATGTAGAACTTGTTTTCTTATTTTTATCTTTTTCAATTTTTAAAGAGTCTTTTACCTACTGAGTAATCAACAGCATCTCAACAAATTTCAGCATTGATGGAGTGGGGTCATCATGCAGAACAACTTGCAAGTCATCATTTCCAAATTCTTGTCATCTACCACTGTATGGTTTATCCTTCAATTCAAATTCATCTTTGAACTTCACAATAAATCATTCACCACATGTACTGCTTCCAACTAAGCCATCTCCAAATGCTTTATCAATCATCTATTGTTGTTCTACCCAACTTAAATAGGCAGTGTCACACATGTATCATGTGTGACACTGCCATTTTTCTTTTACTGTTCTCAACAAAGGTTATATGAATGCTGAATAAAGAATACTCAAAATCAATTTTAAGTTTTTACCTTTTAAAAACGAGGCTGTGCAAATTCTTTCACATGCCTGATAAAGACACTTAATATTAAATATTTTTAATGATTTTTTAGAGTTTCCTAAATTGCTTCTCTTATTTTCTATATAATTTTACTGAATAAGATAATCAGAGATATCTATGATGCTGTTTACGATCCAAGGATTGCTATTGTTTGTGTAAATTTTAATTTCACAATAAGTAAGTTGACTCTTAATATCATTCTTTAATTATTTTCAAATATTTTCTTTGTAATTTATATACACACAAGGTAGAAGAAACCAATAGAAATATTTGAATAACTAAAACTCAAAGAAATATTCACATAATTAAATAATTGTCATTCTTGTTGAGTGTGTTTGGTATTAAGTACAGTTTCTCTATCATATAAGTTCTCAAAACATTTGCTTTTAGCTAAGCCCAACAAATTAATCAATCTGGTAAATAGTAAATGAAAAATATTATTTAAAACAATTCCTTGGATTGGTTCTAATGAAACTTTTCCATTCAGACCTTTCCATTATGTTCCTCTATGGTTTTATATTTCTTTCATCTCTCACTAAGCTTTAGTGCATATTGCATTATATCTTCTAATGTGATTGATGGCTTCCCATAATGCCACAGTACACCAAAATAAACTATGTATCCTTTAGTTTTAATGTTTATTTATACTGTTTTTCTTATTAATATTAGTAGTTATTAATACATTTTAGTTAGTTAATTTCCCAGGAGAATTATTTTTGGTAATCTTTGTGAGAACACGTTTCACTTTCTACTGATATTGAATATTTTAAATGATTCTTCAATGATTTTTTTGTGCTAAATAGGAAGCATTTGTTTGCAACCATTAATAACAAACTGAAGGAGATGGGTTTCTTTGTATCAGTAGTTAGATAGTTTTTAAATCAAATTATTTTAATTTATTAGCACTTGTCTAAGTAATCTGGTTTCAGAACTGGTTATACAGTACTATAAAATGTCTTCTTGTTGAACTATTTCTAGCTGCTTGTTTTGAATCTTGACATTATATTTGCATTGCCTTTTTTCAATGTTCCAAGTGATTTCTTTTTAATTCCTAATGATAGAATGTTACCAATCATGCAAAGCAATTCACATATAAGATTTTTTGAAATTAATTACATTAAAAAAGTTTCTTCCCTTTAGAGTATAATTTGATCCAATGTTCAAAATTAATAATTGAAAAACTAACAAAAAACCTGAATGCTCACTGACATAGCAGAGAATCAAGGATGGGACATTGATTCCAGGTGTTGGGTTAGTCAACCTCATTTTCAAATACTCATTATGTTAACATTAAATCTTATCTTTCTAGATTGACTGCTATCTGATTTTTTTGTATAACTGTTTAAAAATAGTTCTACATCTTTTTTCATGAGCAAATGAGGTAAATTGCATTAAAAATATTCAGTTTTTAGGTCAAATTCTTTTCATTTCTTGTGATCTTTTCAAGTATCAACTAAATTAAGTTTTATTCAACATATACAAAAACTAAGTCATTTTTGACAAATTTTATTTGATTTGTTTTAATAGTACCTAGTATTGGTTATAGGGGCCCATTGATAGAATCAGCAAATCATTTCATATGTGCTAAGTAATCCTAAATGTGGAAAGTATTAATTGATCTCTACTGAAAATTTAATGAATCAAAATAAAGTGCCAATAAAACTTTATTGGGTACAATTTGATTCCTTCATACATTAAATATTTAAAGAATAATTCTTGAGGAAACATGAAAACCTTAATCAGAGAGGGAACATTATAGACATGACAAGAATCAACAAAGATAAAATCTGCAAAAATTATCACTGTGTCAGTTCTTGATTTTCCCAGAAAAAGAATAAATTAAATTGGGTTTTAAATTCTTAATCCTGATTTATATGCCAAAAAATAACATTAACAAGCTTAAATAATCCATTTGTGAGTTTCATTCAAAACATGTTTGATATTCAGAAGGTAGGTGACTGTGTGTTCACTTCCTACTCTATAACACATTTTACTAGCTGTTTTTGTTGTATGTTTGTTTTTTTTGTGTTAACTGCCATGAAGAGAGAGAGAGAAAGAGAGAGAGAGAGAGAGCAAACAAAGTGAGTGAGAGGAGAGATGGGGGGGGGGAAAGGGAGTAGCTTTAACAAATATGCAATAACTATGAGGTGAAGAAGATGCCAGCTTTGGCATCAGGTCACTTTTCTAAACAGTTTTTGAATTTTTCATACTGACCACAATTTATGATCCACATCACCTAATATTTAATATCATAGAAAGTATAACTGGCAAACTGAGTTCAGATTGTTGGTGTTCACTTCATAACTTTAGGAAGGCATGAATCCAACTCTCTCTTCATCTATGGATAAAATAGCAGAAAATGGAAAAATAGCTAGGTTAGGGACTACTCTGTTACAGATACTGTAACCTGGCACATATTACTAAGAGAAGAGATGTAACGTCAACAATCCTGAGAAATGCTATAAAAGGAATTACTAAGAATTGTGCTGCAGTGATCAAATATAAAATGGTACTCAGACACAGAATGACAATGCATCCCCTGTGTGTTTATAATATTCAGTATTATGAATGATAAAGAAGTGAAGAGAATGAAATAAAATCAATATGTATGAGACCAGAGAGATGATTAGTCTGGTTGACTTATGCGTGAGGGCATCACTTATGAACTATCAAGAGCATGTAATGGTTTTTTAGTCAGATCAGTTTCCAGGCTTTCCGAAAAGTAGGAAAATGCTGATGTTTGCCAATTGCTGATAGTTTACAAGTTCCTTTAATCTGATGCTTCAGGCAAGATTATCTTTTGAAGTTTTATTGATGATTCATATCTATCCATTTTTCATTGGTGATTTATATTAAACTATACATTCTGCATTCTTTTGTAGGATTCATTAAGTACACATTTTGAATTAATTGCAAGATTTAAGTATAGTGAACTGAGATTTTTTCAGTAAAAATTTCGAATACATTTTCTTGTTTAGGAAAAACATGAACTTATTTATTACTGTTATTGCATACTTATTTATTATTATAAATGTTGAATCAAATGACATTACAAAAATCTATAAATTAATTATGTTATTGTAATTTGCTCCAATAATACTTGCATAGATTATAACCAAAATGAGAATAAATTACCCACAAATATAACAGGGTCATTTCGACCAATCAAAAAAATTCTGATTTCATTTTTGTTCCTATTTTGCTTATACAAATTGATCATAAAACACAAACAAATCACTTTATATAAGTTAAATAACTTTTGCAGAATAGAAACTTGCTGGAAAGAATTCTTAAGTATAGAGCATAAATAAAATTATTATGCAAAACCAAGAAAAATTCTAATTAAACATATATTACTACAAATGATAGTACCTAACTGAAATAAATAATATGGATACATATATGTCTGTATTCATCTCTCTCTCCCTCTTTATATGCACATGGGGTGGGAGAAGTGAGTCAGCATTCAAGTATATCTATTTCAAATCAACAACAATTTTCCATAGTGTGTCATTTTCATTCTTGACTTCAGCTGGATCCAAAATTAAATGTTTTAACTCTATGCCTCAAAATATTGTTCAAAATATATTTCTTTGATATTGTTCATAATAAAGAAGAAAGAAAGAAAAAAAAGGAAAGAAAGTAAAAAAAGAATGAAATAAATTTGACAAGGCTAGTAGGGCTGAGTAGGTCAGAGCTTGATCAAAGCTGGAGATATACTTAATTGGCAATGTATTTCTTGCTTTATTCTTATAAATAATGTTTTAAAAACATCTGTAATGATTTGTATGCCCTGTTTTTCAAAGAATGCATTTTTATTTCAACTTACTGTTTTCAAATGTCCATTTAATATTTATTCTGTACAATATAAAGTGCCAGAATGTATCAATTGAAAAAAGGGCAAATTAAATTTAGTATGACTTAAAGTTAGTGAAAATCAAAGATAGTGGCAGCATTAACTCATTGACTGGAGGGTTGGGGGTGAAGTGTATGACTAGGGTAGTGTTGAGGAAATATGATATCAGTCAGCAGTACGGATCATAAATGTACAATAAATTAAACTAAAATTTATAGACAGAGAGATACATAAACACACTAACACATAGACATATATAAAAACACACACTTGAGATAGTCACACTTTATTTTAAAAAAAAAATATCTGGCTAGTGCATTCCACTTCTGCTTTCATTTCTTTACCAAAAAGAGTGAAATTATGTTTTAGGTAAATATTGAATGCAGAAATATGAGAAATTATATACTATTATGTCAAAATACTATCTATCTAATGTGATGCTTCAATCAATGATAAAAGATCATAACCAATCATTTTAAGGTTTTTCTTGAGAATTTTTACTTTGCTCAGCAATGGTTAATAAACATCTTTATTGAAAACTTTTTGTTAATGGACATGCAAACACTTTTCTGGTTCTCTGAGAATTTAACTCACATTTAACATTACATTGTAACTTTTATTTTTTATTTGAAATTTCATTGAACTTAAAGTGTAAAAATCATTTTGGACATATTTCTTTCAATTCAGTGTTTTTTGTTTTCCATTATAAATGTTGCTTGTTATAAAATGTCAATGTTTATGTCAATTTCATTTACGTGTTGAGCAATGTACCTAACCATTCACTAAGTCTTCAATTAATATCTCAAATCATTACAATAAAATTATTTTAAAAGTTTATGCATTCTTATGAACATGTCATCTAGTTGTTAAAAAGACACCTACACTATTGATGAAAATTAATTTAACAATAATGGAGAATAATGTAGTGTTAGATCTTAAAGGAAATTAAATTGGAAAGAGCAATATTGCAGAAAAGTGAAAAATTATTAAATTAGGCTGACCGATGCTGAAAACTAAAGTCAGCGCACATTTTTTCAAAATAGATGGATTCAACAGATTGATTGGTTGTGTGCAAGTGTGTCAGAAAAAAAAATATACTGTTGGTTTTGCTTGCTCTTTTAGCCCAAATCTGGTCTATCGTAGACAGATGGAGGTTATAGCTATTATAAAAATATTTTGAACAGCAGCAAAGTTTATTCTAAATCTATGAGCTATTTAAATAATTACAAATCTTTAAAAACATTTGGTTTATGTGACATCGTAACTGCTATTAGTGAATCTGCAAAGCTTGAAAGGGAACAACATAATAAATTAGTTGAAGGAAACAGAATATATTTAAAACAGTAAATGCTGTATTATATCTTTGTAAACAAGAACTACCATTGCATAAGCATAACGAAGGATATCATTTTAGCATCTAAGTTATACCAATAGAATATTTTGTTAAAGATTATAATGAGCTTGACAAACATTGATGACCTAGAGTCACCACTAATATCTATCTATCTATCTATCTAACTATCTATCTATCTATCTATCTATCTATATATATATATATATATATATATATATATATATATATATATATATATAAGAATTAATGCTTTTTATTTTTTAATCTGACATATTTTTAAACATAGTATATTGAGGCAGTAACACTTCATTTAAATGTTTTTTTAAATAGGAGAGATGGGTCAGATATAACCCATATAAACAAATATTTCCCATCTTTCTTATGTTCTCTGTCTGTCTGTCTGTCTGTCACTCACTCTCTCTCTCTCTCTCTCTCTCTCTCTCTATATATATATATATATATATATATATATATATATTAGGATATTAGAACAATATGTAAAAATCATTACACAATTGCAGTTGTGTTTTGATACATACCAATGCATCTCCTCAGGTGATTGTAAATTACTGGTGTTCTCATCTTACCTGGCTATATATATATATATATATATATATATATATATAAATTGGGATCAAATAAATATGGATTGGAATCTGATAGAATAACAGGATAAAGAACAAATAGGAAATGTTTATCAATCTAACACGTTTCACTTTTATTATGACTCTGATGAAGGTTTGATAAAAGTTAGATGCCTCTTAGATTGCTAAACATTTTCTATTTGTTTTTTACCCTATCATATGTGTTTTAATTATTTCACACCAAGCAAAGCGGTAATGCCACTTGAATTGTATATATATATATATATATATATATATATATATATATATATATATATATATATATATATATATGAAGGTAAGTCAAAAATTATCTGTACTTTTGCCATAACATATCATTAGGTTTATTACATTGCCTTCTGCTCACGCGTACTTATAGCTGGAACTATTGTAGTCATGTGATTGAAGTTTGAGCTTGATTGTGCCAATTTTCTTGCTGTTGTTACAGTGCAAACGTGGCTGCTCTGCTAGCAGTGTGCACCAAGGAGAAACAAAGAGCAGTGATCTGTTTTCTCTGGTCAGAAGGTATGTCAGGCGCTGAAATTCATTGAAGGCTTTTAACACAATATTTTGATATTACACATAGAAGTGTGTATAAGTGAATCAAAACTTTAAAAGTCTCTGGACAAGTGTGACACACAAAGAAGAAGCAGGGCACCCATCAGCCTCCAGATCCAGCAAACTTGAAAGATTGTAATGGCGAACTGTCTATTATCATCGATGAAGTATCATGTTTTCTGCAGATTTGGATCACTTCTCTTTTTTCCTCCTTGGTGCATATTGTTAGTCTATATTGAATAATATGCACATAAATCAGGCCATGGTTTCTGCTATCATTTCTAAACTAAATCCTCACAAGTCTTTCTTTAATTGTCCTAAAGAAATGTGACCTTGAACTGGCTCCTTTTCTCTCCAAACTTTGCAATATATGCCTCACTACTTCCTGCTTTCCAGCTTGTTGGAAGTCTGCCTCTGTAGTTCCTGTTTCTGGTATTCATCAACGACCTTCCCACTGTCATCAGTTCCCAAATAGGTATCTGTGCAGATGACAGAACTATTTACTCTTGATAATATATTAAAATTTAAGTAAAATTCAGAGCAAGTTTTATTTAAAGTCACATCTTTGTTTATTGTTAACTTTTGATGAAATATAACTGACTTTCTCAGAATAAAGATAGGAAAATGTGTTATGTGTCATAAAGGACAATGGATTGAAACACTAAAAAATGAAGATATGGCAAGTTTTGAGAATCTCTTTTAAACAATCTGTGCTAATTGCAGACATAGAAGGAAAACTACAGGAAATTCTTGACAAATAGTAAATGAAAGCAAGAAGAAAAGACTAACTATGAACTGTAAGAAGACAGAATGTATGGCTGTCAGCAAGAGAGAAAAAACACAAGATGAAGATTACAAATTGGAAATGCCAACATCAAACAAGCACAGAAGTTTAAATATCTGTCAAATGTTTTAACAGAGGATCAAAAATGTGAGACCAAAATCCAAATTCACATTGGAATAGCAAAAGATGCCTTTCAAAAGTTAAACAAAATACTTTTAGAAGCATAAAAATTTTGTTCAAAGAAAAGAGTGCTGAACTGTTATGTAATATCAATCCTCCTTTTTAGCAGTGAATGCTGAACTCTTTCCTCAGAAATGAAAAGAAAATTAGAGACAACAGATATGTGATTCTACAGAAGGATGCTGAGAATACCAGAGATGGAGCATGTAAACAATGAAGAAGTATTAAAGAAAATGAAAATAAAAAGAACACATCAGAAAGAGACATCTGAAATTTCTTTGACACAATGAGGAAAGAGGGTTTGAAGAATTTGACACTCACAGGTCATATTGAATGCAAAAGGGAGAGAAGAAAGCAGCAGTTTCCATAGAAAAGAAAGCATTTTCTAATCTTCCCTCTCTATATATACCTATTTCTATTTCAGTAGTTAGTGCTTAATGGTTAGACATGTGGAAAATGCAGGTAGTCGAACACAGTTATAAAATTCAGTCATATTATAACTGTTGTAGTTTCTATTCTAAACTAAATTCTAGAGAGCCTTAAACATAGACTATTCAAATTTCTTTTGAAGAGGGAGTTGCTGAATACATTGATTTAGTATACTATACAGAAGTGAAATGCTTAATTTGAGAAAGGTTGTTATAACATTTTGTAGCTCTGAAAGAAGAAACATCTCAATTTCTAGACAATGAACTAAGAAAGTTTGAAGTATTTGAAAATGAAGCCTGGAATGTCTTTTTCCTTTGTGATATTAAAAATAATCTAAATGTTCAACTTCAGGGGGAAAATTATTTAATTTTAAAATTTGTAGCAATAGAAAAAGTGCTCAAAATGAAATTGAAACTCTTTAGAAGACAGCTGGCAAAGAGGAAATGTGTTACATTTCTACCAATGTGCAGCTTTTTTACCAAATGAAAACATGTTAAATTGCAAGCAAAACATACCAAAAAAATTGCAATTCTTCTCACAGAATTTGATAGAAGCATTACTTTTTTAGAAAAAGATATGCAATTGAAGCCTGTTGGGGAGAAAACAAACTGCAAGACTTTTACAGAAATCAGGACAGGTATATCCAAATATACTCCAACTTGCAATGAAAATATTTGGCATTTTTGGTAGCACCTACATTTGTTGAACAGACCTTCTTTGTCATAAACATGAATGAGAACAAGCATCATTCTTCTTTGACAAATATTTAGAAGTTATTTTGAAAATACTTACTGCCAATATGTCTCCAGAATATGGTAAGTTTGTAGCTAGAAGAGATGCCACATTTCTCATTAAAATCAAAAGTGACTCAATATTTTTCATGTAGATATTTAATAGTCTTACTAAAAGGAAGAAGAAACTTTTGTGCCATTTTAGCTCTGAATATTTTTAGATGTGACCATGCATCTCTGTAATTGGCTTTGTCAAAAAAATAAAAAATAGCATACACATAATTTTTAATTTTTTTTTCCAGTGCTAACAAAGGACCTCATGTGATGTAACACTTGTCAAAACTAAAGGTTATGCACCGTTTTTAACACCAAGTGGTTGCTTTTTGTTGAACTTAATATTGTTATTCTTCCTTAACAACACTTCTAAAGGGTCACACACTCAACCCCTCAATACAATAAAACAGAGTAATGGCTAAGCAGGTACTAAACTGCCTTTTGATTAGAAAGGTCAGGATTTGCTTTTTGATATTTTCCTCACACTTCCTTATCTCTTAGATATCTCTTTTTTTTTTAAATATTCAAAAATTTTATAATTTTAAAAAATATGTGTTAGAATTCTATGCTATGAAAAAAATTAAAATCAGCATCATTTTTTACATCTCACATGATTCAGTAACAAGTCATGAATGATTTGATAATGTGACCTAAAAATACATGGCAATTGATCATGTAAATGATATCTTAACAATGTGAAGTAATAATAAATCTTTTAAAAATATTAAATGTTGGAATATCTAAGAAAATATCACATAAACAGCAGTCAAAGTTAAAGAAACATGTGACAAAGTATCAAAAACTAAATCTAAAACCTTCTTACCTCCCACCAGAAATGGTTGATACCTGTTTAATCATTACCAAAGACAATACACAAGCTTTATTTTTTTATTAAGACATATCTCTGTTGCATTACATTAGTGTATTTATGGCAATTTTTCACTTAGTAATTGATTCTAAACATTTACATTTTGCAGTCTGTGGCTAATTTTCTGTGAGCAGTGTGATCTGTCACTTTTTTTTAATTGTGCTAGCAAGATCTGTGCAAACTAAAGAAATATTTTGATACTTTTAATAACACAAAAATGCATAATTTAATTTTACATTTTGATCTCATTTTGTGTCTGACATGTACAAGTTAATGATATACTTCTTTTTGTGGCATTCACAGTCATGAATTTGCAAATATATTCTGGAATATACTTGCTAACTACAAAGCTGCAGGTTGTAAAAATGTTATTTCAATTTCTGCAAAATCCGTTTTTTAAACTTAGATCAATTTCTCAAAGTTAGAATAGAATAGAGAAGAGAAACTGGTTGTCATTGCACTGGCAATTTTTTTTATATACTAGAATTCCTACAATACAAAGCTTGAGAGCCACTCAAGATAGAGGGTTACCGTTAAAACAGTAATGATGAATTAGGTGTATAATATGAATAACAGAGGATGTGTTAGTAAGTGAAGATTTTGAGGATAATGTGGATAGATAATGATTAGACTTTGACTTGAAGAGGTTAAGATTGTAGTTTTCAAAGAAGCACTCATGCAGTTAGTCATGCAACACAAGCTTACAAAAATATTTACTTTTATAATTCTGATAAGATACAGGAAAATCTGGTAATATCATTTAAACCCAATTATAATTTGAATTTCATACTGATTTAATATCTTTTTCAAATTTTGTTTCTTGCTAACTTTCAAGTTGATTTCATAATGTGGAGAAGAGTCACATAATCTTTAAATGAGCTGAAAATTGTGAGGCCAAATTCAGTTCTGATGTCAAAGAGTGTTGGTAAATCTTTAATGAAAAACATTAATGTTGTTCTAAAATACCCTCTTTATTTGCATGAATTTAAAAATGCCTTATTTACATGAATTTTAAAATACTTTTCCTTATTTGCATGAATTCCTTTCTGATTTATTTATAAATTTGACATGTAATAGAATCTGTGTTTACACTACTGTAGCAAAAAAGCAATATTGAAATAAAGAAGAAAATGGCATAGATAGAAGATCACTTGATTGAAGATCATAATATCAAGTGGAAGATAAATTGATAAGGATGATTGATAAAAATCATCAAAGAAAAAACATTAAAAAAAAGAACAGAACACATAAGATGGGGGAGGGCATAAAAACCAGAGGACCTTCACCAGAAATGGAAAACCTCCCTAATTCTTCATTCATGGAAGCAAACAATGATATGATATATAGATGTGCTTAAAAAAGATTTCTGTATAATCTTTTTAGATAATATGTCATCCTTTATGTTTCAGGATATCATTTAATTATGTTTTCATGTCATTTAATCTAAACAAATACTTTAATGTTTTAATTAAGCATTTAATAATATTATATTTTACCATTAATTTTTTAATGAAAGTAAATGACTTTAATCTTGTTTATCTTTAGAAACATTGTTGTTAGATTATTGTTGCTAAATTCTCTTGTCAGATATTTAGTCACTTAGATTTATACTTTTCCTGACTGCATTTTGATAATGATAAAAGCATACAGCACCCAATTTATTCTAAATCTAGTATTTAGATTAATGGCAAAATTGTCATCATTGAAAATTTTGGTAATCAATATAAAATTGAATTACCATCCAACTTTAAATTCAATATTAAAGGCTTTATATTAATAACATTATATAAATATAAAAATACTAGTTGACAAAATGTTTTGGAAATTTTATATGTAAACTACTACTTATCATGACCATTTACTTTTTCTTTTAACCTCTTTATATGAATATTTTATCTCTCACTCTAAATTGATAAACATAATTTTAAAAAGTTAATCTTAATTATCCTTCTATCAGTCTGCGGTCAGTCTAACCTGCAGATTCTATAGAGTTACTTATTGGTAAGTTTAAGAATTTCTATCCATTATCTCCATTTGAGTTTATTTATTACATTTCTAAATGTATCATCATATAAATGTTTATATAACCCACTTTAATTCTTAATGTTCAGAAGATGATATCAATAAATATCAAAATATGGCCTAAATAAATTATCATATAGATGATTTACTTAGGTCATGTTTTGATATTTGTTGATATCTATCTATCTATCTATCTATCTACCTATCTATCTATCTATCTATCTATCTATCTATATATATATATATATATATATATATATATATATATATATACATATATTACTTCAAATGTTATTTTCAGAGGATACCAGAATTTGAGTAGAAGCCTGCACTTCTTTTAAAACAGTTTTTATTTCATCTACAGTCTTGTGAATCCGAGAAATGTGCCCTCCAGCAAAATTCAAAGACGTGTCCTCCTTTGTAGGAGGAATGTCCATTGGATTCAACTTCCTTTAGACCACTTGGCTTTAATACAAATAGAATTTTGTTTGCCTCTGTGGTTCTTTGTGATCTAAAGCATGTCAGATCAGACAGTGGTTCTTTCTATGAAAGAGAAAGCATTTTCTTTACTAAGTTTTCTCAAATGCACAGGCCACTGAAAATAACATTTGAAGTAATAAAAATATGTTGGATTAAAAATAAAGAATTCCTTAATTCTTTATAATATATATATATATATATATATATATATATATATATATATATATATATATTGTTTTAAAAATGACAGAGACAAAATGTTTTCCTTTTTATACTTACTAGGAGCTTATTTACATCGATTTGTTCTCTTAGTATTGAATTTATTTTAGTCATGGCTCCTTATTTACCACTCCCCCTTACACTTTTTCAGTTTCACAGTTTATGATTGTTTTCTTTGGGTTTTTTTAAAGAAATCTTTCTGAAGAAGAGGTTGGATGAAAAAGGTTCCTTTTAAAGAAAAAGAATATGCTCTGCCATTTTTAAAACAAAAAAATATATATGTAAGTTTGTGTTTATATATGCATGAATAAAATCTCCAAAGCTAAGTGACAAATAATGGAATAAGTTTCATACAAGAAATGGTAAATTTTCTAACATTTTATTAAAGAACAAAAGCAAAAACTGCTTAATTGTTCAATGCTGACAACTCAAAATTTATACTTAACAATTATTTTTTATTCTCTATAGCTTATACTCAAAATCAAGAAAAGATAACTTAAATTCCTTGGATACATAATGAGGAAAGAAGGCTTAGAAAATCTAAAAATCACAGAGCATACTGAGAGCAAGAGAAATAGGGGAAAGCAGTGAGTCACTTACCTAACGAGCTTTTATGAATAGATGGTAGAATGGAAAGGGAGAAAAACTGCTATGGGCCACACAAGATAGAAAGCTGAGGAGAGCCATGATTTCCTATACTTTGAAGAAATGCAACACATAGAAGAAGAATCCATGATATTACATATTGCATAAACAATTAGTTTATTTATAAGTCCTCTCATTTACAAATGTATTAATGTTTTCAATGTATTAATTCTCTATTTGTCCATACATGCAATTAGATCAAATCATTCAAGTATACATACACACACACAAACATACACACATACATACACCATATATCTACATATTTATTGATCTATCTGTCTATACAGGTGTGGATCATTTCACCTCAAGCCTCAGGAATAGCATTTAGCTAAATTAAATGCATTGACAAGGAAGGAAATTATATTGAAAAATAAATATTTCTCATAAAATGTGTTTTTTACAATTCGGCTATGGGTTTATTGAGGAGTATTTGAAATGTTCTCAACCCAACCAAAAAGTCTTTCCAAAAATATTCTAATGCTTGTCCATTTGATCAAACTCTAGAAAATGGGTCTTTCAGCACCCTATTGTGTATATATATATATATATATATATATATATATATATATATATATATATATATATATATATATATATATATATAAGCATACATAAGTGTTTTTTTGTATTTTTATTTACACATATTCCTTTTACATTTTTTATATTGCATTAATGGTGGTAAATTAGACAGACAATTTTAGTGGGTTTATTTTTAGTTCTCAATAAAAAAAAGGAAAAAGTTTAATCTTTTTCTGCTTTTCCTTGCGTATGTTGGTTCCATGTTGTCTGTTTAGAAATCATTGAAACTAGAAATTTATAGCCTTTCTACTATGAAATCATAAAGCATTTATCCTGGCCAAATAAGGTAAATCTTTTCTGTCTCTTTCCAAATAATTCTTTATATTAATTTCTTGATTTATTTCTTGATTTATTCCAACACATCTAAATTGCTGAAGGTGCAATTTTTTTACTTTTACTTTTACTCTGTATGTGTACCCAAAAGAACTGAACTGAAATTAACAGAGATAAAATAAGAAAAAGATCTCTAATACTGAATTAGTGAAGTTCATTACTTAAGAGTAATGTATAAATGTAATATGTCAAAACTCAACAATAAAAGCGTTTGAGTTATAGAAAAGATCAAGCAAGGTGGACCTATTCTGATATTATTAGTAAGTTTATGAATATCAGTTAACTAGGCATTAGCTTGGGCATTATCACTCTGCAAGTTAATATTTTTGTAAAATAAGTGATAGATGTGCTCACATACACACATGCACACACACACAGATGATCATCAATAAGTTCCTAGTCTAATGATGAAAAAGTTTGATTTACATTTTGTATCTATTTTTCAACAGTCTACTTTCTTGTCAATGCAGTAACCCAATGCTTTACCATTTATCACATAGATCAAACATTATAGAATGAAAATTTCTGCAAATTTATGTTGTGCTAGGCTCTGGACTTATTAATCTACTTTTGTAGACTCACACAAACACACACACATTATTATGTATGTATGCATGTATTCATGATGGCTGGCACCTGGTTGTGAAGTATGACTATTGCATGACATCATTGTAGCATTTAAATCTTGTGGCTCTTTAAACCAGACAAATTTTTATAACCTTTGCTACAAAATTCAATCTAACTTTTACATATATATATATATATATATATATATATATATATATATATATATATATATATATTAATAAATATATATTATTCCTCACTGGTAGCATAACTCAGATTTTCAGGCACAACACAATCTTCAGGAGTTGAGTAGAGACTGAGCATTGAATAATTTAAATTCTGATAAAAAGTGTCTGGTTAACACAATGTTGGCACAGTCCATATTTTATACAGGGATTATGAATAACCACTTAATTTTATTAAGATTGGATTGTGCTTTGAGCCCTGTTGCTGGTGAGGAATAATATGTATATTTATTAATATATACTTAGTGTTATGTATATATATATATGCCACAGACTTCCATTCTTCCTTCCACATCATATGTTCTTTTCCAGACTTAATTGTTATTGTTTCTGGAGTTTTGTAAGACAGAGTGGTTTTCTTGTCTTTGAGAATCACAGGTTGAGTGAGTTCTTCAACTCTCTCCTCACAATTGACCATTTGAACCATTCACAAAAACACTGATTGCCTTCATCATCATTCACTTTAGTTCTGCCACATATCAGAATCTTTTATCTTGCGCCTTATGTAGAATTTCCAGGTGCCAACTGGAAATTCCAACAAGAAAATATTCCAACCCATTGGGTACAAAGCACAACACAGTGATTTCAGAATGACAACACTGACATTATAATTTGGCCAGCACAAACTCCTGACATCAGTGCAATTGAAAATCTGTAGAGTATTCTTGCTTGTAAGATTTTCTTAGTTAGGAACCAATAACATTCAACCCAAAGATTGGAAAGGTCTGTACAATATAAATAGGCTTCAACAAACAATAATCATTTGTGTAGATAGACACCTTAACAGAATGCATTTTTCAACTCATTTATTCCCAGTGAAGTATTAGAAATTTATATAAATGAAGATTGCTTTCCCATTCGGTGACTGGTTTTATAATTAGCATATGAATACAAAAACTCATGATATGGTGCCAAATCAACAAAATTCAACCTTCATAAGTTGAAAGTTAAAAGGAGATAAATTTTCTTGATAACAAGTGTGGTGCATATGCACCACACACACACACACACACACACACACACACACACACACACATATATATATATATATATTTATTTGAAAATTATAACATAAATATGTTATAAAATCACTACAAAAATACCCATTTTGTTTCAACATTTCTGGTGTCTTATCAATTGATGGTGTTGAATGTATAATAAAAGCTTTTAAGAGGTTCAAATTAATCAAACACCCCTCCCTAGGGGAAACGCTGTTGCATAAGCTGGAATGATGGATCAAAATACTAATATATGAGAATTCAAAAAACTTGACAACAAACTTTGGTTATAATAATTATTTAATGCTTTAATATTAGGGTTAGACTAAAATAGAATTCATTCTAACTAATAAATATTAAATTATACTATAAAATTCAAAATTCAAAATTACCAATTTTTAATTTTAAATTTAATCTATAAGTTTAAAATTATAAAATTATTTAAAGAAGAAACTGAGGAAGAAAAAAATATATGTTTTTCTATTTATTTTGTTTTTATTGAAATTAAGTTGGAATAAACATTAAGATCTAATGCTGCTCTGAACTTTGTTACAACTTAGATACATCTGGAGTGAAGACATGGGCAGTGTAGGATGAAATCTTGCAAAAGACAATACATCTACAATCAGATTATAATACAGAAACACGCAGACATATTTGGATATATAAACATGCAAAAAAGCAATGAAACAGGAAATATGTTCACGACCACTTAAAAAAAACCCTGGCAATATACACACACAATGAAAGGCACACACAAGTGACCATACACACACACATCAACAAAGACGTGCACATACACACATATACACCCACCAAGAAATATTCAATTTTAGAAGTTTTATTAAACGAATTCTACTATCCTATTAAAATATAACTTAAACAAAAGATAAGATATATAGATAAAAATGGTTGAATAGATAAAGTTAATCATGGGCAGAACAGAAAAACAAACATTCATTAATGAACAACATAAGAAAAAAAAACATTAAAACATACAGACATGGACAGAAAAATAGATATACACGCATAAAAATAATACCATCTAAAATATAAAAAAGAAAACTCTCAAACACACAAATATATATAAATATCTCATATACACCTATATACACACTAGTACACATACACGAGTACAAATATATAACAATATGTGAAAGAAAATAAAAAAATACATATAGACCTATGTGTACACACATACTTCACTACAGACAGAAACACAAAAAAGCATACCTACACACAAACATATACACACACATATACCCATATACATATATATATACCCATATGTACACATACACAAACATGCACACATACCTATGCGCATATGCATATGAATATATACACACACAGAAACAAACATAAATATATCAATACACACAGCAATGTAAAAAAGTAAACAAACCAAATATACATATATATACATATATACACACAAACAGAAACACACAAACATACATATACACACATATGCAAATACAAACACACACATATATATATAAACACATACATACACAAACATACACACATATATATGTGTGTAATATATATATATATATATATATATATATATATATATATATATATATACATACACATATACACATAAATACACACACTCACATATATATATATATATATATATATATACATACACATATACACATAAATACACACACACACACACACACATATATATATATATATATATATATATATATATATATATATATATATATATATACATGCATACACATATACATACATAAACCTACACATCTTACAATATCATCTTAGTGACGATGAAGAACTGTAAAGTCCATACATGATGAAAATGTAACGAGACACAACTGTTCATTATTAAGTCTACAAACAATTATATAACCATTGTCAAACAAAAGTAAATTTTAGTTAGCACTGATGATAAATTCCAAGACACTAAGATATACAGATATATATACGAAGACACACACATACACATACACACATATATATATATATATATACAAACATATAACTATAAGTACAGATATACACACAAATACACAAACACACACATATTCAACTATATATATATATATATACCCCTACATACATACACATAAACATATACATACATACAGAAGTACATGTGAATAAAAATATATACATACACACACATACCGACACGCACACATACACACACACACACACACACACATATATATATATGTATATATATATATATATATATATATATTTCATAAAATCATATACATATATATATATACACCCATCAGTAAAAACATACGTCCACGTGCAGACACAAACAACACAACACATACACCAACACACACCCACATCAACAGGAGGACCATCAGGTAATAAAAGTAATAACTTACTAAACTTACAGTAACATAGCCTTATCAATGAAAGTATTACTACCCCTATAGTAAGTTAAATTTATAATGATGTTTACAGTTAACAGTGAGTTCATTTCTTTGATTTAAGAGACGGGTCTAGTTTTTAAATCTAATTATTTCAAATTTTTTGTTAAGACATAGATAACAAGGGGCATATAAGGAATTACATGCTCGAGGTTTCTTGATTAATTTCCATTTAACAGTAAGTGTCTTATTCTTCTTTAAACTCCCAAAATACTTGGATAATGAAGACTTGTACTTATAATTACTACTATTGAAAGATTGCATATGTCCCTGCCAATGTTCTTTGAATGAATTCATAGTGCTACCAACATAAAATTTTTGATATTAGGGCTTTCTAGTGTAGAGATTGTACTAAGATAAACTAGAGAACTAGTCAAACAATTATTCTGCAATGGACAATTATTTGGATTCCTACAATTGCACAAGTTGTTATTCGTGTCATTATACTTACTTGTACTACTTGCAACATGGTGAGTAGTCTTTTAAGTCCCTATACTTGTTAAAGACTCTGTTGTTATGTTTCTTAATTATTTTCTCTAGGTTATCTGCACAACTATACCTTAATTTAGGGGCATTATGATTGAATATTTTACTGAGTGGGTTAGTTTCAGGGTCGGGGAAATGTTTCTTGATGAGGTTTAGAAATTTATGTCCCAGTTTAGTTTTAACCATTAGATTGAAAGGAGGAAAAATCAAATGATCTTCCTAGATCTTCTTTTCTTATTATGGTCATAATTAACAGGGTTTCTATATCGAATAGTGGTGCACTTGTATTCTCTATTTCTAAGGGCAGAATTGTAAAATTCACAATGTTTATTAAAAACCTCTTTATTAGAAGAGTTAGTACTAATCCTAAATTCAATGGAGGAGGTTATGTGCTTGATAACCGAAGTGGGGTGGTTGGAATTGGGATGTACATATACTGGGTTAGAATTAACCTTCACACAAGGTTGGAAAGAGCTGCTAGTAAGGTCTAGGGTGACATCCAGAAAATCTACCTGTTTAATGTTAGTTGTAACTGTAGTCCTAAGACCTAAATCCTTAAATTCTCTATTCATCATTTTTCTAATACGATCTACCTTAATTTTAGTAGAGTTTTTAACAACTAATAATCCATCATCTCTATATAATATCACACTATCAGAATCTAGACATTCAAAGGCACTTAAATTGTATAAAAGGAATAATCCCACCAAGTTAGAGGCTTCTGCAGAATCCAAAGAACCCATTGAAATGTCAAAATTATCACTGCAAGACTTTTTAGTTCACTGTTCTTCATTGTAGACCAGAACAGAATTTTGGCATTTCATAATTATATCCACTTCATGCTCAGAAATATTGGAGTATTGCTGAGCAAACTCCAAGTCCAAAGTGAACAGATCTTTAGATATGGAGGGATAATAATCAGTAATGTTGAGCTGTATGAAAAGTGTAGTTGTTCTTATTTTGGATGCTAGTAAACCAGTTTATAAAAATGTTAGGGTACCATTTTTTTTATATATATCTTCAGTTCAGTACTACACTAAAAACACACCTAAGTACTGACAGTCAAAGTGATCACCTCCACCTCCCCAGTCATATACAATTAAAGGTAAATTTAAAAGTTACAGAAATTCAAAGCACTTCTTATGCTACAATACAATAAATTCCAGACTGACTAAATTTGTAAACAAACATATTCAACTGTAGTTCAGCTTTGTAAGAAGGTTTGGACCCTTGAAGTAAAACTCGTTAAGGAAAGAATCAGCAACAGAACAAAAGAAGTCATTGCAAAGGAAGAGAAACAAGAAAAAAAAGGATGTAGATGACATGAAATTCTTAATCCCTTGAGAGATTATGTAGATTATAGCAAGAAATTGCACAGAATATATAATGTTAAACAAAAACATTTGAAATAAATGCAAGCATGCAAAAAATGAATGACTCAATGAAAAGAGATTGAGATAGAGATTGAAAAATTGCAAAAATAGATGTAGGTATACGTAGAAAGATAAAAGAAATAGCAGGGCATAAAATGTGTATTTGTGAAGATGAATAAAATCTAAAAAGGACACTCATAATGGAAAAAGAAGATGTAACATATACATTAGAATCACACTTCCATGAAGGTAGAAGAAAAAAAGATAATAATTTAGTACTGACATGATGTAAAGGAACAAAGCAACAGAACCAGATGAGATTAGAATCAAGATGCTGATGCCATCAGATGATTTTTAGATTGATAAAACTACTAAAGTGATAAAGGAAATATACAATAATGATTAAATGATGCAGGACCTCAGTAGATCAATCTTCATAGTAGTGCCAAAGAAACTAGGTACATATAAATATGAATTCCATTAGACAATGAGTCATATTACTAAATTAATCATTAGCATTCTAATGAATGCATCTTATTGCAGAATTAGACTGGAAATAAGCCAAGAAAAAGTGTAGCTTCTTTCAAGACACTCAAACACAAAATGAAAGTTTTATTATAGGAATACTATCAAAGTGAGCAATATAAATGCAGAAAGATCTATACCTATATTTCATAGTTTACAGAAAGGCATTTGATTGGGTATGGCATGAAGAGCTACTTGAAATATTAGAAAGGCTTAATTTACAGAGAAAAGTAATTCAAGTATTTCGTAATCTCTATTAGAAACAAACAGGTAACAAACAAGTTTAGTAAATATACAAAAATAAAATGAAATTTTAGACTTATGTACCAGGTTAATATTTCATTAAAAGTATTCTTGTAGTCTTAAAATATAATTCTTATGTGTACATCACAAGAAATGTAAAAATGAAAAAGTAAATGTTACTTACCTATCACAAACCATGTATGAAGAATTGATACAAATCATAGATAAACATTTGCAACATGAAATTGTGAATCAAATTAGCAACCTAGACACCAAATACTATTCTTTTATCATTGACTCTACACCTGACATGGCACATGTTGACCAACAGGTAACTGAAGTCTGATACTGTTATAATTATAACACCCAATGAGAGATTTTTAACATTTCTACCAATAGAAAAACATTCATCTATGACCTTCTTCAACAAAATATAACAAATCCTGGGTGAACATAAACTTTCACTTGAAAATACCTATGGTCAATGCTATGATAATGTATCTAGCATAAAGGGCTTCTATAAAAACATTAACAGGTATTTAATATATTTTCTCTTTATATGTTATTTTTATAGATATAATTTATTTAAGTAAATGCTCTATTTTTTTTTTTTAAACAGTATTATTTACATTTACTGGCCTGACTGTTTGAGAAATTTTGTAGGAAATAGGTGCTCTCCAACAGGAACTGAACCTGTAACCCTTATAGGAACCATCATATAGCCTGATGAGCTGTTACCATTCAGCTACTGAGGAGCGTCTGGTTAGCAAAGTTTGAATTAGGTGTGTGTTTATAAACATTAATTCAGATTTTGCTTCTCTGTAGCTGAATGTGTAACACTATGTCAAGTTATATGATGGTTACCATAAGTGTTACAGGTTCAGTTCCTGTTGGAGAGTGCCTATTTTCTATGAAATTTCTTGAAAATTCAGGCCAGTAAATGTAATTAATACTATTTAACAGAGCATATACTTAAATAAATTATATTTATAAAAATAATGTATAAACAGAAAATATATTAAATAATTGTCAGACTTAATCCATTTCATAATATATTAACAGGTATTCAGACTATGTACCATGTACAGCCCTTTCACTCAATCTTATTGGCAGTGTCTACTGTGCATGAAGTTGTTGACTATTATGTTATTTTGCAGGAGCCCCTTTTTTATTTTCTGGATCTCCATGAAAATGGAGGATTTTAAACACACAGGGCAATCTAGATTTTTCTCTAAATAGCTTAAGTGTAACACCATGAAGCTGTTTATGCAATTAAAAATGGATATTTTACAAACTTTCAAATATATTTTTGAAAATTCAGGAGAGAAGCCTAAATGTAAATGAGATGCAAAGAATTTATACCAAAGGTTGATCAAGTTGGAATATTCTATTTTAACAGTAGTTTTGGGAAGAAAGAAGAAGAAAGTAAGAAATTCCAAACTCCTGGCTTTGATTTATTGGAAGGTTATCTTCTGCTATCATTATTACTTTCATTTGTTAAGGAACTCCAAGAAAATTCAGCTGACAGGATTGTACACTATAAATCAGAAACAAAAGGTTTATGTGAAGATATCATTTCAAGTATTGCTGATACTTCCAAATGCATTATTACAAAAAAATTTTCATATGAAGCAAGTGATATGGCTTATCTGAGAAGGGCTGACAAATCTAGGATAAAAATTCAAAATCAGCTCTATGACTGAAATCCAGTTATGCAAGAGGATTGAGCCTAAGAGTAGATTGCAAAAAGGTCCAATTTCCTCTAAAAACTGATGAACAATTCTGAAATTAATGAGGACAGTATTAAACTTATAATATCACTTTACAAAGATGATATTGACCACATATAAGTAAACTTTTTCACCTTATTTGCGAGTAACACCTAATTGAAGTGTTACCTAATATTGCTACTGCACTTAATTTGTACTTGACAATGCCTATTCCAATCTGTGAAGCAGAAAGGAATTTTTGAAAGCTTTCCTTTATAAAGAGCAACTTTCAGTCTACTATAACTGAATAGTGCTTAAATTCTTTATGCATATTGTCTCTAGAAAATGTCACTGTAAGGAAACTCTTATATGAAAAATATATATATGAATATGTTTCTAGAAAAAAAAAAGAGAAAAGTATTTTGTAAAATGTGTTTCATGTATTATATATTATCATATGTGTCAAAATAACATTTTATTTTAACTGTGGTCTTGTTATCTTTTTCATTATTTTATGACATATCATGCATGTATATAATGTTTCCCTAATTTTCATCTCTTGCAACACAAAAACTATAAGACATAGCTGAGAAAATATTTGTTCCCACTAGTGATTTTGACATGTGAGATAATCCAGTACAGCAATTTTTAACTTGATTAAATTTTTTAAAATTGTGGTAATCACTTATAAAACAACCACATTGAAGAAGATAATAGTGGTTACCCAGGCATTGTTGCTAGTGGAAAGAGACTTGCTGTATGGTCCTTTTTTAAGGACTCCACCCACCACACCATTCTCTGTCATCGAGGTCATTGCATTACAAGGACCTTTGGATGTTGTCATATTGTTGCTGGTTGTGAAGGGACACCAATATGTATTCATGGTTCAGAGTCCCAAAAATGTAGGTACACCACTGAATTTACATATGCATGCAAATATATTAATTTCACATATCTATACTTACACATTAATATAACAATGTGAACTCACATTATCCCACCAGATAAACTACCTGAATGCTAGTGAAAATAAGAAGAAAAGGTTTTGTCTTTTTAATTTAATGTTTATTTATTAAAAAATAAAATCTTTTATTAATGTTCTGACATATCTTATTCCACTTGATAAATCTTGCTTGTCAGTTTATAATTGTTTTGAATAGTTCAAAAATAAAGGCAAGTGTACACCTAACAATTATATTTATGCATGCATCTACATACAAATAAACATATTTCTAAAGAATTAATGAATTTTAATTTTTAATCTGATGTTTTTTATTACTTCAAACATTATTTTTAGTGGACACACATATCTGAGTAGACGCTCCATTTTTGTTCTCCGTCTTTTTTTAACAATGTTTAATTTTAAATAATGATCTGATCACCCCAGAAAACCTAAAAAAGAAAATGAGGGTACATTTTCTTTATTGTGCACAGGCTGGTAGATATTATTATTAGATTTCTCTTTCTATTCAGTAATTCTTTTTTAGGGAAAATATACAGTATAATTTCCATCATCAATAAAAGTAGAAGGAAATATCTTTACAGAATTTACTGTTTCACTTCTTGAACTAGCTGAAATCAATTGGTTATAGTCCTTCACTGTAAATAGCAAGAAACGGTGGTTGATAAAAAATTGACTTACATCAAGTTAAGCACACATTCAGTTATATACTCACTTTTTTTATATTTTATTATTATCCTTTTATTATCTTTCTTGAAACTTGAGCCCAGCATTCTGTTCTGTAAGACTTTGTTAATTGTGATTGGCTAATTAACATTTACTTGTTTAGAAACAAAAACTACATGTCGTTTCAACTGAAATTAAGTTAGTGTTAAGGATCAATCACTGGCTATCAGCTGTGTCTCAAAATTCAGATGGCTGTTCTTGGCAGGCATCCGTTTAGGCTCTCAATTGACAATAATTGCCTGGGACAAAATAGCATACAAACTGTAAGCATTAGAAATAAACAAAATGTATTTTGTTACCCCGCAAAACAACCAGTATTCCATTTTCAAATGTTGATTTGCAAAAATATTTGGCCTTAAAATGGCTTCTAACTGCTTATAAACATTAATAGAAATATGAAGTGAAATTGTCAACTTGTAATTTTTTATAAATAAAATATATCCAACTTTTTGTCTTCCCTGTTAAAGCTGATAAAAGTATATTGAATCTTTTTATGTATGAATATTTTAATTCTAGAACTGTCATAAAATAATTTAATAATACTATTTTATATTCATTTTGTACTGCAAAGAAAAAGAGATGAAATGTTTAAGCTTGGAGTGAAGCTTTATTTAAGGTAACTTGACTAATGTCCATAAGTAGTTTGTTGACTGCCCAATGATCCAAATCAGACAGTGTAAATACGTTTTCTGCACATTGACTCCATGCATACAAAACCAAAACCAAATTAATAATTATTTACATTGTTTGCCCTATTCATGATGTTTCAGACATTGTACACTCTGGCCTACTTAAGGTGATTAGAATTTCAAACTGAACACTTTATATCATCCACAGGTTAGACTGTTCTAGTTCCACATGCCATGCCTCTTCTGGATATGTCAGTTTTAGTTTCAGTTATTTCACTTTAACTCAACCATCCAAGTTATTTGTTCACCTTTGCTTTAGTCAGGTATTGAACCCATAACTCTTTGGGTAAACTCACTGGATTACTGACACTTTTATCCACTGGGCCATGAGTCATTGAGGACATCAGCATATGAATTTCTGAAATGTTGTGAATAGAGCAACAAAGAAAAAAACAAAAGTCTGAAAAATTTAAATTTAAATAATGAAAATAATTACAATACCTCAGCACAAAAATATAGACAAAATTAATAATGTCATGACCAGTCAGAGCCACTCCCACTCATAAACAACAACATTCATTTTGTGCCAACTAAAAATATATATCCAAATTCAGACAGACAAAACCCTAAACCTAACTCTAATGATAACACTAACCCTAAACCTAACAATAACCCTAAAATTAACCTTAACCCTAAACCTAAATCTAACCCTAAACCTAGCACTAGCCCTAACATGCTGAGAGAGAGAGAGAGAGACAAATAATCTCAACACTGATGATATAAGAGAGAGATGTCATCAACAATGATCACCAACAAATGTCCATTTCATTTCTGGTGTCACCACTCTGCTGCTTAAACTGAACCCTAACACTAATCCTAATGCTAATCCTAATGCTAACCTTTATTCTAACCATAACCCTGACCCTCATCCCTAACCCTAACACTACTGATAACCCTAACAATAAACCTAACCATAACACTAAACCTAAGCCTAACCATAATATTAACACTAACCCTAAACGTAACCACATACTTCACCCTAACTCAAACCCTAACTCTAAACCCAACCCTAACCCTGACATGCTGAGATAGAGAGACACAACATAGTTTAGATTCTGATGTCAACACCAATGATCTGAGAGTAAGATGCAACCAATGATGACAACACAAAATGTCCATTTCATTTGTAATTTCACCATTTATTCTCCCTCTTGCCTAACTCTAAGCATAAACTAAACTTATCCCTAACTCTTACCCTAACCCTAACCCTAAATCTAAAAATCTAACCCTAACCCTAACCCTAACATGCTGAGAGACAGAGACACAACAAAGATAAGCATCTGATGTCAACATTGAAAATCTGGGAGAGAGATGCCACCAACGATGATGACCACCAACAAATGTCCAGTTCATTTCTAATTTCACCATTCTTTCTCTTTGTTGCCTAACCCTAACCCTAACAATAACCCTAATGCTAACACTAACTCTGACAATAACCGTAACCGTAACCATAAAGCTAACACCTAAACCTAACCCTAACTCTAATCCTAACCTTAAATCTAACACTAACAGTAACTCTAAACATAAGCATAAAACTAACCATATAAATAACCCTTACTCTGACCCTAACCCTAACCAGAAATGCTGAGAGAGTGACACAACACAGATCAGCATCTGATGTTAACACCAACAATCTGACATGCCACCAACATTGACAATAACCACCAAATCAATTTTCTACTAATTTTACCAATCTTTCTTCCTTTTGCCTAACCCTGACCCTATCTGTAACCTTAGCCCTAACCCTGACCCTAACTCTAACCTTAACCCTAACCCTGACATGCTGAGAGAAACATACAAATCAGCATGTAATGTCAACACCAACAATCTGAGAGAGATGCCACTAATGATGATAAGCCCCACTAATCTCCCTATTGTCTAACCCTAATACCAACCCTAACCATAACCATAAACCTTGACCTAACCCTAATCATAACCTTAAATATAACCCTAACCCTAACCCTAACCCTAACACTGACATGCTGACAGTGAGAGACACAACAGAGATTTGCTGTTAACAGTGATAATGTGAGAGAGAGAGATGCCACTAACAATGACAAACACCACCAAATGTCTGGTTCACTTCTAATTTCACCACTATTTCTTCCTGTTGCTTAACCTTAATCCTAAATGTTAAGCCTAACCCTAGCCCTAACCATAACTCCGACATGCTGAGAGAGAGAGAGAGAGAGAGAGAGAGAGAGAGTCACGACACAGATGAGCATCTGCTGTCAACACCGATAGTGAGAGATGCCACCAACGATGACAACCGCCAACAAATGTCAATTTTGCTTCTAATTTTACCACTATTTCTCCCTGTTGCCCAACCTTAACCCAACAGCAACAGATAGAAGTTACCATTCTTAGTAAACTATTATTTACCCGCACTCAATGTTGTCTTTTGTTTGACACTTGACAAGGCGGAGAAGGAATTTACCTCCACAACAGTAACAAGTTTCTGTCTTGCTGATTACCCGTTTCTGCCTCCACAATAGGTTCAACCATTTCTTTTATAGATAAGTAGTTCAATGGGGGAGATAACCATAGTTACCATCACCATACAAACAATAAGAATTTCATTCTGATGAGAAGAATTGTCTAGCACGACACAGCAAACCAACTTTTTAGCTGTAGAGTTAGCAGATTAAACTCCAAGAGAGCAAAACTCATTGCCTTTTTGGGTTAATGTTTTCCACTGACATGAAGTGTAGTAATTATAATGAATAATCAGCATGGTTGAGGCTTTAGCTGATGGAAGGCAAGAATGGTTATTTTAATATTTTTTTCTTAAGATGTTCAAATACTAATGAAATATTCTTTCTTCTTACCAATGGAATATGAAGGGAAAGAGGGTGATTAGAACCTGTGTATTTTGCAGGGCATGTCTGTAAAGGTCTGAACTAGTGGAACTAAGTAATGTAACTGATCTGAACATTTGCAGTGAAAATAGTAATAGAGTAGACATAGGCTTGTAATGTTTTGGTCTGTGGAAAAAGGGCTGTAGTGTGAAAAGTACTTCATCATCCCCAAAACTGGTCTTGGACTCTATTAAGTCTAGAAAGTGAGGATTAGGCAGCTCCAGCCCAAATATGGTAGCAATACTTCATTTTTGTTCTGATCTGACTTTTGCAAAGGCAGGAAAAGTCAGATACTTGCATTCTGGAGCAGCACAGCTAAAAAAACATTTTGCCAGCATCTTTAGTAATGGGTCATATATATGAGTTCTACTTGATATCTGGGGTAAACTTGAGTCCCAATAGTTGTTCCAGTCTTGGAGTTTCGTTGAGAGCACAATTTTTTATCTGGACTGGGGAAAATACAATGTCTGCTCAATGATAATGGAACACTAATAGCTTGGTTTTTAAGGTATTGAATGTTAAAAGCTAGTTTTTCCTCAATGAGTTGTTTGATGCAGATCAGCGGAAAGAGCAGGTGTCAGGCTTTCATTAAGTAGATTTTTGAAGGTTCAGTTATAAACTGTGGTGTCATTTGCATGGATATTTACTAATGATTTGTGAATATTTGCTTGTTAAGAGAGCTTTGGGGGAGGCCTGTATTGATTTCATAAGCTGCAGAATACTGTCAGTTAATGATGACCTTCATGGACCTACCCAGTAGGAAGGATTTGATAATTGTGTAGACTATTCTATCAGAGATGCAATAGCTGGAGAGTTTGTAGCAACCTCTTATGTTACACTTTGTTATAGGCCTTTGAGATATCAATGGTGGTCACATGAGTTTATTATCAAATATTTCTCTGATTCTGTGTGTAATAAGAGTTAGGACATCTAGAGGAGCAAAATTCATACTGTTTGTAACTTCAGAGTCTATTTCTGTTGAATTTATCAACAACCTTTTTGATAGGTGACTCAAGGAGTTTGCTTATGACACTAAGGAAGCTAATGGGGAATACTGCAATGAGGATGAGTGGTCACTTGCATTTTTGAAAACAGGTCATACAGGTGAAATCTTCTATAGGCCTGGAAAACATTTTTCTACAAGCACTAGTTAAACAACTTGAAAAAGATGATTCTTAAAAAAATCTTAGCAGAAAAAATTCTGGTCTAAAGTTCTTGAAAACAATGACTGAAATTTTGTCTGGGCCAGAAACCTTTTGTAGAATCAAGGCTTTTCATTGTTCTGGAAACTTTTAAAGCTGAGCTAGAGAAATCACAAATTTCGTGTTTCATAAGAGGTAAGAAGTCATGTAGGGTGTGGCCTTTACCATCTAATGTGTAGTTAGACACAAAGCTCATTGTAAATAGCTTAGCCTTATTTGACAAAGATGTAATAACCCCAGGGCCATTTATAATAAGAGGCACTGACAGATTAAGAATCATTTTACAGAACTTGTGAGAACAAAGTCTTGTTTACAACTTTATCTTGGATAACTGCACATAGCTTCTCTTTGAATTTTCCAGAATTCCCTTTCATTGATTGTGAGCCATTCCACTTTACCATTCCCTGTGATAAAGATGGTAGTAATGGTTAAAACACATTTCAGCATGAACAAAGGTTGGCTATTTGATCTTTGCTGTGGAACAAAACTTTCCATACCAAAAAGAACCAACTTGAAAATTAGGGAGGCTGTTCTGGGAGCTCTATTTTTAAAGAATACTGAGAGAGGTGCTTCTGCACTGTAAGAATTGTAGCAATCCCAGTCAGCTTTTGAGTATCAAATAATGATTTTGATTTGGCATCAATCTTGAAACAAATCAGTGTGTCTTCTGAAGAGCTCAAACATGGTAATATTTCAGCAGAACATTTGTCAGGACGGCAGGTGAGAAAGAGGTTAAGGAGTTTTGCATGATGTCCAATTATGACAATCTAAGAATGAGATAAATACAGGCATACCACCTGAAGTGACCCTGTCTTGTCTACACAGAAAATCAAGCCGCAGAACTTCTTCAGTCAAAATCATCAAGCCTAAGTGGCATGCCCAGGCACCAAAACAAGCTTACTTGCAAATGAGGATGAAAAAACATACAGGAAAAGAATGGATACAAAAGCTACTCAAAGATGAATTGACATTCTCTACCACCATTACATTCCGTTTGTTGATATTTTTATTTCTATAAAATACTTACACACAAATAGACATGTATAATGCACAATAGGCTTTATATATATATATATATATATATATATATATATATATATATATATATATATATAATTATTTATTTAAAAATATGATTCCAACTTGCTACATAAGAGGTCTCATGTTTCAAAACAAGAGCCAAAAACTTCAAAATAATATTTGAATTAACTTCAGTTAAAGTAGGCTCTGTTCCATCTTCAAGAGAAATTTTTTTGGGAATGATTTTATTTCTGAAATTTACGAGTTTTAATAGTATAGTCAGAATTGAAATCAAAAATTTCCATGGTAACATCAAGGGCGGATTGTTTAGAATCGGCAGGGGTGGGGTGTTAATAATTTGTATCAGTATAGAGTTACTTTCATAGATGCCGGGTCACGGTAAGGTGGGGGTGGCTAAATTTACGACGGAGGAAGTTTTCACATAGTCTGGCTTGAGCGTCTATGGAGATTTATTTATTTATTTTTATTTTATTCTTTTATTATATCTCTTTATGAAAGGGATTTGTGTATATAAAAAGGCCATAACGTTTGTTATTTGACGACTTCATAAAGGGTTATCATTTTTTGTAGGGTATCAAAACTATGTATATGGGCTATGGATTTTAAAATTTATTTTATTGTATGCGTGTTTTTAGCTAGTTATTTAGAGCGTAAGTTCGGTTGTGTTGGCAGAAAACCGTTAATTCTTGCCTGTTGTTTAATAGGTTTTTATTGTTTAGTAGTTTAATAATGTGTAGTTTCTCATGGAGGCACAAAGGGCATGGGTCATCCCAAGTTTTGCAAGTTCTAGTCCTGTTAATGATTTTCCATTTTACTTTAGGTGTCCTATTTTTTTCTTTCAGGTGCCAAAAATATTTAGATAGAGAGGTCTGATGTCTTAAGTTTATGTTGTTGAAGGAGCATTTATGCTGCCTCCATCTGGTTTTAAAGGCATTTTTTGTGGACCCAATGTATATCATATTATTGTTAGGGTTCTCCATGGATGATATAGTGCATTGGTATACCACAGATTTGATGCAGCACTTATTTTCTAATGGGCAGTCTACCGGGTTTCTACAATCACATAATTTTTCCCTATTATTATCTGCTTTAAGTGTAGAGTTATTAAAACTATTCAGGTAAGGGGGTTTGTTCAGGATTTTATTATTGTGTCTTCTTATTATACCTTCTAGGTTTTCAGTGCAGCTGTAACTCAATTTCAGTGTGTTCTTATTGAATATATTACTAAGCCTACTTTTGGTGGGGAAGTGTTTATCGATTAGAGCTAAGAATTTCTGTCCTAGTTTAATACTAACCATTTGGTTGAACGGAGGTGTATACCAAATGATGTTTCTTTTCCTGTTTTTTTCTTTTGGTTATTGCAATTGTCCCTATATTTAATGTTAGCATTTTTATAACCACTACTTTTTAGGGCAGTGTTATAGAAGTCGTTATGTTGGTGGAATATTTCTTTGTTAGCGGAGTTACTGCTAATTCTATTTTCTATTGATGAGGGTATATGTTTAATTGTGGATGGAGAGTGGTTTGACTTCGGGTGTATATATAAGGGGTTAGCATTTGGTTTTCTATAAGGTTGGTACGTGTTGCTCGGTAGGTCTAGGGTTACGTTGAGGAAGTTTACCTTTTTCAATTTAGAAGAGATTGTTATCTTTAAGTTTAGATTTTTAAATTCACTAAACATAATTTTTCGGACCATGAGCCTGTCATCTCTATACAGTCCAATGTCCTGGATATCAATCTCGCGGTGTGCCGTTAGGTTGTACAATATTAAAAGACCAACCAAGTCAGAAGACTCTGCAGAGTCTAATGATCCCATAGTGATGTCAAACAGGTTGTTATTGTTTTTGGAACTTTGGATCATTTACCAAACCAGTTGTTTTTGGAACTTTGGATCATTTACCAAACCAGTTTCTTTCCTATTTTCTACAATATTTTCACACACACACACACACACACACACATATATATATATATATATATATATATATATATATATATTACAAATTTGTGACTGGTAGGGATAATTCCAAAGAGGATATTAACCCAGAGAGAGCTCAATGTAAACTACAGAGCATTATAATAATAATAAAAAAATAATAATAATAATAATAATAATAATAATAATAATAATAATAAATCAAGGAGAAAACCATAAATATCCATTTCGGTTATAATTTATTTTGTGAATATTTCTATGTATTCATCTCTTCAGACCAAAAGTTATTAATAAAAGGGGATCCAGAGAACTTGTCTCCATTTATTAAGAACTTTTGGTCTGAAGAGATGAATATATAGAAATATTAAAGAAATAAATTATAACCGAAATGGATTTGTAAAGTTTCTTCTTGATTTTATATATATATATATATGTGTGTGTGTGTGTGTGTAGGCCATTAAATGACCCATGTTCTTTGTACATACATGAGAAACTATATATTACTAAGTTTATAAAAAATAAAAGTTTACTGAATCAGAGAAATTAATTAGTTATTTTTTGCCGTCATTGTCAAAAACTTTCCTTAAATAATATTTAAAAATTAAATTTAAAAAAAATGTGACCTGGTAATATACTTGCTTATACTTGATATGAAAAAATAATTTTATATACTGTAAGTAATTCTATTACATTTACTTGTTTTAAAAGAAATATAATCTATTAAAAATTAAAAGTGAAAATATTTTAAAATTGTAGTTAAATAAAACATATTCTAACCTAAACATCCCCAAAAAATCTTTAAGTATACAAATAGAAAAAATGCCGTAAGAATCTTTTGCTGTTAACAATAAGATTTAAAAAAAAAACCAGACGACATGCATTTAATGGATGTCATAATTTGTTGAAAAATACATCTTTATCCTACCTAAACATAACCCCTTTTTCGAATGTAACCAATAACTGATACAACAAAAGTTAATAAAAATGAACACACTACCACCCCTTGTCTGAATGATTGGATCTCTCTGTATCCTTGGAAACAGTGAATTATGAATTTTTCTGTGTCTTTAAAACTCAGTAAATTTAAAAAGAAGTTACTCCAAAATTCACTTGAAGATGAAATGGAACTAATGTTTTTAATTTAATTACAAAATTATATTCAAAGCTTTTAGCTTCCATTTTTGAAACATGTTTATTACTGTGTAGCAAAAAAAAAACATATTTTAAATCAGTTAATTTATGATATATATATATTTATGACTGGTTAAATCGAAGAAATTTTCATATATATATATATATATATATATATATATATATATATATATATATAGAAGAACAGAATCTCAGTTATTGAGTACCTCTGTTATCATATGATTCAATCGTCATTCATTTTTTGTCCATCTCCTCAGTTATCAAAGAAATTCTTCCACCATGAACCTGTACATTCCTGTTTGCTTGCTGGAGTGATGTGCAAAGTTTTGTTGAAAAATATTCCTCTAATAAAGCTGTGTCAAGCTGTGTCATAAACATGTTTAACGACAATGCCTAGTCACATTTCAGGCAAATTTTAAATCGGAGACAAAAGCAAATCTCATTGGACAAATTATTAGTGAAAAAAGTCAGTCATAAGTAGGTTCTCGTGGCACAAAGAGATAGAAAAGGGAAATAACCCCAGAAAAACACTTATGTGATGTTTTTATGGAGGGTCTCCATCCAAACAATATCTCCTCTTTTCCCTCCCCTTCTTTTATGTCTTCAATAAAAGTAAAGTTCATTTATTTGTCATTTATATTTATTTATTATTGTTTTCTGTATGCAAAACTATAGCTATTTTGTATGAAATGTATTTCTTGTTATTATTTTCATGTGTTTGGAACAGATCAATTGGATTTACATTATTAAGGGAATATGACATTGTTTTTTGTGCATTTCAGTTTTCAGCTAACTTTCTGGAATGGATTATGGCTAATAACCAAGGTTCCGTTGCATGAATGACAACCAATAAAAGCTTTATTTAATCTGAAGAAATACTTTGATTGACAAAACACATCACAATTTGAAAATTTTTCTATATCATATTCTCCCCCCACCATATATATATATATATATATATATATATATATATATATATATATATATATATATATATATATATATATATGGGTTATGTATTGCTCTAACCTTATGATAATATGAATTGTTATGAGAGAGTCTTCAGTTATTTCCCCTGTGGTTGAAATATTAAAGCAAAATTTTGAAAACTCCCTACTGAGGAAAAACTATATAAACAAATAATGTGTGTGTGTGTGAAAATTTAAATCACAGATGTGAAAAATGCTGCACATAAATATATAAAATAAGCCATTGAAACTCTGCTTTTTTCTAAATACAGAATATGATACTTTACTGACATTTTTATTAAGTCTAGCCTCAGCCATCTAATTCAGTTTTAAAAATAAAATAAAAAAATGCATTTTCTTTATACCTAAAACACTAAGAAGAGAATGAAATTACTTCAAAAAGTGTGAATGAGTTGCATCTAACTTTAAAACAGTTCTTAGCAAGGTGTTTAAGTTACCAGTTATATTCCCATGTTTCATCTAATATTATGTAAGCAAAAGCACACTTATATTCAGTTATGAAACTAAAAGAAAAGCTTCTTCAATGATAAAAGTCAAAATAAGAATAAGGCCATTTTAAATAAAGTTTTTCTTTCCAACTATAGGATCATATTGTTTACTGATTAATTTTTTTCAGTAGCATCTATCTCTGTATGCTGGATGCTTGCTCTGGCAAGGTTCATCTTGGTTGCGGTAACCTGACTGGCACTGTTCTCTTCCTCCAGTTTGGGCATTGAGATCATGTAGAATGTCTATTCTGCCATTATGATCTTCTGGGTTTGGTCACATTGTCTGGTCGTTCCTCTTCAACTTTACTGCCATGAGTAGCCCTACAGGTGTTGGAACTTCAGACAGCTTCACTCTGGGGATCACTGGGGCAAGTCCTCTATCATGACAAGGAATGTCTTTTATACTGGATGTTGGAGTGAGCAGTTTGAATAGTCTGTTATCAAATCTACCACTTTGACTCATTAATATTTTAATGACAATAATAGAAAACAATAGAAATGAATCAATATATACTAAAAGAATAAAACTAAAAGTATAAAATTATCATTAAATATATGAGAACATTTTTTTATTATTGTTTTTGCTAAAAATAAATATTTGAGAGATAAATAATAAAGGAAGAAATTCACTACTGAACAAAAAAGAACATTATGACTTGAAATGTTTTACAAATTTTAAAATACTGTTCATAAAAAAATCATGTTACATTACTATAATCAATAAATAATAAAAGAACAAAAGAATAAAATTATTGGCAAATGTTGTTAAAATATTTGAATGAGAAATAATAGTTTACATTATTTTCATTATCCAGTCTATTATCTTCATCTTCATTGCCATATTCACAAAGTTTTGGCTTTTATATGCTCTGGCCTTCTTCAGATGATTGGAATTTCATCCACTGGGTTAGATTGTTCCACCCTAGTTCCATGTGCCATCTCAACTCTACTCTCCAAGTTTTTGGTTCAACACTGCTGTAGGACACATGGCCCAGTAGATAAAGGCATTAGTTAGATCCAGTGAGTTGTGAGTTCAATACCAGGCTACATCAGTGGTGAACCAAAAAAATTGCACAGTTGAGTTAAAGGGAAATAACTGAGACATGTGGAAGAGACATGGCATGTGGAACTAGAACAATCTACCCTGGTGGATGAAATAAAGGTTTTGGTTCAAAATTCAAATGACCTGAAGAAGGCCAGAGTGTACAATGGCCAAAATGTTGTGAATATGTCAATGAAAACAGTCTGAATAATGTAAATAATGTGAAGAATCATAATACTCGATCTCAGAGATATAGACAGATATTGATAAATGATAGGTTAAGAAATTGTCAATCAATAGTCAATGATAAACAAAACAGGCATTATGATTCAAAATGCATTTCCTACAATTAAATCAAAAATATGTCCTCTTTCATAGAAAAAGAAAAATGTTACACTTAAATATAAATATGGAATTATTCATTCCAGTGTATAAGTAATTTGACAAATACAATGCATTAAATCCTCCTAGTATAATAATTCTTAAGTAAGTAAACCTGCTAAAACATTTATCTTACAAATAAAACAGAAAAAAGAATTGACATATCAACTTAAAATTGTATTATAGAATATAAATGCCTATATTTTACAGCTAATAAATGAAGCCCAAACAAGTAAGAGATATCTTTAAATAAATCTTACTAAATTCAGTAGATATGAAAAACTATTTTTCAATTCTGTGCAAAAACAGCTTCAAAATTAAATAATTATTTTCTGGAACCTGATTGGATATGACAAATCATGTGATGTGCTCTGTATGATGTTCACACAGTAGAATTCCAAATGACCTGGAAATAGGTCATGTCTTGGGTTACTGAGTATGTTCCTGTGCAAAACTCAGATAGGATTCATGAGCCGATCACCAACTTGCCATACGCCATAAAAGCAGTTTGTCAGCCACAGTCAGAATCAGATCTAAAATGGAACAGTCGGTAACCAGATATACAATGACACAAGCAGTGAAGGACAGTTGATAAAGACAGTCAGCGAACAAATCCAGCCCCAAACACAAGTGTGGATAAATGCAAAAAAAGGAATGATAATTTTGAAAATGTAAGTTTCCTTTGGGTTCCAAAACTCAATTTGTTAATTTGAATGAAGGAAAATATAACAGGTATGGAATGTGTGTATGTGCACTTAGTCATTGGAGTTCATTTGGTTATCTAAATCTTCAGGCAACAAATATGCTCCTATCAAGAAGTGAGGTTAAAAGGTTACTGGACAGTGTTGAACAAAGCTTCCTGACACTTTTTCTGAAAAAAAAAAAAAACAAAAACAGAAAAGCAAGAAAAGAAAGAAATAGAGACATACTATGCTGAGAACTGTCAGGCAAAGCTAGTTGATCTTATTTTGAAATTCTTAGCCAGATAAAACCAAAATTCCTACTGCAATTTGTTTAGGGGGAGGATGAAGAACCTAATATTGTAAAGATATTTTCCAACAGGTGTGAATTGACCCAACGCACTCTACCCTTCTCCAGATAAATGTTAATTTTTATGTAAACAGCTAATAGCAATCATCCAGGGATAGTTATTGTGAGAGATGTAGAGATTGCAGTTTCATCAAGAACAGAACAGAACCTCAGCTGCCCAACTCAGCTCAAACCAGAATGTCTACTGATTGCTAATTTTAGGCTGTTTCTCTAGTGAATGAACTTACAATAACTTGGAAAGTTTGACAACATTTTCTTTTTTTTCTTTTTTGTGGATCTGAAAAGGAACTCATACCAAAGAAATTAATTGTTAATATTTTTTTTTGTTTGAACTTTCTCCAAGCATTTTTTTTTATTAACCTTTGTAAAAGATTATTACTGTAATATCTGAAGGAAAATAACACTTCAGGTTTTCTTTTATCATCAAATCCTGTCAAATCATCAAATTTCTTTCTTGATTTCAAGATCTGAAGAAATCTGACACGATTTTCATAGACAAGCCATTAAAATTTACCATGGTGCAATCTTGTTACTTTTAGTAGCAAATTGTGATACACAAAGTACTTAACTTTTTGTGATCCATCAGACCCAACTTTGTCATTCAGAGGATCACTTTGGCCAGGGATCAAGGGACAGTTCTACCTTATGCCAGATTGCTATTAGTGAAGTGACAAGATGGTATTCAGCTATATCTGGGACTTGGTCAGCTTAAGGTCACTGTGTAAGTCAACAATGATTTTTCTACATACAATGCCATGACAAAAGTAAGTCTTGTATCAGTTCTCTTTCAGTGAACTGTATTTTTAAAATTACTGCTATCGCTGCAATCAGCCAGCAGTCTCATACATATTTCATTAGCATGTGCTTCACATACACACACACATATGCGCGCGTGCACACACACTCACACACACACACATATTGGTGTATATATCATTTTGAACATTGCAGACTCACTTGCAACAAAATAACTTCACTTACAACAAATCCCTTTGAACTTTGAAGACTTGTGACAAAATCATTTCAAACAACTGAACTATTGGTCTCTTCATGGCCACAACAATTGATTTTTAATATGTAAGTACATGTATCTAGCTGTATAAATGTTACTATCATATTTAGTTTGGTCTTCTTCCTTTTATGCAAAGATCATTTGTTTGGAAAGTTTATCATTTTGTGTTGTAATTTGTGGACATGACACTTGGGTTTTATTTTTCCTCTTAAAATCTGAGTAGAATGACCCCACAATATGCATTTTATTTTTCATAATTAAATATTGTAAATGAATAATAATATAACAAAATGATAATACAATAAACAAAGAAAAATATAAGAATAAAAATTGGATAATTAAAAACTTTTCTTTTTTTAAAATAATACATTGTACAATGAAAAAACATTTCTGTTCACTCTGATATCAGAGTCTACATATAAGCACTGCACTAAACTACAATCAACCATAATTTAATTCAAGGTTGGTTTTAAGTGTAACTTTCATAATGAATTTACATATACATATGAGTTTATTCACTTCATATATACATATTTATATTTAACTTTGAAGTTTTGGTCTTTAAAGTGATATTAAAAACTTTGCAGATGGCTGATGAAAAATCTGAAGAATGATGTTGAATTAATAAGATAAGATGAAATGTCCTAATGATTAAAACAATTTAAAAATCAGTTCCTAACTTGTGGGGAAAATCCTCATTTTAAAATTTTAATTAACAAATGAAGTAGTTATAGATACACATTGATTGATTCAAAGTATCAATTACATAGACATTTGAATGAGATGCCAAGTGCTATAGAAAGAGTTGTTTTTTGTGTCAGGTATACACCAATAATCAGACTTTGTGTGTGTGTGTGTGAGAGAGAGAGAGAGAGTGAAAGAGAAAGTCACAGAGTGGGGAAAGAAACAATATTTATTTTATAGACATGTGATATTGTCAAAATTTATACAGTTAAAGTTGTTACTGGATTTCTTTTAAACATTTTTGTTATGGAAATTAGCAAACATAGTTGAACTAGTTTTTAATATTATTATTGAACAAAATAAATGGCTATTTTAGAATTACATTATTGTGTTCAATTTTTTGCATCATTCCCTTCTAGACATCTATATATAATTTAAAATGTTTGTATCTCTTTCAGGTGTTGTTTGAATTTTCTGATTATGTTCACTTTATTTTTAGAAAGCTTTGAAGCAAAGATGAATAGATGGAATTTTCATGTCATTATGCGTTGTGATTTCAGACTCAACCTTTTTGCATTGCTGAAGCCATCTTTTTATGTCAAAAGTTCTTCAAAGGAAACCATGTATCATTGGTTATAAAAATTTGCTTCTGGTAATATGGATCTCCAAGATAAGCCTGATTATTTTTGTAAGTCTTCACACTCAGCAATGGAGAATTGAGAACAACCCTGGAGGCTCTTCCTCCAGAAATAAACACACAGGAATTCGAAGAAAAACTTTTGGGTTGTCAATGCAACAGTCACAAGATATCTGGCACAAATTGGCAAAGGGAAAAAATACTTGTTACTTTATGATTTAAATGATGGTTAGTACCTTCCATGATTTTGACATTTGCTGCAATTTGCTGGTTTGTTTAAAAATCTTCCTTTTCTTGATCATGTGTTTACTCTTGATGAAAAAGGATTTATTTGTGATAATAACAAATGTGGCTTTTTGGGGATCTCTGCCCATCAGCTAAATCTTTATCATAAAAAGATTCTCCTGACTGGTGGTTCTTTTGAGGGAATAACATGTTATAGCTTGGTACCTGATCAAACTATCACTAGAGATTCAAAATATATTAGATTTTAAATCATTTAAGTATGAAATTTTTATCTAGATAAACAAATTATTTATTTAATTCTTCCTCCTCTATACACATGCATCCATGATATTAATATCATTCCTATTCCATGCAGGAAAAATAATACATTAATATTGTATTTCAAAAAACAGTTCTAACTTTAGCACAAAGCTAGTTTCATAGCACACTTAAGAGGGAATAAAGTTACTATGAGATGCAAGCAGAGCCAATGTGACTTACCCACAGAAGCCCTGATATTTTTTTTACTAATAGTAATACTAACCAGAAATCCACGGCTAATAATTAAAATAAAATTCTAGTCCCTATTTTTTACATTTTTAAAAAAGATAAAACCAAGAAAATGATTGCATAAAAAATAAAAATGTTGAAAGATTTCAACACATGAAAAACTTTCTCAAAAACTGAAATACTGTTTTTAAAACAAATTTTTGAGACAATCCCATTTGTGTTGTGTCAGAATCTTTGTAAAATTTTTTTTCTGCAAACACACACACTTTCCTTGTGGACCCCAAGTTGGGAAACTTTGAAATTGACATGTTGTAGAGAGGTGTGGGGAGGCATATCAAAGTTATGGGAGGGGGAGGCCTAAGACCTTAGCATCAACCCTGCCTGCAAGATTATCGTTGCTCTTTGGTAGATGATTGACATATACTTCTTCTATGTGCTGTTTCCCTCTGTCTCACTTGCCTTCAATATATCCTGTGAGTTTCAAAGTCTTCTTTCTTTATTATGGCCCTAAAAATTTCAACTGTTTTTTTCTGGATTTAAATATAAGTGACCTTTTTGTATTCATGAAGCAAAATATCAAATATAATGCACTCTTACCCAAAATTACTTAAAATACTGCAAAAATACAAAATATTTTTGAAAATAAATAATTAAATCTTTAAAAGTAAGATTTTATCTAAAACTGATAAAATCTCTTCATTGTAAAGATTCTGAGAACCTAATTTGTTCCATTCCTCAAGCTATTTTGGTTGTGTGCCTAATATTATAAATGAAGACAATTACTAATAAGATGATTCTGATTATGAAATTAGTGAGTTAATTCATATGATTCATACAGAAAAAAAGATTTTAATTTCCAACAAGGATGATGCACCAAATAAAAAAACAAACAAACTTTAACTCAAAACAGGAGGCAAATCACAATTTGGAAATTATTGTTTGATTTGAATTTGGAGTAAAAATTGGCAAATAATTATAATAACAATTTTGAAGGTGAAAACTTAACTCATTATTCTTCTCAAATTAGCAAATCTTCTTTGAACTCATTATTAGAGAATTATATATAACTAGAAAAAAATGTAATAACAATGTGATTATTTTTACGAGGATACAGAAGATGTTATAAGTATAACGTTGAATACCAAAAGGAAAGGCTTTGAGAGTGAATGTTCTTAGAGATTATGTCTCAGTAAGCTCATGTTATCAGATGATAGTTTGGAATTTGAACTTGTTAATCTGATGTTCAGCTGTTACAGTAGAATAATCATTGAGCAATAACTGAAATGATAAATTGCTTGAGTTCAAAGTTGGTTTTTCACTTCTACAATATAGTCCAACATTCAAGAACTTATTAAATTACCAGTTAATGCTTGATTGACAAAGGATTAACCAGGAAATATGACAAAAATGTAAGCTGGAATAGAAATGGTCACTCACTAAGTATTCAAGATACATTTTGTGATAAGCATTTGACACTAGAAAATTAATGAAAACTAAGAGTGGAAAAAAATCAAAACTTTTATTCTATTGAAGCCAATTAACTCAGGATTCAGTTAATTGGTTCTTGATTATTTCTTTGATATATAACTTTTAAGAAAAATATATAACTATAAATATACATATATATGAGAGTGTACACTTCCCAGATATAAATTAATATAGACAATGTAAGTATAGAAACCAACACTATTTATAAATACTTTATTCAAAGCGCAAGATTCTGCATGAGACTGTTATGTATTGCTCACTTCTAAGCCCTCACCAGTTAATATCCTTCTAATGGAGCCCTCACCAGTTAATATCCTTCTAATGCAGCCCTCAACAGTTAATATCCTTCTAATGGAGCCCTCACCAGTTAATATCCTTCTAATGGTTTTTGTGAGTTACAAATGTCTTTAAACATGAATTTTCTTTGAGATAGTCATTGCAGGTATTTCTAGTTTATACTCTGAAGTTTACACTCCAGTTTTCATCTCCTGTAATCCTTTTCAAGAGTGTTTATATTCTCTGTAATAGCAGTTCAGTAAAACTGATATACTCTCTAATGAATATGTTTGTAATCCTCAGAGATTTGTTTAGAGATCAACTTTCATAAAGTTTCTGGTAAAAATGATTTGATATTCAGAACCATGGCTAATTTGCTTATTATTTGCTACATTGCTGATAGAAACTTGTTGCTGTTTTTAAAATCATGGTGCAGTCTTACCCAATGATTTCCATCAATATTAAATATTGTTAGGTGTCCTTTATTATGCTTATTTGATATAAACCCATTTTTGAATGTTGTAATTTATCCATACATGATTTGACATAGAACAACACAGTTCTTATATTGTGCTGTCAGCCTTCAATGGATTTCAGCCTTTCATACACATTCAGCCTATAAAAAATAAATTATTGCTTGTTCTCCTTTCTCCATACAAACTGAAAGTGGAGAGACCATGTTTATTCTATGGTAGCACAAAGTAAATTCTCAAATAAGTGACAATTTCTATTGTAGTACTGAGAGGCACAAGAATTCTACAAGTACATGCAGAATTTAGTACAGTGAACATAAATATAAAAAATATAAGATAATATATAAAAATATAAGAAAAATGTGGATAATTATTGATTCAACTTTGAATTGATGGATTTATTTTTTTAATTCGACATATTTATTACTTCAAAAAGGTTATTATGGTGGATATTTGAAATTGTTATTCTATTTTTATGTATTATGTTTATCACCTATGTCTATCAACCTGTGTACACATTTGAGTAAAGAGGGATTCAAGTTCAATCCCTGTTAGGATGTATTTTCTTTATCAAGAATTCTGGAAGAGAAGTAATTCACACTGTATAATAAATAAAAATGGTCATCTATTTCAAATATGAAGTATCCATTATAATAATGTTTGAAATGATAAAGGAAATGCATATGCATGCATGTGTGTGTGTGTGTGTGTACATGTATGTGTCTGTATGTACATATATAAAGAGTAATGTTGATATTATCTATTGTATAAGAACAAATAAATATAATATGCACTTCATTTTTCATTGTCTGAATTGATTTTACTTTACCTTTCTATATTGTAGTTATACCATACTAATTTTTTACACTATTTACATTGTTTGGACTGTTGTCCTCATTTTTATTGCCATATTCATGACATTTCGCCTGTTGCACACTCCAACCTTCTTCAGGAATACATTGGAATTTAAAACTGAAACTGAATTTAAAACTGAACACTTTTATTTAGTCCATATGTGGGTAGATTGTTCTAGTTCCATATGCCATGCTTATTTTTTTAAATATCTCAGTATCCGTTAATTCGCTTTAGTAACTCAACTCTCCAAGATTTTGTTCCAATTGTTATGGCCAGGGATTGAACTCACAAATCTTTGGGTCAAGTCACATTTTTGGATTACTCAACCAATGTTTTTATCCAATTTGGTCATGTGTTTCCAATTTTCATTAAATATCACTGAAATGATGAGGTGGCTTCAAGTATATCTATCCTCTCATGTGAATATATATAATGTTTATTTGCATATAATATGTATGTATATGCATATAAATGACCATTTATCTATACATAATTTTATATATATACTGATATAATTATATGAAATATGCATATAAACATATATAAATCAGACATATCACAAATTAATTAGACATGAATGTTTACATATTAATAACTAACCACTTTTATATTTTTGCATTTATGGTAGTATATATATAAGTATAGATTTAAATATTTAAATGTAAGCATAGATGCATATATAAGTTTACACTTTTGTACACATGTGTGCACATGCACACACATCTAACTATGTGTGTGTGTGTGTGCATATAAGAGCAGTTTCATTCAAATGTCATTCTTTTTACATTCTCTCTTTATTTATTGTAAGGTACGAAGATAATGTAATCAAAGGATGTCACTTTTACTTCTTTGATGTCTTAAAGAAATCATCTCTGCATTTCCTCTTTCAAATATCTTTTTGTTATTTTTTTTCATTTCAAAACTAAACAACAATGAAACAGCTTAATGACATTGCCTGATATCAGCTGGATTCTAGATTTCTTTTTTCATTTTCTCAATTTTCTTTAGATTCTTTTTTCAGCAAGAAAACTTAGAATTGTTAAGAAAGTTTTGTAAATCATCCAATTCTTTGTCATTTTAAAGACATTTACTGAACAGATACATGTATTTTACAAGTGTTATATATTACTCATAATAAATTTAATTTCAAACCATACTGGACAACTGTTCTTAACTCTACTTTGAATAAAATTAACTAATTAATTTGATAATGGTACAATGGTCATCAGAATCATGCAAATCAAGCATTATTCCTTTTCTATGTGGAGGCAATCTGGACATTGACGATCATGGCTCTCCACAATTTCCTGTTTTTTAGTTCTTAATAAATTTTGTCTTTTTGTTATCTCCCCTAAACCTTGTTCCATCATCCGTTTACTCAAGCTCACTAAGTAGGTTATGCATTGTTTTCCTCTGCTCTTCTTGCTTTCAGTATGTCCTGTGAATATCAAATCTTCCAAGTCCTCTTGCTTCATTATGTGTCCTAGAAATTTCAACTGTCTCTTCCTGATGTTAAGTATAAGTTTCCTTTTTGTTTCCATTTTCTCTAAGACTTCATTGTTGTTCACATGTTCAGTCCATAGTATTCTCTATTCTTCTGTAGAACCACATTTCTGTTGCTTCAACTCTCTTCTTAATTGCTTAACTTTTAAAAGATAGCAAGACTAATGAATGTGAAGCATACCAACAACTGATTGCATTCAGCTTAGAATCTCTTAGACATAGAACAATATAGATGCCATGATTGGAAATGAGCAATTTATATAGAGTGGGAAGAAATTCAAATGCAATTAAAGATATAAGAAAATAGATAATTTTGATAAAATTGTCTTTTAAAGTTATAAAAAATGATATTAGCAGATTGTTGTAATTTTTGTATTTCTTTGCGTCTTCTTCACTTTTAAGCCAATCATTTGCTTTTTTCAGCCCCTTAATTCAGACTGTCATTTGTTTAGCAAATTTAGTTTTGTGTCATTTCTATTATACAAAAGTTGATGGATCAGGCATATGGTCATTAGTGAGAAATTTTTCTCCTACATACAAATTGTTTAAAAGAATTCAGAATGTTTTAACTCTAGAAAAGTAACAATGTTAGATTAAACCAGTCCTATGTATTTCTCTGAGTTCAAAAGGATAATTTATTAGTGCCAGTATCTTATGGAAAACCTTGAAAAATCTTTGCTCATCAATGACAACTTTTTTTTAGAATTTAGTTTTGATTTTTGACTTTATGCAAAACTGGTATTTTATCTACATCCAATTTTTCTAGCTTTGATTATAAATAAAATTACTGATATACCCCAAATATTCTTATGAAAATAGAAAAGGATGTTGACAAATCTCTTTATTTGTTGTTATGAATTTTTAAAATAAAAAGAATTTTTATGCAGTAAATTAATAAATAAAAATAATTATATTGATATACTGGAAAATATTAGCTCAAATGAATTAGTTATGTTCACTAAATTTTGAGTAAATTTCTAAAATGTCTATAATCTTGTATTACTTGTGAGAACAATTGAGAAAATTTTACAAATTTTTGAATATATGATAGCAATAAAAAAGATAAAAGTCATTTAGAAGCAACAATAATACCAGCATGAAAAAAAAAAGATTATTTCAAGCAAACCCTTGAGTGTCTTGAAGGGAAGACAAAGAAGAAAGATGTTAAAACTTGCATTAAAACTTTCAGATACTGTAGAATATGACATTGATAATTATTGTCATCATTATTAGGAAAATCTACACAATGCTAAGATCTCTATGAGGGAGAATTAATGCAAATACTAATTTAAATAAAATTAGGAAGAAAGTACATCACAGTACTACTACCTGTGGTAGTGTATCACATTGGAAAAGTAATTAAAGAAACTTAACATCACTTCAACAAAATTGAAATATTGGGTTGCAACAAAAGTTTGTAACAGTTTTCCGTCGGTGGAATTTAAAGACATTCAAAAGATAACATTCCAACACATCTTTCTTTTGTGAATTTTATATATTTTTACATTAAAATGAAAATGGAGGAAAATAAAATACATTTTTATCATTTGATGGTTTTATTATTTTTGGAAAGGAAACAAAATTGTACAAACAGCAAAAAAGATATGTGCCATTTATGGTGATGGTACCATTGCTGACTGTACTGTAGTTGTTTGTTAAGTTCAGAAGTGGAAATTTTGATTTGGAACATTGAGAAAGTTCCAGTAGACCTGCAGTCATTGATGATGATGAAACTGAAAGACTGATTAAAAAAAATCCAAGTTACATGACACAGAACCTCACTGAGATTACATATTTTCATATACATATTTTAAGACAGTTAAAAAATTCCTGAGGAAAATGAAATGAACCATTATTAGCCACTCCAAAAGCTGGTTTGCCTCTGAAGAAGGTGATTCTGTATGTCTCTTGGGATTAGAAGGGCATTGTGCATTACAAGCTCCTTCCACACAATCAGATGTTGAATTCAGACAAGCACTATTCCCAATTGGACTGATTAAAGGCAACAATCAATACAAAGCATCTCAAATTGGTCAGTCAGAAGGCAGTTGTCTTCCATCAGGATAATATCAGCCTTCACGTCTCTTTGCAGATCGGCAGAAATTGATACAGCTTGGCTGGGATACCCTACCACACCTGCTCTATTTATTTTCAGATTACTGTTTGGAAAATTCCATCTAGAAAATTCTTTTAATGGGAAGAACTTTAATCCACTGGTGGCCTGTAAAGACTATTTAAACCAGTTCATTAGCCAAAAAATGCCAACTTGTGTGAGGATGGAAGCATGAAGCTACCTCAAAGATGGCAAATATTAGTGAAACAAAATGACATATATGTTGTGGAATAAATCTCTGTACAAATATCTAAATATTGTCTTTGAAATTCACTTAATGCTACAACCATTTATTCTGATCCCAAAATACCAACTGCAAAACTATTTACAATCAAATTGCATGCTTATAGTTTACCTTAATATAAGAATTATCCTAATTTCACAGAATAAAATTGATGAATGATACATTGATTTATGATATATATATATATATATATATATATATATATATATGGTACTTCAAACATTTTAGTTGATATCTAAATTTGATTAGACATTGTGTTTATTTCATCTACCAACCTGCACACTCAAGAAAAATTTAACAAACAAAATTTGCCCTATGGTAGGGTTGAACCTGCATCCTCCATTGCAGGAGGAGCCACTATTTGATTCAGCATGCTTTGACTTCTTGGTTTATGAAGAGCAAAAGTCAATAGAACCTTATTTGATTGTGAAGCTCTCCATAGCTGAGTAGTCAACACATGCTAAATCAGATGGTAGTTTCTCCTACAAAGAGGGATTCAAGAGCGAATCCTGCCAGAGAGCACATATTCTTTATTAAGTTTTTTTCAAGTGTGATCTATAGATTAAATAAACACTGTTTAAAAAAAATTACAGGAATCTGAGACAGTGAATTAATGTCAAGTTTTGTGAAAAGATTAGTAAAAGTGTGAGTGAAACATCACCCTGATTAAAAATGAGATATTATGAATTCACAAGATTTTGGCTAAGAAATCAATTACAAAAATAGGCCATCAACTCAATTTACTAGATCTTGTGATTAACAAGAGGTGTACTAAACAAAATTTGCTTTCATGGGGTCATTCTGGGAATTAAGTTGTCACACCTTCTTTTCTAGAAACATTTCACCAAAATTAAACAAATGCTCATAAATTAGCAATTTCCTAATTATGTTGTTGATAAACAAATAAAACTAACTGATGCAAATTATATTAATTTGCATGATAATAACATAGAAGATAATAAAGACGGTAAAATCAACCACAATAAACCTATTCTATTCAATTAAATGCATCCAAACTATAAAAAATATTAAGCAACCATTAAAAGCCTTAAAAGTTGTATGTACCTCTGTGATAGAATCACCCACAGAAAGAAAAAAAATAAATGTATACAAGTCCAATAGGCAAATCAATTCCACAATTATCTCCATTTCTGAGTTTCAAGTATGCAACTCCTCCTGACCTAGCCATTGCTCAGCCAATGAGTGCCTAGAACCAGCCAATAAAAATGGCTACAAGCAACACTACCACTTCCACTCACATTAAGTGCTGTCAGATTCACCTTCAGTTCTAAGTTCCCCAATTTGCCATCTCGACACTCCATTGCAAAACATACATGTGACTCTGGCTCTTTTGGGTTGCCAAGGTAAGTCTCCACTACAGTATTTCTAGCTGGACACAATAAATATATAAGATTAATAATCTACTACAAAACATTCAAAACATCTAATCTCATTATAAGTAACAACTTCATCTCTCAACTCTTCCACTGAATTTCATCAATGTCATCTATGAATTCTCTTGCTCTCTACATTGCCTATGATTCACAAATATCAAATTCATATATCAGACATGCAGCAACCATTTTATGCTTTAGTTTAACCCACCACTTCACTGATTATAGTGCAATCTATACCTATGTCAATAAACAGTTATTGCTTGGCAATTGCTTCTCCACTAGAATAAGAAAAATACTCATAAACAACATAAATATTCTATATATTATTAACTTTCCACTTAGAACTGAGATACTGTTGAGTGATATACATATAAGCCCTTTTATGTTTTCTGCTATCATCTCTAATCTAGATACCCACAAACCTGAGGTATCCTTGTAATAGTCCTTAGGAAGTGTGGTTCCAAACTGGTTCCTGTTCTCTCTAAACTGCATAATAAATGCCTCACTACCTTGTGATTTCCTGCTTATTGAAAATCCTCATCTATTGTTCTAGTTTTTAAGAAAGATGAACTGTCTGACCATTCTATCAACCTGTTAGCCTTCTACCGCATTTTGCTAAACTATGAGTGGTCCTAATCAATGCTGAATTGGTTAAGCATCTCGCAATGCAGGGTCTTCTTTCAGACAAGCAATATGGTTTTCATTTCTCTAGGTTAACTGCTGATATATTAACAATCATTGCAGAAAGAGTCTATCAAGCCTCTGACAGGGTTTGGTATACAGGTCTTCTTCACAAGTTGAAAAGTTATGATGTCTCAGAACAAATCTTTGAACTGATCCAGTCTTTCTTATCAAATTGTGAAATGAAAGTTATCCTGAATGGTTACTCTTCTAGATCATTTTGTACTAATGCATGTATCCCCTAGGGCTTTATCCTTGGTCCTACCCTGTTTTTTAATTTTCATTAATGATCTTCCTGATAGCATCAACTCTCAACTTGCTATCTATGCTGATAAGACAACTATTTGCTTCTGTCTTGATAGTAAGCCTGATCAGTTTGATAAGATCAAATTGTCAGCTGATGTCAAAAATGACTTTTAGTTAACTAGGGCAAAAAATGGCTTGTTAATTTTAATGCCTCCAAAACAAAACTGCTTTCTATTAATCCTCTGAGATAACCCTTTCTGCTTTCCATCAGCATGGCTGATGCTAACCTCTGGGGGAGTGACTCATTACATCTTCTCAGGCTGACAAGAAGTGGAAAGACTATATTGAAGCCATTGCTAGGTCAGCTGCTAAAAAAAGTTGGTTCACTGTGGCATGCTAGGCAATCATTCTCTCCAAGCTCCATCTTACTTATCTATAAGTCTACCATTTACCATTTATGTTTAGAATATTGTTGCTACATATGGTCTGGTGCCCCTGCTATTTATTTAGAGATTCTTCATAAAATCAAAAGAAGAATCATCAATATTATTGGTGTGTCTTGCCTTCAGTCAATTTCCCATAAAGTTGCCTCCCTGTTCCTTTTCTATAAATACTTTCATGGTATTTGTTTGGATCAGCTCTTTGCTATGGGAGTAGTGGGAGTTCCTTTTTTTTCAGACTGCTAGCAACTGGTGATTGTCACCAGACATGTTTTCTACCACTCTGTGAACTGTTATTTTGAACTGCAAACTCTATTTACATTAAGTTTGATTTATTTTACCTTTTTCTTACGTTCTTTTTTACTGTTTTTTTGCAAAAGTGTTTCATTTTTTCTTTTTCAGTTTATTACCCTGCCCCCCCCTTTACTTTTCCCTCTTTTTTGCTCTTATTGTTTTATTATTAGTTTTCTGATTTTCTTTTATTTTGAAGTTATGTTTTGAATATATTTTTTCCTTTTTAATTTTCTGTAACCTACACCAGAAGACTTTATTTTTTAATTGATTATTTATTCTACATGTTAATTTTTATCTGACTATATTTTTCTTTGTTTATTTATTACATGTTGCTTCATTCTTTGTTTTTCTTGTTATCTGTTAAGTTTATATGCTTATTTTTCTAATTTTTTGTGTATATTTCATCTACTCTGTCCGTTTTTTCTTCTTAGTTTTATTTTTCATGTTTTCATTTGTTATTGGGCTGACTTGTTTTAACAGAACCCATCTTGTTTTGTAATATCTGTTATTTTTACATATTTCTCATTTTGTATTTATTTTTGTAGCATATCATTTTTTATTGTATTATTTAAAAAAGAGACTTATTGTTTTTTTATGTGTATTTCCCATTTTGTGATTGTTATCTGTCTTAATTTTTCTTTAATGTTTCTTTAATGTTTTGTTTCTTGTTCCCTTTTTAAAGTTTAACATTTTTCTCATCTTTCTTTTGCATAAGTTTTCTTTTTTTAAGTAACCCTTTTTGCACATCTAACTGTTTTTGCTTTCATTTTGTCTTGTTGAATCTTTTTTTGTGATTTATTCATATTTATCTTTTTATTTATTTGTATTTTAATTTTCTGTTTCCATTTTTTTGTAAAAGGAAAAGAAATAGGCACCAAGAAGGCTGTCAAAGAATCTATTTGGGACAAGAAAAAGAAAGACCCACCCAGCAAGCTGTCTGAAGTTCCCAAAACTAATGACAAGGAAAACAGAAATATGGATACCAAAAAATGCCTTAATGTTGAGGAATCCACAAAAAGTATGGTGGCTGGAAATGGCCATAATTTAAAAACCATGATTTGGGGAGAAAGGATGATGGCCGAAAAAGGCCAAGAAGCTAATGATGATGACAACAACAAAAAAGACAACAACAACAAAATAGATGACAACTTAGTGGTCGGGGAGATATCCTCCTGCTGGAAGTTCTCTCCAAAGTATTCTATCAACATTACACAGTTCCTCAAGAAAGCCAATATTTATGCTCATCTGGTCACAGCAGACGAGCTTTTGGTTAATCCTGATGAATTACCAAAAGTTGAAAAAAGAATTGTGTCAGTCTTTGTGGTGGGCAAGTGTTTGCACAAAATTTGTCACTCCACAGAAGACACTGTCATAAAATCACTGATGTCTCTGGGAATCAAAGCTCAGAGGGTGATAAAATGAAAGGGATATTTCATGTGGAATGTACTGTTACCCATGCCTGCTGACCGTAAAGCCACTTCTAGTCAGGACCTTATAACAAAAGACCTAATTCTAGGAACAGAATGTGAAGGAAGGCAGGCAGAGGATTCAAGTATCAGTATTTGAGATTCATCCTCAGATTGTTGGGGAGCACTTGGCAACCTATCAGTTCGGAGATGTACTCAGTGCTTCCACTGATGATCTGACTGGGAGATGGGGTTTCAAAATAATAATTGATCAGAAGCCCTTCATCTCCATCTCAAACTGACTGAATATAAAGGGACAGAAAATGGCAATAATTGTCACCAGACATAGACCAACTTGTTGAAAGTGTGGGCAAGACTAGTCACCTGTCATTTCCCTGTCAAGAGAATAAGGCATCTGAAGTTCTGGTCCCTGCTGATCCAAATCCACTTTGGCCAAGTCTGTTATTTACATCTCAGCTGAAATGGGCATGCAAGTGATCAGGACGGGTGTGGTTAAAGCCCCAGTTGGGTCTGTCACTCAGATCCCATTCTCCAAAAAGCCTTTGTCTACTTCTTGTGCTGTTGTGGAGAAGGGAGACAGGGTTGACAGGTCGTTGGCAGGGTTAAAGGGAAGCTCCAGGCAGTGGGACTTCACTCCACTGATGTCTCCATGGCAAAAGACATGCACATTCCTGCTCTCTCTACCAGTTCCAGTGTCTCTCTGGCCAGCTATGCTGAACAACTAAGGAAAGACAAGCTGAAGTATGAGCCTTCCTTTGAAAAGGCAGAGAGATTACAGCAGCTAAAAGAATCTTTAAAATCTTTACCTATCTGAAGGAAAAATTAAACCTACTTCATCAGCTTCATCTTCTCCTGCTTAAAAATGACATTCTATGGCTCCATCTCAGTAGTGAAATCAGTAACACCGATTCCATCCAAATTGACTCCATTTAAGAAGGCTCCCATTTTCAGATCACCTTCTAAATCATCCTCCAAAAAAACACTCTGTCCACAACACCCAATTCATCGCTGTACAAACCCCCCATCAATTCATCAAAAAAAGAAAGGAAACTGAGCAAAAAGAGTCAGCGAAGATTCCGTTGATGCAGCTTCTAAAAATAAAATAAAATCAAAACCAATATTTAATAAAGGGAAAGATGTCTGCAGAGTTTCAAAACATTCAGGCAGACAAAGGATTAAATCATTCTTGAAAATCAAAGGAACTTAAAATATTACTGAATATGAAAAAAATGAATTATATGGATATAGAAAATCCGAATAACATTCCTAAAGCAAAATGGATACTAATGGTAGTGAGAACTGGGCAGAGATTCAAAAGCATATGATCTATGCTTCAAGAAGCAAACAGATCTTTTGATGTATATCCTCCTTTGGCATTTTTTGATAATGAAAATGCCAAAAAATTACACAAATATTGTTCAGTGAAGCTCCTGCTTTTATTCACCCCTCCCTTTATTGAGTTTTGAACTTTTTCCTTGGATATTGGCGGCCTGTCTCCTGATGGCAGCATCAGGACTAAGATAGGCACAGAATCAAGAGGAGAGGCTGTTGGTGTCCTAACCCCAGTCATGTTCAATGCAGGAGAGAAACCCTAATCGGTTTTACCATGGCTCTCTGGTTAGCTACTGTGAATGCTTGAGGGTTGAGGTTGGAGTCTTGCAGGGCAAGGCTCTCTCATGACCTTCAGTGTCTAGGGGTGAATGTATCTTGTGTGCAGGAAACACAGTTTTCTTCTCTCAATTATGAGGGCATTCTGTCTAGTGTTTTTCCCTCTATTCAGCATGTTTTGATGGACGCTTGAGAGGTGTCTCTTGAATAATGAGCAAGTTTTGGCTCAGCTACAGAGGTTTGTTCTAGCTACCTCAACCAAGTCTTAGTCAGGAGAGCTCTTAAGGTGTCCAAGTTTCCATTATATAGTTTATTTGGAGCATAGGCTTGTCTGGGTCCGTGTAAACTTAGATAAGTTAAGTTTAGGATGGCTGGCTACTGGAAATTGAACTCATCATTGTTTGCTGAGCAAGATTTCCAGGGCCAGCTCCTAATAACGATACAAGGGGAACTGACAGGGGCTGTGGTTGGGAATACCTGGTGGGATAATTTAAAATCCCAAATCAGAACGTTTGTTGCTGATTATAGTTGTTGCCTCAATCTAGATAGAATAGTAGTGCAAACAGCTTGTGAGAAAAAAGTTGATCAAGCAATAAAATCCCGTTATAGCAGGAACATAGCTTTAGCCTCCTTGTTTATCAAGAATCAAGCTCTGGTAGTTAAGGTGAGGTTGAAAAGAATGTCTTCTGAGGCAATAAATATGGCTGCTGAATGGATTGCAGAGGAAGTTTGGAATGAATCTCGTCAACATATTGGATGTGTCACATTACTGGATAATCGGTCTGTGACTACAAACGCAGGCATATGTGAGGCATTTCACCAGTGAGCCTGATCTGAGCAGTGTTCAACACCTATCTGGCTGACTTTTCTTGCCTCAAGGCAGTTGAAGCAGCTTTGTGCGAGGGTCCTATCACAGTCAAAAATCTAAGTGATAAAGCAGGTTGGTCCTGACAAATCTCTGGGATTAGATGGTCTTCCCTATGAAGTGTACTTGAGGCAGTTGCCTATTTTTGTTCCTTTGCTAGCATTGATTATCAACAACTGCTTGAAGCAGGGGTCTATACCTCAATGCTTCACCAGAGGTGTAGTCAAGTTGTTATGCAAAGACAAGAACGGTGGGGATGGGATAGGTAACCTTTGGCCTTTAACTAAATACAGGATTATAGATTTAGGCCAAGATCTTAGCGAACCATTTAGAGACTGTCCTCTCTTGTCTGATCGACTGAACAGACTTGTACTGTGAAGGGCAGGACTATCAGGACAACATTCATATGGTATGCTTGATCATCGAGCAAGTCGACAGTGAAGACACATTAATCAATTCAGATTAGTCCAAGGCCTTTGATAGGGTTGATCATTGATTTCTGGAGACTGTTCTTTCGGCCTCCAGTTTTGGCCTGTACTTTTGCACATGGATCTGACTTCTGTATGTGACTCCCAGTGGGCTGGTGGAAGTGAATGGTGTATGATTGGAACCTTTTGTTTTGTCTCACTCCATTCGTCAAGGTTGTCCACTTTTGCCTTTGCTTTACGTTCTTGTGTGGGAACTTTACTTTCACAAGTTAAAGACAAATCCTATGCAGAATTTCCCTGCCAGATATTCTGCCTATGCTAACAAAATTTTGGTTCTTGTGTCGAGCAGAGCTAAAATCAACTATGATAAGTCTGTTGGCTTGAGTTTGGGTGTGGGGAATGAAGTTTCTCTTTCTGGACCTTTCCTCTGGACAGATGGTCTGATCAAAATACTCAGCATCTGCTTCAGTCCTGATATCACTTTGGAAATGAATTGGTCAGAGGTATAAGAGAAGGCCAAGATTGCAGTTTGTCTGTTGTCATGGAGGAATCTTTCCTTAAAGGGGAGGGCGTTAGTATGTGTCTCACATATCTACCTGATTCTTCTTTACTGACTCTATGTACTTCCACTTCTGTATACCAGACTAATTTTATTAGTAAGACTCTTGTTCTCCTTCTTGTGTGGAGGCAAATCTGCTATAGTATCTCAGGAGATCTGTTACCTCTACCCTTCTGAAGACGGTCTTGGTATGCCTAGCATTGAGATTTGTCAATATATGCTTTGCATCACATTCCTAGATTGAATGTGTCATGATTCAGATGAGGAAGGTGCCTTCTAGAAGAACACCTGCAAAAACTTCCTATCTCTGAGAAGGGTGCACTCAAGTGAGGAGGAGGCCCACAGTTTACCCCAAGCCAAACGCAAATTCTATCGCGAATGTCGTATTGCTCTGAAATGCCTCTTATGGGCATCGGGTGGACTCTCCAACATCCACACATGCTCTTTTGTTAGTCATTATGTATTAGTTAGGGGGTCCATTCAAGATGAGCTTATGAAGCAAGAGGCTCACTCAATTTGGCCTTGGGCACCCAGGTTGAAATGCCTCAATAAAGATGAGGCATCATACACCTGGATGGTGATTTGTAGGGGCCTTCTGCTTTCTGAGTCATCAACAGACTTTGTTCTGCAGGCTTGGAGGAATCTTCGAACTGCATTCACTGTGATGACACTAGGTCATGCCTTCTTTCATTGCAGGGTCATGGTGCTATTGTGCCGGTTTTTGAAGGCCTCATGGTTCACATACAAGGAAAGTTCTTTGTCCTTAAGGATAGTTCTGTTTGTAGCAATGTGGTACAACTATCAGTTTATTTTCTTGCACTTCTCACTTGTGGAACTCTTTTTCAGCTCCATGCATTCCAGTCAACTTTAATCTTCAAAAGTTTAAATACAATTTCAATTGCAATCTACTTAAAGTAAAGGTGACATAAAGTTTTAAAAGTATTTGAATATGACAAAAACAGTTCAATTATATAATCTCAGATTTTGCTTGAAAGAATAAACTGAAAATATCTACACTTATTAGATCCAAATATAGACTCTCTTTTATGCAAACAAGAAAAATTAAATTAAAAATAAACTTGTCTGTTGGATTTAAGGAAAGATATTTTAATGAAATATACATTATTTAAACTCTTTGTCTCTGTTGTAAACAATGAAGACAATATCATTTCAGCCAAAACTCATTGAAAGACAATTTAACCCCCTTAAATGTGAAGGTGAACAACACAAACATTTATACACTATTTACATTATTCAGACTATTGCCCTCATCTTTGTCACCATATTTATTACAACATTTCGGCTGTTGTACACTCTGGCCTTCTTCAGGTAGTTGGAATGTTGAACTGAACCCTTTGTTTCGCTCACTGGGGTAGACTGTTCTAGTTCCATGTGCCATGTTTAATGGATGTCAGTTACCAGTTATCTCCTGTTAATTCCCCTCTCCAAGTTCTCCACTGCCTTAACCGGGTATTGAACTCACACTCTTTGGGTCTTGTCACTGGATCTAACCAATGCCTTTATCCACTGTGCCATGTGTCCTTGAGGACACAGGGCACAGTGGATAAAGCTACACTAACTCTTTGCCTTTTATGTCATATACATAATCTGGATGAGTCCATTTCTACAAGTACAGAATTAGGAAATCATCTAGTATACTGCTGTCTGTAATTTTTTGGCACTTAAGTTTAAACAGTACAGTACTGTTTGATAAAAGTGACTCACCTGATTTTTTTTACTTAAAAATTTTTTCGCTTATTGTTTTTGGGGTCAAACTAATTTTTAATCTTACTAATATAAAAACCCCTTCCTGACTATCTAGTAAAAAAGTTTACTCAGACTAAGGTATTCTATTGATAATTATAATTTTGGATATAAATGAGATTTAGGGAAAAACTCTGTGCAAAAAAAGTGACTTACTTATTTCCTGCAAGTAGTAATCAATAGAAACATAACCGAACAGATTTAAATAAAGAATAATAGAGGTATAATTTATTTATAATAGGTAATATATTTCGAAATATTCAATAATCTATGGGTCTTCCTTTATTTTGAATAACCTTTTCAACCCTTTTTGGCATTGACGATTAGGTTCTGGCAAATCTCATCTCCAAGCATTGAATTCCATTCGGATATGAAATTCACAATCAAATCCTCTTTGTTGCTCAACTGCTTTCTCGAGAGCCTGTACTTTATAATGCTCCATAAGTTTTCTATGGGGTCGAGGTCAGCAGATTGGGGCAGCCATGTCATAACTTCATCAATTTTGATTTGTGACAGGGAGCATTATCCTGCATAAAAATGAGCTTGGTGGTGTCGATTTGCACTCTTTCAACAGAAGGGAGCAGACAAGACTCTAAAATTCTCTTGTACTGCTCGCTCCTGAGGGTCTTTTCAGTAGGTTTTAAGAAACCAGTTCCATGAAAAGAAAAGCATCCCTGGAACATTATACTGAACGGATGCTTGGCAGTAATGCTAAATTCAAAGAGCTTTCAAAGCTTCTTCTTTGGATTTTAGATCGCTTATCCTTTAATTTAGCTCAACTTTCATTTCATCAGAGAAGAGAACATTTAGTAAAAAAAATCAGGTGAGTCACTTTTATCAAACAGCACTGTATGTATGTATGTATGTATGTATGTATGTATGCATGTATGAATGAATGGATGTTTCGGCAGCATAATGGTTAGCAGTTTGGAACAAGAAATCAGAAAGCTGATTTTGAACTCCATTTGAGTTTGTTGCATTCACTTTTGTATAAAACCCCCCTCTTCTCCTCCTGCTGTGGATTAAATAGTAAGACAGACTCATCTTTTTAGTCTTAGTGGGCAACCAATCTAGAAGTACAATTCTGAATTCAAAACTTGTGGAGACCTGTTTGAAGTCCTTGCAGCTCATTATGTGCACTAGTTTTCTGTATTAAGTCCTTCCAAAATGTGTGGATAGTTATATATATGCTTATAATCAAATCATATGCACTGGGTAGTCTGTCTATTCAGTTCTAGGTGCTGAGCTATTGGACCCTTATATATCAAAGATAACAGAAGTGTCCATCATGTATATATAGTTGGGTGTGTGAACAAGTGGTTAGAACATTTGTTTTCTGGCCATGAGACTTGGGTTTGAATTTCATGAAGGCTGAATTGTCAAGATTGTTATCAGTCTGGGGAGGAGATAACAACATGTGGCACCTTTGGAAATTGTTTGAAAAAAAAATAACAGAAAATAGTTTGAAATATTCAGAAACTAACGATGGTTATAGTAGCACAAAGTCACAAGTCATCCTGAATGAAGGTTTGAGCATACTGGCATTGTTCAAACTGCTAATCATGACAAAGGGTTTGAACATAGTGACATTGATAGGGTCTTCCAGAAACCGTAACTAAGGTCAGTTCATCATAGTTTCAGTATAAACCAGGGGTAGGCTCTGTGGGTGCTGAACAAACACAAATGTGCCTGAGAAAACGTCTGTGGCAGGGATTGGCTAGTAGATGGGTGTGCTTGGAAAACAAGAGTTGCTGCATGTATATGTTGATGGTCTCATGTTAATGTTGAAGAATTTTTAGTTATAGGTTACTCTATGAAAAGAATGAGAATCAATCTGTATAGATTTTAAGATCAATAATCATAAAAATAATAAGTGTAAGGATCAATAGAATTATATATATGAATGAATTGAAATTATGTGAAGAGTAAAACAAGAAGGAAAGTTAACAGTTGGTGGGTTTATTAATTATATAGATGGCTAAGAGCTAAGATTTATTTTTAACATAATTTTGACATAATCGCTTTACAAAGCATTTTCAATAGCAAAAGTTTTAAAAACTGTAAATAATGGTTAGCAAATGTCTGTCAGCTAAAAGCTGAGTATTATATAACAATAGAAGTTGATTTTATTTATCTGATGATTTTTTTATTAAAGAATTCCAAGTAAAAATAATAATATTTTTTTAAAAGTGTTTAAAAAATAGATTGTGAGTTATATATTTCAAACTTTTTATCTGATATAACTATAGTGAAAAAAAGTCCCTTTCTCCTAACTTGACTCCTTATGCTACTCTTATACCTTTATAAGAGCAGATAGAAAATGGAGTACTGTTGCCAGTCTTGATTTTGAGTTCAAAATCATCTCATTCCTTGTTTTGCTGGAGAAGAATTATTTTCCACACTCCAACCTCTCTCCCACAGGCAAGATGTGGTGAGCCCCTCACTGCTCTATCGCTAACACCATGGAAAGTGCTCAGACAAACTGCATCTCCTGGTTCAACTAGGTCTAACCTTCATGGCTAGGACCTGTCATGCCACTTACATAGTAACAAGTCACTCTCATTCCCTCCATATTACATCTGTTAGAAGTAATTTCAAATCAAGCAGCTTCTTCCCACAAACCACTGCCCTATGGAACAAACTCCCAAGAGGATGTTTCCTCTATCACTACAATCTTATCCTGTTCAAGTCTAGAGTCAACTGTTATTTTCCCCTCCTATCCATATAGATGTACCCCTTAATGTAACTCTCTACCTCAAGTGACTCTTGGGCCTTGTACATGGTGAAACTTACTGTAAAACTAAGAAAAAAATAAAATAAAATTCCATTTACCAATTTTATATGAACGTTTTACATTTACATTAAATTTTTTGTCCATTCCCTTAAGTTTAGTCTGATAGAAAAGATTCATGAGGAAAGCAGTTTGAAATATGAGAGTAAAAAAGCAATGACCAATTAAGTCCACTGGAAAGATATGACTGAAAGGCTAACCAATAAATCAATCATTATTCCTGGACTAATAATCGGCCAGGGGAGATTATCCTGCTGGTTGTTGGGAATATTTCAAATAAAATTTGGTTGACTTGGCTCATTCCGCAACTCATGGTTATAAAATTTCAAAAAGGATCAATTTTGCAGATTGAAGAGAAAATTGTGGTGCATTTGGGATCTGATAGGCAAAAGTATCATTAATTATGCATTGCAAATTTTTCTCACATGATCTTCTCTATTGTATTTCATCCTTCTCTTTTTTCTATTTCTCCAGTGACCGAATTAAAATCTAAAATCTTTTTTTTTATTATTATTGAATATATTTCTGAAATGCAATTTTATATACATTGTGATAGGAAAATATATATATATATATATATATATATATATATATATATATATATATATATATATATATATATATATATATATATGTGTATGCATGTGTGTGTGTATATATATATATACATTATAGTGATATTTTTATATTGATGTTCTAATAATATTCAGTGCATTTCAGTTAATCACTGATTCAAAATAATAAAAGCAGATTTCGAATCTTATGTTTTACAGCAGCTAATTATAATAAAGAGATGTGCAGATAGTGTAGCCATTATTGGGGTGACAGGTTTCTTAGAAAACCTAGTTCAAACTCCAATCTAGTCTACTGCATTCATTTTCACACAAATACCCTTGTGTAAAGTATGAATCCATCTCTTCTCCCTCTGTCTATGGATTAAATAGCAGGTTAGATCAGACACTCAAGCCATGTATGGTATCCAGTCTAGCAGAAGGACAACTGTGAATTCAAAACTGTGGAAAGGGCAATGTGAAACTACTCCATTTTTTTTCTAAGAATCATGTTAATTCACAGAAAATAAAGAAAAAGTATGTGGAGGAATCACCTATATACTGAATGAACATGACATTACATAAAATTAAAAAAATAGGCTTTATACATAGTTAAAAGCTACATTTTAAACTGAAATTTTCATTGTATAATGTTTCATCTATGTGATTAATATTCACCACTAAATTAAGTGCACTGACAAAGAAAGAGATTATACAGAAAAATATTTGTTGCATGAACTAATTTTTTTATCATTAAGCTACCTACATATGCCTCATTAATTAGCCTGAAGCTACACAATCTTCAAAACTGTTGTAAGTCAGTACATTATTTTAAATATTTAATATATGAAAATATTTGTTGAATCAAATAATTTTTTATCATTAAGCTCTAACTACATAAACTTCATTAATTGACCTGAAACTACATATTGTAAATTGTTGCAAGTCAGTACATTACTTAATATGTATCCTTCATAGGATATAAATTTAAAGAGTGTTTTATAATTTTATATACAAGTAAAAAAATAGTAAGTTACAATTATGAAAAATTAAATTTTAACAATGGTATTAAAATTAATGGATATAAAAGAATATTGTAAAAAAAAAGAATTTTAAATGATTTAGGCTTAGTGTATGAATATTTAATTAAAGCTTTTTAGTTTTGTTTTCTATGAATATAGATTTTCAAAAGAATTGAATTGTTGTGATAACTGCTGCTAAGTTTTCATAGTTGTGCAAGCAAAGATTACATAGAGTGATGAGAGTTGATTTATGACTGGAAATATATTGCATTTTCTCTTTCTTTCTTTCTTTCTTTCTTTCTTTCTTTCTTTCTTTCTCTCTCTCTGTATTGTGTCATCTTCTGGACATGAGTGATCATAACTCAGTGATATTTGCTACAGTTTGACTTCTTGCCTTTTTGAAATTTGTTTCTGTTAACTCAGATGTGAATTTAACAAAATGGTAAATATAATACAATTTGGAAAAAAAATTATTTTGAAATGTTTGCAGATGGATTGGCTTCATCAAAGAAAAAGATTTCTTTTTCTGATGAAGTCAATCCTTTGGTGAAACATGTAAAAATATAAATTTTCCAAACTGACTTGTTCCTCCATCCATTTGCCCAAAATTGTGAAATAAGTTATTCATTATTTTTTCTGATTTTCTTACTTTTTATATGTTCCATAGGTATTAAATTCTTCGAGCATTTTTTCTCAATGTTTTATTCAGCTGTCTATATTTTGATTGTTTACAGCAGTCGTTCCTGTTTTCAAACTTCTTCACATGCTTTGTCCATGGCATTCCCAACATTCAACAGTAGAATTTCATCTTGATTGCTTTTTGTCATTTGTGACAAGATTGTTCAGCTTTCACAAGCCAAGCAGGAACTTAGATATTATCAATTAACAGTTCAGCAGATATGTATTTTGTCATTTCTAATGTTATTTTTCAATTCCTTAGTACCTGGTAAGGTAATAATGCTACTATGAAACATGGGGTTACAGGGAGGGAAAGAGAATGAGAAAACATTAGGGAGGAGAAAGGACAATAAAGGAACAAAATTCAAGAGGACAAAAGATGGCGATTGGTAATACATTTAAATTTTTGGAGATCATAACTAGCAGGGAAGCAAGAATCCAGGAGAGGGTTCCACAGATGAAAAGTGTGAGAAAGAAAACTTATTATTAGGTTGGTGCAAAAATAATGTCGTTTTCTCACATATGTGAGAAAACGACATTATTTTTTGCACCAACCTAATAGAATAGAACTTATCAATATGCACCTCCAAATTTCTGCATTCATCTTTCCCAGATACAGTGGAGAAAATGCATGCCACAAAACCCAGTTTATTGCATTATTTACCAATGTTTATAATAAGTATTTATCTTAAATTACTCTACATGTAGGTTCCATCTTTATAATAGTAAGTATAGGCAAAAATTTCAGCAAATACATTTATATAAATTATAAAAGATATATTTTAAAAAGCTGAAGCTAAAAAATGTTCAATATCTATTTAGAAAATCAATAAAATTGTAGCACTGTAGAAATTTCTAGGTTGTTGGTGTTAAACAGTTTTATGTTGTTCTAGAACAAATTAAGTAGTAGTTAGCATTTTGTGGTTGATGGTATGGTGTATGAATTGAATCAGTGTTAACAATAATGCTGAACTAAGGAACATTGTACAGACCTCACAGATACTGTAGTTATTTCAAAATTCCCTTCACAAATGGCAAAGGCCAATGAGAGTTCTAACATAGCCCTTCACCCCATGATACTAGGGAATGAGGCTGTGTGTCCTGGGTGAATATACTATGAAAGAAGTTTACATAGCACACACAAATGATGGTCACTTGCATTGAATGTAGAACCTGCTCTTATTACTGAACACCACAGAACAACCATTTAATCTGACAGGTGATACTTTTGCAATATCACTAGAGATGTGCATGTTAATGTTGTGTTATAAATGGAAGTCTAGTTCAAAGCATGTATATGTTGAGGGCTAGTAGTATGTTTGGGTAAGTATTAGTCACCATTATGTTGTGGGAATCAACATTTTGGATAGCAAATATTTACTGGATCCTGGAATATTTATCCCAAAAACAATATTGGTGGACTCCAATCTGTGAGTCCAGATAAAATAAATCCACACAATAATGACTATAAAATAAATAAAAATGCATATTATTAACAAAAGGAATTACATGTGTACACAATTGTAATGAAAGGAAAACATTGAAACGAGCTACAAGAATAATGTGCTTGTTTGCGTGTGTTTGTAAAACAAATGTGTGTGATAGTTGTGTATATGGGAAAGAGTTCAAAAGTCAACAGAGGAGCATGAAAGTGAACATGTATAAGCAGCAGTGTTCCTTTCTATGATTGACTACATCTGGAAGCAAGAGTTATAAAGTGCTAAGAGAATATTATTATCTATTTGTAGTCTTAAAGAGTACCCCGCTAGCAGGTGGTTTGGCAAAGCCAAGTGGGATGACCTATGTATGTCTATAGTCATGTTGCAAATAAACAATTTCTAATGGTTGTTTTCTGACACTCTAATCTGTGCAGTGGAAAATGGGTTAATCTGCTACTGTTTCTCTTACAATATGTAGATCTCAAACAACTTCTGCACTTTAGATACATGAATATTTATTTGATCCCTGTCACAAACATAGCAAAACCATTGACATATCACATCTAACATGCATGACAATTTTACAAAATAACCATCCAGTCAACAAAAGGAACATGTGTATCTCTCTTTGAAGCCTGTTTGCACTGAACTCATTCATTATGCTGAACCTTATAGCAGTATGCATCAGTTTGTAAACCTCAGACACAGATAGTCTACTTTTATGAGTCTTATAACATCACAAGATGGCCAAAGACTTTGGAATTTAATTTGTATCAAAATATCTGCTACTGTTGAGGATACATATATATGTTACCCATGTTAAAAATCAACATCATCCTTAAAGTAGTTGCAATTTTATTTTCTGCTAATTACAGTGACTGGTATTAAAGTTCACAATTTTGGCTAGGAAAAAAGTCACAATTAATTTATAATGGCCAGTGGTAAAGTCATCTGTCGGGTACTTCACAAATTTATTGGTCAGCTCTGTTTGCAGCAGAAATTCATAGTAAACCTCTAAAAAATGTTTTCTAACACTGCTACAGTTGCATATTCAATATTTAGGGAGTCCTAATATCTCATAAAACCCAACTTTATGTGAAGAGCCTTAAGAAATGTATTTTTTAAAGTTTGCAAAAATGTAAACAAACGATAAAGATTGTATATGAAGATAGCATTAAGATTTAAGAAGGGTTAATTCATCAAAAATGATTTCTAATGATGGTACTGTCATATATTCTAGATATTCCATACTTAGGGAGTCCTAGTCTGTCATAAAACCTGACTTTATATAAAGAAAGTTTCCATTTGACATTAAAATTTGAATCAAAAGTTCCTTGAAATTTCAATTTATTTGTAAAATGAGATTTTGGCCAATTTTGGGATAATAGGCTGGGATTTTTTCTGCTGTGTGCTAAACTTCTCTTTTTTCTTTGTTTCCTGAGACTTTTTCTTGTGATTTGTTACCTGTGTTTTTTTTTGTTTTTTTTTTAACTGTATTCATATGAGAGAAAGTAATCAGTCAAGAAAGTATTTTTAAAGAAGTAATTCTGATATTTGGTCATTTTGGGGAAATGTCATGAGTATCATGAAAAATACTTACTTTAACTACAACATTTACTTTTTAACTTTGTAATAAAGTAAAGAATACTGCTCAAAATTCAAAATATTGCATGGGCTTGAAAAATGGAAATTATAGGATATAAATTCCTATATCTTACGGCCAATAAGTGAAGCCCAAATAAGTAAGAGACACCAACAAATAAATCTAAATTCAGTAGATAAGAAAAACTTTTTCACAATTCTGTACAAATACAGCTCCAAATTAAATAATTAGTTTTTGGAACCTGATTGGATAGGACAAGTAACGTGATGTGCTTTCTACTACATCCACACAGGAAAAGGTCAAAGCTCTGGTTACTGAGTACATTCCTATGCAAAACTCAGATAGCGATTTGGAGCTGATCATATCTGAAATGGAACAGTCAGTGAAGGACAGTCAGAGAAAGACAGTCAGTGAACCAGATAAGGCCTCAAACAACAAGCTAGACACAGGTACTATAACAATGCATGTCAGCGATGATTTTTCTACATACAATGCCACAGCTGAAGTAAGTCTCATATCCCCTCTCTTTGTTCACTGTGTTTTAAAATTACCGCTATCACATGCAGTCAGCAGTCAGACATGTTTCATTAGTGTGTACTTCACACACACACACACACACCATGTACCATACCACATGATTTCCTCACTTGCAATAAAAACAATCTCAAAACTTTGCAGACTCACTTGTGACAAATCATTTCAAACAATCAAACTGTTGGTCTCTTCATGGCCACAACAAAGAATATTGATGTTTAATATGTAAATACGTGTATCTGACTGTATTAATATTACTGTCATATTTAGCTTCATCTTCTTCCTTTTTTGTGAAGATCATTTCTTTGTCTAGTTGTGTTGTATTTGCAGACATAACACTCAGATTTTATTTTTCCTCATAAAATCTGGGTAGACTGACCCCACAAAATAAATATCTGGTTTCTTCCTTCAATTTCCTTTTCATCATCTGTACATTTTGTTGAAAATGAATTATTTTCATTTCCATTCACAAGTTACTTTACAGGTTTGAAAGGGTTACTTAAAGTATGACATAAAATGAACATATCCACTCTTTGAACTTCTTAACTTATTGAAAGAGATTATAGATTTTTTTCTTTTTAGTCACAAGTGCTAAAATAATATATATTTTTTTGATCAACAACAAGCAATGCAATAAAGTCATTAAGATGCAGGAGATTACTGAGTATGAAAGAAAAGAAAAAATATTATTAAATAGTGAGAACAATAAAAGAAAAGGAATTAAGAAGACTATAGATAACAACTGACATTGCATTTAAATTTTTCAAACTTGACTGAAAAACAAGACATTTCCACAAACAAGAAGTGTGATAAAAGAAGACAGTTACATCTAGCCATTTCAAATATAAATTAATAAAGTCTAGGTACCATAGAGAAAAGTTAATCAGAATAATTACTATGAAAGTATTTGTAGGAAAGGCACAGGGAAGCTATATTATAATGAGAAAATGACTGAAGCCAGGCTGTTAGGAAAAAAGACTGAAGCCTTGAGCTAGGTTGCTAATCAATATCAGTTTGACATTTAAAAGGTCAAATACATAACCTTAGTGATCAGAAGGAATCAATGCAGATAAAGATGATTTCATGCAATGTTTTTTTTAAATTATTGAATGAGATAAATTTTGATACATGAGTTAAATCATGGAACCTTCAAGAATAAAATTATGGTTTGCAGATATATGCATAATATATATGTAGCTGTTGCTATTACCTAATAGCAACAGTTACACAGATATTATGTATATATCTCCAAGTACAAATAAGTTTGTAAGGTAAATGTAATTTGGTTTATTTATCCTTAAAGGTCATAGTGGTGACTAATGCAGTAAAATGAATTCATTGATTGATTTGTTTTTATGGGCTTATCAATGTTATTTTTTTTATTTACAGCCAAAACATATTTTGGATTGCAAAAATAATTCTTTTTATGCAAGTGAATATTGAACTAACAATATTTTAAGAATAACAATAACTTTTCATGATATTACTCTATTACTATTTAACCTATAGCTGGGAGAGGAGGCATTGGATTGATTCTTTACCAAGTGTTTTTGCATGTAAGTGGATGTCACAGAGCTGACTAGAATTTGAACTCAGCTTTCTGATTTCTCAATCCAAGCCACTATCCATTACATGACCTACACATCTGCAGTAAAGATAAAAATGGTACTGTACTTCAAGACATGACAATCATTTGTTTCTGGAATATAATATTTCTATCTTATGTATATGAAAAGGTTATTGAGATGCAAAATTGTGGATATATATATATATATATATATATATATATATATATATATATATATATATATATATATATATATGTATTTGTCAATAAAAAGCCAAAAAACTTTGAAAAATGTTCTACTTTTGCTCAGGGGCCAGTTGTGTCCATAAAGAAATACATAAATAAAAAAAATGAATACTCTCACTGAGTCATGTCCATGAAAATTAAATAAATAAAAATTAATTATAGTATCAAAAATAATTATAATAAAATAATAATAATGAATTATAATGATTATAATTATTCACTCTTGCTAAACCAATGTGAATTGATCTCACTTTTCTCCTCAACACACACAAATACATAACATTTTCACTATCAGACTGGCTGTCAACACATGCATCAATGAAAATTTCAGCTCTTTTTCCTTTTTCAAGCCATAATAATAACATTTATCTTTTAGCACTCAACAAAATTTGTTGTAAAACTCCAGACACTTGTATTTTCCAACTAAATTATCTGAACACTCATTGCACACACCTATAAAAAAGATAATGAAAAAGACTGTATACACTTTACTTATTCTTTATCTTATTATTCTGTCAAATTCCAATCTATATTTGATCTACATTTGGCCCCAAACTCACAATTTTTTGACAGTATTACCAACACCTCATAATAACCAGATAATAAATAATACTTGTTTTGCATTATTCGGACTATTGTCCTCATCTTTGTCGCCATATTTATCACAATGTTTTTGGACGTTGTAGGCTCAGGTGGTTGGAATTTCAAACTGAACCCTTTATTTCGATCACTGGGGTAGACTGTTTGAGTTCCACGTGCCATGTTTGATGGATGTCAGTTATCAGTTATCTCCTGCTAATTTTCCCTCTGAAAGTTCTCCACTGCCTTAACCGGGTATTGAACTCATACTCTTTGGGTCTGTCACTGGATCTAACCAGTGTAATGCGAGGGGAAGTAGAAAAATCAGGCATGGCTGACCACATATGGGGAGAGAAGGGAGATCACCGTCCCCTGTGGGATCATGTTGAGATCATAGACAGGGAACACCATTGGAAAATTCGTAAACTTAAGGAATCAGCACATATGCTAGGCCACAAAAATCTCCTAAGCCGACCAAGTATAGAAATAAATACAATATGGGAACCAGTAATAAGGAGTGCCAGAGAAAAGCTATTATAACAAAGTTGCAATATGAGCTTTGGTAAAAAATACATGTGATGATAACAGCAAAATTGCAATATGAGCACAGGTAAAAATGGTTGCTGAAAACATTAGGTTTATAATACCCAGAAATTCATACCCAGATGTCCTCAAGGACACATGGCACAGTGGATAAAGGTGTTGGTTAGATCTAGTGACAGACCCAAAGAGTGTGAGTTCAATACCTGGTTAAGGCAGTGAAGAACTTTCAGAGAGAAAATTAGCAGGAGATAACTGACATCCATCAAACATGGCATGTGGAAATAGAACAGTCTATCCCAGTGATTGAAATAAAGGGTGCAGTTCGAAATTTTAACCACCTGAAGAAGTCTGGAGCATACAATGGCTGAAATGTTGTGATAAATATGGCGACAAAGATGAGGACAATAGTCTGAATAATCTAAATGCTGTACATAATACCTCATCTCAGAAATATAGACAGACTCTGAATCCTTGTTTTGTTGTTTTCACATCTTGCTGTTTCTCATTTTCTACAAGTATTTTTGTATATATTAATGTTGGGGAATCTATGAGTAGTGAGAATTGTTGTAATGCAAATGTGTATGATTTTTATGCTGTCCCATTGTGCAAGTTTTCTTTCTCACAAGCATTGGCAAAACTAGAAGTTTGGTGTTTTAGAACATGCAAAATCATTTGTTTATAAAACAGCCATAACTACAGCAATTGAATTAAGGCTCAGAGAAAATTCTTTGCATCATTCTGAGTCAAATTTTTTTGTCTGGAAAAAATTTTATTTCATGAATGATCCTAGTTTTGAAAGCATTGTATAGGCTGATTATACATCTTTCCTCATTTTAAGATTTTAATTTTGTGCCATGCAAAATAACATTTCATAGTACACAGTCTTAGTCTTTCATATTTGTTAAAGTCAGTCATCTTTGGCATGATTTCACATTTAAAAAGAACCCAATGAGAGAAAATTTCACTACCAAATATATATATAAAACATAGCACACCTCAGTAAATGATTGCATCCATTGAAGAACAAATTCAATGTTTATGATTTGAATTTTAGTAGTTAGTTTCTTTAATGACACACTTGAAATTAATACAAATGCAGCGAATAAAAAGAAGAGTTTTCTCTTTACTTCCCTTGTTCTTCCATGTTCTTTCTTTTTTCTACCTGTAACTCTCTTTCATATACTTCTATTACATCCTTAATATTCTTATTTACAACCTAGCAATCTAACACCTAATATCCCATTTTAAAAATACTGTAATTGTTAATTTATAATAAAATGAGGCTTCATTTTTCCTAGTATGGTATCTTAATCAATGAAAAGTAAGTCTTTAAAAAAAAAACTAAATAATCTCCCAATATTCTTTTAAAAAATCAGTATTTGTAAAATAATAATGATGCTATATTGAATGAAGAATTTTTGTCACTGAGGCAGAGAATTATGTTGGCCATTAAAGATTCAGATATATAATTATTGGTTGGATTTTTTAATAAAAAATATAAAAATCTATGTGAAAAAAATACAATTCTATGCACCTTACATTTATCTAAATGCAAAGACTTTAATAACCAATGACATGTCCTGACAACTTATTCTTGATAGGCCTTGATTTTAGCTTGATTTTGCATTGCTATAAAAATTCAATATCAGAAAAAAAGAGATTGAGAAAAAAAATTGTTCCTTGAATTTTTCCACCAATCTAAAGCAAGGAATTCAAACCTACCATAATTTGAAATGATATCTGACTGATCCTGTTTGTCACTAGCCAGTGAAAATCACTGTTTACTTATGAGTCGTTAGAATGATAGTCACAAGAAAGAGAGGTCAGTCTTAAAAACTAAGCCTGTGCAGCTGAGAACAACCAAAAACTACCATTTGTCCTGAAGCCAACTTCAAAGAGACACAGGACAAACTTTTGTCATATTGCTGCTACAAAAAATAACTCTTTAGGGACCTCCCTCACTCACAACATTTTTCACAACTTCTCTCCATTTGATCTTAACTGCTGACAGGCCAAAATTTCACAACTTCAAGAGAACTTTCACTGTGTAGGTTTAAGGATATTTTTGATTTTATCAGTCATGTCCAAATTTTCAAGTCAATATTATCTCTTTACCCAGTTTAACTTTCATTAAGAATATTTTGAACAAGCCATTATAGCCTTCTTTCATTCCCAGATTTAAATTTAATTGTAAATAAATTCTTTCTCCTGAATTCCAGACCAAGTAAGTTTCCTTCTTTTCATGGAGTCTAATAACTCCAATTGTTTTGTTTTTTTTCTTTATATTGGAATAAAATTTCAATAAAGAAGCCCCTTTCTAAGCAGATGCAGTTGATAAATGTTCACACAGTGAAGGGAAATTTTTACTCTTGCATTGACTTATTGTTGTTCTTTGAACTCACTTTTGTATAATGGCACCACAAAGTAAACCTCTAATGTTATATTCAACTCCATTATTTGGTTAGAAATATTCAAAGCAAAACTACATATATTAAGAAAACTCATATTTTTCTAAAGTCATGGAGATGTTTTTAGTGCAAGCAAAGAATATTGAAGACGCTGGCATATGTTTGATGCAACATGGAAAAAAATACTATGCCACACACAAGAATTACCCAATATAAATGCAACCTTTTCTATTAATCTCATTTGTTTCAAGTTTCTTATTGCTTTTCTTATGCCTACAAAAACAGTGAACACATGAATTTTCTTTAGATTCAAAATTACATGATTATACTTTAGAAATTTTTCATTGAAAAGTTTGCTTTGAGCAAAAGTAAAAAAAAATTTCTTGTATTTGAATTGAATTACTTTTTATTGATTTGGTTAAGATAATATTGTAGTTCGAGAAATCAGGAAATTTTACATTTTGTACAGAAATCTGATCTCTCACTCCTTGTATGGAAACTAGCTAGTTTGTTTTTTAGAAAAATATACCAAATTCTGTATGAAATAATGCGATTTACATGTTATATTTATTCTTTGGTCGAATTAGTAATATGGCCATCTTTTATTAAAGAAAATGTATTTAATCATGAGTCATACAACTTATAAAATTATAATCCAGTGTTAATAATTAGTACCTTCATTAAATTTCCTTACCATCACATCTTCTTAGAATTTTATTTAGAAATAAAACCTATAGAAATTAAAAAAAAGAAAGGAAGGAAATATAGTAGTTTGTAAACTAGAAGGGAAGAAAAGTGTAAAAGTCCTGGAGTAGAAAAGAAAGAAGAAAAGAAAAGAATGAAGCAGATTAAAATTCAAGATTTGAGAGAGAGGAAGAGAAAGTAAAAGTAAGGAATCTAAAAGACCATAAAAGAATATATTGGAAGAAAACATTATAAGAGATTTATTAAGGAAGTGAAAGCAGTGTAGAAACTATGATGCACATTATAAGGGCAAGTAAAAATTATAAAGTGAATTATATATAATTTTATTTAAATCTGCAATCAGCAAATTAGCTTATAAAAGTTCCAATTTGTTTTCTAAACCATAATTACCAACAATATAGCAAAATTGTTTATGCATTAACCTAATAATATATTAATTTATTACAAGATTTCTAAGATACTATATACATTTATGGATATTTTTCTAAATGAATTCACTTATTATATCAGTCTATGTGTTTAAATAACTTAGGAAATTTTTAATTGATTTTAATTATATTTTCTTTGGTTTTTGTAGACATAACACAAGTGATTTCTAATTTTCAGAAGTTTTCTTCCCTGTGAAATGGTTTAAAACTTTTAGAGAAGCAAGTAATAAATATTATATTTTCTTTCAAATTATTGTGTATTGAAACTTAACAAAATATCTAAAAAGGTATAAAAGACTTAGAACATTTTGTCAAGAATATTTTTGCAAGGAAGTCATACAAATTTATTATCCTGAACAAAACCTTGTTAATCTATTTAGTTTTATAGAATATTATGTTTGTCTTTAAGGTAACTACTCTTCGAGGGTTTTTTAGGCAATGTTAACATCAATGATAATGCTGAGGAGAACAAAAAGAGCACTACTGCTTGAAGAATCAAACTAACTCCTTAAATCTGATTTATTATATCAAAAGAAGACATATTACTTTCTTCATTTTCATTATCTGTTAAGATAATATTCTGAAATAAAGTAATACATATTCTCTTTATTTGCTTTTAGACTTGTAGTTTATTTTTGTTCTTCCTTTTATCACATTAATTAATGTATTGCTTATATTTTTTAGGATGAATTCTAATTGATTCCTTTGTAGTGACTCAATCATTTTTTTAAAACTCTTTTCACCAATGGGTTATATAAAGATTGCATCATTCATAAGTATCTGACTGCAAAACTGCAGTCAAGATCAAAATGATATGTTTTATAGCATTTCTAAAGAGGAAAATATTGTTATCAGCAAAAAGATAAACTTGTGATATTTGATAGCAGAGACTAGTTGCTTTTGATGCATCTCTCTGGAACCGAGTAGAAGTCCATACAAAGTTGCTATCATTTAGTCACTGTCATGTGTGGATAACAGACAGCAAATAATATGAAATGAAAACCTTTTTTCATAGTTGATAAATATAATAATTTATTTTACATTTTCATCTTTTCCCTTTTATCTTTTATTGTAGTTATAATGGCAGAAGAAATTAATTTGTCTGGTCAAAGTGCTATTTGTGTCATTTGTGCCAAAATTAATGAGCATAGACTACTAGGCACTGATATTTCCACCAGTATACAACAAATACTCATAAACCAATATTCATATACAGTATTAATTGTAAAAAAGACTTCAGATTATTGAAGATGTTATAAAAGGAACAAACCCCAAAATAGATCATACCTTCAGGTTGCAATTCTTGCAAATCTAAATGTATATAACAACTGATAGATAGATTTAGTCAAGTAAAGTTTGGTTTGGTTTGTTTAATGGATTATAAACTTCCTTATGAATCATTTAATTTTCTTGGAAGCTTTGGTAATTTTTCACTTCCTTTTCCAGTTATTTACTGCTAGTAATTTTTTTACTATGAAACTATATTGCTAGTATTCTTACTAAAAAATGTATTTTTATGCTTTCATAATGTTTTAACCTCAGTTTGTAGGTTCAATATTTACCCATAGCTGGAACCACAACAGGTGCTACTACACTGGGTCAAGGTGAACCTGGGAACAACAGTAATTAATAGGTGGTTCCACACTCCTCAAAACCTCCAAATCAAAGGCCTTGCTGCTGGATGTAGTTTATTGTCATACCCAGGGCAAAACCAAGTAAAGAATTTTTATTTTATGTCAAGCATGTCATAAGCATAATGCATAAGCAGTAAATAGTATTTAAGATGTATTTAAAATTTGAAAAATGAATGATCTTCATAATCCAATGATCATCATAATGACCAGTCATGTTGTTAAAAAAATCAGATCATAAATGTTTGGATCATCTTTATATTCTTCTTTTGATCTTGATAGGTATTCTCTTGTACATAAACAAGAAAAGTTAACTAAAAAAATTTTAAATGTCCTTTTTTATTTTCTTTAGTCAGAAGTGTGTTACTAAAGAAACTGATACTTAAATATACATTATACATATGATAAACTCCTTTGATTTCAACATATGCAGGCCCAATATTTTGGTTTAGATCTGAACCATTGGACAACTCAAACAGATGATTTGATTATCATAGTGATTGCTTGCATAGAGCCACACTTTTCAGAATAACTATTAATGGAGAAATGATAACCAATGAAGCATAAAGTCTCAGGTTTTCTTCAGGTTAGAATTTGAAGTTTTCCTTCTAGATGTGCTGCCATCTAAGGTAAGAGAGTTCTTTCTGCACTATTATTTAACCCATAGCTGAAAGAATATGAACACATGCCTTTCCCAAGCATGAAGGGAACAAAACAGAATTAACTTGAATGTGAATGCAACTTGCAACTCACCAATTCCACTTTCAATACTAATAACTTTGCATTACTGCCATATATATATATATATATATATATATATATGGATGTATGTATGTATGTATATATATATATATATATATATATATATATATATATACACATTCATTTTCATAATTTCTACTTCTTATTATAACTGATAGTAAACAATATATTGCCTATTTATATATGTATTTCATATTTTACAAATAAACTGATCCTGGATGGTAGCATTTATATTTCACGTTAAATGATATTCTGTTAACGAAAATCAGCATTGAAGATCTTCCCAAAATATTAAACACTAATTAATGGTGCCTGATACATTTCCTTCTTCATCATATTCCTCATCATCAGTATCAGCAGCATTAATATTACCAGGTGTGGTGGTAAGGTTGTTACACATCTGAGCACCTGAACAGCTCCCTCCATATGGCTCAACTGCACATGTATGTCTGAGTCTTTGTCAGCTCATCTTTGTTTCTGTTTTCACCTTCTTTTGCTTTAGCTAATAATGCCTCTTAGGATGGCAATTGAAAGATGGTGAGTGTGGCCATATCATTTCTTCTTGACAGTGGATATGAGGCCTTCCATTTAGTCTTTTTCTTATCTGATGGTGTCTGGCACTGCAGTGATGTATAGGAGATGCCAAGTATGATTCTGGAGTACCTTGGATTCTTCACCATAATTCTGCTGCTAATATCCAAGATTCATAAATGTAGAGAATGACTGAGAAGATCAATGCACACAACAACAATCTGAAAAGGCAAGAACATCAAAGAGACACACTCATTCTCTATTTTAACCAATTACCAGATTTAGATAGACACAAAATAATTATTGATTATAACATAGTTAATACCTTTTTATTTAACACTTATATATTTTTATATGAGATTTCAGGATATTTTATAACTAGAAGCTTCTCACTGAAGATTTTGTTTTGAAATTTATTTATGTTAAATTTTAAATACTAATTAGTTTTGCATGACATGTCTCAAAAATGTTAAATGTAATTTACAAATTTTATTTATTTTAAGGTGAGTTTTGTGCTTTTGAAGTTCAAATATATTTTCCTGGTAGGTTTCAGTGATACTCAGAATAGATTAACATAACCACATCCACCATGCAATTGTGAAAAATCTATAAAAATTTATAATGAAAAATTATTGCATGTATAAAAGAAATTATGAATTGTCTTTAGTTATAATAGAAAAATATCTCTGAAACATTTGTGCTTACTTTATTAAATAATCTGATTAGTTTACTTGTTTTTCACCCATATAACTTTTTAGAATGAAAGTAGATTGAAAATGTAAATTAAAGTTTATAAATTATATATGGTGAATCTCATTAAGTTATTTCAGCAATAATACAACCAGCAGAGTTCTTTATATTCAAAAACAAAACTCAAAATGTAAAGAGCATACATAAAGAACATTTTAATATGCATGCCATTTAAATGCTGCAGATATTTTCAAGTAATGGTGAATTTCCTATTGTTTTATGTTCTTTATCTGTTATTGCTATGTGTCTTAGTACATCATATGAATTTATCTTCATATTTTTTCAAGATTTATGTAGAAAATATTTAAATATGTGAATTATATCAGAGTAAACCAATTTAAACACAGAGAATATTTTCTGCAAATAATTAATTTAAAAGATTAAAATTTTAAATTTATTTAAAACAGAGACAAAGAAAAGGATAAAATTCTTCCCTTTAAAACTGATGTATTCAGGCATTAAAAATTTAAGTATTTAAAAATAAACTTTTAAAAAAATATTTTCATTTTTGACTTCCCTACATACAAGCCGCGAGTGGCCTGGTGGTGGGCCGTTGATGGTAATGCCAGCTGTCCTTTGGTGGCAGTCACTAGTGAGCCCTCAACATGCCACTGGTGGGATTCTAGTGGTCCGCCAGTGGTAACATTGCTGAGACAAACATGCTGGTGGTCTGACAGCAGGCCACCAGTGGTAAGCACTAGTGACATGCCACACAGTGGCAGATTGGTGGCTTGCATGTAGGGTTGGTTGCTCAATTGTCCAAATAATTTGTAAAGTGATTATATTTTGAATACAAGGATTGAAACTGGGCTTCATCTTATAGCCGTGTCCCTGAGTTGTAACCCCAAATAATCAGTATTAGGTTATCACTTGGCTGCAGGAATAAATAAGTTTAATATGACATTTCTACTTTAGATCTGTGTATGTTTTCCTTGATGATTCTCAGGTTTTCAAACCCGCATACATTTAATAAAGAAGCAATTCTTTTATATGCTGAAAATTTTTCCTGTTTGTTGTTCAGAGAAATTTTAAGGGTAGCTTGGATACTTTTTTTATATTTTCATCTATAAAGACATTAAATGTTTTAAATTTATCAGAGTCTCTTGAAAGACCATATAGCAGAAAGCAAGATGAAGTTTGTTTCTGATAACTAGACATTAATGAATGAATCAGATCAGATTAGCTATTATAATGAATTTGCTCATTGAAATGATGTATTGCTATTAAAGGGATGATGAAGAACAAGATGAAAGGAGATGTAGAGGTCTAAGAGAAGGAGATGGCTCTATGTTACACACCTGGGTGCATTTAGGAAATTACCTGATTTGGCTATAGAATTGCTCATTAGATTATGGATTTGAGCATGTGAGCTGATTGACTTTAGTGAAAGTGGATCAACCATTACAGAGTTTCCAATTGATTCTCTGCTTAACTCTCATCTTTGAAAGGTGAAACATGAAGGCAAGTTAATTCATTTATAATTTGATTGGGCAGAGGCTTTCTTATAAAGGACTTGATGCCACTTTCCTGGTGGGCTAAAAGAGAGAGAATATTCAATGAATGCAGATTATCCCTTTTTGGAAAAATTAAAAAGAAGACTGGTGGTTATTGGATTTTTCAAGCATTAACCCAAAGGGTATTCAAAAACTCTCTTTACAACTATCCCCAGTGAAAAATACAATGACAACTCAAGCTTCTTGAAGTTAAACTTGTTAAAGAAAAGGCAAAAAGACAGTTGCATGTGTAATTTTTGTTTAAAAATGGGTATAATAAATTTAGACTAAGTTGCAACTGAGATCTGATAAGACAGAGGTTGGAAATAAGATCTGCTCAGAAAGAGACACATAAGTAAGGTCTTAAAGAATTTACTTTATATTGCTTTATTACCACATAAGTAGGTACCTATTTAAGCAATGAACAAGCTAATCACTGCTTGAACTATCAGGTAACATAAGAGAAAAACAAAGGTGTTTTATATACGATTTTATTATGAATTTCAACCAAGGCTAAAATATCTTTTACTGTTCCATCAATTGTAATATTATTCATGTGCTATCAATTTTAGCAAACCTATTTTTTTATTATTAAGTAAGACAAGTAAGACACTAAAGACACTAGGATGCAAGAGGTTACTGAGTGTTAGAGAATATGAAAAAAAAGAAATTATTACAGGAAGAGGACAATAAAAGAATAAGAAGACAGAAGACAGAAGATAACAATTGACATTACATTTAATTTTTTGAAGATCAAAGATCAAGAAGCCTGAAGAGAGTTCCACAACCGAGAAGTGTGAGAGAAGAAACTGTTAGCATAAACTTACAGTTATATTTAGCCATTTCAACTATAAATTGATGAGACCTTGACACCAATCTAGTACTGCACTTAAAATTGTAAAGTCTATGTACCATAGATGAAAGTCCATCAGAACAATTACCATGAAAGTATTTATAGAAAAGGCACTGGGAAGCTATGTTATGGTGGTGGGAAAGGGACTGAAGTCAAGATGCCAGGTCAGGACCAATAACATTGCAGATTCTTCTTTGGATTTTATCAAGATTCTCTAAATATATAACAAGAACACCAGACTAGATGTGGCAGCAATATTCAAAGCAAGAACAGATGGTAGACTTATAAATATGTAAGACAGATTCTGGTGAGAAAAATTGTCTAGCATGACTTACTGAACCAAATTTGTTAGTTGCAGACTTAGCAATTGATTCAATATACTCTTTCCACTTCATGTCAGCTGAAAACATTAGTTATAAGTAACAGAGACAATTTTATTAATTTTTACATGAACAAACAAAAGTGAGTCAAGTAAATGTTATTGCAGAATATCTTTTACAAATTATCTTTGTATAGATTTTTATTTGTTGCTTGCCATGACAGATGTAAAATGCTAAAAACTAAATATCTTTTGAAAGCTTTCCAAACATTGTCCAGAAGAAATGCACTTTTACCAATCCTCAAAATAATTCTTCAATTAAAAGTGAAGACATAATATGTAAGAATGTAAATAGACTCAAGGTCTGACAGTAGGCATAAAACTTTTTAACATTTCATAACATAATTGACAGAATTCATCATTAGTAGTTAATGTTACTGATTTTTCCCTTTGAGAAAAATCACATGATGTGCAGGGAATCTAAACAAATCTAAGAAATGGTTGCCTTGGCGCAAGGTAGACATGCAGTGGTTTAAATGAAGCAAAGCATTTTGACTTCTGTCATCAGTAATTTCAGACCAAGTAGTAAGAACTTTTTCAGCTGAAATACTCAAAACATCTATTTCTGCCTATTCCAATATATCATATGTTTCATCATATATATATATATATATTATAATAAAAATATTATAATAATATATATATATGTATGTATGTATGTATGTATGTATATATATATATATATATATATATATATATATAATACTTCAAATGTTATTTTTAGTAATATAAATATGTCACATTAGAAAATAAAATTCATCAATTCTTTAGAAATTTATATATATGATTAATGAGAGTAAAATGTTTCACTTACCTGATTGATACACACACACACACACACACACACACACATATATATATATATATATATATATATATATATATATATATATATATATATATATATATTAAGAGAGGCATTTAGTTTTTACAAAATACATATTAACATACACGGTGTGATGGATAAATTCTCATCTAAAATATGCAAAAATTAAAATAATAATGACATCTCATTTTTATAGATATATTTACCAAAATTACACAAAAATATCTTTAAATACTAAAGATTAAATTTATTCAATAAAATCACTATTGGCTTTGACCACAGCCTCCAGATTCATTTCAAGCAGATATGAGCATTCGAGAGAAATCATGGGAAGTTTGTAGTTCATTAAATTTATCTAACTTTTTCTGAATCCTCTGCACTGGTCTCAGACTGAAACCCAAACACTCTGAAATATTTGTATTGTATTCCAGCATGAATGTCAAACAGTACAGCTTGCTGTTTCCAAATTTCTGGTGGAGTGAATTATGTTATGGTGATCTTTTTCTTGCAGGTAGTGCCCAACACCTATACTGTGCAGGTGACAAAATCAAAAACAAATAATGCACATGCATGAAATTAAAAATATAAAATGGCAACAATTTACCCATCACACCCTGTATAATAAAATAATTTATTGAAATATATTGAGTATTAATCAAATATGTTTCTGTGGTGTATATCATTTACATTTATTTGTAAATAAAAATTAATGGTACGCTTAGTTTGTCAGCGTAATAAAACCTGACACACACAAAATTCATTATAGGGAGAGATATTATAAGTTGTAATTTACATGTTATGTTTATCATATAAGTATCCTGAAATTTTTGCCTATAGTGTTTGGTTAATACCAATTTTATTGTGAAAACACTGAGTTGCATAATAAAATCTGAGTAAATGAAAATAGATGCTTACATTTTTAATCCTTGACTAATTTTCTTCCTATTTTTGCATATTCTAATATTTCAGTACTAAAAGTAAATTTGGAAGTTTGTAAATGAATGTCTTTGGCATTGACTGAAGGTAAACCGTTATGTAATTTCTTTAATTCAGTGATAATCATACCATAGAGATTACCATCACAAAATAATAATAATCCTCATGGATAACTTTTGTAATTGTTGTCCATTACAATAAAAAGACAAATTGATATGCAGTTCTTTTCTTTTATCTGTTTCATTCATTATTGAGAGTAAAAAGAAATGACTTCTTTACCATTCCTCCATGTTTGTCTATGTTCTGTAATGAATTTTGATATTTATTTTTGTAAACAATATTGTAAACATCACAAGAAGTCGATGGGATTAGAGGTTTTAGAATATGGCAAGACTTAACTGATCTCTCAGTATATTCTCCTACATCTTCCCTTTTCAAAAAAAAAAAAAAAAGGACAAATCAAAACAAAAATCAGTTCTTTTAGAAAGTTTTTATAGAGAAATATCCTCTTGTATTTCACTTACCTTTGAAGAATGTACATTCTTAAAGCCATAACAACATCTGGGATTCAGAACATTTGTTTAAGGAACATTCATCTAAGGACCACTAGTCTAAAGAATATTGGTCTAAGGAATATTGGTCTAAGAATAATTGTCTAAGGAGCACTTGTCTAAAGAATATACATCTAAGAAATATTCATCCAGAGAATGATGGTCTAATGTGGTTTGTATTAATATACAAACAATGCATGCCAATAAATACTTATAAACCACATGTATCATCAATAATTAATGTTGTTATGTTTTAAATATTTTTTATGTAATATAGTGAATATCAATAAGATTGAGTGTTTTGTACATGAATAAAGTGTTAATTTATCAAAAAATATTATTATAGACCAATAGTTCATAGACGGGTATTCTATAGACAAGTATTCCTTAGACGAATGTCCTTAGACAAGTTTCCTTTTTCTTTAGATGAATGTTCCTTATAACAATGTTCCTTAGATCAATATTTTTTAGATGAATGTTCCTACATCCTCCACATCCTATTCAAAGTTAAGATTCTGTAACTTACTGATTAAAATTATGAGTCCCTTCATTTGCCAAAATAATATGACTGAGTGTGTCTTAAACCAGCAAGTGACTAACATCCTCAAAAAGTTGTTTCCAATTAAGATTTACTGACATCAACCTCTACATGTACTTGTAAAATCTCTACATATCATATTTTAAAATAAAGTAATAGATATTTATATTGTCTCTGATGGTCTAAGAAGAAAAGCATAGCAATTTCTCTTCACAAATTTGGTGAACTGAAAAACGCATCCTTTGGGTATCCTCCTTGCTCATGTTTTCTCAGTTGATTTTATTTCTTGCACTACCAAGGGAGTGATTGCCACTCATTCCAAACTCCTAACTGCCATTTTGTGGCTGTTCTTCTGTCAGATTCTGTCAGAAGGCTGACATTGTACTGACTTAACTGCAATATATGCTATCTACCTCAACTGAAGTTGTCAGTTTAAAGTTTAACAACATAATATAAATCTATTTCTCACAACATAATACTTGCAATCTATTTCATGAAATACAAAAATAACAAAAAAGAAACTATAAAAAAAACACAGCTTCTATAATCTTTATCATTGCTATTATGTTTTTGAACTGTAGATTTTCAAGAAAATATCTTCAGAATTAAAATATACAACCTTATGACAGTTTACAATTTAGTGACATTTTAATTTAACTTAATTTAGTATTAAAAAAAGCTTATGTACTATTGCCATAAACTTGTTGTATAGCACTAAAACTATCATAAAGAGGTTCAGTAGGGTTTGGATGAATTCATATATATATTTAGTTGTATAAACATTAGTAATGATACGGTATGCAAATGATGTAATTTTGTTTTGAAAATACCATCAATGTTTGACTTCGTTTCCATGTTTCTTGCACATCATGCCTGCAACAAGTAGAAATTCCTCCAGAAATCTTAAGGTGAAAAGTTATATTACCTACTCAAATTGTTAAACCAAAGTTTTTCATGGCTCAGCTAAATAGGACATTGGCAATAATGTCTCATGATCATAATTTTGGGAGTGATTTATGTTAGTAGGTACATCACCACCAAAAAAAAAAAAAGTGATACATAAGGTTTAAAATGCATTTTAAATTTTTTGAAACTTTTATTTTAGTTTTAGTTCCAAGCTAACAGATTAAATTTAATATTTCCAAATAAGCAAAATATTTTGACTGTAATCATTGTTTTTTCATAGTTATCAGTAAGATTTATAAAATCGTCCATATTGTCAATGCAACATAATTTTTTTATTAAAAACTCTTTCAGAAATAAAGTATACTTTTCTGAAACTTTATTTCAGGAGGATGAACTGATTTAAAATTGAATTAATCTGACTTGAAACAGATTACTTACTTTTAATTTAAAATATCTCAGAAAAGCAGTTTTAGCACAAAAGTGGGTCTTTTTATGAGGTGTTGACAGCTATATCAACATCCTGATGTTTGGGAAATTTAACTAAGGGGGTGCATAACTGTAAAATTACTTGATAAATATTACGTAAATGCTATTTTTGTATAATTTTTTTAACTACCCAATAATCTTAATAATTTAAGAAAATATTCGGGTGATTAGACTTTATAACCTTAATTATGAAGATACTTGTTAGAAAATTACCAATAAAATTTAAATTTACTATAGTTACCACTCTTACAATAATGGACGTCTCTATATACAAAAATCAGAACATTTATACACACATAAAATAAATTAAAAATACTGGGGATCAGTGAATTGTCATAAGCCTTACCATTTATGATTAGTAAATACAGTTTCAATTTAATAACAGTATTGTTATTGACCCCTATAAATTAATACAGAATTTTAAAAGATTTAAAATTTTATAAACTATTTTACTTCAAATTTAATTAACATTTTACAATTCTTATAAAACTTCATTATTTATCAAAAAATCTTTTTCTTAAAACAATTTTATCCATAATATATGTTATTCACAAAAGCAATTAAAACCTTTTCCTTATTGAATAATGTTTTAGTTTTATTGCATTTTTTATTTTATGATTCAGGTCAGATTTTCCTTAACTGCGGATTCTGCTTGATAAAAACAATTCATGATTTTAATTCTCCAAAGACTTGTCATATAAACATTAAAAACTACAAAAAAGTATTTATCGAAATGTCATAAAATTAAATGAGTTGGGGGTAGGAAATGTAAAAATCTTTACAAAGATTTTCTAAAAAAAGGAATATGTTACAAATGATTTCATTTATTTGTGAAGTTCTGAAATTCCAATAACTACCTAATTTTTTGCAAGAATTTTCAAGTCAATGTGCTTTTCACCATAAAAAGATGCTCACACTTCCTGTACAAATTTATGGTCCTATGTTGACACTAGAAAAACAAGTTTTAACCAAAATTTTTCCAACATTCTAAAAAGGATAAAAAAATCTCTACATAAAAAATTTATTTGATCTTTGATTGTAATAATAACACAAAGGGTTTGACAATAAAATTTTGATTTTATTATGTTTTGAGTATTTTTTTCATCATGTACCCTTCCTCTTTTTAGTGAATTTTTGAGTTTTCATTCATGAATTTAGTGACATAGTAATTGTGAGTTCAATCCTTGGGCTAGGCAATGTTGACTGTGGAAAAGGGACATGTATTAAGTAAATAAGGTGAAATATTCCTAGAAATGGATAGTGGAGTGAGAATAATTTACCTCAGAAGATTTATATTTTCTGAAGGCTAACCCAGTTTGGCAAGAACCTAAAGAAGGCCAGAGATTAGAACAATAGTCTGAATGTAAATAACTTAAGTAACCATATTATTATTAATAAACTGATATATTAGTACTTGTATATCTTCTTACAGATTGTATCAGAATACATGTAATTATTCTTATATACTATATTAGATGATATTAAGCAAGTCAATCATTTTTTTGCAATGAAATTAAATTACATAAACAGTATTAGTAGGATTTATTTATACCTATAGCTAAATATACCATGTGAATTTCAGTTTATAATATCTGTTTTTATTAGAAATATTAACAATAATTTAATTAGTGGTGTGAAATTTTATTAAACAAATTGATTATTGTTCAAAAAGGTGTAAATAAATATATATGTAATTATTGATATTTATTTTTTAATTTCAAATATTAAAAATTGGCAATGGTTCATAATAAAGATATCATCTCAAATGAAATAGCTTGAAACTCATTGATAATTGTATCAAATATTCTTTGTTGCCAAAAGTATTGATTTTAATATTAGAATCTCTTGTTTCAACAGATAACTTTGAACTTATAGAATCTGAAACTATATTTCAAATAATCTGATTGGTGAGTCAGAGTAAAATGACAAATTTACAGAAAAATGAAGCCTTTTTTTGTATCAGATGCTACAACAACTGGTAACATTTGAAAATTGAGGTTAGTCGTGTATTCCGACTGTGCAGAATTAACATGACTGGGTTGGGAGAGGTAGGCCATCAAAGCTGAATGTAACTAATGTAAAAGAAAAAGGAACATGAACAGTTTTCAAATATGAAACATTGATTGAATGTGTCAATTATTTTTTGTTGATTTCAATGATTTTTTTTTACTGTTGAAATGTGAGGAATCCATGAGAAAACATTAAAGTTGTATGGATTTAATGCAAAGGAGGTATGGATTTCAGTTACAGTTAAATCCATTTCATTGATGTTGGTCGTAAAGAAAAGAGAAAGACATATAAACAAATTTTATTATTGTTATACCATTATTATTCAGTCATTAATATATCTATTAGGTTGGTGCAAAAATAATGTCGTTTTCTCACATAGTAAAATATGTGAGAAAACGACATTATTTTTGCACCAACCTAATATATAAATGTTAAGTATATATATATATATATATATATATATATATATATATTTATACTATTAATAATAACTATCATATTTTTCACCATTTGGTACAAATCCGAGTTCCATGTGTGCAGGTATTGATTTCATTATCACTATATTTATATTATTATTCATTAATACATATATATATATATATATATATATATATATATATATATATATATATATATATATATATATTTATATATATATATATGTGTGTGTTTGTGTGTGAAAAATTTCAGTTTTAATTAAAAATGTATCTGCAAAAGGACAATATAAATAAGTTTTCCTTTTGTCTTTATTCATATATATATATATATATATATATATATATATATATATATATATATATATTTATATATTAATAAATATACATATACCTGTGTTTGAAGTGCAACTTAAAATTTAGTGGTTATACCAACTTATAAAGCACAAATTATTACTTTTGATTTGAAAAATCAAAAGTAGTAATTTGTGTCTGCGAGTTACTAGAAACACTAAAGTTTAAGTTGCACTTCAAATGTAGACACATGTATATTTATTAATATATACTTCTTAGCTCTGTCTAACCACATTGAGCACTGTTTTGTTTACAGGTTATATTAAATTGAGTAATTTCACTTACCTGTGTATGCATGCTAATGCACGTATATACAGTTGCTAATATCTACTCATTTGGTTTATATCCACATTTATACCTATATATATAAATTTATATGTATGCAAAAAAGAAAATTAAAAAATTATATTTTTGAGTGGTGAATATTCATATTTCAGTTTTTTTAAATTTTAAAAAAAATTAATTAAAGGGAGATTACTTGTTTAAACAAAAAACATAAATTTATAAATTTATATTCAAAATAAGTAAATAGTAATTTACATTAAAAATGAACCGTAACTTACATTAAAAATTAAAAAAATTAATCTGGATCAACGTATTTAAACAGACATTTACTTTTATGTCTACATGTAACCATCAATTCATTTCTCTTGTTTAATAAGATAGACTTATTTAAGTGTTTTAAGATAACCAGTTTTTCGACTAGGCATAAATTGTATTTATTTCCTTTACTATTATAAGCCTTAGCTCTAGATATAATTTCCTACTTGGAAATTGATGGTAAGATGGCCTTATTCTTTAATTGTCAGAAATTGAATTTCCAAGGATTTTCTGTGGAACCAAGATAAAATTTAACCTTGCTAGCAGAATGTATGTTCACTCAGTATATAATATTAGTCATACATTGAGTGTTTAAGGGACAGAGCATATTTTTTTCAGCAGTTGCATTTATTTTTAGAAGAATATACATTGTGTTTGTTGGAAATAATGTTGTTATGATGGGAGATAGATGTGTCTATGTTATTAATGCAGTTATAGTTGATCTTAATCTTGTTTTTGTTAAAAAACTTTTTTAGTGTTGCTGAATGGTTAAAGTGTTTATAAATCAAATTTAGGAAAATTCTTTCAATAATAGTTTTGACATTACACTTAGAAGGTAGATTAAATCATATAATATAATTTCTGCTTATTTTTACCTTTTTCATTTATTTCTAAATACTCTAAATTTACTTTATGATGTCTTAGTTCTAAAGCCTGTATATATTTAATTTTAGACTTATCAAATATTTCCTTAATGCTGGAGTTGTTGGATAATCTCACTTAGACTGATTTATGTAAATTATCTGGAATTTTGTGACGGTGGTTTGATTCTTTACTAACGTATCTATGATTATATAGATCCTTTGTGCATGGTTTATAATAACCATTATTCAGGTCTAAGGTTACATTGAGAAAGTTGATTATGTTATATTAAGCCACCACTCAATATGACCACACATCTGGATAGCCAAGGTTGTAGGTCAAGCCAGGATGTGGTAACAGTCGTTGAAATGTGTGGTGGCAATGAAGGTGGTGACTGTGGTGGCAGTAGTACTTTGCATGGTGGCTGGTTCATAACTTTGTTGTCATGGTGATCAGGTCATGGCGGCAGTAGCAGAAGCAGCAGCAGTATGGCAGCCGGACACCAGGCTGGCCACAAATGTTCCTTGTTTGTCCTCAGAGCCAGATTTTAAGCAGTTCTGGTAGTCCCAAGGGGTGTCTCTTTAATTGATGGGAATGTTCGCAATTGTCCACTGCCAGAGTCCACTTTGTAGACTGGATGTAGCCCATGGAGCCCAAAGTGTAGAAAATGACTTTTGTTATTTTTCCTTCTGCTCTCGTGGTGTTCACATCCAGCCAGGGTGTAGAATGAATCAGAATGAGATCTAAAAGCAACGGCGTATAACAATTACTTTAGCATTGGTTTGTGATGGTAATATTTAGTTTGTGATCTTTAAAAACATTTATCAGTTCCTTTTTCAATCAGTCTATCTTGTGGGCTAGTTTTATGAAGGAGAATGACACTGGTGTCCTTCATGTCAAAAATAAATCTAAATCACCATAATAATAGAATTCCAGCTAATTCACATGCATCATTTGAGTCATACACTGCCATAGCAACACTGAATTCTGGGTTACTTTTTTTGGCCACAGATAATCATTATGAAAAAGTAAAGGTTTTAGTGCCTGCTTTATATTTATATTGTGATTGTTAATAGGACAGTATTTTATTGCTAGATTTATATCTAACATTAGCAGATTCTTGGTGATGGACAGTTAAAAGTCACAAATATTGAATTGGGTGAATGTACATTCAGTCTCCCTTTTTATATTGGTAAACCATTCTATGGCTTCAGCTGCTTTGTGCCACTGGTTTATTCCTAGGGTGTTTTTGGTGGATTTTCATGTTTTTTCAAGGATGTTTTTGCTGATTTTACCAATATTATTTTTGGTTGGATTGAGTAATTGGTATTGAGGTTTGTTTACAAAATTTGTGCTATGATCTTTAATTGTGATGAATGCTTGTTGTTTGTGGAATTTGTGGATCCTATCATCAATTTTTAGTTCAGTGCCTATTTTCTTGGTTTCACTACTGATGTTATTTTCCCAGTTATTGGGTACAATTTTGCAAAACTTATTAACTTCCATGTTAATATATACTTAATAGCTCTGTTATATTGCATTGAACACTGTTTTATTAACACCATACATATACAAAATCACTTTTACAAACATTGTGGATGGCTTCCTCACACCAAAACAAGAAAAAATGTTCATATACACGTATTTCCAAAAGGCCATAGTTGTACCTCAACACAGCAACTCACAACAAATGTATAAAATGTCTTCCGCTTGCTTCTATACATGCATGCACCTGTCAGATCATTGACTGGTGGATCCTCTCAAACACATGGCATTGAACAGTTTCACAGGCCCCCGTGACATGTTAATGAAGCATCTCTGCATTATTAATGTGTGCTGTATAAACCAACTGTTTTAGGTGGCCCCAGAGAAAAATCCAAAGGATTGAGGTCAGGACAATGTGTAGACCATGGAACTGGAACAATGTGACTAAAATTGAGTGGGGCTCCATCATAGATTAACCACATGCATCTTTGTATTAGCAGGGGTACATCCTGTAGTAGGGCTGGAAGTTTTTTCATAATAAACTCCCTGCAGACAGCTCCTGTAAGACATACTGGGAGAACATATGGACCTGCCACACAGTCACCTACATTTCCAGCCCACACATTAAATATAAATTGATGCTGGTTCTGTATTGTAGCATGGGGATTCTGATCTACCCACAAATGTTGGTTATATAAATTTGCTATTCCATCTCTTCCAAATATTGCCTCATCCGTAAACAAGAAAGACAAACAATGGATCAGTAATGTGTGCAATAAACCATTGGCAAAAGTTCTCCTGTGGTAAGTGATCAGAGGGTGAATGACTCTGCAAATGTTGCAAATGATATGGATACTTGGGGCTGCTCTTGAAGTACCCTTCATGTGATACTATGCGATGTACAACATGCTAGGGCTGCTTGACTTGTGGTGATACCTAGCATATGAATGGATTTTGGTCTTCCTTGATCCATAGTTTGTGATGCTATGGATATTCCCTCAGTAATGCAACAATAAACAGCAGCAAATGTTGGATGACTTGGCTGTCTTTGGTCTGGATACACAATCTGATACATTTGTACAGCCTTGCATCTATTACTATTTGCTCAACCATATGTAAAAATCAAATCTGCCTGCTCACAATATGAATATCCTGCCATTGTTCTTCTCAGTTAACTCACTACTACACATATTAAACATTGAGAATAGACTAGCCACAAATGTCCACGAATAACAAATGTAATCTAGTCTACATAGTTACACATTGCCATCTACCATAAAATTTCTTTAAACTTAATAACTCAAAAATAAAGAATTTGTGGACATATGTTTATATGGAGTTTTGTCCTTGTTCTGGCATGAAGAACCTGCTTTCAAAGTTTGTAAAAGTATTTTTGATACACCCTGTATATGCCTTTTTTGAAGGATTTCTGTTGTTTGCTGAAAATCTTGCGGGTTTCACTTCTGGCAGTAGAGATACAGATGACAAAAAGACACTGGGCAAAAATGTGCAATCTGTTTTTTTAACCTGACTGGAATAAAAATGCATACACAGTGTATAAAAGATACTATAACTTTTGCTTTATTTTTTTTGTCAAAATACAAATAAAGTCTTATTGTAGCAGAGAGAAAAAGGTCAATCAGTTTTTCCTATACTACGTCAATTTTAGTTAATATTTTCACAATAAAATTGGTATTAACCAACCAATGTTAGCAAAATTTTCAGGGTATATTTATATTTAAATGATAAACGTAACAAATGAATTTCAGTTTATAAAATCTCTTTTATTCTAATATAATATATTTCAATAATAACTTCTTTGGTGATGTGAAATTTTGTTATACAATTTGAGTGTTGCTCAACAAAGTATAAATAAATATAAGTATATAGTATATCATTTCTTTAATTCCTGAGATGTAAAGGTTGTTATGAGTCAAATGAAAGTTGTGTACTAAAAAGATAATAAGTATATTTTAAACCTAATGACTGATGGAAATGGAACATAGAAAACTAAAAAAAAAAAAGAGTCAGTAGCCATCCCCCCTCTTTCATGAAAAATTACAGAAATCATTGTATGGATCTGGGTGCTTCACAGTTCCAATAATGAGATGTTTGGCTGTTTTACACATGTCTGAGGAAAGAAGCTGAATGCTGGTTAAAGAGAGCACTGTCGCTCATACAGTGCTGACTCTGTTTTCCAAGTGTAAGGTAATGTTTATTTTTGACAGTGTGTGTTGTGCTTAAAAACCATCTACCATATTCTTAAATGTGATAAACTGTAGATGACTATTATGCTTCCAGCTATTCTATTTAATTCATTTCTTTTTTTATTGTTTATTGTATAAAAAATTTTAATGACTTAAACATGACCTCCCTGAATCCCCAAGAAATAAGTTCTGTGACAGTAAGTGAACTTCAACAGCTTAAGTTTTCATAGTTGTCGCTCCATGAGAAAGTTACAGTTAAGAAAAGAGGTTGTTCAACACCTGATATTCAAATATCTCAGCCATGAATAAGCAACATAGCTTTAATTCTGAATGGTACCAACAGAAAAGTTGGCACTGCAGCTGTAAAATGAAAAATGCATTATTTTGCTTCCTGTGTTTACTGTTTGGAGGTTATATAATGTGGTCATAAGACAGTTTTTAAAATATAAACAAAGTGAAAGAAAAAACTGAAAAAGATGAAAAGTCAAAGAAGCATATTGAAAATGTGGTTTCACAGTTACTTTTAGGAAATGAAAATATTAAGGTAAAACTTGGTGAGGCATACCGATTTACAATAAATAAGTATAACATGAAGTTTAAAAATCACTGTGAAATTTTATCCAAAATAATAGACTGTATTTTATTTTGTATAAACTTTGAAACTCCCTTACATGGACATGATGAAAAAGATGATTCAGTAAATCCAGGGTATTTAGGAGGATCAATAAATTTTGCATCTAAATTAGATCCAGATTTAAAGAATCACTTAGAAACTAGTATGGTTTTCAAAGATGTTTCTAAGAGCATTCAGAATGAGATACTTGACTGCCTGCTACAAGTATACCATGAGGAGATTAGACAATAATGACTCCCTCACTGAAAATCTTTACAGACAATAGTTACTTCCTAAGAGGAAGTGACTACTATAATATGTCCCTCAAAACAATATTGCAGGTTAAATTCTTTTATTCATAGTCATAACTTGACCTTAATGATAACATAATTGTTTATGAATAAAAGTAAGTGACCCATCAATGAGCCCTCTACATGCAAAATAAAAACCCTACAGGATGCCTCTGTCCTGAAATCAACTCTCAATAGATACACAACCAATACTCAAGACTCACCATCTTCCCCTTGTCAACATGTCTGCATAATAACACCCAGCTATGCCACAAACAGCATGCCCTATTACTGACTGCAAGTACATCACATCAGACATAATTGACGCCTCTGAAAGAATAGCCCTTCTTAATATCCCCACTATGACACACAGCACAACCAGGGTGACTGGTGCCCAAACCAAAAAGGTCTCTTGTTCCACCATCTCACATAATTGCTCAAGAGAAGATTGGCAGTTCTAAGACAATGGAACAACTTCAGGCAGGCAACGACAGAATATCCAGCATCTAATTAATGGAATGTTGTGAGGAAAACCTCTGATGAGATCTCCATCATTGTAATGGTGAAATCAGAATAGAAACAGAAGCAGTCATCTTAGTGGCAATATGGAGCCTTGCAAATCAGGAGGAGAATACCATAGTATGCAGGGCCATCCAGCAATATATGCACCAGGACAGAAATAAGGGAGTGAGAAATTTTGCTGCCAGATTATATGACCAAGTAGACACATGTAAATTCACCTCCATCTGTCCTTGCAGTCACACCATAAATTTCACAGAACAGATGGTCAGTGATGCCATTTTATGTGGCCTAGAGGACCCTGAAATATGACAAGACATTCTTAGCCATGAAAATCAGGACCTTACCTTAGAAGCAACTCTCTGGCTTGTGGAGGTGAAGGAGTCAGGAAAAAGATCTGAGTGGCACTGACCACATTCATGCAGCAAGTGCATACAAAAGAGGCAGGACTTTCAACAAGAGCCATAAACAGGTTGGTGGCCAGAAAGATGATGAATCCTGCCCTAATTGTGGAGAAGCAACAAACACTGGCTGGAACAACATCAAGACAAAAAGGAGGGAATGTAAAGTGTTTATTAGTAAATGAAGGAACTTTGTAAAGTTCTGTTGGAGCCCCAACCATCTTCCAAGAAACCGTTGCAATTGGACACAAATTCCTAAACAGGAGATGGGGACAGTCTGCAACATGGTATGGGTGGCCTGACACCAAACAGATGCAATGGCAGTGAGCCTGTCACCCTCAAACATCACACATTTACCAGACATTCCATTTGGAAACAAGGAAATTATCAACCCCAACCCCTTATAGACATCACCATCTGGGTTGACACTGATGACTATGCCATTTCAGGCAGACACCTCACCAGATCATCCCGTGCATGCAGGCTGACTGTAGTAGCTGACATTGGCTGCCAGAGCTCGCTGATGAGGGTTCAACTTCTCCACCACCTCGGGGTAAATAGGTCTGAGCTAATACCCATAAGAATCTACATTGAAAACCATCAATCAGAAATCTATCAACATAATGAGGTGGGTACTACTGCATATGTTGGGGCAAAACAGTCAAGGTGACACCATCAGAATCACCCAAATTTCTTATGTCACAACACATACAACCATTACCTATCAAGGGATACCTCTGCACTAGCCTGGATCTCATCTTGAATGATTTCCCACAATTTGGAGAAACAGACACATCCCTCAACAACCTCACTGAACAGACCCACCACAGAATGCCACTGACTCAAACAAATGCCATCACCTCCATTGCCTACAATCTTACAGTTTGTTCCCAGCAACCAAGGATCACCGTGACGACCTTCAGAAATGGCTGATAGATCACTATATCTCCAGCACATTTAACACCTGTGAGCACCAAACACTACACCTCATGGAGGGATCATCCTTGAAACTAAATATAAATCCTAACACCGCCCTAGTTGCTGTATAAACACCTATTTCACCATCCCTCCATTGGCAAGAGGAGGTAAAATCTGGTCTAGACAGAAATGTCCTTCAACATTAGGTACCGTATAGCTCCTGTATCGCGTAAAATTTTTCTAGGTATCTTTCTAGTGGTATTGCTCATAAGCAAAGCAGATTCATCTGACACAAATGGTCTGTATTCCTCCCACATATTTTTAACAACAGATATTTTACCCAACATGCCTCAGTTAGAAGAAATTAAAACCTTTATCTTGCCTTGAACTCCTTGTTTTGTTTGGTCCAACAATTCAACGCAATGTGCCTGACTTAATTACAATATTGTCACATTGGGAGTTTTGAACCCCATTTGTTTACTTGCTGATAACTGGAAAGTATTTACTTTCATTTGTAACATTTGCGTTTGTACTTGTACTTGTATATGAGTTAAACGATTGATTAGGTGTGCATGATTAGTCTGACTGAAAACTTGGACCTGAACTAGCTCCAGGTCTTGGACTAGGACCACTTCAAGGTTCAAGGTTCGAAGGGACCATTGTATTTTGATGCGCTGTGGTTATATGTTAATACATATTCCTTTGCAAGAGTGGCCATTTTGTATAGAGTATCTACTTTTCTTTCCTCAAGGTATATTTTTACATTTTCAGGAACATATTCTTTGAACTCTTTTATTAGAATTAGTTGACTTAGTCTATCATAGTTATCTTTGATAATTTTTGACTGACTCCACCTGTCAAAATAAGCTTCCTTTCCACTCAAAAACTCAACATAAGTTTGTCCATTGGTTTTTGGTAACTTCTTGAATCTTTGATGGTAAATTTCAGGCACTAATTCATATGTTTTCCGAATAGCTGACTTTACAGTTATTATAATTAGCACAGTTTTCTACTAACAGGACAGAATATGCTTTTTGAACTTTACCTTTTAGCACAGGCCATTCCAAATTCAAAGCAACTCTTTCGAAATGCGAAAAATATACATCTACTTCTGCTTCATTAAGTTCAGTAGAAGTGTAACCTGCTTTGATAGGTCAAATTCGTTCCATCTAACTTCACTATTTAATTGTTTTTCTTCTATTTCATGGAATCATGTCTTTTACTTGATTCAAGCTCTTTCTATTTCAGCTCTGATTCTGACTTTTCATCAGCTTCAAAATAAATAAAGCAAAAAAAGGTGAGTTTACTTAGATGGGAACACACAAACAGGTACAGGAAAAGTATGGACTGACAGATATACTATTAATAAAAGAATACTTAACTGATATTGGATGTCACTTCAAACATTTGTTTTTCAGGAATTTGGAGTTGCTGTAGAATGTTCACAAAAGTTGGTTATTTTTTCTTCCACTATGTAAAATATAGTATTCCAGAATAATATTTGTATTCCATTTCCTTTTGGCTACTTGGATTGTATCCAAGATGAAAGTAAGATGTTTTCTTTCTATTTATTTGGGTACAATATTCTTTTATTTTTTACCCATTAAATAGTCAAATAGATCCAAGATCTTTGGAATTAAATTTCCTTATTCCTTATGCAACAAGTAATGGAATAGGTTTCTGGGTGTATTTCTTATCCCTCATGAGTCTATTTTTTTTCATTAACTGTTGTCATTGGGGATCATTGGGAAACTAAAGTTACAATACCAAAATCCCTTTTGGTGATGTATATCATGTAAGCATAGGTGACTGATTCTTACTCACTTTCTTAAGAGGTCGTTCTGTTTGTTGTCAAGTGACCCTAAATTCATTTCCTGCCCTTTCTCAGCCGAAACAAGACTCAGGTCAGACAAGTAGTAAAATGAAAAAAGAGAAAGAGGAAAAGAAACATAAAGAGAGCACATCTCTTATTAAATTATTATGCCTCTGATTTAACAGATGACATTGAGGGGCCATGTGAAAATAATCCTTCAATGACAAAGACTGATAACTCAGACATTTGATAATGCAAATTTTATGAAAGAAAAAATAAGTTCAAAAATAAAAGCAGTTTATTGTATTGCACATTTTATTCTCTGTTATACACATCGACTTGATTTTAATAATGAGAAATGCAGCAAGTATTACATGGAACACAAGAATATTTTTCCTAACATTTTGACTATTCCAACATTCTTTTCAAGATCACCACAATGTGTATCCATTTTCAAGAAGCATATAAACCTCAGCATTCCACATCCATCCTCTACAAAGTGGAACTTTAACATACATTCCATGAACAGAGTTCATGAAAATTTGCAATCTTTAAAAAGCTACCTTACTGAAATTCAGTCAATATGCATATCAAACCATTGCAGAAGCAACAGGAATTTTACAATACATGAATGATGATAATTTCATGTTTTGGTTAGAGCTTTTTCATCAGATTATGCCTCATGTTGAAGTAATTTTCAACCAAATGCAATCTTGAGCAATTAGTGTATTTAGAGTCAATGAATATATAACAGATTTCAAAACTGCTATTTTAGAAATAAGAAACCTGAATTACTGTGAGAATCCTTAAAAGACACTCATGGCAGAAACAAAGGAAGTGTGTGGCTGCATATGTCTTGGTATAATGGACAGATATTCTTCCACTAAACATTATTTAGTAACTGCTAAATTGTTCAACAAGGAAAGCTTCATTAGTTTTAAGAATGAACTACCAACAGAAGAGATAGTACTGACCACTGAATCATATCCCATAATTGACAAAGAAAAGCTTGAAACGGAACTAAAAGTATTCTATTGTAGATCTGATATACACAAATGTTGCAAATTAATTGAGTTACTGAAATTTATCTTGGAAAATAATCTAGAGGTTATTCTTAGTGAAATGATCTAGGTACTGTTCTTAGTGAAATTATGAAACTGATAAAAATCATTTTTTATAAATTCCATGATGATATCAAAGTGTCAGAATGTTGCTTTTCAACACAGAAAAGAATAAAAAAGTTTCTATGGAGCACTATGAATCCTAAAAGATTAAATGCACTTGCAATACTTTCAATGGAGAAAAAATTCCTCAACAGTCATCCAGTCATCAAGGAGAAAATTATTAACCATTTTACCCAATGTAAGACAAAAAGAATGAATTTCATTTTAAATGAATGGATCAAGCTTGAACTGTAATAATTTATAAGTAAAAATAATTTTTTCATTTAGCATTTTATCAAGTTTATGTATAAATTTCCTTTTTATGTGTGGTTGCTCACCTTATTTTCACTGAGTCTGAGACTTTAATCCAGTTTAATCCAAAATAAAATAGCCTAGTGGATTGGTTCATGAATTTGGTGGAATAGTATTTTTAAGTTCAATATCTAGGTTGGGTAGTACAGCTTCAGTGAACACAGAACAGCAACTAAAAAAAGAACACGGCAAGATATCCTTAGACATCTCTGCTTATAGATTAAGTAAAGGATTCAGTTTGAAATTTTCTGAAGGTTGCTATGATCGACAGCTGAAGAAAACCAGAAACATTGTGATAATAACAACAAAGATGAGGACATCAGCCTGAATGAAAATAATAGTAACTCCTCATCAAAGAAATTCAAACAAATTATTCTGTTCCCGCTGAATTATTTTATGATTCTATAGGGATCACTGTGTGAATTAAAGATGAATGAGTCTAAAGATTAGACATTACCAGCATAATAATAATAATAATAATAATAATAATAATAATAATAATAATAATTGGAAAAGGTTCTGATAGACTCATTGAATGGGTCCTTGGTAGCCCAAGCCTTAAAGAAATATAAAAAATTGTACTCACAAGTACACCTAATACCTTATAAAGGGATTTATCTATGTAAAAAATATGTGAACTTTTTTTTTTCAGAAATGCTCAGTAGAAAATGTCATGATGTTATTTGTAAACTTTGGTCACTGGTTGGGACCCAGAAAGAAATGCATATGCACCCAAAATCAAGCTAAATAAAATAATAATAAACTATGAAAAATAACTTGTTTAGTGAATAGTTATCCTGGTTTTTATTAATTTAGCTTCAAAGTAGCAACCTGAAGCTATGTCATCTAATTAACATTCACTTTCTATATATTTTATCTGTCTCAACTTGAAAAACAAACATCAAGTGACATGTAATAAGCAGTCAGAAAAAAGATTTTTATTTTGTCTGCACCTTAGAAAATTATGTTGGTAAAAAATATACAGATTCCATTTTACTTGTATTTTCTTTTTAATTAGATCAAGTGTTCATGTTGAACTGAATAAACTTGTCTTTCCTACAAGTCTTGGATTGGTCATACGCAATGATAAATCAATAAGTCTCTAGCTTATTTGTTTATTATTTACTGAATTTTGATTTGAATTTTTCACTGTGTAGCATTCAATCTTTGATTAATATTCAGCATTAAATTAAGTGTATTGACAAATAAAGATATTATATTGATATATACCTGTTGCATAAAAATAATGCTATTTAAATCTTTAGGTTGCAGTCATTGATGTACCTACATGTATTTATAATTAAGTACAATAATAAATTATTTACATTTAATATATATATGTATATATATGTATATATATATATATATATATGTAAGTATGTATGTATGTATGTATGTATGTATGCATCCTAACTTTAGTGAAAAAGGATAGAAACTGACCACTGAATCATTTTGTGAAAAGAATACATGAATTTTAAACTGTCTGCAAATGTTAATGATCAGGCATTTTCTTGTGAATTAGATAAGAAAAAGTTAATTTAATTCCATTTCCCTTAGGCATTTATAGCAAACGTTTTTTTTTTTTATTATTAAACTTGTGTATTCCAGTAATATTCTGAAGAAGTTTCAATTTAGAGATTTATTTTAGTAACCAAATTATATACAACCAATACATATATATATATATATATATATATATATATATATATATATATATATATATATATATATATATATATATATAAAAAGAAAGAACTGTAAGATATATAATCTGGTGTTCTTATTGATATTCTTTATTTTTATTTTTACAAAACAGTGCTCAATATAAATTTATAGAGCATAATATTATAAATTAACTAATTGAAAATATGTTTTTTTGCTACACAGTAATAACCATGTTTCAAAATGGAAGCAATATACTCTATTAGTAATTAAGAGTAAAAATATTTTAAAATTGTAGTTAAATAAAACATAAAAAAAGAATCTTTAAGTATACAAGTAAGAAAAAAATGCCGAAAAACATTTTGCCGTTAATAAAAAATCCAGACAATATGCATTTAATGGATGTCAGAATTCATTGAAAAATACACCCCTACCGTCCCTAAACTTAACCTCTTTTTCAAACATAACTCATAATTGATACAACAATAGTTAATAAAAATGAACATGCTACCGTCCATATCTGAATGATTGGATTTCTCTGTATCCTTGGAAACAGTAAATTATGAATTTATATGTGCATTTAAAACTCAGTAAATTTAAAAATAAGTTATTCCAATATTCACTTGAAGATGAAATGGAAGTAATGCTTTTAATTTAATTATATAGTTAAATTTAAAGTTTTTAGCTTCCATTTTTGAAACATGGTTATTACTGTGTAGCAAAAAACATATTTTCAATCAGTTAATTTATAATATATATATATATATATATATATATATATATATATATATATATGAATATTGTTTGTATCAAAAAGCCAAATTTTTTTATTTTACAAAGCTAGTGTCTTTTTTATGTACAGCCAATGTGTTTGTAATTATCTAATCATTTCAAACCTTGCAATCTAGGCTCTAATTAAATTTGAAAAATTCTTTCATTAATGATGTGTCTATTTGCTTATATTTTAGTGTAGACTTATAAATGTTGGCTCTCCACATATTCTTTGAAAAGAAATTCATTATCTTATTTATTCAATGTTGCTTTTAGTGCAACATTTTGATACATTTTCTAATTAATATATATATATATATATATATATATATATATATATATATGCATGTGCATATATACATATGCAACTTCAAGTAAGTTTTCAGAGACTTTTGAAAAGAACCCTATATTTAAACAGCAATATACCTTTTTTAACTGGAATCATGTATTTTGTTTTTCATTGTTTTTATAAGATTTATATGCTAATGACTTGGGAAAGTAATGAACTACCTTCATGATGAATTCATTTCATATCCAACTATAGAATTCATTTCATATCCAAGTATAGAAATCAGCAATGAAGAGCAATGTTATTTTAACAAGACACACCTACAGGGACTTATTAGGCCCTAAAAAGCTTTCCTGCTCTAATTAGTTTATTCCTTGATTTGCATCTTATTTTTTTAAATTTTCATCAAGCTTTATTTAAAGTAAAAATTTTGTTTTCATATTGCTACCAAAACTGCATAGGACATTGTACACACAGTTCTTTAGGATTTTTTAGATGACAAGTTCGATTTTTGATTCCTGCAAAGTCTGGTGGTGCTTGAAAACTGTAAGGTGTTATGAAACTATTTCTTCAGAGTGTATTCCAACTAAAGGTCAGCTCTGAGCAATAAATATCTTTGTTGACACTTATGGTCTTTACTTGGTATTGTATCTCATTATAAATTAATTACTTTCCTTGTCTCAGAGATATGATGATGGCTTGAAAATAATATTGCTATGAATTTTGATCTTACTTCATTCATGATTATGCCCATCAAAATATAGTCATTATTTCTATGTTGTATAAAAATATAGTTTTACCTGGCAGCTTCTTTGAGCAAAATATTTCATCAGTTTTGCAAAAAAACTTGAAGTAGGCTATTAATGACGGTTTAGAAAATTTGTATTTAAACTGTGCAAGGAACTTTGTTAATGTATCTATGTACATTTATCCGTTAAAGGTTTATGAATAATCTTATACATTCAAGGTAGTCTAGAATGAAATGAACATATTTGCAAATCACATGTCCACAGGGCAAATAGTATAAAAATAGAAATATCAATTACTTTCATGTATACAGATAAATATCCAATGATTTTTAAATGTTATTAAGGAAGTAACCAATAGCTATTCAAAACAAAAGAGACCTATATTAAGAATAAGGGATGTGTATTAGGAAAATTTGTACTTTTTCTATGGCATTTCCCTTTCTTCAGAAAGTGACTGGGTATGCAAAATGCACCTGTTAACATCAACAAGAAGAATGATAGCAATATTATTAGGTTGGTGCAAAAATAATGTTTTTGACGTTAAAAATACGTCAAAAAACGACATTATTTTTACACCAACCTAATACTATACAGTCCAGCTGAAGTTATTATGCAGATCACATAAACCTTAATAACTCAAATTTGCTTTGAAAACTTTTGTCAAATTGTAAATTATTAATTTAGACATCAAAACAAAGCTTGAATTAAATTTTTTAAAAGTTTCAACATCTTTTATCAAAGTTATTGGATTTATTATAAAAACTGCAATCTGGAATTATTATTCAGATTAAACTAATATTAATTTAAGTCCACTTAAATTTAGTAAAAACTATTTTTTTCTTTTTTTCCATAATATACATTAAAACATTGGTAATAGAAAGAATCTAAAAAATGCGGAAAAACAGAAAATAACAATAACAAAGCTAAGGTAATGTCAACATTGGAGACATCAAAGAAGCTTTCCCGAGATGGAGCTGATGGATAGACCAAAGGATTTTACTTGATGCTGATGTACCTGTGGCTAAAAGAAAGCATCAAGGAGGCAGCAGTGTGATGATGTGGGATGGAATTGTTAATCAAACCATTATTGAACCATCCAAAGTCAATGAACGAGTTAAACTGAACACTGCTAACTATTGCAATTTCATAGACAAGGCATTCTTTGAGTGATACAAGTCCCAGTATCACAGTTTCAAAGTAAAGTATGTATTTATACACAAAAATGCTACTACTCATGCAAGTAGGGTTACCCATGAATTTTTTGAGCATAAAATGTTTACACAAGAGAAGATATTGGAATAGCCACCATAAAGTCCTGATCTGAGTCCAACTGAAAATTTAGGGTCACTTGTAATGATTACATAATATAAAGTTGACAAACAGTATGACAGCAAATCAGGTCTATGGGAAGCAATTAAAGCCACCATGTCAGAAATTGTACCTGCTGAAGTAAAAGAAATAAACAAAATCAATTGATAATATTAGGTTGGTGCAAAAATAATGACACAATAATGTCGTTTTTTGATGTTAAAAAATACATCAAAAAACAACATTATTACATCATTATTTTTGCACCAACCTAATAGATTGATGACTGTTATTGAGAAGAAGGCTCACTATATTAAGATGTAAATGCTTCTAAAAGTTATCATATATGTTTGTTATTTGTTCTATTATAGGTGTTGATCAATTGTTGTTGATTTTATTACTTTGTTATTGAAATAAAAAGTGATTTTCTGATTTTTCATAATTACTTCAATCTGAAGTTTTTATAATAAATTCAATAACATTAATAAAAAAGTTTGAATCTATCTAAATTTATCAGTTAAAGGTTTATGAATAATTATTCATTCTAAGCTTTTGTTGATGTCTAAATTAATTGTTTAAAATATTACAAAAATTTTTCAAAGCAAATTCAAGTTATTGAGAGCTAAGTAATTTGTGTAATAACTTCAGATGGATTGTAGTCGAGTAGTGGTGATTCTGGAGGTTGTGATTGTTAGGCTGAGTGAGTCAACATTTAAGTATATCTATTTCAAAGCAACAAAATTTTTTGTAGTATGTCATTTTCATTCTTGAATTCAGCTGGATCTAAAATTAATTGTTTTAACTCCATGCTTCAAAATATTGAGTAAAATGCAATGGAGTAAATAAGTATTTCATCCCCTGCTGATTTTCTGAGTTTGCCACCTTAAAAAATAGGAATGGTCTATAATTTTCAGGGTAGGTCCATCTTGAAAGTGAGAAATAGAATATAAAAAGTTCTAGAAAATCACATTATATTAATTTTTGAACATTTATTTCCTTTTTATTGAAAAAATAAATATTTCACCCCCTACCAACCAGCAATGATTCAGGCCCCACAGACTGGTTATGTGATCAGGAGGCATATAGACTAGTCCTATTACTCAATTATTACTCCTAATCAAGTACTCATTAACTGTATAAAAGACACTAGTTTGCAGAATCCTTCAATGAATGAGAATCTAATCTCTCCACAATGGGCAAGACAAAAGAATTCTCTAAGGACATTCAGGACAAAATTGTATACCTGCACAAGACTAGGATGGGATACAAGATGATTGACAAGCAGCTAGATTATAAGGAGTCAACTGTTGGTGCGATAATAAGAAAATGGAAGAAACATCAATTGACTATCAATCTTCTTCAGTCTGGAGCTCCGCGTAAGATCTTCCAATGTGGAGTGAACCTGATGATGAGAAAGGTGAGGGAACAACCCAAAACTACACAGCAAGAGCTTGTTGATAATCTAAAGGCAACTGGGGCCACAGTCACCAAGATGACCATTAGTAACACACTATGTCGTAGTGGACTGAAATCATGTAGTGACCGCAATGTCCCCCTACACAAGAAGGCACATGTACAGGCCTGTCAGAAATTTGCAAATGAGTACCTGGATGATTCAGAGGAGTGTTGGGAGAAAGTGCTGTGGTCAGACAAGATTAAAATCGAGCTTTTTGGCATCAGCTCGACTTGCCGTGTTTGGAGGAAAAACAAAACTGATTTGGACCCCAAGAACACCGTCTTAACCATTAAGCATGGGGATGGAAACATTATGCTTTGGGTCTGTTTCTCTGCTAAGGAGACAGGATGACTAGACCAGTTTAAGGGAAAGATGGATGGGTCAAAGTACTGGGATATCTTGAGTGAAAACCTCTTTGCTTTAGCCAGGACATTGAAGATGGGTCGTGGATGGGTGTCAATGACCCAAAGCATATGCCTAAGGCAACAAAGGAGTGGCTCAAGAAGAAGCACATTAAGGTAATGGAGTGGCCTAGTCAGTCTCTGGACCTTAATCCTTTAGAGAATCTGTAGAGAGAGTTGAAGCTTTGAGTTGCCCAATGACAACCTGCAAACCTTAAGGATTTGGAGAGGATCTGCAAAGAGGTGTGGGCCAAAATCCTCCCTGGCATCTGTAAAACCTTAGCAAACAACTAAAGGAAACGTCTGGCTGTTGTATTTTCAAACAAGGGTTTCTTCACCAAATACTGAGTTATGTTTTGCTATGGGGTGAAATACTTGTTTTTTCAATAAAAAAAATAAATGTTCAAAAATTAATATAATGCGATTTCTAGAATTTTTTTTATATTCTATTACTCACTTTCAAGTTCTTATTTTTGTAAGGTGGCAAACTCAGAAAATCAGCAGTAGATGAAATACTTATTTTCCCTACTGTACATTCTGTTAATATTGTTCATAATAAAGAAGAAAGAAAGAAGAATGAAAGAAAAATAAAGAAAGAACGTTAGTAATAAAGAATGAAATAAAATAAAATTAATGTGGCTAGTAGGGCTGAGTAGGTCAGAGCCTGATTGATACTGGGGACATACTTAATAGGCAATGTATTTCTTGCTTTAATTTTCATCTTTTAAAAATCTCTAATGACTTGTATGTCCTGTTTTTCAAAGAACACATTTTTATTTTAACTTATTGTTTTTAAATGTCCATTTTAAATAATTTATTCCATACAGTATAAGTTTTTTTTAGCAGAATGTATCTTTTGAGAAAGGGCAAATTAAACTTAGCCTGACCTTAAATTTAGTGAAAATAAAAGTGGCAGCCTGAACTCATTGAGTTTTGAGGAAATATGATATCAGTCAGCAATACTGATCATAAACATACAATAAAATTTACAGAGAGATACATAAACACACAAACACATAGACATATATACAAGCACACACTTGAGATTGATACATATGTTATTTTAAAAAAAAAACAAACATACCTGGCTTTGTCTTCATTCTTTTTCTTACATGTCTAGAATTTTTTTAAAATAAATGTTTATTTTTATAGAATTATTACAATTAATATTAAAATACCAAAATGTGTTTTTTTTAAAAATTCACAGAGATTTTAAAAAATTATATATTTAGAGTAAAGGAATTATTTTATCATCTAAGTTATACTAATAAAATATATTTTGTTAAAGATTGTAATGAGCCTGACAAACATTGATAACCTTGAGTCACCACTGATATAGAGTTTTTGTGAAGTGTTTTCAAATGCACATATTGTTACTTTTATTGCTGGTGTTTCGACAGTCACTGATTTGGACTAATTTTCTGATGTTTTAGTAAAAAGATTTTGGAAATTTGTTTACATATGTTTTTAAGAATAAAGTAAGAATTGAAGAAAAAAATTAAAAAAAAATGTTTCCAACCAGGTTACTAATGTTATATTAAAAAAGATTTTACAAAACAATTGTTGCAAGTATTCATATAATCTAAGTAATATTACATTAAAGCAATTTCAAAGCTTATTGTCATCTATTATTTTATGATAAAATTCATAAATAAAAGCTGTAGCATTCTTTTATGTGCCTAGTTATCTCTTACACCCAGCATGAAGCAGTCGCCTAGCAAAGAATCATGTAAACATTCACAAAAATTGCAAGATTTTGTTAGGTTACAAAGCGTAATTAGATATGAATCAATGTTCTCACCTTGTTCTTTGTCTCTTTTCTTGAAGACATATTGTTCATATGTCTCATTGTTCTGTCAAATAAAATTTTGATCAAACTTGGATATTACCATGTCCAAGTCATATTTGTTTTCTGCTGAAGCAAATTGAAAACCATTGTAAACTATCAACATGTCTAGTCAGATAGCATCAAAAAATAGTGCCATTTGGTATTCCTTATTTTGTTTGAGCAGTTTGGTCATGGTGCTGTAATTATTCCACATCTGTTTCCAGAGCTTCCATCTTCCTGAAGTATTAGTCTTAGCACCCAGCTTTCTCAGTAGCAATATGTTTACCTGAAATCCTTCCACCATTTTCATGCATGCGGTCATTTTTTTTTATTGCCACGCCAAATGCAGGACATCACTTAAGGAGCTTACATGAGACTGCAGTTTTTGTTGGTATCAGTCCTCATTTGCAGGATTGTTACTTCCTTGCTGCCACCATGTTGCATTGTCATGGAAAACAGGACAGACTCAGGTTTGAGAGAACCAACATGAAATGTGACTGGCATTCATTAGTAAGAAAGAGAATGGGAAAGGGCTTAAGGAGAAAAGGTACATATCATGGATCAAGAATCATGTTCCTTAATGTTGATGAGGGAGCATACATTAAATGGTAATGCAAAGTGAGTATACAATAATGTAACATACATTGTAATTAAAAATTGTAATTTTAATTTTATAATAACTGTTTGTTTTTTTAAACAATAAAATAAAAAACAGAATAATTAAGACCACTTACAGTTTGTATCCATCAATATTTACATGATAAAGACAAATACATTGAAAATACATTTAAACTCTTCCAATATCTTAATTATTTCATATATATTGTTAATGGCTAGTCCTTTGATGCCTATAAAATCAATGCAGACATCCCTCCCAAGGTTCTCTCTTTAGGCCTTCCCTTTTTCTGCTTAAATTAATAATCTGCCTAAGAACATTCTCAGATCACTAGTAAATATATATGCAGACGATACCATGTTTTATGGGAGCACCACCCAAAATCTTGATAACCAGAACCTAGCAGCTGATCTCTCCTTTGACCATTTGCACAGTTCAATGGTGGAGGAATTAGCTTGTAGCATCAATCTGAATGATGTTACTGTTTGCTATTTAGGTTAGAAGATTCTGCCTGCATTTAACTTTATAAAGAACAAGTATAAGACAATTTTAGAGTTTTGATTTTATATCTTTAAAAGTGCCAATTAATAAAATAAAACTTAGTATGGATTTGTAGTTTGAAATCTTTCAAATTTCCATGAACAACTTGATATACAAACTAAGAAACTATAACTTCTTAATTCAAATGACAATATATAATATAAAATAAGACATAATATTAAATATAAAATAACTCACATTCTGCTCACATTCTATATTGATTTTTCCTTCTGGTTTGTTCTCATTTCTCAACTACATCTGATAATTATATAAAAAATATCCTCTCTGCAAATTAATTATGCTTATATAATTAATTTTTAGTTAATGATGCTTAATCCAATAATCTCTCACTATATATATATATATATATATATATATATATATATATATATATATATATATATATATATATATGTATACATATATATATACATATATATATATATATATGTGTATATATATATATATATATATATACATATATATATATATATATGTATATATATATATATATATATATATATATATATATATATATATATATATATATATATGTATATATATATATATATATATATATATATATATATATATATATATATATATATATATATATATATATATGTGTGTGTTTGTGTGTGTCTCTATAATTATGTTGTATTGGCAAATAACAAGCACAAAAAATAGTTATTTGCTTCCACTCCTGGCTGTAATAAAATGTTCTTTGCTAAATCAAATTACAAAGGTGCACTCAAAATATTAAAGCCAGTTTCAATCAGGAGTGAAGAATTCTAAAAATATTGACTGAACAGTGATAATTAACCAAAATGCAACCTTAAAGAGCTGTATCAGAGGATAGCTCTCAAGTGTCATGGAGAATTCCAGTAATGTTTCTGATCAACATGGATGTTTGTTTGAGAATGGAAAGAAAGAAGTGTTTTCATTTTGATCAGGCTAATAAGACTGACTTAATTAACCAGCAAATAAATGATGGTATAAACAGAAAATAACGTGTTTTCTAATGAACTGAACTGCAGCTTATAACATGTAGTTGTTTTATATGCTGGGGAATAGGTGGGAAGAGACATAAATGTTTACAAGCCATATCAAGTACTGTTCATTATTTATGGCATAGAACTTAGAAATCAGGAAATCAAAGATGGCGGTCAAGGAATGAAAAAAGTAATCAAAATTTTCAGTGTGAATCTACTCTGCATGTACAATAGAAAATAATCAAACTTGTATATTTGTCCTATTTAATTTCATGAACTTTTATATATTGATTACTGTATAGTGAGTTTAACTGCTAGAATACCTCATATTCAGAGATTATTAGAACATCTACGTATATAACAAAAGTATATTTTTAAGGTTTGGTTGAGTTGAAAAATCTTAAAGATCAGCTAAGGATTTAGTTTTATTCAAATAAAAGACAGATATTGATAAATGATAATATGATAAATGATAATATGATAAATGATAATATGATAAAGGATTAACCTTGAATCTATAGCAGAAATCTTGCTACTCAGCTTTAGTTATGTACCTCATAGTGAGAACTTAGATATTCAATGGCCCTAAAATCTTAGATAATATCAGGTAAATCTAAAAATGATTTGTGCTGTCAGATATTTTCACTGCTTTCCAAATCTGATAGATCACCTTTCAGCCTAAAGGCTTTAAAGAATGTCTTATTTTCCATTGGACAGAATCACAAAAATGTCTTGTGTGAAGAAAATTAAGACAATATTTTCTATAAATAAATAAATTCTGAATAAAAGAAATAACACTGAATGGAAAGAGAAAGAACCAAGAAATTCAATAAAATACATTTCCACAAATTGTTTCAACTGAATATAGACAATTGTTGACTATGTAAACAGATGTCAGATTGTCAATTACATTTATTTGTCTTTACTTAAATACTTACCAGGCCATATTTGTTGACCTGCATTCAAAATGATAAATTTTGAAGAAATAGACAACATTGATGATTATTTTTGTTTCTTAATCTTAAAAATAGATAAGAAAAGTCCTATACTGGGGGTGGGAGGGGGGTGGGGACTATTTGTATTAAGTCTCCACAGATAAAAGAGGACAACAAATATGTAGAATCTCAAAATGTATGAAGAGTCTTGTTGCAGATTGGTGAATGTATTTTGTGTATCAGAAGGTTAGGTTATCAGAAGGCTTAGAAATGTAGATGTTCACGAGACATTCATCCACAACAAATATAAAAATAAGAACATTGAAGGTAAAATCATTCAGGAGGAATCAAAAATGAGGCCAACGTGATTAAAGGTTTAACAAATAACATTCATTTTATATCAATTGAACATACACAATCAAGATAAATATTGCTGATCAAGTGCGACCAGTTGTAATAAAATATGTAGAAGGATTATGCTGAGTTTCAATGTGTGTAGGCTTGTGGTTAGGATTTGTGTATGGAATTAAACAAGATGTTTTAACGTATTACAAAATGTCTTTTGTTTAGTCACTAGTGTGTATGTGTGCGTTTGTTAAAGTTTCTGTTCAAAATTTGTAAGAGTTGTGTACCTTTAGCTGTTGTCTTGATGTTGGATTGAGATTTACAAATACTGTTTAGTAGTGGATCAATTCACTTTCTTTAATATCTTGCAATTAATGTTCCTGAGAGAGCGAAGTGCTGTTTGTCGAGTCAGAAGAATTAGTGCATGAAAAGTGTAGTTAGGTCAAAGTTTTGGTTAGCGTGAATTTGTTTAGCATCTTTCAAGGGTTGAAGTTCTGACTGTTTGAATCGAATTGAAATGCTTCTATTTATTGAGTTTGTGGTCTCAGAATAGGCTACAAAGCGTTGAGCGCGAAAAGGTATTTTTGCTCAAACTTGCTCCAATTTTAAGGTCTCAGCCAATGAAAAAGCTAGTTTGCTGAAACTAAGATGCTGATTGGTTAAGAGGTGATTATGTGTGAAAAATGCATTATCCCGGTGGGGTGACAGGTATGTAATAATCCATCAGTCTTTTGTTAGAAAAGAATTCATCTGTGATAATTTGAGTTAAAATATTTGATTTTAAATAAAAAGAATACATTTGTATTAAAATTTAATCAAGATTTTTGTAATATATGCAGTTGAAAGAGCTATGCATATATGAATAGATTTATTAAAAATCCTGAACTTTAATTACTCCTTTCTATTGCCATTGAAGCTGATTAAGAAAAATTAATTCTTGCATTTTTTATTAATGGTTAGAGGTCAAGATCTTGATTTTTGTCAGCATTTAACAATATTTTTCCTAAAAGATAAATTAGATTTTCGGGTTTGTTTCTTAAATTCAAATAATAAACACTATTTACACTAATAGAAAATAAAATTTCAATATCCTAAATCACCATTCTGGTACAGAATGTGAATACTAATGGGTAGTAGGTATTCTAATAAAATTTTCAGTCTTTTCATAATGTAATACTTATATCAGTACAGCATCTGTATTTGAGCTTTAGATGACACAGTGCAATATTTATTATTTTCTTATTTTCAAATTTCATGACTAATTTTTCATTATTAAAATTTAAAGTGCACCCCAAAGTTTTGGTTATTCTACAAGTTCACATTGAAATTGTATTGATAGCAATTAACAAATTACTAAATAACCCTCAACCCCTATTACTAGACTATATAGAGCAGGGGATGAAATACTTATGTTCCCCACTGTAGTATTGTGGAACCAAAATAATTAATAATAAACAATAAAAGAAAACTTAAAAGTTAAGCAATAAAAAGAACTTTAAAATACAGATAAGAATAGTAATTAACAATAAAGAAAGATAGAGTTAAATTATAATAAATATATAGGCTACTTTCATGATATATCATAACAAGCATTTTACCACCAAATGAAACAAAATCAAAAACTTTCTCTCTCTCTTCATTTTTCAATGGGAATGGAGGCAGATGTCCTGGACAATTCTCTGATAAAATATGTTGTCACCAACAGATAAGCAAAACTTCTTTATTTATGTATACATATATGTTCTTTAAAATATACAATAATTTCTCCAAAATTTATACCAAAGCATTTTATCATTTTTGTCTAAGCTTATTTCATTGTATTTCATATGCGATTTTGTTTGTAATTTTATAATCCTATTTGTGGTCTGATGATGCCCTTTTAACTCCCCCACCCGTCACAAAATACATATATAAAAAAAATACATTCAGACAAGGTCAACACATTACCAGAATACCCAAAGAATAACAATAAGATTTTGAGACATGTGTTGAACTTAATGACAAGAATATGTATTTTCTTTTCGGGATGTTATTTACAATATTGGTTTTGTATGGGTTAAATGTTCTCAGAGTTATTGTCACTTTTTGTTTCTTTAAAGTTTGGGCTTACTTGTTTATAATTATTCCGAGAGTTTTGTGGTTAAGGGAAACTTTTGAAACTGTCAACTCTGGATTTTCACAGAGTAAAGAAGACATGTCTTGTCCAGTCTGTGTTGTTCTTTTTACTACTGCTACTTTTACTTGTGGTGGAAAAGTTGTTTTTCTAATAATGAAATTTCAGATCTTTATTTCTATAATGATGATATATCATCATTATAATGGATCATAACAAGTGTGTCAATAGTTCACATATCTATAAGTAAGGATTTGAACATTGATTTGTTGTTATTCAAATGTCAATTCATTTTATACTTCATTATAATTATATATTAAAGAAAGAATAAGATTATAAATCTAGTATTTAACTTATATATATCAACATTAGGATAATTTCCATTTGATTTCAGACCATGTACACTTTATTGTATTGTATCTTATTGTATGGTGTTACTGTAAGATGTTATTTGGTGTATTATATGCCATTGTAATATGTTCGAAGCAAAATATTTAAAATCTATAAGCCATTGTCTTTGGGAAAGACAGAAAATATTATCTAAGCTATTTTGAATTAGAATATGAGTAAAGTAAGTCTTTATGCAGAGAGTTAGTTGTGCAACAAATAAATAGCAATAAATAAATGGTAATTTGCACTCTTCTGATATTGACCAGAGCAAAGCAAATTATGAATAATCTCAGGGATAGGATGGGTAGAAACTACAGCCTAACTCAGAAATATCTCTGTACTTATTAATACATTATCAATCATATATTTATGAAATAGAATCAAAACTGGAAGATCTTAAATGATAAAGAGCAGGACAGAATTATTTACTAAATGTACTAAAAAGATCTCTTTTTCTATCAGTGCATCACATGGTATAGTTAAACAAAGAAGTAAAAGAGTAGAATTCTATTAAATCCTCACCAAAAATGATCTCTCTAAATTCTTTCAAATTATACTATCCAAATCATTCATTCAATTTAAATGTATTCTGTGTGCCTGTCATTGGGATACTTTTCTGCTTTATGCAATGTTTGCTTTCTGTTCAATTAACCATATGTCAAAATCTGTCTGGATGGCCACGGAACAACAATAATCATAATTCAAAAATATCTTGTTTTTCATGAATTTTCAATGAGAAAACATAAAGATGTGGGCTTAGAGTCGACAATGTCAGTCTGCTCTTTACCAGCACCTTAACTTTAGAATTATTTGTGAAAGAATATCTAATACAACCCCCCCAGACATATATATATATATATATATATATATATATATATATATATATATATATATATGCAATTTTTTATATATATTATTTATATATTATATATGCATGGTACTTATTGGAAAGTGCTCATTATCAGTGATAGAGCTAACATATTTAGTTGGACTGATGTGAGTTTGCGACCCTGGGTTTCACGCTATTTGCGATTGTCAGACAAACTGATTTATTTTTAAATTTTGGATTAATATATGGTTGCGTATATCGGTGTTTTTATGGAAGTGGGAGGAAAAATTCTCGTCAGAATGCCACTCATACTTACGCAAACATACATACATGCATGTACACTCATTGACGTATGCAGACACACATGTACATACACTCACTCACTGGAGCTCACAGAAACATAAACATATGTGAACAGTGTGGCATTGGGCATATATGCACATCCATGTGTTGTTGCATACATATGTATGCATTTTTTATCACTGTATTCAATGTTGGATTGTGTAACGAATATTTTTTTTTGTTGTGGTGTCAATGAGTAGACCGTTTTTCTGTTTTGTTCGCTGAATCATGTTTTCATGCACGCACATATATATGTATGATGGGGTCTGTGTAAGACTATGATAGGTAAAAACTGATATTATTTTTAATTTTTTAAGGTTGTTATTTGCTTGTTTTTGGAAATTACACCATATGTGAAAGGTAGGAATTCCAATTTGTAATACTTATTAGTATTTATGTGGTGGTATTAATTTTGCTGGGGGAGGGAGAAGTATGTATAATTGTAGACTGATATGGTAATGGTAATTGTGGTGCCGTAGTAATTGTGGACTAATATGGCAATGGTAATTGTGATGTGGTAGTAATGGTGGGAGGAGTGGGTGATGATAATAACAAATAGCAGCAAATAGTTATTGTAAAGTGGTAGAAGTGATTGTAGTAATATTGGTGGAATGATATTATTATCATTCTACCACCATTACTATGATCACTTCTACCACTTTACAAACTCACATTAATCCAACTATATATATATATATATATATATATATATATATATATACTTTAAAAATCAGGCGGTCAGTTAAATCTGCTACCTTGGTTTCAAACTTACAGTATCCACAGGCAATTTTATCAAATGAACTCTTAATGCTTTATTTCTTTTTTTTAAAAACTAAAGACAACTATATTATATGTTTAAAAATAAATATAAAAAAGCACAATGATGGGTGTAATAGAAAGGGAAGTGGAGGATATGAAGAAGGAAAAAGAAGAAGGAAAAAGAAGAAGAAGAAGAAGAAGAAGAAGAAACAGGAAGAGAAGAAAAGTAAGTGTATTATAAATGTCTCAGTGGAGGATTAATTGAAATATACATTTTTTTTATCAAACCTCATATATGCTTAAGAGGAATTTCCTAGTATGTATGCAAGGACTCAAGACTTCATCCAAAGTCTTGAAACTTGCATAGTGTGTTGATATGTAGGTAGTGAAAAATACATTAGTTTATTTTTCGATACTTACCTACCAACACAATATTTTGAATTTATACCCTAATAGTATATTTATAATAATCCTGAACTTTGAATTGACATACAATGTAACATTGCTCACATAAGACACAGAAATGTTTATTGGGTGGGCAGTAATGGTTATATATATATATGGTATGTTCAAGTTATTCTAGAGGCTGTTGAGTAGAAATAAATGTTATTTGTAGGCATTTTATAAAGTTGTTTGTTAACTTTTTACTCATTATTTATTATTGATTACTTAATTACTCATTGTTGATTATCATTATTACATTTACTTGTGTTTAAGAGTTTATAGAATAGAAAAAAATCACTTATAAATCTCATTCTTAGCATGTCTGCTCATCATTTAAAAATCACAGAAAAAATGGTACCATAAAGAGAAGAGTATACATTTAACATACTGTGTACCTAGGATTTCTTTGTTTTTTAATAATTCATTTTTTAACACTGATTGGTTCTACAAATCATTGAGTTTCTTTTCAGATAGTCAAATCTATTCTGCAGGTTTATTGCAGGTGTATATTTGGTGGTTTTTCACTGTACAAGAGTCTGCCAAACAGTTCTTGGTCTGAGCTACCTTCTAAAATTAGTATTTCAATGAACAAACATTAAAATACTGATTTTGGGAAGTGGTTTGGGTTAAGAACATTTCAATGCCTCTTTTTATTTTATAGGTGGATTTAGTCTAACAAATTAATGTTGAAAACATATTCTTTCTTTTGCTTAACATTGTCATTTTTTCTTCTGGATGATGTTAAATGTATAAGTATCTAGTAGTCAACATATAGACTGAAATTTCATGCCTTTTAGTAATTTGTTTTTGATATTAGCCAACAGTTGGGAATTTTTCATATTGACTAATGTGATTTTAATGGAGAAAATATGAATAGTAAACTTTGCATTTCTTTTTCTCCATTTTTGGTTTATCTGCCATGCTTGTTGCCTTTCCAGGCTTTGTAATATTCTCTATTTATGTGCAATCATTGTGTTGTAGCAACAAGACCAAGTCAAGATATTTGATTGCGAGAAAGAACTCAGCAATTTTAGGATGCATGCCTTAAAAGAATTATACACTGAAATAATATGGAAGAAACAGTATTAAAGCTATTTTATTGGTCAGAGTCATCTTTTGAATTAGATTACCTTGAATTTTTGATTTGTTTAATTTTAAGTTATTATTACTATTAAGTTTTGATTAAAAATGAATTGTAATGATAAAAAATAAATAGAATCAGTGCTGATGCTAACTGTGGAGAGATAAAAAGATTATGTTCATTGGATGACAATGACATTTTGTACTGATAAAAAATGAATTAAGTATGGATAATGTGTGCGATAAATTTCATGTTTAAATAAATAAAAAATAATAATTATTATCATTTTGATCTAAATGGAAACAATAATTGAAATAAACAATTGATATGAAGAGAAATTATTTTTAAAGAATTTTCTTTGCCACAATATTTTTACTACAGTTTTGCATTTTTGCTTAGGGCGCCAAATGAGTAGGATTCCATTCTCTCAATGATGTATTCCCTCTTTTTTGTCTCCTATATCTGTCTCTTTGCTGCCTGTTGTCAATTGCTTCTATCTATCTATCTCTCTATCTATCTCTCTATCTATCTATCTATCTATCTATCTATCTCCAATAACACAAAAATTAGATCCATTACACTTCCACAAAAATATAGGTGAGTATTACACTATCTACCTAGATGGGAATATAAAAAAAAACATAAATATGACTCTTTACAGTTTATAAATTCACAAATTCATACCCATGTCTGTCACTTCTCAAAAACTATAAAGTAGCTGATCCTAGCATATTTACCAAATTAATAGTATTTCCACTAATTGGGTTCTTCAAGTTGTCTGCTTAAATAAACCTAATGCCATTATTGCTTCATTAAATTTCAAAAGTCTCTTTACTTAATCCTTTGTCAAAGAAAGTAGAGAAAAAGTAATATATTTTTCACTAAACATTCTTCACTATCACTTCCTCATATTAAACCAACAATTCTACATAAACTTCTTCTGTTCTCACAAGTACCTTTTTTCTGACCACCAGGATAACATTTACACTGAGAGTGACAGCATAGCTAATGACTCACTTTTCAATCCTGTTTTATCTATCTTCTACATAGCTCAGCTAAGAAACAAAATATTTTGCAATTTTACCAGATCTATGATATTATAAGTTTGATATATTGATGACATATTTATATAAAAAAAAAAATGATGAAATAAAAACCTTAAAGAAAATTTTGAGGAAAACTGTTCTATCCTTTACTGATGAATAAATAATTGGAATTGCATCTGAAGTAGAAAGCAAAAGCTACCAGAATCATTAATCAAAAAATAATTAGAATTATTAGAATTATAAGAGTGGACACTAAGGTCAACACCGAGTGGTGACAGTCTGTTTTATGCTTGAATACCATCTTCTGGCCATTGTGTCCACTCTTATATTTACACATGCTCTATCCCTGATATTGAGCATTTTCACCAATTAATATAGAATGAGATTAAAAGTATTTTTTTATTATAATTCTTACAATTATATATTATTTTACTTGTACTATAAAATGAGATATGCTATTCATCACTCATATATAGCATGAAGGTTTGACTGTCATCTTTAACAGGAAAATTTTTAATTTGAATGTTTTGAAAGTTGGTAAAAAATATCGCTTATAAAATTTCCAAATTATTCAGGGCACTGAACAAATAAAATTCCATATAATTCAAGAATTTGTCAAGTCAGAGTAGAATTTAATTATTTAAGAACAAGCTGGAGATCAATTTGAAATTTTTTCTTTATCAAATGTTTCATAAAAAATATACATTTAAGTGAAGTTTTCAAAATTATCAGTAACTCCCATAGGAGATATTTTTTCTTGATGTTTGCTATTAATTTTAGCTGTGGAAAATATCAGACAAGTTTTGTTTTTAGTATTCATTTGTTAATTGATTATTAGGTCATTATGTTATCATTTGCTTAGTCAGATTACTTGCAGAAATTCAGTGTTTGGAGAGTTTATTGCACCTCTTCTTTTATACTACAAGAAGAAATATAAGAGAAGTCAATGTTTTGGGTTTAAACTGCTAAGTCATAAAAATTTACAAATACTGAGGTAACAAATTCTGTAAAATACAAAAAAAACAAAGATTAGTTTTCTTCAGATCATAGAATCAAAGTTTCATGATACTGATTTTCATTAGCCCAGACACATTACAAATCTTTATATATATTTTAAGTATGTGATTTTTATAGCTTACATTCATGGTTCTTTTTTTTAAATTGCCAAACAGAGGCCAGTTACAGTTTCTTTATTGAGAAATTCATTGAATGTTTCTTTAAATACTGTAACATTTAAATGTGGCTAAAAGCCAAAGGTATCATTTTAGTTTTTGTATCTACACAAAAGAAATACTTTTATTTCCACAAGAAACAAAATTGGAATAGAAATAAGAGTAAACTGATATAATAAGCTGAGGTTAATGTTTCTTATAAACTTGAAATAAATTGAGTAACATATTTTACAAGTACAGAACTGTCTACCAGGAAGAATGATGTAATCTTATTTTTTAGTACTTTTTAAATTACCTGGAATTCTTAAATAATTATATATTTTGTAATGAGCTAGAAAATGTTATTTGAATTTAGCATGGGTCATGGAAAAATCAGATAATAATTTCAGATTGATTGATTTGGGACATATAGACTTATAATAAATATTTAAGTCATTTAAACCAAGACAAATTTTAAATTAAACTTTTGAAATGTTCTATCTTATCTATTTATATATGGATACATTTTCTGATTACAATATTTTACAAATATATTATTTAAGTAATTGCTACGTATCACTCGCCTTGTAATATTTCAATTTTCTGTTTAAAATGATAGCTATTCCATGCGCAGCTGAAAGAAATAAAATCCCAAAGAGATAATCAGATATCTCATAATCAGAAGAGAAATATGTAAAAAATTGTTTCTTGATATGAACATTGTCTGTTTTCACAAAAATGAAAATAGAAGGAAGATACATAAGAAAAAATTGCAAAAACTTATGTTCCTGTTGATAAGCCCATTTTCTAGTTTTAGCCTGTTAGCAACAGATCTGAGTTGATAAGTCAAGTATAACTGATCACTACTTGCAATGGCCATAAGTAATTAAAGGGGAAGACATATTGATGACTCTCTTTATGCATTCATACATGTTGACCTCCCATTCAATTGTACATCATCGATTGAGTTTCAGGCAAGTGAAAGCCTTTTGTCATTGCTTCTGTGCCTTTCACAATTGGATGCTTTGAAGGGAAATACACATCAGAAATTTTAGGAGGCTGGACAATTGGAGAATAATAGATACCATTGTATATTCTTCTTCTGATTAGGGGTAAGGCTTCTTTTGCATCAACCAATGATGTCTTTCAGTCTTTGAATAGAGCTTGAGAACCATGAGAATTTTTACCTTAATATCCTTATAAAATCCTTCATGCTAAAATGTAGTGAAAAGACAAATGCAGGTATAAATTATCTGAAGTTTTATTCAAATTAGAATGAAGTGCATCCAAGTGGGATTTAATTAAATATAGAATACATGTAAGGGGAGATAATCCATACCAAACTAAAGTAAAAACAATGACTGTGATTGTTTTATAAAGCTTGAGCAAGGTTTTAAAACTTTATACTATGAGTGCTACTGTGGACTATAAATAAAATGAACATTTTAAACAGATTCAAATCTAGTAGAAACCACTAGACATCATGTATCAATACATGTGAGAAAAGACATGAACATGGAATTACTACTTATATACAAATGCATCCCAGGAAGAGTAAACTTAGTATGCAAATTTTCTTGAAGGCAGAAAAGAGAATCCTAATATTCAGTTCTAATAAAAATCACTGATGTAGATTCCTGGTGTAACACAATAGTGTTTGAGATATGAATGCTGAAATGCATGACATCATAAAGTAGATATTAGTCTATTTGTAAAATTTATAAAATTCCTCTGTATCTGAATTAATTCTGTATATAATTTCTTAACCTTGGATAACTCTGGATAGTACTTAATTTTTTTTAAATTGTATTAGGACTTTTAAAGCTTCTTGTTTAGTTCCTTGACCAAAATCTAAAATTTATAAAAAATATAGTGCATACAACCATTATTAAATTTTAATTGTTGCAGTTTTTTTTATGTTTATGGGTTTTCTCTCACAATAAAGCAAACAGATTATAAAATTAAGAGAACCATGTTATGATTCATACAACTGACCAAGTAGATAGGCACCTATTGTATTCATTAAACCATTTTACTACTGTTTAAATATAAGGTTAAATTAATGCAAAGATGCTAAATACTTATGGCTGCATCATGTTGAAATACTAGTGCCCATACAATCACTGAAGTTAAGCAACATTGAGCCAAGTCATTATCTAGTTGGGTGACTGCTTGGAAATACCAGATGCTGTAAGCTTGGATGCATGGGTGGTGTAATAGATAATGGCATGGAATGACTGTTAATCTGAGAGCTGAGTTCCAATTCCTGTTGGATGTTTTATATTCACTTATTAGTCTTGGGAAAGATATGAATACACCTCTTCTACTCCCAACCATGGGTTAATTAGTAAGACTTGTATCCCAAAACCATTTTATCTCAAAAAAATTCTTACAATTTAAAAATATTTCCTCTCTTTAAATCACATGAAAAGGTTTGATGAGCAAATCAATTAACAAATGCTAAATTAAATATTTATTTTCTAAATGCTTGTAATTATCTGAGTTAGTCAATTGAATTTATTTTTGGATTATTATTCAAATAATGTTGACATTTTAAATTCATTTAAAAAACAAAAACTAAATTTAATAGATTTTTTTCCGTCATTTTGATTTTGTTTCTTAACAGATTAATGCATGATGTTTTTTTTTTTTAAATTATCATTGCTTTGATTATTTTCAAAACCAAATATAAATTTTTTTTTAATTTAAAATTAAATATATATATACAGAATTAAAAATTTAAAAATTTTTTTATTGCAGAATTGTCCATTTGTAGATTAATTACATACTTTTTTGTTTGCTTTTTTTAATAATAATTTTGCAAAACTATTGAATTTTGATGAGTATGGAAAATTTGAATGAAAGACATTAGCAAAAGAAAGAAGATAACAGAGAAAGAGCAACAAGACATGATTGAAATATTTTAAATATTCAAGAAATGTAAATGAGGTAGACATAAATAATCTCATCATTTTTGACAGGTAATATGCTAGTCTTTCTTATAAAGAATATTATGTGGAATGACTTTTCTGTCTAAATTTAAGCAATGAAGGGATATTAGGTACTTATCAGATGGGGGCGCTGTACAATATAAGTTCAATAAAATGAGATCTTACTTTATATATATATGAGCCAAAGAAAAAGAGTAATTCAGTCAAAGAAAAACATTGGAGAAGTTCTGTACAGATTGTCTGTCTTTGATTAAATAAACACTATCATATCTTATTGTGTATTATATTTATATAGAACTTATAGAGAAAATAGAATGAATAGATTTTGAGGTGATTATTCCATGAGATTACAGTTTATTAAATTATTTATTGCTAATATTTATATTCACCCAAATACAAAAGTTTATAAAAAAATTCTTAGTTATTAGTGAATAGTTCTACTTTTGTAAGCAATAGATATATAAATAAAAAAACAAACTTCTAAGACAATGAATATGACAAATCATTTGATATCATATTGGTCAATAAATACAACATGGCTGAGAATCCTCAATACCTTTATGGAACCAAAAGAGTGATTTTGAAGCATTATGTTAAAAAAATTAAATATAACCATATGAAAAGATGGCCTGTCAGAATATAGAGGTAATTTTAACTATTTGTAGAAAAGCCATACTCTAGGTTATCTGTCATGCTTTATTGTTGCATTCCTAAATTATACTCCACAAGAAGACATAAACATCTGACAAAATCATTTTAGTAGGTTCTGCTTTACTGACAGATGTCTACTTGAAAGAATTACTTGCTTCCATGATTAAGATTTATCATTCTTTGTTCTTATTTTCAGCTTTTGGACACATGACATGAATAGTTATCTTATCTTGCATTATAACAAAAACTAAATGATAAGAATACATATTCTATGCAGTTGACCATGTGGAAAACAGTGAGGGATTAACTATTTCAATGATAGATCATGAGACTAAACAATAACCATTGTTATATTGAAAGTCTTTTACAATTTTAAACTGATTCTCACATTTTCTCAGAGTAGTATATTCTATTCTTAAAACAAATAATCAAATTTTTCATATACAGCCTGAAAAACTATCAAAATATATAATTATAACATTGTCTAAAGCAGTGGTTCCCAAACTTTTTTTCTCTGGGCCACTTTTTTCAGGATGAAAACTTGCTTGTGATAAAAAGTACATTTAAAAATAAAAAAACAGAGTGAGGGTTAGAGATAACTGTGGAATTGAAGTCAGAAAATTATCATTGATAACTTTCTCCTCCAATTTGCAGAATCTAGTTACTATATTCTTAATACTTGATATAATGCAAAAATATCACAATGATAAAATTGGTCAATAATTATTTATAACTATTTATACTGGAAATCATGTATGTAATTGCAAGTAATCCATAATAATATTTTAAATTTTGAAATCATATTTACTTCAGAAGACATTGAAGAATTTATGTCCAAACCTTGCTTAGAAAGCAAGAAAACTTTCCAAACTAGAGGAAAAAAGAAAAAATCTTAAACAAATGATGCACTTAATTAACTAGATTAAACATTATACAACAAAAATTTCAGATCAGAATTAAAGTAATGTATATAATGTATATATGTTAGAAGCAGGCTTTAGTCTTAGCAATTCATTATTATATTTGTATGTGTGTGTGTGTGCATGTGTGTGTGTAAGCACATACACATTTCTGTACACATCTTTTTATTTTCATGTATTTAAATCTCACACTGTATCATGAAAATATTCTTAGTCTGTTTGAGTGTGAATTAACAAACTTGTAAAAGAAACTAAAATAAGAATGTAAAAAATGTTGACACATTTTATATTCACATGCTGACAAGTTACAATGTATTGTTTTATTGGAGACAAAATGAATTATGTCTACTTTAGCAGATTGATGGGTGGTACTGACTAGTAAAAGTTTCAGATATTGTATGTTTTTGTTCAACAGTGACAGAAAATGTGTGGGTCATCCTATACATAGTTGACAGGAGACTATTGATAAGAAGAAATTTATGAAATGGGATGATTTTATCCTCTGTATATCTAATAACTGAGAGGAGGAAGTTGGCAAGCTAAAAAAGACACTTCATGTCAAGCTACTTAGCAAAAGTTCTTAGATGCTTTATTAAATATAAAACCTAGGCGAACTCTACTATATTCTTATACCAAACTTTTGATTCAGTATCAAAAATATCTTTTCAGTATCAAAAATATTTTTTTTATACATCTTTATTTCAAACATTTCTTCATGTCAATATCTATGATTCCACTATATTAATATTATTATAAATATCATTATCATTATTATTCAGCTTGATCATTTTATTTTTAAATGTGTGTGGATGTGTGGTTGGTGTAATGGATAGCAACTTTGAATGAGAAATCAGAGAGACAAGTTCATATTCCAGTAGGGGTTGTTACATTAACTTACATATATGTGCAAATAACCTTGGGAAAAGCATGAATTCATATCCTCCCTCCAGCTATTGATTAAATAGTATGACTTTATTATCGAAAAACCTACAACACATATCTGTAAATGAGATATTCCAAAGATATATATGTATTAATGTAACAAAAATATAATTTTATTTTCCTCTTTATGATTCTGTATAATAAAGTTTCTTAATTGACAAAAACTACAAAACAAACAGAACCAAGCAATATACACATATATTTGTACATGGAATGAAGAACATGGTAATTATTGGGTAAATTATCAGTTTAGTATAGAAAGGATTTTCAACAAGCTTTGGGGTAATAGCCATTAGATGATACTGAACAGTTAAGACATGGTTGAAATGATTCCTCAATTTAGGAAAGGAACTAAAAATTTCTTTCTTGTTTATTTTGGGAACTTTGTTGTTTTTAAATATTTGGTAATTTAGGCTTTAAGCACATAAAGAAGGCAAATAGAGAGAGAAAGGGAGTAATTAAGCAGGTTGTCAAGCTATTAATTTGCTTTAAGTGAATTACATTTACACATCAGTGGTTTTTGAAAAAGATGTTTTGGTACAAATAATATATATGCAATATGTTTAATGGCAGAAATAAGTCTTTGGTTTTATATGTTATTAATCAGAACAATTTAACATATGCTGGCAAACTTGGTATGTGAAAAGGATATTCAGATTTCAAAATTATTTCAGGAATTTTATGAAAAAAGCCATCATGCCACTATGTCATGTGTTTGGGATCTTCTAAACAAAAAGAAAAAAGGTAAAAATAAATTCAAAGTAGTATGTCAAGGTTTGGAGGATAAATTAAGGTACCAAAAAATAGTGATATTAATGGATGTGATCTGTTGACTGAACTGAATATTGCAAAAGAATTATTTCATGAAGATGTAACGCTTCCAATAAAAGTTGTTAGGTTCATAAACACTAATACATTACAGGATATCATCCCAAATCTGTGGATTTGCATTGAGAATAATGCTTACTGTAACCATTACTGTGGTCACTGGAGAGAGAAGCTTTACTAAACTTAAGCTTATAAAAACATACATGCAGTCATCCATGACTCAAGACAGATTAAATTCTTTGACTATTTCTCAATAGAAAATGACCTTGTAAGGAAGATAGGTATAGATAGTTCCATGAAAAGATTTGAAGAATTAACGGCTAGGAAGAATGTTTTAGGTAGGATAATGAATATTTCCTTTAGCTTGTATTAAGCTGCACATTGTAATAAACTTGTTATTTTACATTTTCAGTTTTTCTCTTAGAGAAAATTAAAAAATTATACTTGTAAGGACACCAAAATTTAGCTTGCCCAGGGTGCTAGCAATGCTAGATCCAGCCATGATTATAGATATCTATGTATATCTATAATTATATTATAGATATGCCAGGTCCCTTCTGAAATGATGATCATGATGTAAGTTTCCTTAGAATTTTAGTCTTTTAATGTTACATTGTTATTTCTGAAAGGCTTATTTATTATTACAGTAATTATCAGCATTGGCATCAATTATGTTTTTGCTACTAAGAATAATTTCTATTTTGTTTATTATATCAATGAAAATTATTATTTGCTTGAGCAGAAATTCTTTATCTGAATTGAAGTGTCTGCATATATTATTTCAAAAACATTCTTGTAGGTAATCAATAGTTGATTCACAAGTGAGGAAGCATAATTTTTCAAATCATAATATTTTGGCTCAGAATTTATTATTAATAATTTTTCTGACATTGTTGATATGTCACACAACATAAGTGACAGATTAATGGCTGGTTGAAACTCACTTTTAATTGCAGACTAAAAATACAATCTTTGATGTGAATGTGAAAAAAACACAGACAATATTAAAATGGAGGGTAAATGTATATATCTAAATAGTATAGCTATAGGTAAACAAAACTTGTTAATATTTCAACATTTATTTCTATCATATTCAGGACATTTTGACTGGAAATAATTCTTGTCCTTAATTTATTAAAATCCAAACGTATAAATGATAAACCCATGAATAAAATTTACTGTTGTAATGAAAGGTAGAATTACAAAAATTAATAAAAAGGATTATTGATGAAATTAAAGAAAACATAATGGAAATTGCTTTGCTAGTTGGAACTGTGTAATTTCAGGTTCTAAAAGGTCAGTACTGTCTTCTGAAGAATTTATAATTTATCATCCAATTTATAACCATAACATATGATTTATAGATATTAATGTATTTTTGCTGATTTGTATTTGCTTATTAATCAAAATGAGCAATGATATTAAATCTTTTAAGAACAATAAATTCTGAATTGAAATACTTTTCTAGCATTTCCCCCAATTTAGAAAAATGCCAGCCAATATATTAATATATGCCACTTTTTCAACACAAATCAAGTTATGTTTTCCCTTAGAGGAAAGGAGAAAATCAAATAATCTCTTCAGAAATGTTCCTTTATTTCTCAGCTATTTTTTCTTTATTTGCACTTTGTTTTTTATCGTTTTTGCCAAGCATTCTTGTTTAGGGTTGACATATTGCAGGAATTTGCTAAACCTGCTAAGAACATTTGAATGTTAAATTCATAAAAAAAAGTCTTTAATATATCAAAACATAACTGGACATAAAAAGAGGTGAGATAAAAAAAGAAACAAGTATCTTAGTGGCAAAAGAAAAGTGCAGGTAATATTGGAAGGCTATCACATAAATGATCATATTAGATCATCTTCATGTCAAAGTACCAGGAAGAGATCAAGAAAAAATGTTATTGATTTACTGAGAAATGCTTGAAGTTATTGACTTCTTCAAACTTATATCAACTTACTGCCTCATAAAATAATTGAATCAGTGAGCTTTCTCTTGTGAGGTCAATGTCATCTCTTCATAGCAGATCAAGAAATTCAGTGGTTGGATGCTTTTGCTGTCCTTTTCCTTTTACATTTTTCTCCATTTTCTATAGCCATCTTCAATGTACAATTTTAAATTGTCATACTGTCATTATCTATGAAGCACTTTTCCTATTACTAGCTGCTTAAGTTGCAAGGTAACTTTTACTTTTCCTTGAAAATACTCAAAGATTGGAAAAACCAATTCATGTTTCATAAGTTCCTTGCTTTCAATTTGTTATCACTTCACACTTTTTGAAAATAGATTCACTGAGTAGCACAACAGAATTATCAAATGCATTTAATTGCAATAATATTTGATTTTCATACATCATTTTACTTATCATGATTTTTATAATTATTATTTTTGCTTAATATTTCTTTCATATCAATTTTGTTGTATCATATTGCAACTCCTAATGTTCTGTAACCATGAGTAAGCTGCATGAAATGGAATAAAGAATAGTCAACATAGAATTTGAATAATATTCTAATACTAATGGGATATAAATAAACATAGTTGTATACTAGATGCCAATGAAATAATGAAGAGAACTGTATGGCTAAATTTTGATAACAGCTGCTGGTTAGCCTTTAATAACCTAATTGGTAAAGCAGTTGACATGTAAACACCAGATAGAGGACTGACACTTTGGTTCTTCTCAGCACTTGTTTTCTATTTTCGTCCACACTGCTTACTAGCAATCCTAGAATGCTGATCTGGAAATTGCAATTAAATTAAAAAAAATTTCTTAGATGGTTAATAATAATAAAAAAAAGTAGTAGTAGTAATAATAATAATAATAATAATAGCAGATAATAATAATAATAATAATAATAATAATAATAATAATAATAATAATGTATCTTTGAAGATTTCAAAAAAACTATCAAAATCCTTGTATTTGGAAGTCAAAATCTCAAAAATATGGCACATGAGGAAATCAGTAATTCCAGTTGTAGTTGGAGCCCTTGGATTGATTGGAAAAGGTTTCAGTAGACTCATTGAAGGGATTCATGGTAGCCTATGTCTTAAAGAAATACAAAAAATTGTACTCCCAAGTACAGCTTTAGTAAAAATGTGTGTGATCTTAGTTTGTTATTTTTTTTTTACAGAAAATGATCAGTGGAAAATGTCATGAAGCCATTTTTATTAAAAAAATGCAAAAACAGGAATAAAACTATCAAAGAAAAAATATTCTAATTTGCCTTTGTCAATCATGCAAAATATTTTTTAGAGATTTGATCATACCATATCAGGAAACTGTGATGAATGCTTAATCATCAAACAGAAATGTATGTTACATCAATTAAAGCTTTAGGTTTTAATTTTTTCGAGTTTATAAGAAAGTAGTTATTTACTAAGTGTAACATAACATAACCAAGTAGTTCTGTTTACCCACTTTAAATAAAACAATTTTTGGGTAATATTTTGAGGCTCTTTCCAAAGGTGTTTGGATCATTTCCCCAGGCTAATATTATCAAGAAGTCAGCTCCCACACAAAGTAACCATAGTGAGATTCAAACCCAGAGATCCTCATGGGTTGGAAAGCTAATATTCTAACCACTTGGCCAGATGACCATCAAAACATTAGCATCAATAATAGTGGGTATGACTAGCAAAATTAAAATTACAATATATATGAATATACTTACAGCCTAAATGTATTTATATAGATGTAGGGTGCTATTGTAGCATGCAATCTACCTCAGTATTTGGGGGAAACCATATTGTAGTATGTAGTCTACATAATCATTTGAGTCATGAGTCTTCCTGTGGGTCATTGGACCCTAAATAAAAATTAGAATAAAAAATGAAGCTAATTTTTTATTGTCTGTACAAACTTTTAATATTTTAAATGCCTTTTAAGATTTTAAGTTTTTAAATTAATATTTTTTAATAAACAGACATAAATGTGTGATAAAATTATACTTTGTACTAAATTTTAATTCCTTAAAAGAATTTTAAGATAGAGTGCTCACTATATTAGAAACAATATACATACTACAACAATAGAAATATAGTAATTGACTGTGTCCTACAATAGTACTAGATATACTTTCATGTGGTTAATTGAAGACCTAATTTTGAAGCTAATTTTAAGGCAATCACATCATACACAAGATATAATATTAGCATATGTACTGCTAGCCCTGGCTATGCCATTGACCAAACTGTATATCCATTTACTGTAGCCAAATTAGCTTCAAAATTAGGCCTTCAAAAGTTGTATGATATATGTGTATATACACTATATGTGCTTGTACATAATGCATGTTTAATGTATAACACAAGTATCTGAACAATAAGAAGCTTAAAGTCGGAGACAAGAAAAAAACTTAATTTTTTAAAGCCTATGAAATCAGATAATTTCGTAATTATCTGATTTTATTGAAATTTACAAAATAAATAGAATTATTTTTTTTTAAATTTTTATTTATTGACGTAATATGTCGTTTTTTGACGTATTTTTTAACGTCAAAAAAACAACATTATTACATCATTATTTTTGCACCAACCTAATAAATTTTGTAGAAATACTTTTAGGTCAATCATTGACTTAAAATATATATTGGTATGTGTGAACTATATGCACACACAATTTGAATGAAATTTAAATGAATGTGTTGTGAAGGTTAACCTCTGGGTAATAGGAAGAAACTGGAGCCCTTTAAAGTTATTTTAAAACTCCCATAGTTAAAGTGAACATCTTTTCTTATAAATTTAGTATTTGAAATTTGATCATCTTCCCACATGTATGAAACAAAGCAGAAGAGTGACAAAGCCAGTAATAGATGACAAATATATTAGGTTGTTCAAAAAATAATGTCCAGTTTTAGAATGAACTTTTATTTCTGAATTAATGTATATAAACAGCAATTAAATCAGTCAAAATAAGAACCCTGAACATTTATAAATTTCTACCATTAAGTTACAATTTATTTATGCCTTTATGATAAAACTCTAAAGGCTTGGACACCAAGAAATCTTTGAATGTAGTTTCTGCATCTTCTTTGCAATGGAATGTTTTTTTATTAAAAAAAAATTGTCAAGATTTTTGACAAAGTGGTATTCAGTGGACAAGAGATCAGGGGAATATAATGGATGTGACAATGTTTTATATCCCAAGTCAGTAGTATCATCCTGGCAACAACTGATGTTAAATAAGCATTTGGTTGTGAATGGAAAGGAATAATGACAATTAGGTTTTTGATCATGTATTTGTTTAATATATGGGGTGTCTTACAAAGTTGTTCGAAAATCAGTAAAATGTCAATTCATGTTCAGCAGGACGATGATCAGGTGTAAGGGTAGTGACAGGAGTTGACATATTTTTGTGTTGGTTTGACCAGTGTCACTTGATATGGTTGTTCGCACATGTTGGTTGATTGAGGTCATGGTGCTGGGCTGATTCATTGGTTGTCAAGGTAACGAGGGATTGGTATAACTGGTAGGCCTGTTCTATGAAATGGTGGTAGTATGAGTGGGTTGCATGCCTGCAGAGTTGCTTTCTTGTGGTGTTGGAGTTGTTGCTTGCAGAGTCAGAGTCACTTTCTTGCAGAACTGGAGTTGCTGTAGTGAGTTGGGTTTGCTGAGGTGACGGCATTGGCTAAGAGGAAGGCGTGTAACTGGGTAGTGTTGGTGTTGAGATATTATCAATCATGATGGTTGGCATTTTGGACCTAGTGGTGTTGAAGCTGAATAGTTGGCCTGGGAGGGGTAATAGTTGAGTTGAAAGGAGTGGTCATGGTGACAGCAGAAACAATGTCCTGTGAGTCAGCTGGTGGTCTGCCAGCCCACATCTGCCTGTGGTCATTATTGGAGACCTGTTTTTAAGCAGATCTGGCAGTCCTCAGGGACATCTCTTTTTTGGCAGGAATGTTTGTAAATGGCCAATGTCACTTTTATTGTGGGGGCTTGTTTTGCAGACTGGATGAGATGCTTGACTTTTTTTTTTGTTCTCAGCCTTCATGGCATTCACATCTGACCAGCATGCAGAATGAATCAGAAAGACATCTAATTGCAGTGGAGAATAACATTGAGTATTGTCCTCAATTGGACCTCTTCAATTAACCTGTGTTGGTCACATTTTGCTTAATTGAATGTGAATTTGCTGATAGTAAACTTCAGCTGTGATGCTCTGGTTAAATTCCAGAAAGTTTAAATGGACAACACCAATGGCAAACCACCAGACAATCTCCATTACGTTCTGTTAGTGCAATTTTGATTTTGGAAATGTTTTAGTTCCTGCATCATAATCAAACCACTGAGCTAATTGTTTACAATTGCCATAAAGAATCCATTTCTCATCACAAGTCACTATTCGATCAAGAAATGGATTATTTGAATTTTACAGATGCAGCATTGAACATACTTCAAAATGTCAAAATTTTTGACTTTCACTGAGTTCATATGGAACCCATTTATTGAGTGTCTCCACATTGCCAATTTTCTTGAGATTGTTTGATACTGCTGAAATGCTGGCACCTATTATCTGAGACATTTCTCTGACTATTTGACATGGGTTTATTCAAGTAGTGTTTTTAGATATGGATTGTGAATTGCAGATGGATGTTCTGTACCACATTCATCTTCAAGACTCATGTTCCCCTTGCAGAACTTCATAAATCAGCATTGTACTATCAAATCACAACTAGATCCTTGACCCTATACTATGTTAATGTTGGCAGCAGTTTGAGGAGAATTATGACCAAAAAAGTAAATACATCTCTATTTTTTCACATTCAAGATGAGGGGTATATAATATTTTAGAGGAAACATTAATCATTAGGAATTACAAATAGTGTATCTATTATAACAATATATTAGAACACAATTAAACATTTTATTCTAAAATCAGACATTATTTTCCTTACAACCTAATAGTTTAAAATGCATAAATGTAATATTACTTATTATTGTTTTGTAAAATCTTTTTAATACAACATTAACATCAATAGAAACATCTTTTATTTTTCTTCTTGTTTTTACAGTAATTATTTCTTTATTCTCAAAAAGTCATTAATAAATTGTAAAGAAATTATCAAAATATTGTGGCTAAAATGTCAAAGAATTTGAAAAAGTTCAGTGACTGCAAAAAACACTAGCAACAATAAATACGTGTGCAGATGAAACAGGGTATAAAAATTTTATATATAGAAATGAAATGTTGATGTCATTTATCTTGATGAAGTGTTTTATATATAATAATTTTGATGTCACTTGATAAAGTCTGTTATTTATGAATAGAATCACCAGTTTGTGATTCAAACAACTTTAATTCTAAATGTCTGTAGAAAACATCACATTGTCATTAAAGTCATTTTAATAATGATATTTTGGTGAGCATGTTGCATTTAAACATATACTGTAGTATCAAAAGATTTATAATTTTATTTGTTCTGAAAATAAACTATTTTACCCATGACTGGGTTTTTCTTTTCATTCATCATATTTGCCTTCTTATCATGAAATTGCTTCTATACAAAGGTCGTCAACTTATCTTCTACTCTTTAGTGTTTAATTGTATTTTACTTATTTTATTTTTAACAAAAGTTTCTTACATCATTTATGTTGTTTAAGGAATACATATAATTATTCTGTTTAATAAAAGTTATTTATAATTAGTGAAACTCATTAAAAATCAATGGAAAACATGAAAATTTATGAAAGATTTGAAATTAAAAAAATAGCTATAGCCCGGATATAAAACTATAAAAATTATTTTTAAAATTTTCTTTTAACAAATTTGGTGAAATAATTTTTATGCTGAAAGTTAACTTCCGAGGAATCGTTAAAAAGTTAAATCCATAAAATTTGGCCATAATTATTTATTTCAAAACTCACAAAATAATTTCAAAGTTTAGAAGCAAATGATGTTTTCTAAATTTAGCTGCAAAATGTGCCAGACTAATCTGTTTTTTATTTGATAGAAAAAGAAGTTGAACATTTTTCAACAAAATAATTCCTGAGCAATAAGATCTTTGTTATTATTGTACTATAACTGAATTTATGCAAACATGGAAACTATAACAAAAGTTAGTGCGCTGGCTGTTAATGAGGATTCCTAAGAATTATGATGATTGCAAAAATTACCTAGAATAAAACCCTGAAATGTAAGTTTTTGTATAAAATAAGATTTAGAATAAAATTGAATAAAACTAAATAATTAAGTGTTTTATCATTGGTCTTTGATCATCTAAATATGTCTAGATTTAATTAATTTGTAGAATAAAATTAGAGTTTTGTTGGTGTCTTTGTAATCAACCACTGTTATTTGCCTTTTTCAATCATTTTTTTTTTCAGACAAATAACATATATTAGAGAGTAGTAAGGAAAAGCAAGAATAAAGGACTACCTATTAACTGTAAGAATACAGAATGCATAATATAAGCTATGTACTAGAAATATCAAAATCAAACAGGTACTGTTAATGATTGGGCTAGCTTAGAAACAGACAAATGAAAATGTGACAGAAAACAAAAGGCATATAGCAATAATAAAAAAATGTCTTCCAGAAACTAAGCAAGGAATTAAGAGATAGAAAAATATCACTAGAAAATAGTGCAGACCTGCTATGTAATATCTAATCTATATGACAGCCAATTCTGGACAATTTGATCACAGATGAAGAAGACACTTAAAGTGATTGAGATGTAGCTGCACTGATGAACACTAAGAATACTATGGCAAGAGTATGTGAGTAATGAGGAAGTTCTAAGGAAAATAGGAACTACAAGGAAATTTATACTTACAATCAGAAAGATACAGTTGAAATTTCTGAGACATATTACGAGGAAAGAGGTCATGGAGAATTTAACACTCCCAACACAGTAAAAGCAAGAGAAGTGGATAAAACAATCAGTAATGACCTTGTATGAATGGATGGCAGATAAAGAAGGATGGTAAAAAGTAAAAAATTACTTGGAGTGACAAAAGACAGGAAGTTGTAGAGATCTATGACTGCTCATGTCCTGAAGTGACATGGCACATAAAAAGAGAACATATAGTGTGCAGATACTGCCACCTTGGAAATATCTTTTTAATTAATTTAATTATAATTAAACACATACCTACAAATTTGCACATAAACACATAATATAAAAAAGAAAACTTTTTAACATTGTAATGAACCTGCTTATACCCCTTTTGTCTTATCTATAAAGGTTTCAACTTCTCTTTAACTATGCTGTACGAGGTCTGATCAAAAAGTCTTCAAACTGGTACTATAAAAAACTACAACACATAAATTCAGTATTTAATCTACTTCGAAGTAGTCCTCTTCTGAAGCCACATATTTTATCCAGCATCATTTCTATTGATGGAAACATTCCTGGAGCTCCTTTTTTGGGATAGCAAGCTGCTGTGTAGTCCAATTCTCTTGGATTTCCTTCAGGTCTTGAAATTTTGTTTCTTTCATGTGGGATTTGATTTTTGGAAAGAAGAAAAAGTCACAAGTGATGACATCTGGGAATATGGTGGTTATTGGACCTGGGGAATGTGTGCTTCATCAAAAGCTCCTGCACAAGCTGCACGGAATGGGTAGGTGCATTGTCATGGTGGATCTGCCACTTAACAAATGCTTTCAATTCTGTCCTTTTCTCATGAACAGCATCATCCAAATGGCACAAAAAATCACAATAGTACTCCTTGTTTATTATCTGACCAGATGGAGTATACTCATAATGAACAGTGTTCTTGGAGTCAAAGAAAACCATCAACAGTGTCTTGACATTGCTTTGACTCATTCATGCCTTTTTCAGTCTTGGAGAGTTTGGAGTTTTCTGCTGAAAAAACTGAGCCTTGGTTTTGGTGTCATAACCATAAACCCATAATTTGTCACCTGTTATGACTATTTTCAAAAGGTTTCTGTTGTGTACCACACTCTACACACTTTTCTTTCAATCATTGATATGGAAGTGAGCAAGAATGTTATAAGTTTTTTTGTATGTGCACCAGAGTTCAAGGTCAATCTATGTCAAGTGGCTTCATTCTGTGTATTTTAGCTCTATTACCATAACAATAGTCAAGTCACTTTTTCATCAGACCTTGTATGTGCTTGTACAATAAAAGACAAATTTGGTTTTATTAATCTTGTGTTACTTCATAACTACTCTTTAGTTGGTTCATTACAAAGATGTTAATCAGAATTCCCCTTATATGGCATCCTGTGAATTTCCTGTAATGTAGCAGGTTTTGTCTTTTATGAGCTTTTAGAATTTGTTATGGTCAATGCAGCCAGATCTTTATTATGAATTGTTGGAATATTTTATTTACAACAAAACTTTTAGAAATAAAGAAAAGATTGATTCAACAACTTCAATTTTCTTTTTATCTAAAATGCCAGACTTTCTTCAAAAGAAAATCAAAAGATTAGTTTCATGTTATGCTTTTGTTATTGCTAAACACAGATCATTGTCTTCAGAAATACATTTTCCTTATATTTGAACAGGTTTCCAGTCTATTTTTCAAAATACAATGTTACTTTATGAATAATTATATATTTAAGAAGAATAAACTCTTTTAAACAAACTATATGTCAGGTTTTATTATGAAAAACAATGTTTTCCCAATAAAATTGACATTAAGAATCAATGTTTATAAAATTTTCAGAATAACCTAATATTGATACGATAAATATACCATGTGTATTTCAGTTAATAATATTTGTTTTATTATACATATTTAGATATAAATTTTATGGAATGAAATTTTATTATGTAAGTAAAAGGTTGTTCAATATATTGGAAATAAATATATATACCAGTATAGTTACTGATATTTTTTTTTATATATCAGATATATAAAGACAGACAGGGTGAGAAAGAGAAACAAGATATTGAGATAGAAACACAACTTTGGAATTATAAAAAGTTGAACAGAGATAACAGAATAATCAAAGTAGAAGTTAAAAACATTTATAAGAACAAGATAAAACTAACTTTAAGAATGTCACAAAAACAGATTTGAGATAAGTAAAAAGAGTGATAAGCAAGAAAAGCGGATTGACCAACAAAAAATATGTGAAGAATCTGGTGTTGCAAATGTAAAACAAGAAAAAAAGAATATTAAGAAAGTGAGCTGAAAACATGAAAGTAGCATTAAAGTCAAAGCTGTAGAGAGGCTAAGAAAATCAACAGATGAATGACTAGAGAAGATTATGGAATGTCTTCTACTAAGGTGTAAAATAAGAAGATAATAATTTATTCTGGTATATAGGATATTGTGTTGATTAAAAATATGATTTTACCTTTTGGATTTATTCATAAATAAAAATCTATAGTGCATTTTTTTAAATTGGTATCATGCCATTCAAGGCAGTAAAGCCACTAAGACACAACGGGTTACAGAATGTGGAAGAATTAGGAACAGAAACATTAATAATGAGAGGAAAGAGAAAAGAGTAATCAGGAAGACAGTAGATAGTGACTGACATTACATTTAAATTTTTCTAGATTAAATTTGGTTGGAAATCATGAAGCCAGAAGGGACTTCTATAAGTGAGAAAGAAACTGTTTAGACAGCTCAAGTGTAAATTCATGAGATCTTGACACTAGTATATTACTGTGCTTAACTTTTAATTTTTGTTTACATAACAAAAGCTGACACCCTGATACAAGTTATCATCATTATTTTTTTAATAAAGATAAGTATTATAAGTCACACACTAATTTTCTCAGAAAATAGTGGTTATAAAAATATAATAATTGCTTGAAAAGTAGAACATCTTTAACACACTCCTAAATGTAGCCATCTCTTCTACTCTAATAGCTTCATGTCTCGCACCTCTAGCCTGTGGAACTCCCTTCCCTATTCCAGTTTCCCTGAGAGCTATAATCTCCAGCTATTTAAGTGTATGTTTATCGACATCTCCAGTTGCCTCGATCTATCCACTACCCTTCTCCTCATACTCTATCACTCCTATCTGATCCCTTGCATCCTAGTGGCTTCCTGCCTTGCTTGGCGTGAAATGCTTAAAAATATATATATATATATATATATATATATATATATATATATATATATATATATATATATACATTTGAAATGAAAATCAAATATAAATTCCAACGTTTATAACTTTAATTTAAAAGAGGGATTCTATCAATCCAGTAGTAGAGCATTATACTTTATTATAAGATATTATATTCAAACACATCTCATCAGTCATAAGTAAATGAGTCATTTACTAATGCCTGATGAGATATGTTGATAGACATCGAAACATGAATGCATTTGTGTAGCATTTATCTACATGTTTGAATGTAATATCCTACAATACATATCTATATCTATATCTATATCTATCTATCTATCTATCTATCTATCTATCTATCTATCTATCTATCTATCTATCTATGTATATATATATATATATATATATATATATAGATAGATAGATAGATAGATAAGTGATTAAAAATTAAAAATGTTTTCAGGCAAATGAACCCGGGGTTTTGAAGAGAACTGTCTTGTATCAGATCTGTCACTACAGAATCACAAAGAACTATACCAAATAACAACAGAAATCACATCACTTGAAGACATTCTAAAATGGATAACACATGTAACAAATAGAAAATATTGACCTAGTCAAGATGTTGATGTTCCACACTAATTTACACAAAAAGTTAAGAAGGAAACCCCCATGAATACTAGAAAAAGCAATAATAGTTTGTGGACTTGTGAAACCTATTTTCCTACAAAACTGACAGTTATGCTACCATTACCATATGAAATAACAATGTAGAAAATGATTTTATTTTCTCATCAATCAGGTTTCATCTAACTTGGATTAAATCCAAACATTCTTGACCTAACTTCTTGGAATACCCACAAAATGTGTATTTCTTCTGTTAATGCTGAGTTTAATAGCAAAGAAGAAAAGAGAAAGAATTTGGCAGCTATTTGTTAAGCATGGAGCTGCAATCATCAACACATGCAAGAGAGATGTCTTGCAAGCAGACATTACTTCTTAATGGCTCAACATGAAATTAAATGATTTGTCTGCAGACAACTTTAAAATCCTGTTTACTGAACATTGTCAAAAGCTGCAAATAGGTGGAATTCAGCCATTAAGGATATGCTCTATTTTTATCTGACAATGCTTGGCATGCATTTCTCATTCTTTTGCTTTAAATGTATATTTGAATTTACTTCTCAATCAAACCAATGTACAGAAGAGTAAAAGTAAAAAATATTTAAGTTTTTATATAGTTAAAATTCAAGATAATATAGTTGGGAAAAATTATTCTGAAAAGTTTGGATCAATTCCCTTTCTTCAAACCATGTAAATTTCACTCATCTACACTTAATTTCTATTCAGAAAAAAAAGAAACTGAATATCTTCTGAATAAGATTCTAATGAATTTGCATTTCATATGTACATTGTATTCTGCTGAATACAACTTGATTTTTCTTGTGTTGAACTAGATTGACTTGAATTTATTGATTCATAAACTAGAAAATATAGATTTAAAGCTTTGTAAAAGGGATATCATTTAGATAGGATAAAAATTCAACCAACAATAGAGTAAATATTTAGTTGTCAAGAGAGGTAGAATATCTTAAGATTAGTAAAAAACGTATTTGCTGATCCATAAAAATCAGCTAGCACAAAACTGTAATGACAGCAAAACAGTTATAGGAATTTTTGTTAATCTACCAATTAACAAAAAATTATGGTTACATATTAAATTCTCTAAGCTTTTCTCATTCCAGTAGTTTACTGTCGATAAAAAGATAAATTATCAATCCACAAAAACATCAATGTTTGTGATTTATTGGCAAAGTTTAACCTTTGGACCTGAAAAAAAAAATAGGGTGTCACAAAGATATTACTCTTGACACTCTCTTGACACTGCTATTACTGTATACATCCTAAACTCTCGCAGCATTTTTTATCATTTTAAAAAGCTATGTTTAGAATTTTGATAACAACAAAGATGGTAGACACTATTTAGTTGTTAGATTGTTTATTTACAAGATTTATTTTATATTTATAAGATTATAAAATATGTGAACCAACTATATGTAATATTTATTATTATTTACCATTTTATAAAGAAATATGAAAACAAATCTTTTTATTAAAAAATGTCTGGAAACTATAGAAAAAGAAAATTTGAATAAACATTAATTTTTTGTGAAGAAAATGTATTAAAATTTTCTTCACAGATTATTTTGTATATAAGATTACTTCTTGTTTTAATTTTCCAATTTTTTTATGATCCTGATCTCGAATCAAGGGTGCCTAATCAATAGAAATGCATCCTGGGTATGATGATAACATGATAGAGGTTTTGAAGAGCATGGAACCACTCTCACCCTGGATGGTACCACCTGTTAGGGTCCCAGCTATAGGCAAATACTGAAACCCCAAACAAAAATCAACAGTACATTTTTTATAATAAAATGATCAACAATACACTTTTTGTAGCAAAATGACAATCCATGTAACATTAAAAATATATAAAAATACATTTTTATAGTAAAATTGCCATTTTGTGATCTACAAACTAAAAGATCTACAAATTTAAAAAAATTACCTTTACCTTTAGATAAATTTGAAATTATCTTAGATTCTACGAATATTTAAAGATTTCAAAATAGACTACACCCTCCTCAGTTAAAACCAATTATAAAATATAAAATAAAAATTATATACAAAATATCTGTTGTTGAAAGCATAAAATTACATACAAAATATTTATATTTCAGCATTAAATAATCTATGGAGGTTGATATGCCACTAAACAAAATCAAATCAAAATCAATAAAAATACCCAGTAAAAATTACAGATATTCTGTAATTATACAAAAGAAAAAACTTGATAATCTATTTGAATAAGCAGCTTGGTGAGCCTTTTTTTCACTGGTCCAAAAATATATATTAATAAAAATATCAGCAGATTAGTTTTTGCATATTTCTCTCTTTATAAAGAGAAATATATGTGGTTTAAGTGGCATGTTTAATATTCTATTTTTTAACACAATGTTTTTATAACAATGCTGGTGGATTTAACTCCTGTTGAAGATAAAACTAAATATACTCTTGAATTCTTCTGATCCTTTCAAATTTCTTCCAGATAATTTATTTTAGAATGTCAGCCATCAGCCCAGAAGACATTTGAAATTTCTGACATACTAGTCTATTTTCGGACTTTTGTGGGAGGGGTTGTAATAATAATAATAATATATCCCCTGAGTCATGGAATATAGAGACTTAAACTTAAAAACTGACAGGAATATGAATGAAGACATTGGTTTTTACTGAGGAGGGTGTAGTCTATTTTGAAATCTTTAAATATTTGTAGAATCTAAGATAATTTCAAATTTATCTAAAGGTAATATTGATTCATAATTCTTCATGAATCATTTCAGGAACGTTGATAGAAAAAGGAACCACCAATTATATTAAGTTGCTACTCCAGCAGAAAGTGACTTTTATCTGAGATTGAGGGGAAAAAGTGAAAGATATTATAATCTCATAAGTGCAGCAATAATTCCTGATGTTATTTAATAAAATCAACTTGAAATGTTTTACCTTCAATGAGGGACCAGCAAAACAAAGTTTAATCATAATTTTTAAAACCTTAAATTACTCCACATGTCTAACATGTTTTTGGAAAGCATAACTTCTGTAGTGCACGAAAAAAATGGATTATTCACACACACATACACATACAGATGCACACAAAGTAGTTCACATTGAGTACTTGTGGTAATAAAACAATATATATATTTGCATCTGCCTGAATTTCTGGAATGAGGAGTTATCATTATTTACACTATTTATATTCAAACTATTGCCTTCATTATTGCTGTTGTCATCAGTTGTATCTGGGTAACCTACAGGCAATTCTTTATTTAATCTACAGGGGTAAACTGTTCTTGTTCCACTGCCCATCATCTAGTTCTTATTTTTAGTACTGCTCAGTTATTGCTTGCCTGTTTCCGCTGAGTCCAAACATACACTGCTCTGTGCAGACTTGAACTCACAATTACTGTCACCAAATTCAAAAACCAATGCATTAATCCATTAGGCTATTGTCTTGTAGACCAATTCTCTGAAGTGAACATGGAGCCTTAAACCTAACTTGATTAATTGCTAACTGTCATGTTTTGACAACTGCTGTTGAAGACCTACTGTCATTTGTCTTTCTTTCTTTATTTGCAGCTTCGATATTGTATTTATTTTTATGCTAGTCCTACTAAGAAGGTCCTCATAGCCTAATTTATATGCTGACTCTTTCAGACATCTAACTCTCCAGTGTTCATCCTTGTCCAATATTTTCACTTCATTTCACAGACAACCCCTTTTCCTCCATACATGATCAGCCATGTATGATTTCATTGTCTCATCTCTCACTATGGCTTTTTTGATGTTCCTCCAGCCTTAGTTTTAGGAGATGGTTACATTGGAAATGCTTCTGAATATTGTCTTGATATTGTATAGACCACATATTCAGAAGTGTCTCTAAGAACTTCTGGTTTTAAATTAGATTGGTGGTATTTCAGAATTTTTTATGGCAAGCCTTGTTCTGGAAATAGATGTTTGCCACACACAATTTATGATAACAACATAATTCTCAGAGTCTTTGCTCATTCCCATTCATTTTCCCTATACCATAATGACCTAACATGTCTGAACAGGACTCTTGATTAGAGCCTACCTTTGCATTGAAGTCTCCTAGAAGGTAAATATGTTTATATACTGGGATACACTTGACAACACTGTCAAGTTGAGTGTAGAACTGGTCTTTGATTTTGTGTGCAGCTTGGAATGTTTATGCCTTCATATATAAGTGAAGGGTGAGAATTCTTTCTTGCTATAAGTTCAATCATATGGAGCAGGGTGTTTCTGACAGTGAATCCAACTCCTGCATTTATTGACTCCTCTCAGAAGAAAGTGTATTGTTCTTCCTTTAGAGATCCACTGTCTGGAAGTCATGTTTTCTGTAGAGCTACCACGTCAATGTTCAGTCTGTTTAACTCATGACTGATCACTAAAGTCTTATGAAAGTCATCAATTTCCTGAATGTTATCGGATAGACCTGTATGCATGGTTTGCACATTCCAGCTTACAATATGAAAAGCTGAATTCATTTTTCTTTTTCCATTTTGTTGTTTGTTTGGTGCATGGTTATCATTTTACTTGTTAAGCTCATTAATATAAGCTTCCCACATCCATTGAAACATGCAGACTGTGGTGGATTAACAATCTGCCAGCCAGCTGGAGGCGGGTAATAATTGTCCAATGGAATACAGTGGTCCTTCCCACTTTCAAAGACAACTCATGGTGCCCAATCCTGTGTTACTTGAATGTAGATTTATAACCTATAAAATGCTGCTTCCTATGTTGTGTTCTTACTGAGTGACCTCTCCAGGGTGTAGACCTGGGCAATGCGATATGGAAGTCATGTGCTGCCCAGACAACCTTTTGGACGTACCAAGGTCAAAAGGAATATAGAGCATTAGATTTGGAGCTAGCTGGCTTGGCTGTAAGAGTTGCTGGAAGATTGTTAGTGTTGATAGCCAACAGCCTTTTCTGTGTTTGAATATGACCACAAGGCAGGGGAAGTTTCAAATCAAGGTTTTCCTTCTCCCAGGTGTATTGCCTTCCAGGGCTGATTTTTCATTTATGCACATTTGATTGAAATAAAAGTTGTTTGTTTCAATTATTTTCTTATTTAAGACA